>CM053787.1:428969325-430169325 GCA_028749045.1 Cupressus sempervirens | reverse complement strand
ACAAACTCAACTAAAAATTAGAATGCTCCATCTATAACTTATCATTATAATCATCCATAATATCATCCTCATACATGAAAACCAGACCAGCAAAAATATCCAAATCATAAACTCGTTCATCAACAATATATAAACTTAGATCCATCATACAAAAAGCATATAAATCCATAAGATAAGAATCTTCCATCAAATCAATAGTAAATGAATCCATATCATGAACATGCAACAATAACCCTATTTCATCCATACTCATAACAGTATAAATATTCATTGTTCCAACAACATGTAAATAAGTAGCATCATCAAAATCCACATTAGTAGTAACTTCCATATCCTTTAGCATCTCAGCAGAAACATATAAATTTAGATCCATATCAGCAACAACATCATGTGAATCCATCTTCTTACCACAAGCAACATCTAGATCTACATCATTCATAATAGAATGAACATAAAACTCTAGATCAGCAATGATAGCAATAGATAAGTCCTCAATCACATCCATTCCAACATTAACATCCTTCTATGTAACAACATCCAATTCCTTACAAACATAAGTGAAACTCTCCTCTTCAAAAATCTCATTACGCACAACAAGATGCTCTATAATTTCCATGTCAGATCTATCCATCTGCTCATGAAAACCAAAAGATACTTGCTCCATTTTAGAAAAATCATCATGTACTTCCACGATCTATCTTATTATCTTCATAATCTCTTTAACTAGACAACAAACCTTCTTTCTAATCCTTAGATGCCGACTCAAATTAGGCTTTTCCAGATCATCAATCCTTTTATATAAATCATCCCAAAAAGAATCATATTCATTGAGATTCTTCCATGATTTTGTGCTAACTCAATAGCTTCTACTCTGGCTACAAGTTTCCTTAGCATGTCCAACAACTCTAGTTCAACATTTCTCCTTCCTTGAACCATCTTTACACATACAACTAAAAATCAAATAGTGAGTCCTCTGCAAGTGTAGGCCAAATCTGTAGACCTGCCACCCTACACCAAATCACCAACTAGCTAGGACTTCCAAAATTAAAAAATTTCTCTAATAAAATTTTCCCAACCAAGATCCTCATACAAACTACCTCACACTTTGGTGATTTTCTTGCACATTTAAGAACAAATGTGCTTTAATACCAACTGATGCAACACTAATCCGGATGTACCCCAAAATGAGGTGATCCAGAAACCAATAAACAAACACACAGTATAAAATGAACAAGAGGAGTGAGATTTATATCTAGAGAGACAATATATCATATATTAAAATAAATAACTTTATATCCAACATGCCTGGATGTATGGCCTTTCGGGTTATGACCATTACAAAGAAGAATAGATCTCTAGACTCAAATATGAACTTTTACCTCCAAGCTACTCCACCTAAGACTTCCCTACACTCCACCTAAGACTCCTCTACCAAAATTAATGATTAAGACTCTACTCAAGATCCCTAATTACACTTAGCTAATTATACTAATCTAACCCAAAAGTAGGCCTAGAATGCTAAAAACTAAAATTAAATACTTGAAGAGCCACAAGTCGGCCTGTACCAACAATTAAATATCCATAAATTGATATCTGAGAACAATTGCAATATATCTGAGCTTTGATTGAATTATAACTTTTGATTTTAACTATTAGGTCCTATACAACCCTTTAAATGTGAAAAGATTGATTCACCAAGGATAAGTGTGCAGTCAAGCATAGAAAATTATTGTGTAGAATTGTCAAAAATTGATACTTTGGAAGAATTACCATATATCCCAACCAATGAGGAATTAGAACTTGCACCTTTGAAACAAATTAATCTAGGCCCTCTTCAATCCTTGAAAAGAGAATCCTCTCATTCATTGTGGAAAATTAGTTACATGGTCTGCAACAGGCACCCAAAAACCAGAAAAACACAATTCCAGCAGCAAGGTAAAAACAACTCAAACTTCAACTCAATCCATCCAATCTCTATGAAATCATGAGGAAAGGTTCTCCAATGTGTCTCCAACACATCCCTAACCATGAAAAGAATAACTCCACATAAATCCAAGTTTTATGCTCCTTCATCAACTCCCCACTCTCAGATCTCTGCTTTAGACCGTGGAAACAATGTTAGACATGTCGACACCTCCTATATCTCTCCAAACTATCTATGTACCCACTCAAGTAGGTACATCTCTATCACTAGGTGACCAATAACTATGCACACTATCAGAGAGCACTCCTGTTTGTAGTATGGTAGGTGGATCTCATCATCTTCCCACTTGGGGCAATCTCTATAGGGTTTCTAAATAAACTACGTCGTAGTATACAACTGATGCCTAGAGAACCAAGTGTACCCCAGTGGTCCTCATGCTAGTATGTCTCTATAACTATATGAATATGAAATATCCTCCACTATCTCCCTCTCTATGAGTGCTCAATGTAGATAGTACTAAAACATCCCCAACATGCATGGTCCCCAAGAAAATATGGTCCCATCCATGACCATCCTCTCTAGCATCTAGCCCCATCTAATGAGGAATCCATCTCTATGCCTATTAGGTATTGGTAGTCCACCAATAACCTAGTAGATCATTGCTATTAGTTTCTCATAGTGTGCCACTAGTATCTCCCATTTGATCTCATAATCTTGGATCCCTAGCTTTGCATCTCTACATCTAAATAACCAGTGTAGCAGTGCTCACCCAGTAGTCATGTAGTACACAACTAAGTCCCTATAAATCAAAATCCTAAGGATGCACCATAAATCCTCCAAGGTCATAGTAGCCTCCCCCATTAGT
Organism: Cupressus sempervirens; assembly: GCA_028749045.1. Taxonomy (NCBI): domain Eukaryota; kingdom Viridiplantae; phylum Streptophyta; class Pinopsida; order Cupressales; family Cupressaceae; genus Cupressus; species Cupressus sempervirens. Next base: position 430,166,536 of record CM053787.1, on the reverse strand, counting down.
AGATGGAAAGAACTAGTCTCTAAATGCCATCTCTTTCTCAGCATTGTTAGTAGGGCTTTGTTCCCTCTTACCTCTGGCATAAACGTGATGTGGTAGAGACCAAGTCCTACCAAGATCTCTTGCTCACTAGCAGTCATCTAATGATGTAGCATCAGGCTCTATGACCTATGTCCCCTTGTTTGGGGTAGATCCTCTTGCATAACCATGTTGCCTATGTTAACCTTCTATGGCTTTGTATCTAGTTTAACCTAAATTAGACCCAAGTTTGACCTAGTTTGACTTTTGTTTGAGTAATTTTAAATTTTCTAAGCATTTTTGACTAATTTAACTTTTTTTTGAACTCTTTCTAGGGTTTTGAACGTGTCTACCAAGTTTTAGATCACTTCAAGCTCATTTACATCATTTTGACACTCTGCCATCTACCAACTATTTCTTCCATATGAGTTAGGTTTGACTAAGTTTGACTATTTTTTACAATGTTGGCCTAAGTTGACCTATGTTTTCAACTCTTCCTAGGTTTTTGAACATGTGGTCCAATTTTCAAGTCATCTTTAGTCTATTTGCACCCTTTGGGCCCTTTGCACCGCTCTTTGTCAGCATCTGACTAGGTTTGACCTACATCTAATCTAAGTTTGACCAATTTTAACCACTTTGGCTATATTTGACTAAATCCTAACCCTTTCCTATCATAATCCTGGGATTTTTCTAGTGTGTCCCCAATTTTGGGTTGATTCGGGTTCATCTAGACCATTTTTGGAGCCCTTGAGCATCCTAGGGCACAATCGAGGCCCCCAATTGTGTCCATGGCACACTTGGTCATGCCAAGTGCACACTACATAGTTTGATGCATTTTGGGTGTAGTTGGGGCATTTTGATGCCCTAAATTGGCCCTAGGACCCTGTTTGAACCTCGTTTGACCCTCGACTGACTCTTAAATGCCTAAAAAGTATAGCAAAACATAAGGTACACAAATTAGGCTTAGATGTACTCATCGAAGGTCCTACATCTGCCCATCATTGGTAGGTATGTGCTAGTTCACCATGGTGTTGCCCCCTAGGTAACTAGTCCATTCTGCTTGCTCTAGAGCTCTTGTCTACCAAATGTGAGGGTGAAAATGACTTTCAAACCCTCTCCAAGACTATTTATATTCTATTGCCTCCTAGATGGATGTGCAAGATGCACTTTCTGTCTTGGTCGTGATGCCTTTTTTCACTCTTGAGCCCATAACTTTTGCATTTGAGCTCTGATTTATGATTCGTCAATTGCTATGGCTTTGTCTTCTCATTGTCGATATAATTGATCTATCATATGTCCATGTTGGTCAATTTCTCAAGGCTCACCATTATATATCACCATTACTAGGGCATTCTTTTATAACTTTTTCATCAAGATCTTTGACACAATGCTCTAAAGCACATTGCATTGAAGAGGGGCAAAATGTAGATGCTCAAAAATGGTTTGTGTCTATGGTTTAATCACATTTTCATACTAAATTGTCCCATTTTCTCATTTCACTAATTCTAATATTTTGACCAACACAATTATATGTCAACAATATTCTTCATCATTCATATCTATTTTTAACATCATCAAAATCATATCAAATCAATCCAGAATCATGCCAAATCTACCTAAAATCAATCCTAATCAATGCAAAAATGTTAGATACCTTAAATCAATCATCATCTATCTAATCCTAGGCATTGTTGTGGCTTTTGGTACCTCAGAAACCTATCAATCTATCATACTTATCAATCTAACCTTAGTGTTGTCATGGTTCTCAGTGCTAGGCCAAACTATCATTCACATTATCTGATTATTGACATTGTTGAGCCTCTCAGTGTTAGATTATGACATCATCAAATTAGTTCAATAACATTGACAACATCTATCGATGTTATTATGATCAACCCTATCAAACAATCTCGATCCTATAGCATTTACAATATTAGTTAAATGTCACATATCCTTAATCCATGTCATGTGTCCTTGGCATGTTATTAATGTGAATCAATCATTCAATTTGGACATGGTTTTGGTCTACCCATTGTCATCCTAGTCAATCTGCTTAATCATCACATTTCATCAAAGGATATTGTTGCACTAATCTAATCAAATTGGCCAATCATCTACTAATTTTCTCTATAGGATTAAATGTCCCATAATTTAATCCTATGTCATTCCAATCATATTTTGTCTTTCATTTTCTAATCATTTTTCCTAATTAACATCATTAATTAATTTATTATATTAATTAATCGATTCATCATTTGAAAACCATGAAAATTCTCAATTTCCTAGGTTACATTTTCCACCTCTAATTTCCAAATTCCTAATTTCCATTTGTGAGGAATAATAAATTTTTAATTCAAATATTCCACATAATATCAACATCATTGTGACACATGGGAATCTTACATTATGGATTCTCCATCTACACTTGGCTAAGAATTGTCATAATCCATATATTCTTGTTCCTTACACATATCTATATTTGGCTTCCACTGTCATAGATTTTTGTCTTTAAGTGGGTTTGAGGTGTCACATGACGCTTCATAGATCATCTTCCATTTTCAGCCATGTTGACTTTTATACATCATACAATCCTACATTTGACATCTTGTGTCATATGTGTCATGGATTTCCTAAAGGAATCTCTTTCCAAGTTGTGTATCCAAGGTGACAAGTCCAATTCTCTCCTCTTGTGTGATGATTATAAATTGAGTATTATTTCTCTAATTTTTGGTCCCTCAAGCTCTTCAAGTCTTTTAAGTCCTAATGCCCAAGTCCATAATCATCAACCTTAAAATCACTTCCTCTAGAATTCTCAGTACCATTATCACATCATAGATTTTTTTTTCAATTGTGTGCATTATAGGCAATTGGAGCTACATAATATGGAGAAGAAAGAAAGACATGGGAGCTACAAATGAAATTGGAGTTTTTACTTTATGTTGCTTTCTTTGTTTATTTGGATTTCATGGTAGACTATAGGATATCAATGTATGTTTATTGAGTTTGTGATTTTCTCATAGTATGTTAGATATCAACCCATTTTTTGGTCCTACAATTGGTGAACCCGACATGAAGATCATGCTTAACTAACTTGGGTTTCTTATATTTGTGCTTGTCGGTGCAAGGAAGGAGCTCACTTGGAAGGGTATACTTTTTATCTTCACTTCATTATCATACCTAGAATAAATAGGAAGCCCAATAACATGATTTCATGCTCTCATTTATACACTATATTAGCATGTTTCCCTAGGGTGCACTCTTCTCTACCAGGGTGCACTTGGGACCTCTAGGAGGCAGTTTTAGGGGCCTAGAGGGTATTAGCATATGTTTATCGAGTTTTTGATTTTCTCATAGTATGTTAGATATTAGCCCATTTTCTAGTCCTATAGGATAATCTTGTATGTTTTGAGTCATTAAGGACTCTTGGGTTTTGGTATTTGGTATTGAACAATGTCTTTGGACACTTGAACTGATTGAAGAATTGAAGAACTGGTTGTAACAATTGGTAACAATTGTTATCTTGTATAAAAAGTGGTATTTTTTATTTTTTTAGGCCTTTGACATTGATGTGAATGGGGGAGAGAATGTGCATGAAAAACATCTCCTATGTATGGGGGAGAAGAGCTCATAACTATGTGTGAGGAAGAGATATTTCTTTAGGGAGATTTAGAAACATTCATGTAAAAGAGGCAAGAGTATGCACCTAATGTGCATCTAATATATAGAGATCTTTTGGCATGTTAACAACTGATGTCAGTTCTAGTAGCTAGAGTATTTTAGACTAATAAAGAGGATTTGAGATTAGAACAACAACAACAAAGTACAGTTTGGTATTCTTTGAACTTTGATGTTTTTCATATATGCTGCCATCAATGACAAAGGGGAAGATTGTTAGCAAGAATTATGAAATAATAAATTGGGAAAGTATCCCAAGCATTGGAGAGTATTGATATGTTGCATTCATGACTACGCTTGTCATTGATGTCAACATAGTAGTGTTTCTATGAAGACTGGGAAAAGAGTAGTCAGAGATCTTACAAGTATGGACTATGGTTTGATTTTCTGGTGAGGTGCAATTAAGGACATGTTCCAAACTATGTCTTGATGATGTGGTTAAGTGCACAAATTCTAAGTCAATGTCGTACGATAGTTACACCTAATTTATTGAGAGTAGAGTACAAATAGAGTATTGGGAAATAGTATTCTAATGATTGATTGATATCTTTCATCTAAGATGTAATAAAGAAGTGAGCAATCACAAAGTGATAGCAAAGAAAAGTTGTGTAGTGATGTCAATGAGTGTGTACGCCTTGGTATCGCACATGTGAAGTTTTGTATAGATTGTAAGCCAATAATGCTATTTTAATTATAATCTAATTAATTATATTATTATAAATAATTAGGAAAGCCTTAAGGCTGACTCAAGAAATTATTATGAAGATATGATATAAAGAAATTTTTTTTCCTTATTTGTAAAGTGTGAATGTACTTGTATCAAGTGAGATGCGACGTAAAGTTGCAAAGTGCAAAAAGGCGTAGAATTCTTAATGAATGTGACTAAGTAATCCAAGGGATTATTGGATGTTTAGTATGAGATCTAGTTAAAAGATCTAAAGGAGAAGAAGTCTGGTTGATAGGACAAAGATAGAGGAAGGAAGTTCATTTTAGTTCTATTATTCTACAAGGAATAATACAGAGATCATTTGGATAATGAGTTCATTGTTCTTAACCTTGAAGCTATTTGGGTAGTGGGTCCAACTGTCTTCCACAACTCCTAATAGGGATTCAAAGTCTCCTAATAGGGACTCATATGTATTGAATGTTGTAACAAACTCCTAACATAGTCTATTCTCTAACAAGGAATATTAATATTAGTACATTATCTTGTGGGTACCATCCCCATTGAGGTTTTCCTTTTGATTAAGGGTTTCTCTAGTTAACATATCTAGTGTTAATTTTGTTTGAGTATCTTGTTGTGGTTTCATTTTATATTACTCAAATGGTTATGTTTTCTTAAGGTTAATGATTATGATAATAGTTATATAATTGATTCACCTCCACCCCCCTCTCAGTTATATTAGTGGACTATATATTCTAACAAGTTGAATTTTTGAATGGGTCAAAATGTGTGAAATAAGAGGATTAATGAGCTAGTGTACTTAATGAAAAAAATGAGTTTATTATGTGATCAAAGTAAAGGATTCAAGGCGAAGTTTCTAGAAGTATCAAGAAAGAAGTAGAAGGAAAATGCAATGGATAGATTCAATGAATCTAATCAAACCCTGAGATCTATGATGATGTTTAAGAAACAAAAGAACAAAGATACCTATTTAAGGAGGCATAAGGGATATTTTCTAAGGTTGTTTTTTTTTTATTCATGATTTTGTGGAGAACCTATGAAGAACAAAGTAGTAGAGGAAAAGTGAGGAGATTAATGAAGTGTGATTTCTTGAAGGGTTTTCAAGAAAATTAGAGATGGAGATTATAATAAAGTCTACCCAATAAACCAAAAAATGAGCTGAATGGAGATCTAAATTTGCAAAGTGGGTTGTATCTTAACAGATCAAATCTAGCTATTAATTTCTAACCAGTGTGGTATTCAAAATCCCTTAAACAAGGTTTACCTAATAGCCAATTGTAAATACTTTAATCAAGGTGGCATTCTAATAGAATGATCCAAAGTCCTCAAACAAGAACACTCCTAAAAGGGTGATTAAATCTTTTAATAGGGTTACACCTAACTGTGTATTTTTTAACCTTTAATAGTATTGGCTCTTAACTAAGCTCACTTTAGAAGAGTGAAAAGTGATAGCATGTTACTTGGTGTTTTTTCCCAAATTGGATTTCCACAATAAATCCTAGTGTCATATGCTTGTGAATCTTATATGTGTTATGTATGTTATTTATTATTGTTTATTTTCTATTACTCGTCATATAATGAATAGAGAGCTAAGTGATGGATGAATGAGTTAAGTTGTTGATGGGTTGTTATATTAATTGAGTGGTTTCATGAGTTTGAAAATGTTCTTTAAGTTGGTAAACATTGAATTGGGACATCTAGACCTGAGGATAACTGATCTCCCCTACCCTCTCAATTATTCTATCATTCTAACAATTAGTATTAGAGATTTTGTGCTTGTGAGGAAAGTCTGAAGGCACTTAATATAAAGATCAAGATGTAAAAAAGAGAGGTACCTAAGTTGAACAAAGAGAACTTCCTAGCATTGAAATGATTGATGAAATTACATCTATCTAGAGTTGGAGATTATGCATTGTACTACCTAGAAAATAAATACATTGAAGTTCCTAGATCCATGATTATTAAACAAAAAAAGAACAAGCAAAAGCATAATAAAATGATAATAGATTTGACATAACCCATAGTTATGTTGAATTTGATGATATGAAGGAATACACTAATGCAAATAAAATGTTGGATAAGTTGGCACAAATCCATGGAGGGGGGAAAAAATGTGGTATGTTCTAAAGTGGAAAGTTTGAGAATCAAGTTTGATGACATGAGAATGAAAGAAGTGGAAATTGTTGCACAATATTGTGGTTCAATAAAGGAGGTTGTCAATTCTATTAGAGGAGTTGGAGAAGACTTATCTAATGAGAATGTGATAAGTAATGTATTGAGGACTTTACTTTCTATCTATGCAATTAGAGTATCTACAATTCAAGAACTGAGATGTACACTTGTTAATGATCTGACCTTAGTCTAATTAGTAGAATTGTTGCATTTGAATTGTCAAATTTTGATAACTATAAACCTTCTAGCATTTAATGTCCTTTCAAGTCTCAATTAACCCTTGATGGATCTAAGAGAAAGAAAAAGAGCAAGCATGTGGATAGTGATAGTGAATCAGATGTTGATCTTGATGAGTTAGAAGCATTGTTGGAAAGAAGGCTACCAAGAGTAAAAGGAAAATACAAAGGTTAAATCTCTATTATGATTTTCACAAGTAACAAATTTGGTCATATTGCTTCAGGTGTTCTTGATAGAGATGAGAAGGAAGAAAAGAAATACAAAAAATACTAAGGAAGAAGAGACAACCCAAGTAACAAAGACTACAAGGGAAAAGGTAAGAAATCTTGTTACATTGTTGAAGAAGATGGTTTTGATAGTGATTCTTATGAAAATAATGAAGAAGTTATTTATGTTGCAATGAAAGATGAATATGATAAAGATGAGAAAACTACTTTAATTCCACATGTGAATAAGAATGATAGATGAATAATTCATAGTGGTTGTTCACATCATATGACTGGTGATACGAGTAAGTTTGAAAAGCTAGAACATTATAATGGAAGTGGTGTTAAGTTTTCAAATAATGCACCATGTTATGTGAAAGGTAAAGGATCAATTATACTAAATCATAAAATCAAGTGTGATAATGCATATTGGGCTTATGGTTTGAAATATAAATAGTTAAACAATTTAGGCTACCGATTTAAATTCTTAAACAAGAAGGAAAATATTTATGATGCTACTAGCAAATTAATTGGAAGTGGTGACCAAACAAGAGGTGAGTTATTCTATCTAGACCTATCTAAAGATACTTGTCTATTTACACACTATGAAGATATTTGGTTATGGCATGAGAGGTTATGTCATGTGAACTTTGATAATTTGGTAAGCATTAGTAAGATGAAAAGAGTAAGAGGATTACCAAGATTGAGAAAACCCAATAAAGTGATGTGAAAAAAATGTCAAATGGGAAAAATGACAAAGTCTAGTTTCAAGAGAAAAAACTATTGTTCTAATGATATTTTGGATTTGGTTTTGTTGGAATTCTTTAGAATAACTAAGAGGGGTATAAATCAATTATCCAAGGTCCAGAAGTACAATTAAAACTTTTCACAACTTAGTGAACCCATATCCATAAAAATATTTTCATCATGCATGCATCCATTAGATTATGAAATCACTTAAACTTGTAGGTTGTTGTCAAAACAATTTGCAAAAATGTAAACATGAAACATAATAGATTCAATAACACATTTGACACAATGATTTAACATGGAAACTCAATTTGGGAAAAACCACCAATAACATGCTACTCATTCTCACTCTTCTAAAGTGATGCCCTGTGAAAGGCCAACCCTATTAAAGGTTACAATACACATTTTTAAATGTGAACTAGTTAAAAGATTTCAATCACCCTGTTAGGAGTGAGCCTTGTTAGAGAAATTTAGATCATTCACTTCGAATGTCACCTAGTTAAAGGATTTACAAATGACTATTAGGTCAACCTTAATCCAAAGGATTTACCCTAAACTGATAAAATGATTAGAAAGTAACAATAAAGCTTGATCTAATAACAACACACTTGGAGATTATAGATCTCTATTTTAGTCCTCTATTCTATTTGGCTTTCAGACATTTCATCTTTGATAGCTTATCCACCCTTCAAGTATCCATACCCTTAAGCTTTCTTGCTTTTCTTTCCAATGCATCTCTTCTCTTAGGTCAATGAATGAAGCAATACCCTAGACTCCTTGTCTTCCTTAGGTTCTTGCACACGAAAACCCTTGCTTCACTAACCATCTCTATAAATAGAGAATCAAGATATTTTATTGTTCATCCTCCATCCTCCATTTTAGGATTAAGTTAGATTAGGTAGGATTCAATGAATCTACCCCTTTATTTGATTTCATTTCCTTCTAGAAACTTCTCCTTCAATCCTCTTTAATTTTGCCTCAAAATAGTTCATCATGAATTTTATGCCACCAAATCATCAACCTTATCTTCCACATAGTTCACACAATCCAAGAAATCAAACTTGTCGACTCATATTCATTGAATTCTCAATCTTTCTCATAATGTAGACACTCGGCATTAACTAGCTTATGATGCTCAGTACATACTATGTTGCTTGACATCTATTATTAAATCACTTGGCATGAACTAAAGTTTATTGTTCTTAGCATCAACTAAACTTTACTCAGCTTACCCTAAAATTGACTTTTCTTGGCTCCAACTAATTTTCTGCTTGGCTCCAACTAACTTTGCTTAGCACTTACTATACAAATTGTTAAGCTTGGCATATAAACTTTGTTTAACTTGTTCTTCTGAACTTAATCAGTGTAACCAACCCTTGCAACCTTAAGTAGATTATTAATGCACTATAATATCACTATCTTAATCGATTTTGTACTCCTTTTCCGTATCATAACTCAACCTTTCCTCTAGGTGCTATTGTTACCTTATTTGATCAAATCCTCTTCATCAATCAAATAAATAGTAGTACTTAAACCATATAAGTGATTATCTTACCAGCAAGTAGCAAGTTTGACATCAATGACAAAATAATGATTGAAATGCATTTATCATGCTTTTATCAATCTATTTTCAACAATCTCCCTCTTTGACATTAATGGCAAACCAAATGAACCAAACTTGATCAGTATAACCAAAAAAAATACCAAAAAAAGAAATAATTCCTTGTATTGAAATCTCTCCCTTTATCAAAAACTTTCATCTTCTAAATAGGTTACAAGATTCTGTTCTGATCAACAGACAATCAACTCATCCTTATGACTCCCTCTGGATCACTTCTTATATCTCCCACAAAATTATCTCCAACTAGGTAGATGTAATTAGCAGGTACAATTCCTCCCTTAGCAGTCAGAATTAAGCAGATTAGGATTTCTCGTTCATCTTCCTCAACTGTCATGAAACTTAGTACACTTTCTCCCTCTTTGACAACAATGTTAAAGACGTGCCATCTTCATATGCAGATATGAATTTTTTTAGTTTCTCCTTTTGTCACCTTGCTTGTGACTAATTTGTAGTTCCATCTCTTTGATTACTTTAGGCAACTCCTAAAGTAAAATCAATTGCATCAATGTGTAAAACATATCAATCAAGCTTGTTTGATGCAAGGCACTCCTCATGCTTCTTAGATAGCCTTTGATAAGGGTATCACTCCTATTTTACCTCTAAAATACGTATGAGAATCCTTAGATAATGCTTTTGTAAAGATATCAACAATTTTCTCTTTGGTGTTGACATATTCCATTTTCACCTCTTTATCTTGAACTAATTCTCTCAAGTAATGATACTTGATTGCAATGTGCTTAGTTTTTATATGCATCACAAGATTCTTTGATATATTTATAGCACTTATATTATCACAATAAAGTATCACAAGTTCAGTGATTTCTTCTTTCATACCTTTGAGTAGCTGTTTGATCCATATAATGTTTGTACACTTTACTATAGTATTAACATATTTAGCTTGAATAATAGATTGAGAAATGCATTTTTGTTTCTTGCTAGCCCATGTAACCAACCTTTTGCCTAAAAAAATTGCTCCTCCACTAGTTCTCTTTCTATCATCAATATTTCTAGCCCAATTAGCATGAGTATAGGCTCTTAATTCAAATTTCTTATTTTTCTTGTAGTATAGACCATAGTCCTGTATTTTGTTAAGATATCTCATTATTCTCTTAATAGCCATCAAATGATTCTCCCTAGGATTAGAAGAGAATCTTGCAACTATCCCTACAAGTAATGCAATATCTAGTCTGTTGTGTACTGCATATTATAATTTTCCAATCATAGACCTATATAATGTTTGATTCGCCTCAGTTGAATCATAATTTTTTAACAATTTATGTCTTGTCACCATAGGTGTACTTACTAACTTGGAATCCTCCAATCCAAATTTTTTCAATATCTCCTTAACATACTTTGACTGAGTTATGTATATACCATATTTCATCTTATGTACTTGCAAACCTACAAAGAACTTAATCTCTCAAAACATAGACATCTCAAATTCTTAATTCATTTCATTTGCAAAGCCTTACATAAAGTATCTTTACATCCAAATATGATATCATTAACAAAAATTTTAGATAACAAAATTCCTTTTCGTTTCTCTATCTTAAAATATAGATTATTGTTATCATTAGTCCTTTCAAATCTAATCTTCACAAGATAATTATGAAGCCTCTCACACCATGTTCTTGGTGCTTGCTTCAAACCATATAAAGCTTTGTGTAGTCTACATATCATGCTTTTTTTGTTAGTGTCAAAAAATCCTTTAGGTTGTTCTATATAAACCTCTTCCTCCAATATACCATTCAGAAATGCAGAGTTAACATCTATTTGATAAACTTTGAAACCTTTGTATGTAGAGCAAGCATGCAGAGTTCTTACTCATTCAATCCTGCAACAGGAGAAAATGTTTCTCCGTAGTCTATTCCTTTTTCTTGTGCATATCCTTTATAGACTAATCTTTCCTTGTTCCTTGTGACTTCACCATTTTCATCTAACATTTTTCTATATACCCACTTGGTACTAATCACATTTTTGTCTTTTTCTCTAGGAACTAGAGTCCATGTTTTATTTTTCTCAAATTTTTCAATCTCTTCTTCCATGGCTTTTCTCTAGTCCACATCTTCTAAGGCATCTTTTACTATTTTGGGTTCTTGCATGCTCAATAAACATTTACCATTTCTCAACTTGTTCCTTGTTATTGGCCTAGCATCTCTATCTCCAATGATTTATGTAGCAGGGTGATGTCTCTTGACATACTTAGACAATCTTGGTTTTGTTCTATTTTCTTCATTTGGTCTCTCAACTTAAGAATCACTTTGTGCATCTTTGTTAGGTAGTTTAGCATCTCTTTCATGTACAATAATCTTAGAATTAGAATGTGTCTCAACTTCATTCTGTAACTCAACACCTAAATGTAGCTTGATTCCTAAATGCAACTCAGTATTCATAGTATGTGACTCGACAGTCACTGAAACTTGTCATCGGTTTACAACTTGATTTTCAGCATCTACTTTAGTAGGCATACCTTCATAAAAGTATACAAATGATTTGTATTCTTCTAGTTCCTTCATAGGTTCAGTCTCATATACTTATGTATATTCATCAAATTTCATATTTGCACTTTCCACAACTTTGTTAGTGTTAGTATTTAAACACTTATAAGCTTTACTTCTCATGAAATAACCAAGGAATATACCTTCTTCACTTTTTTCATCTAGTTTACCATTCCTAAAATCTTTGAGAATATAGCATTTGCTTCCAAATATCTTAAAATATTTTATATTGGGTGAGTATCCATACCATACTTCAAAAGGTGTTGAATGAGTACCTTTGTTAACTTGCACATGGTTCAAGGTATAGACGGTTGTACTTACAACTTCTCTCTAGTATTTCAAAGCAACATTCTTCTCCATCATGAGTGTCATAGCATGATCCATTACAAACTTGTTTCTCCTTTCAAAAATTCCATTTGTGGAGGGATTATGGGAGCAGATGTATGTCTTTTGATTCCTTTTTCATTACAAAAAATCTCAAATTGATTTAAATTCTTCTCCTTTGTTAGATGTCAACATTTTATACTTTTATCCATTTCTTTCTCAACTCTTGCTAAATACTACTTAAATATTTGGAAAGCATCAAATTTTTATTTTAGAAACATAACTGTCATCATTCTAGAATAATCATCAAAAAATAGCATAATGTACTTATCTCCTTTGTAGCTTTGCACTTCATTGGTCCACACAAGTCACTATGAACAATCTCAACTATTCCTTTAGAGGTATGAGTCTTACTATTAAAACTTGACTTTGTCATTTTTCCTAACTAACATTGTTTGCAAATTATATTGTTAGGCTTATTCAACTTAAGAAAACCTCTAACTTTTCTCATGTTACTGATACTAACCAAGTTATCAAAATTAACATGACATAACATCTTGTGTCATAGCCATACATCATCAAATTTTATAATTAAATAAGTAGTATCCTCTATATCAAGGTAGAATAGATTATCTCTAGTTTGATCACCTTTTCCAATTAGTATTCCATTAGTATCATATATATTAACAATTTTAATCTCAGGCTCAATGTTACATCTTGAATTATTCAGTTGTGACACATTCAACAAATTATAGTTAAGTACTTACACATAATAATTATTGTCACATAAAATCTTTTCTGAGTTTGATAGAACCTTTTCCTTTTATCGGATATGGTGCATCATTACTAAACCTTACACTATTTCCATCATAACAATTCAAGGTAATGAACTTACTTTTATCTCCAGTCATGTGATGTGAACACCCATTGTCAATGATCCATCTTTCATTCTTGTTCACATAAGACACTTGTGAAGTTGCCTCATCCTTATCAGATTCATCTTTCATTGCAACATACACCATTTCATCATCATGATCATCAGATTCATCTTTTGTTTCCTCTTTAGCAATGTAGCAAGATTTCTTGCCTTTATCTTTATAATCTTTGTTGTCTTCATCTCTTCTACTTTTGTACTTGTCACCACCTCTGTAGTTCTTCTTCTCTAGACATCTAGTAGCAATATGACCAACCTCATTACAATTGAAATATATGATAGGTAACTTACCTTTGAACTTTCCTTTACCTCTGTGAAATCTCCTTGCCTGTAGTGCTTCAAGTTGATCTTCATCTTCCTCATCTATATCACTGTCACTAGACACATATTTTAACTTTTTCTTCTTCTTCTCATTGGGTTCCTACAATGACATCTTATCTTTGAAAGTATATTTAATATTTTCAAGTTTGTAATTATCAAAATTAGATAGCTCAAAAGTAGTGAGCCTACCTACTAGACCTTCAAGAGTCTAATCATTCCCTGACATACATCTTAATTCTTATATCACAAAAACTCTAATAGCATAGATGGAAAATAATATTCTCAAAACTTTGCTTAGTATAGTATCATCATCTATTTTACTAGTAGCTCCTCTTATTGCATTAACAACATATTTTATCCTAGAACAATATTGAGAAACATTCTCACTTTCTTACATTCTCATATAATCACAATTACCTCCAAGACTTTCAACTTTACCTCTTAGAACATTTTTGTCACCTCCATAGATAGTGTGTAGAGCATCCCACATTTTCTTTACACTATCACAATCCTTGATATCAGTAAACTCGGCATAGCTTAGGGTAGAGGCAGTCTCCAACATTATTTGGTTGTGTTCTTTTTTTCTTTTTCAAATTTTCAGCAGTTAGGGCTCTAGTAGGATCAACATGCTCTGTGGTGATGGCAGATTGTGTATGATCTCCAAGTGCTCCTAGGTATAGCTTCATTAGACTTATCCATGCAGGATAGTCATCTCTATTAAGCTTGGGTACCTCTCTTTTTGACATCTTGAGCTTGTTTCTTCTAGTACCTTCAAACTAGTCCTCTTAAGAAGATGACACATACCAATTGTTGGAATTCTTTAAAATAACTGAGAGGGGGGGATGAATCAATTATCTAAGGTCCAGATATACAATTAAAAAATTTCACAACTTAGTGAACCCATATCCATAAAAACATTTTCATCATGCATGCATCCATTAGATTATGCAATCACTTAAACTTGTAGGTTACTATCAAAAAAATTATAGAAATATAAACATGAAATATAATAGATTCAATAACACATTTCATATAATTATTTAACAAAACCTAATTTGGGAAAAATACCAGTAACATGCTACTCATTCTCACTCTTCTGAAGTGATGCCCTATGAAAGACCAACCCTATTAAAGGTTACAATACACACTATTAAATGTGACCTGGTTAAAGGATTTCAATCACCTTGCTCAGAGTGAGCCTTGTTAGAAGAATTTAGATCATTCACTTAGAATGTCACTCGATTAAAGGATTTACAAATGATTATTAGGTCAACCTTACCCTAGATTGATACAATGATTAGAGAGCAACAATAAGGGTTGATCTGATAACAACATACAACAAACTTGTATACTACAGATATCTATTTTAGTCCTTCATTTTGCTTGTCTTTCACACACTTTAGTTATGATAGCTTGTTCACCCTTCAAGAATCCATACACTTAAGCTTTTTTTCTTTTCTTGCCAATGTAGTCTCTTCTCTTAGGTCACTGAATGAAGCAATACTGTAGATTCCTTGTCTTTCTTAGGTTCTCATACATGACAACCTTTGCTTCTGACCAACTATCTCTATGAATAGAGAATTAAGATATTTTGTCATTCATCCTCCATAATCTATTTTAGGGTTAGGTTAGATTAGGTAGGATTCAATGAATCTACCCCTTTATTTCATTTAATTTCCTTTTAGAAACTTCCTCTTTAATCCTCTTTGAATTTTCCTCAAAATGGTTCATCATTAATTTTTTACCACCGTCTCATCAATCTTCTCCTCCACATAGTTCACACAATCTAAGAAATCACACTTGTTAGCTTAGATTTGTTGAATTCTTGATCTTTCTTATAATGCTAACACTTGGTATTAACTAGCTTTGGATGTTTGGCACATAGTGCATTGCTCAACATCCACTATCAAATCACTCAACATGAACTAAAGCTTACCGGTGCTCAACATCAACTAAAATTTACTTGGCTTACACTAAAATTGACTTTGCTTAGCTCTAACTAATCTTCTGCTTGGCTTGCAATAACTCTGCTCAGCACATATTGTGCAAATTGTCAAGCTTGACAGACAAACTTTGTTTAACTTGTTCATTTGAGCTTAATCATTGTAACCAAACTTTGCAACCTTAAGTAGACTATTAATGCACTATAATGTCACTATCTTAATTGATTCTTGCACTCCTTTTCCATATCCTTACTCAAACTTTCCTTTAGGTTCTATTGTTATCTTATTTGATCAAATCCTCTTCTTCAATCAAACAAATGATAGTACTAAAATCATATAAGAAATTGTCTCACTGGCAAGTAGCATGTTTGACATCAGTGACAAAACAATGATTGAAATATGTTTATCATACTTGTATCAATCTATTTTCAACAGGTTCATACTAAATTATGTGGTCCTATTGGAGTGCAAAGCAACTATGGAGAGAAATATTTTATTCTATTTGTTGATTATTTCTCTAAATGATAACTGTGATGTTTCTTAAAGAAAAAATTGATACATTTCAAATACTTAACTGGTATTTGGATAGAGTTGCGAAGTAAACAAGAAAGGGTCTGAAATGTTTAATATCATATAGAGGTGATGAGTTCACATCAAATGAGTTTAACCAATTCTGCATTGAAAGAGGAATCAAGAGACAAATGAGTCTAACAAGGACTCCACCATAGAATGAGATAGCTAAAAGAAGGAATAAATCAATCATAGAATGTGAAAGAACATTGATTTTGTAAGTATTGCAATCTATGCTCTAGACTAAGTTCAAGTTGAGAAAGGTACAAATAAAAACCCTTTTGAACTTTGGTATGGCTATGCACCTAATGCTAATAAGTTCTAAGTTATTGGAAGCAAGTTTTACATATTGAAAGATGTAAGGATGGAAAAATTAATGAAAAGACTGATGAAGGTATATTCCTAAGATATTCCACTTAAAGCAAGGCATACAAGTGTTTGAATTCTAACACTAACAAAATTGTGGAAAGTGCAAATATTAGAGTTAATGAATTTGGAGAAAAGAATAAAGAGGAATGCAAGAAAAAACCTAAAGATTACAAAGAAATTTTCTACATCTATGAAGGAGAGCCAAGTACATTACCTAAACTAGAGAAAGAGATTGTTGAGAATCAACATGCTACCAAGCATCAGGTTGTAGGAGCTGAGTCATAGAGAGAAGATGTTGAACATTAGAGAGATCATGTCAAGTTGCAGCTAGATATACTTGAAGAAGATGAATATGGAGAACCAAGTGAGATGCAACAAGAAAAAAGGAGACATAAAACTTTCTTAAAAAAATATGTAAGAAAGAACTACCATACACTTGATCAAATCATTGGACAAGAAGTAAGTTGAAGAATGATACATGTTTACAATGTGAGGTTGGCCCTAAATCTATTAAATATGCTTTAGTTAATGAAGATTGGATTAAGGTAATGAATGAGGAAATTGATCAAATAGAGTAGAACAAGATATGGACATTGGTACCCAAGCCAAAGGACAAGAACGTGATTGGAAAAAAATGGGTATTCAAAAACAAGCTAAATGAGAAAGATGAAGTCTAAAGGGAAAAGGAAAGACTAGTTTATTAGGGAGATGCACAAGAGGAAGGAATTGACTATGGAGAGACATTTGCCCCAGTTGCAAGGCTAGAAGGAGTGAGAACTTTTCTTGCATATGTTTCTTACAAAGGTTTCAAGGTATATCAAATGGATGTTAAATATGTATTTTTGAATGGAATCTTAGAAGAAGAAGTCTATATTGATCAAGCTAAAGGATTTATTGATTCTACGAAGAAGAATACGGTATGAAAACTTCACAAATAATTATATCATTTGAAAAAAGCCCCTAGAGCATGGTATGAAAGGTTACACACTTATTTGATGAAAATTGGTTTTGCAAGAACTAATGACAATAACAATATGTACTTGAAAAGTGAATCTAAGAACAAGATATTGCTAGCTATTGTTGATGATATCATATTTGGAGAGCATGATTTTTTGTGAAAATCCTTTGCTAATGAGATGAAGAAAGAGTTTGAGATGTCAATATTTTGAGAGATCAAGTTCTTTATTGGTTTGCAAGTTTATCAGATGAAGAAGGGAATCTGCATTACACAATCATAGTATATAGAGGGTGTTGAAACAATTGATTAATTGTGTATTATCTTTGATGTTACACAAAATATCATATCATTGTCAGTCACTATATGTTAAGCTCACTTGGGCATTAATGATAGTTTTTTGTCTCTACCGAGTACTCCAGAGTTTTCCTAGTTCATAAGGCAATATCTACCAAGTTTACTTAGATGTCGAAGAAAAGTTTGTAGAAGTTGAGTGTTAATCGAGCTCACTCAGTTAATTAAGGAAATGTTGAATGGAACTAGTGTTAACTAAGCTCAGTGGGTTACCAAAGGAACTTTGTGAATATGCAATGTTAACCAAGTTCACTTGGTTAACACAAGAAAATTTTATTTGAGTTAGTGTCTACCAAGCAGGGTCAACTAACAAAGGATTTTCTTGTTTTGGCATATTGAGTTCAATTGAATTGTTTGTTGGTTCTAATTGACTAAGGAGATGAATTTTAATTATTCTAAGTTATATTGTAGTCAGCTTGACAATATGAAAGATATAAATATAAGGTCAAGTTGAGATTTAAAAAGTGTTTGAAATGCATGAGAGACAATTGAAGATTTAATGGTGCTAAGAGAAAGTGAATTAGAAGGATCAGAAGAATATCCTTATGGAGCTGAAAATATACATTTGATCAAGAAGGATCAAGTATAAAAGCTAGAATTGAGATCTATAATCAACAATTTAGTTGTATGAGAAATAGGTTATCTCTTTTTTACTCTCTAACCATTGTAGCAGTGATCTAAATCTCTTAATAGAGTTGTCTTAACAACTATTTGTAAATCCTCTAACAAGGTGGAATTTCAATTGAATTGTTCAAAGACCTGTAACAAGGCCACTCCTAATAGAGTGATTAAATCCTCTAATAGGGTCACACCTAATAGTGTGTTTTGTAACCTTTAACAAGGTTGGCTCCTAACAGGGCTCACTTTAGAAGAGTGAAAATCAATAAGTAGTTACAATTGGTGGTTTTTCCCAAATTGGATTTCCACATTAAATCTTGGTGTCAAATGTGTTCATGTTATTTCTCTTATGCGTTTGCACCTAAGTTAAAGTAATAGTAATCACATATAATATCTTAAGACTTTCATGCTAAGTATTTACAGAGCATTTTTTAGTGATTATTGAGTTACAACACTTTTATCTGAGTTTACCGAGAA
Source organism: Cupressus sempervirens (assembly GCA_028749045.1). Lineage (NCBI taxonomy): Eukaryota > Viridiplantae > Streptophyta > Pinopsida > Cupressales > Cupressaceae > Cupressus > Cupressus sempervirens. The sequence goes on along the minus strand of CM053787.1, from coordinate 430,147,812 downwards.
TCAACAGAATTCAATTTTTAGAGTTTATTTTGTGTTGACATCTAAGGGATTTGTGATTTATTTTATTAGTAACTAATTCAACCCTCCCCATTACTCCTCTTATATTTCCAACAATTGGTATCAAAGCTTTTGGTGCTTGCAGAGAAGGTTTCAAGGACCTAAGCTAAAGATCAGGATATCTTATAGAAGAGAGATTCTCAAGTTGAATTGAGAAAAATTTGTAGCATGGCAAGGATTTATGAGGTTACATTTGGAAACTATCACTGATTCAGGCTTTAAGTATATTGATACTAAATATAAGACTCCTACTACAACATTATCAGTTGAAGATATTATTGAAAAGAAAAATTATAACATCATGATGATTGACATTGCATCTACTCTTAATTATGTTGAACTTGATGAAGTCAAAGACTATACTACAACTTATGATATGTGGATTAAATTGAAAGACATTTATGGAGGATATGATAATGTAGACAAAGCTAAAGTAGAAAGTCTTACAAGACAATTTGGTTAGATGAAAACAAGAGAAGATGAAAATATTGCAAAATATGTGGAAAGAATCAAAGAAAGTGTGAGCACAATCAAAGCATTTGGATGAGACATTGAGGATAAAATAGTTGTGAGCAAGGTACTCATAACTCTTCTTCCTATCTATGCAATTAGAGTGTCTACTATTCAAGAGATGAGATGTGATCCAAATAGCAAAATATTTTTGGACGCTCTAGTTGGAAGATTGACATCTTTTGAGTTGGATAACTATGATAACATGTTCCTAGTTCCAAAGGTATTAAGTTTGCATTTGAAGCCAAACTCTCACTCAAGAAAAAGAGTAAGAAATCAAAGGCTAATCAATCAAGAAGTGAAGAAGAAGAAGAAGAAGAAATTTTTGACAGTGACCTTAAAGTTGTTGAGGCCCTTTTGCAAAAAAAATTCTAAAGGCAGAGGAAAGTACAAAGGTATGATTCCTCTGATCTAATTTTCTTGTGAAGAAGTTGGTCACATTGCTACAAGATGCCCAAATAGAGAAAACAAGGATGAAAAGAAAATAAATGAGTACAAAGGCAAGAAAGAATTAAAAAACTAGAAGGACTACAAGGACAAAGGTAAGAAATCTTTTCTTATGGCTAAAGATTGTAATAACAGTGATGATGAAATGGAATATATTGTTATAAAAGATGAATTTGATGATGAAGGAGATAAGATGGCACTTATCTCTCATGTTATCAAAAATGATAAATGGATTATTGATAGTAGCTGCTCACATCATATGATTGGATACAAAAAAAAAGTTTGAGCACATGGAATATTATGATAGTGGTAGTGTGAGATTTGGAAACAATGAATCTTGTTGCATAGAAGGTAAAGGATGTATCTCATTGACCAATAAACTTATATGTGATAATGCTTATTGGGTTGAAGTAATAAAACACAATCTACTAAGTGTGGCACAATTGAATAACATTGGATTCAAGGTAGAATTTATGAATGGGAAGGCCAATCTACTGGATGGAAAAGGAAATATGGTTGGATCTGGAAAACAAACAAAAGGTAACCTATTTTGCCTAGATCCCAATGAAAGTTCATGTTTTAGTATTCAAATAGAAGAAATGTAGTCATGTCATGTGAACTTTGATAATTTGGTTAAGATAAGGAAAAATAGAAGAGTAAGAGGTATTCCTAGCTTGAGGAAACCTGATATGAGTCTATGCAAAAACTATCAAATTGGTAAGATGGGAAAGACTAGTTTAAAAAACAAGAACTATCATTCTGAAGAAGTCCTAGAATTTGTGCATACAGACTTATGTGGACCTATTGGAATAGAGAGTTATAGCGGAGATAAGTTTTTCATTCTTTTTGTTGATGATTATTCTAGAATGATGACTATAATATATCTAAAAGAAAAATTAGAAGCTTTTCAAAAATTCAAGTGGTATTTAGAAAGAGTAGAAAATGAAACTAGAAAGAATTTAAAATGTTTGAGATCATATAGAGGTGGTGAATTTATTTCCAATGAATTCAATGAATTATGCATTGAAAAAGGAATTAAAAGAAAAGTATTAGCTCCAAGTACACCTTAGCAAAATGATATAGCTGAAATAAGGAATAGATCCATCATGGATTGTGCAAGAACATTGATGATAGAAAATAATGTTGCAATCAAATATTGGAAGGAAGCAATCAGTATTGTCATGCATACTTTGAATGGAGTACAGCTAAAGAAAGACTCAAACTCCTTATGAACTATGGTCTAGCTACAAACCTAATGTAAATTACTTGGAAGTATATATGGTAGCAAATGTTATATCTTGAAAGAATCTAGGAAAGGTAAATTTGATATCAAAGGTGATGAAGGCATATTCCTAAGATACTCTTGTAGAAGTAAAGCATACAAATGTTTGAATTTGTCTACTCATAAAATCATAGAAAGTGCACATGTGAGAATCGATGAGTTTGTAGAAAAGAGTGAAGAAGAAAGAAACAAAGAGCCTGAGGATTACAAAAGATTTGTTTACTATGAACTTGATACCCATCCAAATATATTTGGTAGACAAGAGGCTTCACCTATAGAGTCCCCAAAATCTCCAATAGCTATTGAGTTGAAGACAATGCAACCTGAGTCATAGTTTGAAGGACCAAAGTCGCAGTCAAAGGCTATTGAGCTATTACTAGAGAAAACTGAGTCTAATGGACCCGAGTCACAAATTATGGAACCTAAGCTTAATATTGAAGTTCATGAAGAAATAAATAAAACAAAGTACAAATCCAAAGAACTTGTGCTAGCAAGATATGTCAGAAGGTATCATGCAACTAACCATATCATTGGAGACAAATCTAATGGAACAATGACAAGAAACAAACTGGAAGTTACATGTTTACTTGTTGAACTTGAACCTAGAAATGTTAAAGATGCTTTGGATAATGAACATTGGATTGAAGAAATGAATGAGAAAATAGAAAAAATAGAGAAGAATAAGACTTGGACTCTTGTTCTTGGACCCAAGGATAAAAATTTAATTGGTACAAAGTGGGTATTCAGAAATAAGCTAGGTGAAAATGGAAAAGTTTCCAAAAATAAAGCAAGGTTAACATGTAAAGGTTATTCTCAAGAAGAAGGTATTGATTATGGTGAAACTTTTTCTCTTGTTGCAAGATTAGGTGTTAGAACTTTACTATCCAATGCACCTCATAGAGGATTTAAAGTTTATCAAATGGATGTAAAATTTGCATTCTTGAATGGAATTATTGATGAGGAAGTCTACATTGAACAACCGGAAGGTTTTGTAGATCCTAGCAAAAGAGACATGGTCTACAAATTACACAAGGAATTATATGGTCTAAAGCAAGCTCCCAGAGCTTCGTATGGAAGATTTCATAACTACTTGGTACAGATTGGTTTTCAAAGAAAAAATGATAATAGTAGCATGTATATCAATAAAGGACTAGATAAGAAGATTGTGTTGGTAGAAATATTTATTGATGACACTTTATTCACAGGAAATGATGACTTGTGCAAGGTATTTTCAGGTAGGTATAGAACCATTATAGAACCATTATTAGGATGTTGTCAATGTTTACTTATTCATTCTTAAAACTATCTCATTGTTGATAATATAGGTCATCATCATTATTCTTATCAAGCCTCGTGACTTATAATCCTCTTATTACTTAACTCTGATACTTGAACCTTTATTTCCTATTAAGTTGATGACCTCATTGCAACTTTACTTTCTCTAAATTGTAGGGTTATAATTGATCCAATAATTTTAATACTAGAGTCTACAAGCATTCACTTGATACTTAAAATTTAGTATTAATCATGCTTATACAATAAGCCTACTAACATAATTAAACTCACATAACCCTAACTCAGAAGTTTGCATTTTCCTATCTTACCAATTCAATATTATATGTTACATACTTCTCACATTTATAATCATGTTGTTCGAGGTTTCCAAAGGTTACTTGCAGATTTTAATTGAGCTCTTGTTTGCTTTCCAAATTTTACCAAAACAACACATTTTAACTTGCAATAGGTCAAAGGTATCCCAATAGCTTGATAACTTGGTATACCTTTTAAGTGTTACCTTCATATTTACTCACCATTCATTTTTTGATTCAATATTTCAACCTAAAGGTACAAAATTAGGTTATGAAGATCAAAGGTTTCCTTTACTTATGTTGTAATGTCTAAATCAATGCCAGTCTACTTGATTACTTCCATACTCTATATGAACTACAATTTTTCCAAGAGTGATCGGGTCGGACAAAATCTGACTTCTACTAAAGTTGATGTGAAACACTTTGTCTTAGATTTTTAGGTTATTTACTCATTTACACTCACATGATTGAAAGATGTTTTAGGGTCCTTAATTTAGTTTTCCCTCAAGGTGATCATGCTTAATATAATTTTGAATTCTTTATGAGATCATAATATACTTTAATATAAATATAGCATTCTTACATTTAATTAGTTGTTTCAAGTCATTAAGGCTAGTTTATCAAATACAGTTGGCCATTTCAATCATTATTATTAATTTTAAGTTTTTCTTAGGTTTAGTCATCAATATCATTGTTTAGAAAGAATACATTAGCTTCTTAAAAATTTTCAAGGAGAAATCCCTACTTCGTATAATAAATTTTAAAATTCCACAATTGATCATGGACCCATTGTTGCCCAAGTGTCACAAAACTGGGCTCCGATACCAAAATTCCATGCCCAAAATAATGGGGTAAAAGCACACCAATTTTTTTTTTTTTTTTTAAAGATTAATAATCCACTATGTTAATATATACTACACTGGTCAGGCTGTGGAAAGTTGACAAAGGATTAAAGTGAGTTTTCGAATACATATCATAAAGATGTAGAGTTGGCATCTCATATGTACCACACCATTTTGAATCCTTAGGTTCTAGTGCTACAAGAACACCTAGATCAGGTTACATAATTTATTTGGTTAAATTCTTGTTAAAGTGTGACATCATATTTAAGAAGCATTTGGGTTCCAAGTTTTTAAGTTGAGTACTATATAGTTGGGTAGAATACAGTAAGGTTAGGTTCGCATGCTTCACTTTCCCATCATGAGGATGAAATTACACTACAACATTTTCACATTCAAATTTAGCACTAATTAATAGCTTAAATCACCTTACTTAACTATATTGCATTGCATATCATTTTATTGGGTCACTAACATGAGTTACAATGGTTATGATTCAATACCTTATCCTCATTACATTATACTAGTTCAATCTACTAGAGGAACTAATTATGCACTTAAAAGGTTACTTTATGTCTTGATAATACTTTATTCCAATTATGGGTATAACTAATTAGAACTACCTAGAACATTAGATGTATATCATTCAACTATTTATGACAATCAATTTATCTTCTAACAAAACCCAAACCATCATACCAAGCTATCTAGGCAAATTTAAATCCATCACACCTTTAAATCTTGATATAGCCATTTGAACTAATTAATACCTATAATTAAATACATATTATTACTTCTAAGGCATTTGTAGACTACTCAAAATATAGAACAATGGATATTTCAAACAATAATATTCTACCATAAAAGATATTTTAACTATACACTTACAAATCTAACCACAAAACTTCATCAACAAATACAATATATTTAATATATTTCAAACATGAAATCTCAACCTTATAATAAGTAAATAAATTAAGCTCTAATATTATTTCTTTATTCAAGAAAACTATCTAGTAACCTTTAATTAACAACCACTAACTATAATACTAACTACTAACTAAAGTGCTAACTCTAATGCCTTTTTATTAAAATAATTACTAACTAACTAAAATATTAATACAAAATAAAACTGACTAACTAAATCCTAAAATTACTTACTAATACAAGAAAAAAAACTTACCAAACACTACACCTAACTATCCCACCCTACCCCTTAACTTATCCTCTAACTCTTATAAACATCTAACCATATGCCACTTGGCAAGTGGGTCCTCCACCTACGTAACCTACCCCAATCCCCTTACACCTTAGCTATTCCCATCTCCTCCCACATGGGCACATGGCCCCACTCTTCCCACACTAACCTAGGGAGATGTGTAGGGTAAAGCGATGGAGGTGGGATGGGGTGTGGTCAAGCCCTAGCAATCTTAAAACCTAATCTCCATTAATGTGTTGCCCCTAACTAACCTTTGGAAGGCATTAATCCACTACCTCATAAGACATGGTGCTTGGAAGCCCCCACGTGGGCACAAGATCCAAATAGATCTTCACACTGCCCAAGCATGGATGGAGCAAACATGGGATGAGAGGTTGGAAAGGAAGGTCAAAAGGGTCAGTTGCCTCATTTTCTTCAAACCCAGTCCTGAAGGGCCAATAAAATTGGTTTGAAAGAATATGACATCAACCTCTTTATTGCTTTGACAAAATGGTTTTTATGTTTAAAGTTTAGTGGGTGAGACTTAGGATAGGATAGGTAGTCCCTTTTTTTATTTAAATTTTAATGTTATTTCATTTTTAAATTATATAATTTTCTTTTAAAATGGGATCAAAGATATTAAATGGGATCTTGAAAAAGAATATTCTCTGTTCTGAGGAGGGATTAATTTTTTCCCATACAAAAGGTAGATGCTCTAGGAAAGGTAATTTTATTTTCAAGAGTCCTCTTTTTTTTTAAAGTGTAAGATTTTCAAATACAACTTATTTTATATGGAAAGGGGATACATTTTTTTATTTTAAGGTTGAATTATAGCATTGTCTTTGATGTAATATTTAAGCATCTGAATAGGAATATCTTTCTTTCCAATATTTACTAAATTACAATGAAATACCAATTTAAAAAATCAAGTTTCCTTAACATAGTTCAAAATTCAAATTCCATAACTTTGTATAACATCATTGCACCTATTTATTGATAAACATATGTATATAAATTTGAATCATAAGGAATATCATATGAAAGGAAAATACTCATTTTTTTCAACATATGTGGGCTAGCCACTTCTTATTCATTTTATTCAAACATCTGATTCCAGGACTCCCTTGAGAAAGAACCAGGGAAGAAAACCCGAGATCATAATCATTTCAAAAATAAGGTTAACAATAACTTTTTTACAATAGGATCATTATCCAGTGGAGAAGTCTCCCATACATTTGAATTGAAACAACAACTCTGAATTCATGCTTGGCTCCATATCAAGGTAGCCACTATGAAAATCTGTAAATTACATCAAGGTAAACATGGAGAAATCAAATTTGACAAGGAAATAATCAGATTTAACACAAGGACACATACAACCAAATACTCCCATCCTAGGTTTGCACAACAAGTTCATTAACGAACCAAACTAGGGAGAAGGTGGATTTTTTCAATTTAGGAGAAGTCTATCACAACACAATAATAGATGCCCCTTCTAAGACTATAATCACAAGAACTTATGTTCTTTCACTTCTCAATTTCCAAAACACAAACATGGTTTGTACTAATGATTAGGGGCCCATATCACCCTACTCTCTTCCTCTCTTCATCATGAGGAGAGACTCTACACTTCTCAGAGTCTAACTGAAGCCCTCCTCCCATACATGACCACTTTTGCCCTATTCGAGGGTGAGTAATTCCAACACAACCCTTACAGTTTCTCTCATAAAATAAAATAAAAAACACAAAAAGAAAACAATCAAGAAAACCATCACAATCCCATCCCTTACATGTTTCATCATACATATGAATATACACACATGCAAAAACTCCACTTAAGCAATAGAAACACATCATGAAGACACAAGCTTAAAGGATTCCTACCTTCACAAATGGTTATGGCAACTGAAAATTTTAAGAAAAGTTATCCCTTCTTCCTCCTTCAATCCTATCTTTACTATCTCTAAAAGTAGAGATTGGGTGAACACTCTTCGACCCTCAAATTTGCAACTAAATAGGCTCCTAACTCAAGCACCTAAAAATTGCAATAACTTCATACTTGACTATTGCCTTCTAGGGCCTTCTAACTTAACCTTATCATTAAGGTAAACTTTATGGTGGGGTATAAACTTTTCAAACTCATGGTGAAGTTCTATTTTTAGCACTAAAGTAAAAATGAGATATTTGGGTGGTCACAAAAGTCAATAAAAGGTCTAGAGAGGTGGAAAATGCCCTCAACCCATACATAGACCCCCTAGGAACTTAGTTTTCATTAATTTTGGCCTCTAGGACTATTCAAGGATCTATTAATTGGCTTGAAATATTTGCACTTACTAAAAATCCTAGGAATGCAATCTTACCACTAAACCCTAATTAGGGTAATTAACCCAAGTTACCACTAATTATTCTTAGGTTACTAACTTAATCCATCTAACATTTTTAAGTTACTCAGCTAACCCTAATTATCATATTGATATACATATACGGATTACAAGTGTCAAGTTATACTTTAAGATTAATGTTACAAAACTTTAAACACTTTACGATTACATAATGATACACATTCAAATTATGATACAAATAAAATATGAAACAACAAGGTTTGCATCTTTCATTACAATCAACCCTAGTTTTTACAACTATATATATAGGGTTGAGTTATGATTCTCTATTAGATTCCCTAGGTAATAATATTGCACACTCATTTCACACATCAGTAGTTCAAGAAAAATCACATGCATACATTTAAAACTCATTTGGATAATCACATAAATTGAAACATCAATTTTTCATGTAAATAACATTTATCTCATTTCTACTCATATATTTGACCACTAAAAATTGCTTAATCAATATAACATAACCTATTCATCAATTTGAATTAAAGTACTAGAATAATCCTCATTAAGCATGCATATACCTAAGCATCATAAATATCATCAATAGGGCATACTCAACTATCTAAATGCATATAACCTAATAATCAAGGTAGCATAATTAACATTGTCATCATAAGAAGAAACACCTCATGTCATCGTTAGTGAAATTTAATGTTTAAATAGTTGAGATAACATAGTAATTCTCGAATCACTGGGTATTTAAAACATGAATGTATCAGCTAATCTCAATTTTCATTAGGACATCTAAAACATAAAACATTACTTCATATCCATTCTAATATCCTATAACATATTTAATAGAGAAATTCATATTTGATAAGTAAATACAAGGAGGGCCCTTACACTTTCCAAAAATGACAATTCCATAGAGGTAGATCAGACTACACATAGTTCAATGATTGGAAAATTGTAGTATGTAGTACATACAAGGCATGATATTGCATTAGCAGTCGGTATGGTGGCAAGATTCTTAGAAAATCCCAAAGAAAATCACATGATGGAAATCAAAAGAATCATGAGATATCTGAAAGGTATTGAAGAATATGGTTTATGGTACAAAATAGGAGGCAATTTGGATTTAAAAGTATTCATAGATGCTTATTGGGTAGGAAGTCTTGATGATAGAAAAAGCACCAGTGGTGGAGGAATCTTTATTAGTAAAAGACTAGTGTCTTGGACAAGCAACAAACAAAATTGTATCTCTCAATTCACAGCAGATGTAGAATATGTGGCAGTAGCAGTCAATTGTTCTAATATTGTTTGGTTCAAAAAACTGTTGGCAGGAATGAAGACAGAGATCAAGGATCCAGTAGTTATATATTGTGATAACACTAGTGCAATAAATATATCAAAAAATCCAGTGATGCATACCAAAAAAAAACACATTTCTATAAAATATCATTTCTTGAAAGAATTAGTTCAAGACAAAGAAGTGAGATTGGAATATGTGAATACAAAAGAATACATTGCTAACATATTCACCAAGGCATTACCTAAGGATGCATTTTTGTATCTAAGAGGTAAGCTAGGGGTCATTCCCCTATCTAAAGCTCACTCAATGAAGTCTAGGGATGCCTCAACTATAGCATGTTGAAGATCATTTAGTTGGTGAAATATTGACAAGGGCATATTGCAAATGAATTAGTACTAGAGGTACATTGACATTCACTAAACATTGTCTTTTGCATGGGATGTAAAGAGGGAGAAGTGATGCAGCAAGTAAGGTGGAGGTATTCAAAAACACAATAAGAGTTTGTAATTCTGGAGGTTTTAGGTACTCTAGCCTATCAACAACCTAAAATGCTTCAAAGGATAGGCTTAAAAAAACTACCTTCAAGAATCCTAAATGATGAATTTGTTTTGATAAGCTATAAATCATATGAACTCCAATTTAGTTTACATACCCCAATTTAGTTTACATACTTCAATTTAGTTTCCATACCCCAATTTCACACAACACTTCCTCAAATTATTCCAAAGGGCCAATCTCTACTTATTAGCCCTCTTGCATACTAGGAATGTGGATAACTCTTCCTTTTCTCAAGACACTAAATGAGGCAATGACATTTCCAGACACCCTTTGTGGATTTCAAAAGTATACCAAAAGCTTTTACAGTACTATTTTGGACAAACACCCCTATTCAACACTATTGCCTTCTTTTAATGCACCAAAATTGACTAATTTTTCAAAGGAGCTATAGGATAGAGTCCACATAATGACTCCAACTCCTAGACATCACTTAGTTATGTCTTAAAATGATCAAATATGAAAGGAATTGGTCTCAAGGTTGTTGTAACATAAAAAACCCCAAAATAGCACTCCAAACCCTTGAAACTAGGGCTTTCTCAATCACTCAATTTCACACACTTTAATCCCAACTAAAAATGGATCCACCATCACACAAACATTTTTCAATGTTTCCAATCACCAAATAGACCCCTTGTTCAGGTAGAATTCCCATTGCTATACCTGAGCATGCATTTTCAATGCATTGTCACACTATTAGTAACTGTGATCACCGATATCTTGCTCAATCTTGCACATACATGGTTAATAAGCTATGATACATGTTAATTTAAGTCACTCCATGAATATCAGGCCCCCATACTCATGGAATAATTTCCATTACTCTAAAACTCTACTGCAGCAATAGACAATTAAAGGAAATTCACCATTTCTACAACTGGCGTGACAACAAGCCTATAGCAATATGGAACTTATCAAAAAACACTTTAAATGATGAAGAAAACCTTGTAAAAGCATTTGGAGAGCCAACCAATCAAATTGAGATCCAAACTATGGAATTTGAGTTGTAGAAAATATAAGTTTTGGTATTGTTGTTTCACCAGTTCGTACATTTGATTCTCTTCCTTTTTCTTTGATAGAGACTCCTATGAATATATATATATATATATATATATATATATATATATATATATATATATATAAGACTCCCTAGTAACTAATTCAACCAACTTCATCATTGAGTTGAAGATTTAAGACACAAAACATATCAAACTCCTTATTTCCCTCTAACTGCCAAGTAGCCATTTGTTTTCAAATATTTGAATTTTAAATAACAAAAAATGGCTCTATTTTGATACTTACCCTTAGTCTAATATCTAGACCTATCCCACACCCCTTCTATACTTCTTGAAACATTATTTGATAATTGGACATCATTAGTCCATTACAATCAAACTATTGGACATTACAAACATAAACAATGGATCCATTGAAGACATAACAAGTTTAACACAATATTGCATTATTTGAAGCTCATAATAGGTGCTAGGATCCTCCAATTGACTTGCTGACCTCGATGATGCTTTCCATTCTCTTGATTTATATTGAATGTCCCTATAGTCTTCATAATCTACATTTCTTGAGTGGTTGAGTGTGGTGCTCTTGCACCATACTCCCCACCATGAAAAGAACTTTTGTCCCAAGAGTTGTTGTACTTGTACCTACTATATTTTCTCATAGTGATCTGATGCTTAGGAATGATACACTCCCCCAAAGTGACGTGTTGTTGTCTCCTCCTACCTATATGCACACACAAAAGATTAGGTACTAACTTATTTGGAGATAATTATCTTTCTTTATGACAGTACTACTATTATACTCCAGACCCCTACATAAACTCCATTGGATCTTTCTTTGCCAACACTTCCCCTTCATCTACATGTCTTCCAATAAGACACTTGATTGTCCCCACTAGTACAAAAGACTGTTCAAATAGCCTTGCCTCCCTTAGAGTGTCCAGCTTCTTCATCTAGCATTGTTTCAAACCCCAACCAGTATCATATGGTAGAGTACTCTGACCCTACACTAGAACATCCCTGCCAAAACACATTAGTATAGATTCCTTATGACTCCTTACTACCTTCCAATAGGACACTTAACTATCCCCACCAATACAAAAGACTATTCAAACAGCCCTGCCTCCCATGGACTATCTTACTTCTTCATCTAGCATTGTTTCAAACCCCAACCAGTATCATATGGTAGAGTACTCTGACCCTGCACTAGAACATCCCTACCAAAACACATCAGTATAGAGTCCTTATGGGTGCAACTTATACCTCACCTTTCCTTGTTGAACTAAATATGTATTTTCATAGCCATCATGCATAAATCTTCTTGAACTTTGCCAAGATCTTCCTAAAATTAGATGTCCACAAGTCATGTGTATGACATCACATAATACCTTGTCCCTATAACTCCCAACTAAAACCTCAACCATCATTTGATCCTTAACCAACAAATTCTGACTCTCATTGACCCAACTAGCATAATAAGGAGCACTGTGTGCCAAAGTTTTCAAATTCAATTTCTTAACAACCTCATAAGATAACACATTATTAGTTACCCCTTAATCAACTATAAACTTGCATACCTTGCCTTGAATGAGACAACTTGATTTGAATATGCATGGATCTTTTGGTATTTGATTACTCCTTCCCATCAGCAAGAACTCTCGCTCTTCTAGATGAATTTCAATGGGTTCTCTATGCTCATCTTTTCTTGTATCTTCATTAACCAAGTTCACTCTTATGTCTCTTCCTTTTTCTTCTTGTCATTTAGGACACCTAAAGGACCGATGGCCTACTTTATTGTAATTAAAGCATATTCCTATGAATGCTCCTCTTCCTCCATTTCTTCCACCTCGATAACCTCCTCTTGATTCCAAAAATGTTTTGTCTTTATCCTTGTCATTACTACTTTGAAAATCAGAATGTGTTCTTCCACCTCTTCCCCTTGTAAAAGATCCTCCTCTCGAGCTACGTTGCTTCTCTTGTCTCCTCCTTATCTTCTCTTCAACCTTCAAGGCTAGCTAATAGCACTCATCAACCAACCTTAGGGTAGAAAGACTGAGTTCATCTTGGATGTTGAACCTCAGCCCCCCCATTTATCTTGTAATATTTTCTTCCATATCTTCCTCATGATTCACCCTGATATCAAGCTTGCGGAATTCCTTAGTGTACTTCTATACATCCAACTCCTTTTGCCTAAAATCGCTCATCTTCTTTTAGAACTGTTACCTATAATCCTTTGGCAAAAATTTGCCTTCATTTTGTCAACCATAGTATACCAAGATGTGATCTTGGGTTGACCATTCTTCCATTTATCTTCCTAGATACAATCCCACCACAACAAAGCATGTCCCTTCAACCTGGACTTTGCTATCTTCACTTTGTCCTTCTCTTCTATCCCTTCACACTCAAAGAAATTTTCAATTGCACCAAACCAATCTATTAGTTCTTCATCATCCATCTTCCCTCCATACATAGGTAAATCTATCCTTATCCTTACATCTCCATTCCTTATGGATTTTGCCAACTTGGCCATCTTTACTTCCTTAGGTTCCACTTCTTCTTCTTCAAGTTTTTCTTTCTCTTCTTCATCTATGATTTCTTCATCCAATCTAATGCCTTTATCCTTCTTCTCTAGTTCTGATAGCCTCTCCATCGTAGACTTTATCAATCTATCTTTTTTAGCATTCTCTTTGTCCCTTTGGTCTAATGATGTCCTTAACATTTTGTTATCTGCCACTTGTTCTTTCACTATCTTTGCCAACTCCATATTTTTCAACCTTGTAGGAATCTCTTCTTCTCCCTCAAACATTGTTGCTTGAATCAACTTGGCATAAGAACCTACTATAGGGCTACTCCTCCCAAGATAGTTCAACTACAAGGGCTCACTAAGGGTTTCAAGAACCAAATTCACAAGAACAATTACGCTTCCATAAGACCTTTCTGGCTCTAATACCACTTGATGTAGCAAGTAAGGTGGAGGTATTCAAAATAATAATAAGATTTTGTAATTCTCGAGGTTTTAGGTACTCTAGCCTATCAACAACCTAAAATGCTTCAAAGGCTAGGCTTAACAAAACTACCTTCAAGAACCCTAAATGATGAATTTGTTTTTATAAGATATAAATCATATGAACTCCAATTTAGTTTACATACCCCAATTTCATACAGCACTTCCTCAAATTATTCCAAAAGGCCAATCTCTTGCCTATTAGCCCTGCTGCATACTAGGAATGTGGATAACTCTTCCTTTTCTCAAGACACTAAATGAGACATTGACATTTCCAAACACCCTTTGTGGAGTTCAACAGTATACCAAAAGCTTTTACACTAATATTTTGGACAAACACCCCTATTCAACATTGTTGCCTTGTTTTAATGCACCAAAATTGACTAATTTTTCAAAGGAACAATAGGAAATAGTCCTCCTAATGACTCCAAATCCTATACAACACTTAGTTATGTCTCAAAATGATCAAATATGAAAGGAATTGGTCTCAGGGTTGCTACAACAACAAAAAAAAACCCAAAATAGCACTCCAAACCCTTGAAACTAGGCTTTCTCAATCACCTAATTCCACACACTTCTAATCCCAACTTACAATGGATCCACCATCACATGAATATTTTTCAATGTTTCTAATCACCAAATAGACCCCTTGTTTTGGTAGAATGCCCACTGCTATACCCGAGCATGCATTTTCAATGTATTGTCACACTATTAGTAACTATGATCACCCCTATCCTTCTCAATCATGGGCATACATGGTTAATAAGCTATGATACATGTTAATTTAAGTCACTCCATAAATTTTGGGCCCCCATACTCATGGAATAATTTTCATTACTCTAAAACTCTACTGCAACAATAGACAGTTAAAGGAAATTCACCAGTTCTACAACTGGCACGAAAGGAAGCCTATGGCAATATGGAACTTATCAAAAAACACTTTAAATGATGAAGAAGGCCTTGTCAAATAATTTGGAGAGCCAACCAATCGAATTGAGATCCAAACTATGGAATTCGAGTTGTAGAAAACAAAAGTTTTGGTATTGTTGTTTCACTAATCCGTACACTTGATTCTCTTCCTTTTTCTTTGACAGAGACTCCTATATATATATATATATATATATATATATATATATATAATAACTAATTCAACCAATCATTGAGTTGAAGATTTAAGACACAAAATATATCAAACTCCTTATTTCCGTCTAACTGCCAAGTAGTCATTTTTTTTCAAATATTTGAATTTTAAATAACAAAAAATGGCTCTATTTTGATACTTACCCTTAGTCTAATATCTAGAACTATCCCATACCCCTTCTATACTTCTTGAAACATTATTTGATAATTGGAAATCATTAGTCCATTACAATTGAACTATTGGACATTACAAACATAAGCAATGGATCCATTGAAGACATTACAAGTTTAATCCATTCTCCTGATTTCTATTGAATGTCCATGTGGTCTTCATAGTCTACATTTCTTGAGTAGTTGAGTGTGGTGCTCCTACACCAAGAAGTTTATTGTCATATCTTATAGAAATTTTATAATGAACTTGGTCTGATATTAAAGGTAGATTTTACTATTAGAAAAACTTGTTGCACACAGAAGTTTTCTAACAAAGGAAGAAATTGAAGGCAGAAAGAGATCACATTGATAGAGGGAGTTCTCATGGATGAGAATCAAAATGAAAATAAGGATAATTCCTTACTTTATTCTTGATCTAAAATTTTCATTACATTATGACATGTTGTGTTTACATCAATGTCAAAGAGGAAGATTGTTGAAACAATTGATTAATTGTGTATTGTCGTTGATGTTACATAAGATGTCATATCATTGTCTGTCAGTGTACATTGAGCTCACTCAAGCATTGAAGATAGTTTTCTGTGTCTACTGAGCACTCCAAAGTTTGCCTAGTTCAGAAGGTAGTATCTACCGAGTTCACTTGGGCGTCAAATAAAAGTTTGTGGAAGTTGAGTGTTAATCAAGCTCACTCGATTAATGAAGGAAATGTTGGGTGGAACTAGTGTTAACCAAGCTCACTTAGTTACTAAAGGAAATTTTTAAATATGTATTTTTAACTAAGTTTACTTGGTTAACACAGGAAAATTATTTTTGATTTAGTGTCTACTAAGAAAGGTTGGCCAGAGAAGGATTTTCTTGTTTTGGCATATTGAGTTCAATTGAATTGTTTGTTGGTTTTGGCTGACTGAGGAGATGAATATTAATTATTCTAAGTTATATTCTAGCCGAATTAACAATATGAAAGATATAAATATAAGGTCAAGTTGAGATTTAGAAAGTGTGTGAAATGCATGGAAGACAATTGAAGATTTAATGATGCTAGGAGGAAGTGAATCAAAAGGATAAGCATAATATCCTTGTGGAGTTGAAAAGATACATTTGATCAAGAAGGATCAAGTAGACAAGCCAGAATTGAGATCTGTAATCAACAATTTAGTTGCACGAGAAATTAGATCATCTCATTGTTACACTCTAACCATTGTAGCGGTTATCTAAATCTCTTAATAGAGTTGGCTTAACAACTATTTGTAAATCCTCTAACAAGGTGGAATTTCAATTGAATTATCCAAAGATCTCTAACAAGGCCACTCCTAATAGGGTGATTAAATCCTCTAACAAGGTCACACATAATAGTGTATTTTGTAACCTTTAACAGGGTTGGCTCCTAATAGGTCTGACTTGAGAAGAGTGAAAATTAGTAACTAGTTACAATTGGTGGTTTTCTCCAAATTGGATTTCCACATTAAATCTTGGTGTCAAATGTGTTCATGTTATCTGTCTTATGTGTTTGGATCTAAATTAAAGTAATAGTAATCACATATAATATCTTAAGATTTTCATGTTAAGTATTTGCCAAGAATTTTCAGCATTTATCGAGTTACAACACTTTTTTGTGAGTTTACCAAGCATCAATAGAATTTAATTTTTAGAGTTTATTTTGCACTAACATCTAAGGGATCTGGAATTTATTTTAGTAGTAACTGATTCAACCCTCCCCTCTTAGTTACTCTTATATTTCCAGCAAATGGTAAACTAGAGACTTTTGGAATGGAAGATTTAAGACCAATTGGAACACCTATGATTACCATTCACAAACTTTCAAAGAATGTTGATTCTACTGAAGTAAATCAAACATTGTATAGATCAATGATTGAAAAATTGCAATATGTTGTACATAGTAGACCTGGTATTGCATTAGTTGTTGGTATTATTACTATATTTTATGCTAATCCTAGAGAAAATCATGTGATGGTTACATAAAGAATACTGAGATATCTAAAAGGAATAGAAGAATATGGATTATGGTTATAAAAAAGAGTGACAAGTTTGAGCTAAAGGTTACAAGTTGAGGCACTTTCTTTCTAGGTAGAAGATTAATTTCATGGACAAGCAAGAAAAAAAATTGTATTTCTCAATCCATAACAGAGGTTGAATATGTTGTTACAACAATTAATTATTCTAACATTGTGTGGATCAAGCAATTGTTAAAAAGTATGAAGGAAGAGATTATTGAACCTGTTATGATATATTGTGATAACACAAGTTCTATAAACATATCAAATAATCCTGTGATGTACACAAAGACCAAACAAATTGCTATCAAGTATTATTCCTTGAGAGAGTTGGTACAATACAAAGAAGTGAGACTAGAGTATGTGAACACAAATGAACAGATAGATGATATTACCTAAGGCTTCTTTTGAGTATCTAAGAGGTAAGTTAGGGGTCATTCCCCTATCTAAAGAAAACTAAGAAGTGATGCAATATTGTATCAAATTTTAAGATCAACATATCTTACACATTGATGTAAGAGGTAACACTTTAGGAACTTCCTAAAGCTATGAAAATATGGAGATAAGCATGAGTAGATGAGACTGCAAGGAGACAAGTAAAATAATAGAAGATGTGATATTGCAATATCAGTCTGATAGTGGCAAAAAGAAGATGATGGGATAATGGTTGGTGTATTTGGACATAGATGATATATTCACTAAAGTATTACCTAAGGATTCTTTTGAGTATATAAGAGGTGAGTTAGGGGTCATTCCCCCATATGAAGAAAACTAAGAAGTGATGCAATATTGTATCAAATGTTAAGATCAGAATATCTTAGGCATTGATGTAAGAGGTCAAACTTTAGGGTCTTCCTAAAGCTATGAAAATATGGACATAAGCATGAGTAGATGAGACTACAAGGAGACAAGTAAAATAATAGAAGAAGTGATATTGCAATATCGATCAAATAGTGGCAAAAAGAAGATGATGGGATAATGGCTAGTGTAGTTGGCATCATTGTCAAAGAGGGAGATGTGTATGTAGTTACCATTTATTATTAAGAGGGAGAGTATGTTCAAGTTAACATCCATCCAATGAAAGATGGAGAATCTAAATTTCAAGAAGAGATGTGAGAGAGGGAGTCAATACAGTTGGTATTACAATTGGTGTCAGAATTAAAGAATTTTCAATTGGTATCATAGAAGGAGAAGTGTAAGAGAGTGTAAGGATGAGATCAATATGAAATTAAGGATATTGATGAAGATCTATATCAAATCACAAAGGGAGCTGATAATGATAAATCATGAGAAAGTGTTTTGCATTTGCATGGTAACTAGAGGTGTTGCCATCAATGCCAAAGAGGGAGATTGTTGGAAACTAAGATTGGAATAATTGTTATATTTTCATTGATGTCAAACTTTACTAACAAGACATTTACTAATAGTGTAGAGTTTCATATCAGTTGATTGATGAAGAGGATTTGGAAATATAGGTAACTAGATAAACTAGTGAAGTTGTTGAGGTAAGAGGAGCAAGTATGTTGAAATTACATTGGGAACTTGATTAGTTAATCTTTAACAAGATAATGTTATTTTTAATCATTATATGACATGAAGAAGATAGTTGGTTTGATGTTTAGAAGAGAAGACAAGATGTTGAGTAAAACACTAAGCATGACCTAGTAAACTATGGTTGATCAATGAAACAAAAGATTAAGGAACTTAAAGAGATAGCCAAGAAAATAGTATTAGTTGAGTGATAGTTATTGTTCAGCAAGATAATAAAAAATGCAGTAGCAACTTAGCATAGTGAAGACTGATAAAGCTAGTAAATCCGACTGAGACGGAACAAAGGTGACTAAGCTACAAAATGTTGATTAAGCAGAAGAACATGGCAATGAATGAGTATCAACAAAATAAAAATTTGTGAAAGAATCAAGATTTGAGGCTGATGTGGTTGAATTTTTGATTGGTCAAAATGTGTGAAAGATGAGGATTGATGAGCTAGCATATTTAATACATGAATTGAGTTTGTTATGTGATCAAAGACAAAGATTCAAGGAGAAGTTTTTAGAAGTGTCAAGAAATAAGTAGAAGGAAAAAATGATGGATATATTCAATGAAATGATAAAATCCTAAGCTCTACAGTAATGTTTAAGTGGAAAAAGATCAAAGCTATCCATTTAAGGAGGCATACATGATGTTTTCTAAGTTTTGTTAATTGTTAGTTGCCAATTTTGTGGAGAACCTATGAAGAACAAAGTAACAAGGGAAAAGTGAGGAGATTGGTGAAGTGTGGTTGCTTGAAGGGTTGCCAAGAAAATTAGAGAAAGAGATTATAATGAAGTCCAGTCAATAAACTAGCAAATGAGTCAAATGGAGATCTAAATTTGCAAAGTGAGTTATATCTTAATAGATCAAACCTATATATTACTTTATAACCATTGTGGTAGTTAAAATCCTTTAAACAATGTTGACATAACATTCATTTGTAAATTCTTTAGTTCAGGTGACATTCTAATGGAATGATCACAATTCCTCTAATCAAGCCACTCCTAACAGGGTGATTAACTCTTTTAACATGGTCACACCTAACATTATGTTTTGTAATCTTTAACATGGTTGGCTGTTAATCAAGCTCACTTTAAAAGAGTGAAAAATGGTAGCATGTTACTTGGTGGTTTTTTCCAATTTGGGTTTCCATGTTAAATATTGGTGTCATATATGTGTGATGAATTCTATTTATTTATTTTTATTTTCTATTAGTTGGCATATATTAAACAAGGAGCTAAGTGATGAATGAATGACTTAAGTTGTTGATGAGTTGTTAAATTGGTTGAGTGGTTTCATGAGTTTAGATATATTGTTTGAAGTTATTAAAAGTTTAGTTGATACATCTAGACCTGAGGACAACTTATTCACCGCACCCCCCCCCCCCCCCCCCCAAAAAAAAAGTTATTCTATCATTATAACATTACACGAAGAAGAGGGAAGCTGGCATTGGTAAGTTTGATGTAAGAAGTAATGAAGGTATGCTTCTTGGTTATTCATTGAAAAGCATGGAGATGTTTTAATAAAAGAACTAAGACTATTGTTGAGAGTGCAAATGTTAGAGTTGATGAGAAGTTTCAAATTCAAGAAAGGATACTTGATTATGATTCTAATGAATAGACTAATCCAAAAGCTAATCAAGAAAATATTGAGTTGTTTTATGAGACCGGCATAGATTTTCAGAATAACGTACATGTTATGGAATAGAGAGAAGAACCTAGAGATGAAGGAAGAGTTGAAATAGTGACTCCTAATAGGAATTTTTAAAGATTTATCATGTTGATTAGTTTATTTCTAGTAAAGAAAAAGGAGTGATGACAAGGAACAAGGTACAAAGAGAAGAGCTATGTTTGATTTCTCAAGTAGAGCCTAAAAGTGCAAATGAAGCTAGTAAAGATGACTTCTAGATTCAAACTATGGAGAAGAACTAGATCAAATTGAGAAGAATGATACATGGGAATTGGTTCCTAAACCTAAAAACAAGAATGTTATAGGAACTAAATGAGTTTTCAGAAACAAGGTGAGGTTGTGAGAAATAAGCCAAGATGGGTATGTAAAGGTTATTCATAGCAAGAAGGTATTGATTATGAGGAAACATTTTCACATGTTGCTAGAATAGAAATAGTTAGATTTTTTTTTAAATTTGTGGATAACAAGAAATTCAAAGCATATTAGATGGATGTGAAATTAACATTTCTAAATAGGGAACATGAAGAAGTTTACATTGAGCAGCCTGAAGGTTTTCTTTTGACAAAAGAAGGAGCTATGGTTTGCAAGTTGAAGAAGCAACTATATGGACAAGCACCTAGAGCCTAGTATGCAAGGTTGGATAAATACTTGGAAAAACTAGGATTTGCTAAATTGCATATAGTAACATGTATATGAAGGAAATTGAGAATGTTTACTAATTGTTGAAGTATTTATGGATGACATAATTTTTGGAGGTGATGATGAAGCAAGTGAGGAATTCGCTGGTGAAATGAAGAAGGAATTTCAGATGAGCATGATTGGTGAGATGAAGTATTTATTGGGTTTGTAGACTATACAAAACTGGTATTTTCTTATCACAAACTAAGTATTTGAAAGAATTATTAAAAATATTTGGTTTATAAAGTTATAAACTTGTTGGTACACCTATGGTAATGGATAATAAGTTATCTAGTAAAGATAAGATACCTACTATTTAGAAGAATAATATTTAGAAGAATAAGTACATATCTATGATTGGAGTTTTGTAATATTTGACTCATAGAAGACCATATATAGCTAATGTAGTTGGCATTTTCATGAGATTTCAAGATGGTCCTAAAGAATCACATTATGCAACAGTAAAAAGGACTTTTAGATATTTGAAGTATACACCTAATTTTTTATTATGGTATGAAAGATAAAATTCCTTTACCTTATGCTTATATACTAATGGGGATTGGTAACCTAATATGGATGACATAAAGAGTACAAGTGGTGGAGCATTTTTCTTAGGAGCTAGACTGGTTTCTTGGCTAAGAAAGAAATGAGACTCTATCTCATGAAGCACATTAGAAGAAGAGTATGTAGTAGAAAAAATTAATTCCAATCCAATCATGTGGATGAAGCAGATATTGAAGGACATTAGAGTTGAGTTTACAGAACCTATTATCATACATTGTGATATCACATGTATAGTGAGTAAGACTAAGAATCATGTGCTACATTCTAAGACAAAGCACATATCTATCAAGTGTCATGTTTTAAAAAGTAAAGTTATAGAGAAAGAGATCAAATTAGAGTACATCAGTACAAAGGAGCATATAATAGACATTTTTACAAAGTCTTTTCTGAAGGATACATTTTACTATTTGAGAGGTATGCTTGGGGTCATGCCCCTTCCTACTTCTAAGTAAATGATGTAGAGATTGCATAAGTTTGGTGGTACAAACCACTATTATCTATCTGGATAGAATGTTGGATGCTTCCTCTATGGTGGGGCATTTGTGATTGAGTTGAGTCATGAAGGACTCTTAATAGTTGGTATTTAACAGTTCTTTGGACACTTAAAACATGTTGAAGATATTTTGCAGCAGAATTGACATAATGATGCCTTTTTCATTGATGTCAATGGGAGAGAAGATGCACATGAAAAAAATCTCATGATATTAGGGAGAAGATGGAGAAAGTATGATGTAGATGGGAGAAGTATATCTATGGGGGAGAAGCACCAGTGGAGATTTTTTCCTGAGATTTGGATTTGATTGATGAAGATGTTTTGAAAAGAAAGAGTATAGTAGTAGTTACAATAGAGATATACATTTGGTATTCATGGAACTTAGATGGTTTTCATCTATTTTGACATCAATTCTAAAGAGGGATATTGTTAGAATGAATGATGATGATATGCCTATGGGGAAGTATCCTAGCATTGTTGGAGAATTTGGGAGATTTTTAGTATGATTATATATTGCATTCATGAAAGTGTTTTTCATTGAAGTCAATATACTAGTTATCCTATGAAGACTAATAGAACAATAGATAGATATTGAGATAGTGAGGATCGGGGATTGAAGATGAGGAAAAGCATAGTTGAGGATATATTCTACAAAGTGTCATGATGGCATGATTAAGAAAGGATGAAGAAATATGAAGACAATTAATAGTTATTCAAGATTTATTGAAGACAAAGTTATGGCAGAGTTTCTAAGAAGCAACTTTTAGTAAGTGGATTATATCTCCTAATAGAGATAGAATCTGGTTAAGTGTAGTTAGATATAGGTAGAAAACATGATGATGATGGAGGGATTGATCGCGCTAAGTCTAAGGTTGCATGTGTGAAGATTTTTGAAGATTGTTAGTTGAAAGTGTTATGTAATTATGAAAAGATGTAATGTGACATGTATTAATTATAATTGTAAAATGAGAAAGCCTCAAGGCCAGCTCAATAATTAATCTAAGGACTTGGTATAAAGGGAAAAAAAATCCTTGTGATTAAATGTGAATGTATGTGTGGCAAGTAATTGTAAATTGTAAGTGTGGATTGTGAATTATAAGTGAATAAGTGATCTAAGGGATTTTATGTGATGCAATTACACATATCTAGTATTGAGATCAAAGGTACATGAGAGAGAAAAGTGATTATATTTGGTAGAGAGTGCTAGTGGATAGTTGATCATTTTTATTTTTATTTTGAAAGGAATTCTACTAGGACTTGTTGGACAATGAGTTCAAAGGACTTTCCCCTAAAGTTTTTTATAGTGGGTCTTTCTTCCTTCCAAAACTCCTAATAGGGTTGGAATCTCCTCACAGGGATTCAAAGTCTCCTAACAAGGACTGATATATACTAAATGTATTTCATTGAATCCTAAAAAGGTCTATCCTCTTGCAAGGTATTTATATATTAGTACATCATTTTGTGGATACCATCTGCACTAGAGCTTTCCCTCTAATCAAGGGCTTGCCTAGTTAACACGTATGGTGTTATTATGTATGATTATCTTCTTGTAGTTGTTGCACTTTTTGATTACTTGTTTCATATTTAATAAGATTAATAAGAGTTTTTTCAATTGGATAATTGATTCACCCACACCCCCTCCCCCCTTCTCTCAATTATCTTGGCGGACTTTACTTTCTAACTACACACACACACACACACATATCAGTTATTAGTTATCCAATTAAAACAACTCTTATTAATCTTATTAAATCTAAAAAAAGTAATCAACAAGTGCAACAACCACAAGAATGAATATATATATATATATATATATGCTACCTAGTCTTCGGTAGACATAGAGAACCTTTTGATTTCATGGCTATATAGTTGAATCCAAAGATGGTAGGTGCCCTTACCCTTATAATAGTAGGGGTAGGGCCACCAAAGGACATTTCTATGTCGTAGGATTTTCAATTTGCTATCTCCTTTGCTCTGCACCATGCACCTATAAACCCTATTAGTTACTTGATATGAGCCACTTGATCCACCTAGAACTATAGGAACGAACTGGGGGTGAAGCCTCAACCTCTAACTACTACTACTTTACCTCCCTATTGGAGCTTCATGTCAATGAATAAGCATTTCTGTAGGGTATATGTATACATACATACATACGTGTGTGTGTGTGTGTGTGTGTGTGTGTGTGTGTGTGTGTGTGTGTGTGTGTGTGTGTGTATGTATACATATACATATATATGCATACATACATACATACATACATATATATATATATATATATATATATATATATATATATGTATGTATGTATGTATGTATATGTATGCACATACATATATACATATATACATATACATATACATATATATACACATGTATAGATATGTATATATATACACATGTAAATATATCTATACATGTATATATATGTATGTATATATATACACATCTCATATATATTACATGTACATATATATATATATATATATATATATATATATATATATATATATATATATATATATATACATACATACATACATACATACATATATATATATATATACACACACACACACACACACACACACACACACACACACACACACACACACACACATGTGTCTTCACTAGTTTTGATTCTAGAATTTATCTTACTAAAGCTACAAAATATCAACACGTTGACATATACTAATTTCCTATTTGATTAACTAATTAAACCTAATTGAATAAGTGATCCACTTTCACTTCTTTGACATCCTCACTTGTCTCCTAATTACTCCCTAATCTAAACCTTATCTCACCCTAATCATTTGCACAACCTTAAGCATGAATATTAAGAAATCCTAACTCCAATCAAAGTTAACTCTAGTCAAATCCTTGCACTCCCAAACCAAGGGCATTAATGTCAACCTTAAATTCTCTTACATTCCTCTTACACACTCCAACTCCCTCTTACAACTTTTTCCTCATCACATCCCCCAGAAATATCACATTCCCTCCAAGATCCTAATCCTCTTACATGCATTCTATTTGTGACACTTTTCATAAGGCATTTGAGAAAGCACAATCCATATGCTCTCCTCTCCTTGCATCTTGACCATTCCTCACAATCTTCCATGTTTGCATCTTGATCATGTGTTTCCACCTCACCTTTCCTATAAATTGAACGCTTCACTCCTTCATTATCATCCACAATGAAGAGCAATGTTACAAGCTAATTTAAGAGTTGGACACTATAAAATTACTATTATATGCCAAAATCATTCATCCAAACCCCATTTTCCTTCATTGAGTCTCTTTCATACATCCTTTGAAGCTTTGAGCACACATTTCATCACTTGGACCAAATCCATTCAACAAAGGAGCTACAAATTGGTTCCAAGGTTTGGATTTCTTTTTCAATTTCTATGTTTCATGGTTTTTTAATAAGTGTTTAGTTTTCTTATTTTTCTGAATGCTTATTAGTTTTGTTTTCCTTTAGCATCACATTTTGATCAATATAGGGTTTACTTCCCTTTTTCCCAAAAAAATAAAGACTTTATATGTGTTGATCTGTTAGATTCCATTAAGGAATCCAAAATGCATGCATGTATGCTCAAAACATTTAATACTACCAATATTGCTCTCATTTCTAAGTTACATGGCCCTAATATTTTGCAAATATCTTCTCAATCTCTTTATGAAACTCAGGCTACATGATCATTTCTTATTCTTTTGTGTTCTTTTAATAACTTTGATTGATTCAAATATTTCAAATGTGATTATATGCCTCACACATTAAATATGATTTTCATGTTCCTTTTATTCATCACTCCAAGGATTAATGTTGACCGCATAAGTAGTTTGGATTGAATAGTGAATGTAATTGATATTTCCTTTACAGTTGTGTGGGATACTACTTGTATCTCCATTTTTTAGATCCCTCCTATTACACTCCTCTAATTATCACCTCACCTTAATAATAACCATTGTATGTGGTGCCAATAAATGTGATGCTAGACAAATGTATGTATTTCTACTTTGCTCCCCTATCATTTTTTATACTCCTATTCATAGGTTAGAATTAAAAAACCCAATTGTGACTATCCAAATATTTCTCCTACAGTTTTAGTATTTAATCAAAATTATCTAGAGTGTTTGATTAGACTGATTAATGACTATGTAGTTTCATTCATAGAAAATCATTCTTTATTTTATGTAGCTAAATTAATCTCTTATGATTATTCGATGATGGTGAGGAAAAGGTCTCTAAAATTGGAATCTATCTACCATGTCTTCAATCATTTTCTTACATTTACAAATAGGCTCTGACATCATGTTAACTTTAGGATCATTACAAATATAATAACACTATTTATGTTGTATATGACATGTCCCTTCATGGGACATGCCTATTCATTATCATGTGATTAATATAAATTATAATTGTGTGTGTGTATTGTTAGGGTACTGAGATATTTTCTTATTAAATAAATCATATTTGATTTAATTGTTAAGTCACTTATTATCTCTAGTTTATTTGAGCTAAACTTTAGGCATATAATAATTAATTATCTTTATATATTATCATGCAACCTAGGTTAGTTACCTTTTAGGGTTTTTATCTCCTTTTATAAGGATTGATCTCTCTTTGTAATATTTATTCATTCACTTTTGATTAATAACAATTTATATTTTTGCTCATCAAGAATATCTCATCTATGGATTTGAGAATTCCATGTTGGAAGCATGAATGTTGATGATACTTCTATGAGGGAGTATTGTAGAAACATGATTAGATCATTATGATGATGATATGTTACATTCATGACTGTGTTTGTCATTGATGTCAACATAGCATTTTTCTATGGTATTTGGTAGAAGAACAATAGTAAAGATCAAGTTAGTACAGATAGATCATTGAGTATTTTCACTCACAAGGTTAAAGGGAGATACCACTAAGTGACTAGTCTATGCAGCTAACCTCAGGAGCAAAAATATTAATTTTGGAAGAAGTTATGCAAGTTTTGGTGAAGACTATTTTGAGATAGAGCTTACAAAAGCATGTTCTAGTAAACTTTTTATATCTCTTAGCAGAGTTGTTATTCTAAGAAGTAAGGTTAAAGGAATGTAGAAGGCATGTTGATGATGATGTGGCTAATCTCTCTTGTCATAATATTACACGTATGAAAAGTTACTCAAGTACAAAGTGACATATTAATGTGATTACTAAGTATAACGTGTTCTTAATGAGGTCCTATAATAATTAATTGAGAAGGTGTAATAGCTGACACAAGAAATTGTTTTATGGATTTAGTATAAAGGAAGGAAATTTTCCTTTGTTATGAATGAATGATTTCATGAAGCACAAAGAGAAGAATAGAACAGAAACAAGTTGATATGCAAGGATAAATAGAGCAAAGCGAAGTTGGAGAGAACTTTGTTACTGAGGTTTTATTCTGAGATCTGAGGTTTGATATATGGATTCAGGGTTCATGACCTTGTCTACAAGGTCTAAATGTGATTGGTTTGGTTGACAGGATAGAGGAAAGAGATTAAAGCATAGTATAAACAATCATTCTACAAGGAATAGTTGAGAGATCATTTGGATAGTGAAGTTCAATGGTCCTGCCCCAGAAATTGTTTTGCCAGTGGGCCCTTCTACCTTCTACAACTCCTAATAGGGTTGGCACAACTCCTAACAGAATTGGAATATCCTAATAGGGATTTAAAGCCTCCTAATAGGGACTCTTACGTACTAAGTGTGTTTATAGACTCCTAACAGGGTCCATCCTCTAACAAGGAATGTGTATGTGTGTGTGTGTGTGTGTGTGTGTGTGTGTGTGTGTGTGTGTGTGTGTGTGTGTGTTTGTGGGCATCGTTCCCACCAAGGTTTTCCCTCTAAGCAAGGGCTTCCCTAATTAAAAAATTTGGTGTAATTGTTTATGTGCATCTTGTTATGGTTGTTGTTTACTTTGATTGAATGGTTAAGATTAATTAAGGTTGATAAATGTTTTAATTGGATTATGGATTCATCCCCCCCCCCCCCTTCCTAGTTATCTTGGTTGACTTTTACATCTAACAATTGGTATCAGAGCATCAGGTCCTTGAAGATAAAGTTTAACAACATTAGGAGATTCATGGTGAACATATTTAGAAAGGATAGTCCTAACTTAGATAGAGGAAATTTTGACACCTAGATAATGGTGATTCTTGGTGAGTTATCAGATTTGTGTAAAGAACAGAGCATTGAGTTTTCAGATCCATAATCTTTTTGTTGTATACAAAAGAATAGAAGCACAAGCAAAGAAAAATGCATATCTGAAGAAGACATGAAGATAAAGGAAGGTATTGATCTGTTTAAAAAAAGAAAGCCATAAGGTATGAAAACTTTTTTTTCTTGGACATGTAAAGAGTTTGGTCATTTTTCAACTAGATGTCTTAAGAGATTAAGGAAAACTAGAAAGAGTTCACTTTCTAATGAAGATGAAGAATTTAAAGTAAGTATAGAAAGATTCTTGAATGACTGTGATGTTGAAATTAGTGAGCCTAAATTGGTTAATGAAGGGGAAGCGGTAGAAGAGATAGCTTTGGTGAGTATTGTTGAAAATGAAAATACAGGAGTTGATGAGAAATTTAGGATACAAGAAAGAATAGTTGACTACAACTCTAGTGATGAGAATGTTTTTGTTACTAAACCAAGGAATGATGAAGTATTCTTTGAGACTAATAATGATTTGCAAAATGAAGGAGAGCTAAGGTAGGAATAGAGTTCAGAACCTAGAAGAGAGCTAAGAGTTGAGATAACAACTCCTACTTTTGGTAAGAATATGACAAAGAATCATCCACCAAAGTAGATCATCGTCATCAAGGACAAAGGTTTGATGACAAGAAGTAGAATCAATGAAGAACTATGTCTAATATCTCAAGTAAAACCAAAGAATGCATATGAGGCATGTAAAGATGACTATTGGAAGCAAGCTATGAAAGAAGAATTGGATCAAATTGTGAAGAATGAGACATGGGAATTGGTTCCTAGACTAGTAGACAAGAATATGATAGGAACAAAATGGATATTCAGGAACAAGATGAATGAATAAGGTGAAGTTGTAAAGAACAAAGAAAGATTGGTATATAAAGGTTACTCACAGCATGAAGGAATAGACTATGACGAAACCTTTGCTCTTGTGGTAAGAATTGAAGTAGTAAGATTATTCTTAGCCTATGCAGCACATAATAAATTCAAGGTATATCAGATGGATGTCAAGTCAGCATTTTTGAATGGAGAACTTGAGGAAGAGACATACATAGAATAGCCTAAAGGTTTTCATTTAATAGGTGACAAGGACATGCTATGTAGATTAAAGAAAGCATTGCATGGCTTAAAGAAATCACCTGGAACCTGGTATGCAAGGTTGGATAAGCATTTGAAAAAATTTGGATTTAGCAAAGGTATGGCAAAAAATAATCTATATTGGAAAGAAATAGATGATGGATTTATGATTTTGGTAATATTTGTTGATGATATCATATTTGGAGGAGATGATGATGAAAGTGACAAGTTTATGGAAGAAATGAAGAATGAATTTGAAATTGAGTATGATAGGAGAGATGAAATACTTCCTAGGATTACAGATTGTGCAGGATA
The DNA here is from genome assembly GCA_028749045.1 of Cupressus sempervirens. Classification (NCBI taxonomy): domain Eukaryota; kingdom Viridiplantae; phylum Streptophyta; class Pinopsida; order Cupressales; family Cupressaceae; genus Cupressus; species Cupressus sempervirens. Next base: position 430,117,754 of record CM053787.1, on the reverse strand, counting down.
AAGAAGGATCTTTATTTCTTAGACTAAGTATTTGAAAGATCTATTGAAAACGATTGGTTTGGAAACATGTAAACTAGTTGGAACACCTATGATAACTGGACACAAGTTATCTACAAAGGATGAGACACTACTGTTGAGTAAAATAAGTACAAATCTATGATTGGAGGATTACAATATCTAACTCACACAAGGTTAGATATAGCAAATGCAGTTGGAATTGTTGCAGGATTTCAAGCTGATCCTAGAGAAGCACATTATGCAGTGGTTAAAAGGATATTTAGATATCTGAAGGGGACACTAGAGCTTAGATTGTGGTATAGCAGATCTAATGATTTCACTTATGCTTATATTGATGTTGATTGGGTAGTTAGTATGGATGACAGAAAGAGCACCAATGGTGTAGCTTTCTTTCTTGGAGGAAGATTGATTTCTTGGTTAAGAAAGAAGTAGGGTTGTATCTCATAGAGTGCAACAAAGGAAGAAATGTTGCAATAGCAAATAATTGTAATCAAGTTGTTTGGATGAAGTAGATGCTGAAGGATATAAGGATAAATCTAGTGAACCTATTGTCATACATTGTGATAAAACAAGCACATTGAATATGTCTAAGAATCCAGTGTTGCATCTAAGACTAAGCACATTTCTATGAAATGTCACATGTTGAGAGAGAAAGTTGCAGAAAAGGAAATCAGATTGGAGTATGTAAGCACCAAAGAGCATATTGCAGATATTTTCACCAAGCCTCTTCCCAAATAGAATTTTGAGTATTTGTGATGTATGCTAGGGGTTATGTCCCTACCTACATCAGAGTAGATGATGCAAGAGTGCATCAATCCAGTGATAAAGAGCACTGTTATTTGTCTAGATTGAATGTTGATTCTTCCTAAATGGGGGAGTATCATGATGGATTGAGTCATCTAGGACTCTTGATGGATGTTGTTTTGAACAGTGTCTTTGGACACTTGAGCAAGTCAGAGATAGTTGTTGCAAAGATAGATGGTTTCTAAAACCTTTAACATTGATGTCAATAAGGGAGAGCTTACAACATGAGAAATAGTTTGATATAGAGTACATTGAGGTATATCAATGGGGAGAATGGTTGATGAAGAGTATTTGAAAAGAAAGGACAATAGTCTTTTACAGTTGGTATTTTTGGAACTAGATGTTTGTTATCTATGTTACCATCAATGCTAAAGAGGGAGATTGTTGGAAACATGAATGTTGATGATACTTCTATGGGGGGGTATTGTAAAAACATGATTAGATCATTATCATGATGATATGTTACATTCATGATTGTGTTTGTCATTGATGTCAACATAGCCGTTTTCTATGGTATTTGATAGAAAAACAATGGTAAAGATCAAGTTGGTATAGACAGATCATTGAGTATTTTCACTAGCAAGGTTAAAGGGAGATACTACTAAGTGACTAGTATATGAAACTAACCTTGGGAGCAAAGATATTAAGTTTGGAAGAAGTTATGCAAGTTTTGGTGAAGATTGTTTTGAGATAGGGTTTACATAAGGATGTTTTGGTAAAATTGTTATATCTCTTACCAAAGTTGTTATTCTGAGAAGCAAGGTTAAAGGCATGTAGAAGACATGTTGGTGATGACGTGGCTAAGCTTGCTTGTCATAATATTACACATATGGAAAATTACTCAAGTTACAAGATGACATATTAATGTTATTGCTAAGTTTAATGTGTTCTTAATGAGGTCCTATAATAATTAATTGAGAAGGTGTAATAGCCGACTTAGGAAATTATTTTATGGATTCGGTATAAATAGAGGACATTGTCCTTTGTTATGAATGAATGATTACATACAGTATGAAGAGCAGAATAGAAGAGAAACAATTTGATATGTGAGGATAAGAAAAGCAGAGCAAAGTTGGAGAGAATTTTTTTGCTGAGGTTTTATTCTAAGATCCAAGGTTTGATATCTGGATTCGAGGTTCATGACCTAGTCTACAAGGTTTGACAGTTATTGGTCCAGTTGACAGGATAGAGGAAAGAGGTTAAAGCATAGTACAAACAATTATTCTATAAGGAATAGTTGAGAGATTAGTTGGATAGTGAAGTTTAGTGGTCTTGCTCTAGAAGTTGTTTGGACAATGGGTCCTTTTGCCTTCTACAACTCCTAACAAGGTTGGAATGTCCTAATAGGGATTCAAAGTCTCCTAACAGGGACTCTTATGTACTGAATGTGTTTATAGACTCCTAATAGGGTCTGTCCTCTAACAAGGAATATATATATATATATATATCAATATATCTTTGTGGGCATCATTCCCACCAGGGTTTTCCCTCTGATCAAGGGTTTCCCTAGTTAACAAATCTGGTGTAATTTTTTATATGCATCTTGTTATGGTTGTTGGTTACTTTGATTGAATGGTTAAGATTAATTAAGGTTGATAAATTTTTTAATTGGATAATTGATTCACACCTCCCCCACACTAGTTATCTTGGTGGACTATTACTTATAAAATTCCAACCTCCATAGATTTCGCTCCTCTCTTTCTGTGACAAGTGTCTATATGTAGGTAATTCTTGGGAGCTGTGGGGTTGATCTTTCATCAACTTCAACATACACACATACATAAGCATATATATATATATATATATATATATATATATATATATACATCTCATAAATACTAAATATATATACACATTTCTTCACTAGTTTTGAGTCATAGTATTTATCCGATTGAAGCTACAAAATATCAACACATTGACACATAGTACATGTATTTGATTAACTAATTAAACCTAGTTGATTAAGTGACCCACTTGCATTTCCTTAACATCCTTGCTTGCCTCCTAATCACTCCCTAATCTAAACCTAATCCCATCCTAATCATTTGAACAACCTTAAGCATGAGTATTAAGAAATCCTAACTCCAATCAAAGTCAACTCTAGTCACATTCTCCTACTCCCTAACCCAAGAGAATTAATTTAAACCTTAAATGATCTTACATTCCTCTTACACACTCCAACTCCCTCTTACACCTTTGTCCCCTTCACATCCCCCAAATCCTCTCACATGTATGCTCCTTGTGACACCTTTCATAAGGTTATGCATTTGAGAAAGCACAATTCATGTGGTGTCCTCTCCTTGCATCTTGGCCACTCCTCATAATCTTCCAAGTTTGCATCTTGATCGTATGCTTCCATCTCTCCTTTCCTATAAATTGAACCCTTACATTTTCATCCACAACTAAGAGTAATGTTACAATGCTGATTTAAGATCTCAACACCATCAAATTACCATTATATGTCAAATTCTTTCATCCAAACCCCATTTTCCTTCATTTAATCTCTCTCATACATCCTTTGAAGATTGAAGCATGCATCCTTGAGAACATGTTCCATCACTTGGACCAAATCCATCCAATAAAGGAGCTACAAATTGGTTGCAAGGTTTGTATTTCTTGTTTGGTTGCTCTTCTTCGTGGTCATTTCATAAGTGTTTGATTTTCTTACTGTATTGAATGCTCATCAGTTTAGTTTTCCTTTAGCATCACATTTTTATTACTACATTTAGGACTTTATATGTGTTGATCTCTTAGATTCCATTGAGAAATCCAAAATGCATGCATGTATCCCCAAAAAAATTAATAATGCTAATATTGCTCTCATTTCAAAGGTGCATGATCCTCAATATTTTTCATGCTTCTCCCCAATCTCATTATGAAACATAATCTACATATCATCACTAAAGCCATCAACACTTAATTTTAAAACTCAACTCTTTGGAATAGGGAAGTTTTGTCCCAAGATGGGAAACCACGAAAGGTGCTTTAATTGTGCATGAAACTCTTCAAACCATCAACACCCACCACCTTTGATATTTTGTTGTCAAGCTTGACATGATGAATTTTGTGACATATTGAAGTGGTCCTTCCTTATAAAAATATTAGAGTGATGTATTTTTTCTCCCAGATGGCATAAATGGATTTACGCTTGCATTTTAGGGGGCTAATTTTTCAATGTTGGTCAATGGAACACTGACAGGTTTTTTTGCATTTTCTCAAGGGTTTTAGAAAGGGGGTCCTCGTTCTCTTCATTATCATGGAAAAATCTTTGAGTAGAATCATTAATTTTTATCACAACAAAGGTTTTTGTCTTGGTGTTCATCTTATTGTGACATTCATATTGATTACTCATTCGTTATTTGTTGGTCACACTCTTCTTTTTGGCTAATCAAACATTCAAGAAGCCAAACAAGTTTAATCAGTTTTGAATCTCTATTATGAAATATTTGGTCAAAAAATTAATGTCATTAAATCAAAATATATATATCTTCACCACTAATGAGGTGGTCTCTGCAAAACTAATTGACATTTTGGGAATTCCAATATGAATAATTACTATCCACATACCTTGGAGTCTCATTTTTCATGGGTATTAACAAACCTACTTACTAGCAATCTGTTATTGACAGGATTACTCGAACATAATATTTTCTTGGAAGGTCTGGTGGCTCTCTTTGAGGGAGGATCCTCCACATTAAAATAGTCTTATCAACGATCCCAAATTATTATGTCAATTCTTCAAGAAACTAAATCTATAATTCATCAAAATTATTATGTTGATTCTTTAAGCACCTAAATCTATATTTCATCAAATTTAGAAATTGGTTAAAGGTTTATTATGGAAAGGTAATATGAATGGGGGAAAAAAGATTCATCTAATCCCTCTTGAGGATATGGAAGCTAAGCAAGATCATGGGGGTGTAGGTTTATATGATTTATCGACCAAAAATAAAGCTTTTGGTGGAAAGCTAATTTAGAGAATGTATAAAACCCCTCTTAGAAAATGGTGCAAATTGTTAAATACAAGAATTGTATTTGGATACTTGTGATCCTTCCAAAATCTTGACTGCCCTATATCCCCTAAAGAGATCTACTATATGGAATTTTATGATTGTATCTAGGGAGATTATTCTAAGATATGTAATTTAGGAAGTTAATAAAAATGTCGATATTAATTATTGGCTTGATTCTTGGATTAGGTTGTCTCCCTTGTGCCACAACAAGGTTCTAGAAGATGTAGTATAGTTGGGGCTCAAAATTAATTGATGATGTGGTTGATGTTGATATTCACTTAGAGAAGACCTTTTGGAAGGTTCCTTCTATTCTTCCTTTCTCATATCTTCAAGTGGGTTGTTTCAATCAAATTTTATTAAACAAAAATGCTTTCATTTATAACAATAAGGGTAAACTTCTTAGGCTCCAACTAAAGATGGCCACTATTTATTTAAAGGTGGGTATAAAGCCATTCAAAATATTGTTGTTCATAATAAAGTCATTCAAACCTTTGCGAGGGTTTTGAATCAAATTTTGTCCACTAGTGGAAATGTGTATGGGCATATATCATATTTTAAAGGACAAATACTAATGTATTGAGAGGGATTTGTTTTCTCATCATCTCTTCTTAATGTCAGCTATGGTCATAGTTATAGATTTGAGGTATTTTCCTTTTATATTGTAATCAAGCAACAAACCAGGGTTTTCTTGCTAGTTATTTCCTTATTGAGCTATTGAACTATATATAATCAAGCAACAGACTAGGGTTTCCTTGCTAGTTATTTCCTTATTGAGCTGTTGAACTATATATATATATATATATATATATATATATATATATATATATATATATATATATATATATATATATATATATATATATATATAGTGGTTCTATCCACTTTTGCTTAGAAAAAAATATTATATATTTTGTTTCATTTAAAGTAAGTATTCTTTTTTAAGAATACTATAGTTTTATTTATCATATTTTACATGATGAGTGCAATAGTCATTGCCATTATAATTTTAATATTATATATTATATACTTACTACTTAATTGTGGTTTTAATATATAAGCATAATTATAATAATATTTATTATTTTATATTATATGATATAATCTTTTTTTATAAAAATGAATACTTGTTTTTAACTTATATTATATGTTATTCAATTTAAAATTATAGATTTGTTTAACAATAAAAGGTCAAAGCTTGAACTTTGTATTAAGCAAGGAAACAATTACATATATCAAAGTATCATATCTTGCATAGTATAAGCAAAACAAAATCTGGCACAAAAAGGAGAAGTGAGAATATCAAAGTATCATATCTTGCATAGTATAAGCAAAACAAAATCTGGCACAAAAAGGAGAAGTGAGAACATGTGTGAGAGCTAACCAAACGAACCAGACCCAAACTAGAAATGGATCAAAAACTCTATAGAAAAAAATTAGACTAAAACTGACCATTTGCAAATATTATGACATACAAAACTAGAGAAAGCGCTCCTTCGAGAAATATGAAATGAATCCTTCAACTTTCTTACATGAACAGAGAAAAATTGCCACTACGATTCATGGAAATGACCTTATATTAATAAAATTAAATAAAAAATTAATTAAAGCAGAATTTAAATTTGTTATCTATATATTTAATCATTTTATATTTTATATATTATTAGTTTTTTTAAAGAGAGACCATAATTTTATTTTTGCATATTTGAAAGTAGATAAATAAAGGATCTGAAGGAAGCTTCATATATAATCCGGCCCAAATTTGGTTGAGTAATTTAGAATAGAATAATGCCCACATATTCTATTCTAAGATAGAATGATAATGATGCTTTTTAAGACACCAACTACCTAGGTATACTTATTCAAATCACGGGCAACTTGCATAGAAATCAAATAATTAATAATTAATAACCATAAAAATATTGCAGCCCCAAGTGGAGCAGGCGCGGTCTGCCCAAAGCCTATAACTTTTTATCTATCTATTTATAAATAATAGTTAATTATTTAAAAATCATAATCGTAGTCATAATCTCCCAACTTGCAACACATGAATGAAAAGACATGTACACGCTTTTGGGGCAACTTGAACGTTTAAGTTTGTTGTAAAAAAAATATTAAACGTGTGAAAATGTCACCGTGAGGGTCCCACTAACAGAAATAATGTTAAAAATTAAATCAATTTGCAGTGTCCGGCATGTTGCTAGGAAGGGAACAAACAATGAAACATTTTAATAATAATATAAAAGTTCAAATTTATACTTCTCACCAAATTGTTTAAATATACTTTTTAACATTTCCAACTTGACATTTATTCCATGAAACCTGCCTCAAATCCAGTTACATTTTTCACAATAATTTCCTTAATTTAATAGTTAATAAATATCAACTTGTCTAAATTCAATCTTATGTTTGGTTTATACCTAGATTTGACTAAAGGAAAGATTCATGGATTCATTTGGGATATATAACAAATTAATTTGGAGTCTACTAGTCTAGTTGATGTTTTTTTTAATGGAAAAATGAATGGTTTATCAAATTTTAGTAGAATATTGTTTTCGCTGTATAGTTGATGGAAACTTTGAGAATTGTATTCAATTGGTTATGTGGTGATTATGATTGTATGTTTTTTTAATTATGTCATTTATGTAGATGTATGATAATCATAAAGATATGATATAAAGAATGAGGTGCTTTTCATTATCTACTCTTGATCATAGAAATTTATAAAATATTATGTAGTACAATATATTTTGTAATGAATCGTTTATCGATCAAATATATATATAAAGCATCACCTAGTCTTAAATTTGTTAAGGGTAACTCATTTATAATAATACAATATTATTACTCTTGTCCCTTTTAGGAATCAAAAGATTTCTAGTACATTTGTCTTTAAGTGGTGTATGAAAAAAGGAACCGTTTTCACTAAAGAAATATTTTTGAATTTTGTGAAGAAAAATAATAATTATATATTGTTGTAGAAAGGTACCTTCTCATTCCATAATTTAGAGATCACATTGATGTCCTTTTTTTAAGTGTTCAAAGTGTTATGGGTACATTTGTCTCGTTATTCTTATGACAAAAAAAGTAGACTTGTGTTGCACGTTTAGTTGTCAAGAATTTCAAATTCTTAGAAGACATGGTTTCTGGTGTCTTATTCAAATGAAGAATATTGAAGACTTATATTATTATTGTTGTTGTGGAAATTTGATAAATCAATGTAGTTTTTTGAAATAAAAATAATTTCATATATTTTTAAAATGTTTTGTACTAGAAATAGTTTTTCAAAATAGTAAAAGAGGATATTTTAAGGTTTTATTTCATTCATTGAAAATTAATAAGGGGTGCAAAAGTAGTTAAAAGTTGAAATTTGAAAATAATATTAAAAATAATTTATAGTCAAGTTGAATATATTAATAAATAGTATATATAACAAAAAAAATTTAAAAATTATCAATCAACATTTGATTTATCAATTTTCTTCAAATTATCTATACGAACAACATAATTAATAGGCTATCATGATGATAACATCCTTCTCAATATAGACTTCAATTCTGCATTCCAAATTTTTAAACATAATTTCATGGGTGGACCCTTTAACTCTTTGTATCCCTACAAAAAGTTTCATCTTGTAAAGTTGGAGGTGTGAACACACCAATTACCTCCAAAAGGTGTTTCTATGGAACAACAACAAATATTTTACCAACTTATTTACATCTAGACGTGATTTATTGACCTTGTGATAATCATTGCTCATTGTCAATAGTTCCTTCTTCAAGACCCTCACTCTACCCTTAAAGCATATTGGTTGGACTTCAAAAATATGTAGAAAACCATCCAAACATATCTCTTACCTAACTATTTTGACATATCGTCCCCAACCAAACTACATAGTATCAATCAGTCAAGAATTGTCTCAACCTTTAATCTTAATGTTCAAAACATAAAAATGTGCTCTATGGTTGTAGAGGTCATTTATTTTCTCTAAAAGCTATCTAAATAGGCTTCAAATTGCTAAATCCATACAATGGTGTGTAGCTCTTTAATATCTTTAAGTTTAAGACAATGGGGTAAATGGAATCATTGAATCAAAGTTATGGCATTTCAAAGTTAGCACCTCCCATAAAAATGTAAGACTCGTAGCTTATAATTCTTGTGTGGGGGTTTCATGTATTGGTTTCTCTATTTATCAAGTGTTTGGGATGTTTCTTATATAGTGCATTTTTAGGCATTGTTATACCGTTAGTACTACACCATATATTGGTGTTGTTTCTTATAAAAGCCCTTTGCTAGATTGTAGTGTAATCGATAATATTGTTAATTAATACATTGGTTCAAATTTTAGATGGTACTTTTCTTTTTAAAAGGATTTTCCCATGATACATCATTGGGTTACAGTGAATGATTTTATTGTGTTGTATTTTTTCCCTTTAAAATAATCTTCGATAATATTGTTTCTTCATCTATCCTCTAAAATTAATGAAGTGTTTCCACACCTTAGCTTATTTTCATTTGGTATCAAGCTCATACTCTTGGGTCCTATGTGGTAAGAACATGATCTTTTGAGTATTCATGGTTTCAATGGGAGCATCGGCAATAAAGATCTTTATTTTAGGAAAGATGACAAACACATCTAGACTACAGATGTAAATTTTTTGTGGAACTACCTTTGAGATATGGAAGCTCGTGATAGATGATTTTCTCATAGGTTAATATTTAGGGGTTACAAAATAATGCCTTTTAAGATTGGATAGTGTTTTAGAAAAAGGAAAAAATCATTATCAATGTTTTGTTACCAAACTCTATGTTAGTGAATGTTTGAAGAATCCACCACAAAAACCTTCTAGAAAAAATTAGAGAACGTGTACTAAGGTTGAATCCCTAGTTAATACACTATATATGAAAGAAGCTATATACCTTGAGGATTGATGATGATAATTATATTTTTAATAACTAAAATATGTCCAACATAACTATAAAATAGCTACAATCACACATATGAAAATCAATGCATGACCGAGTTGTTTTATTTAGTACTCTCCTAGGAAAGATGGTAATGGCTATTAAAAGTTTCATCTCAAAATTAATGCTTGACAAGATCATGGTTTCTCTGTCATGTCCCCAATTTTTTGGTGACAGTTCAATTTAATTAATTTAATTAATGGTTGTCCAAGGACGACTAATTAGTTATTTTAATTAAATAAATAGTTATTAAAAGATAACTTTATATTTAAAAAAGTTACTTGGAGTATTTAATAAAGTCACTTGAGGGATAAGATCAAAAATGTTCTAGAAGTCTCTGGAGAGGATGGAGAAAAAGAATAAATAGGCACTCCGGCGCTCCATTCGAATCAGGCAGTTGATTATCTCTCTTGATTTTTCAGATTGTGATTTAATCACAGGTGCATTGTGGAACCTAGGGTTTTCGCAATTGTCACAGTTGGCCATTGAGAACGATAACTCTCAATTGGTACGCAATTTTGAGGGTGTGAAATATCATCTGAATTATTGCAGATTGGAGGTGACGCTGCAGTCATTTCATCAGGGACAAACTGTGGCCTAAGGCCAAATCTTGCGATTCATTGATCATTGGAGGTTTAGGGATTAACTAATAGCAGTATTAGAGGAAAAGATTCGATTCAGATCAACAGGTCAAGAAGGGTTCGAATTTCAAAGGAAATCACAAGCAACGATTTATTTTCAGCCAGCATACTGTGCCGATCAGCAAAGAGCATGTTATAGGAGATAATTGGTAATGAAGCCATATGAATAGAAGCCGATTGGAATTATTTGCATGCATCATCGAATCAATTGCAAATTATGCAAGTCCCAACTTTACCGGCGGCTTCGAACTAGCAGATCCACGGTACAGTATCTATGTATTGGGAGCGACTGACATTTCACAGGGGCTAGCTGAATATTGGATCGCACACACCTGCCAAACGGCCATCCCATTTGCGAACTGTTACGTCTTCCACCTTGGGCCGGCAATGTCTATTGACTAAGGCGATTCGCATCATCTACCATCGTAGGCAAAAGGAACGGAGGAGATTGGGCGGGATGAAGAACAGGATCGCGCGGGCAAGAACAAGACTGACAAACCCATCTGATATTACAGCAGCGATTCCGTAGGGAATAATGAACACATCGCAGGTCTAAGCATATCTTCCAAAGCAGAGTTGGGTCGAGGCAAATCACACCCATGATCTGGTTCATTGGCAATTAATGCACAAACAACAATATCAACCGGCGGAACCTTAATGCACTGTGGATCATCAGCGACTACCACCATTCGAGGCTGGAGATCATAGCCAGAAGTCATTCGCAGAGGAGACAGCGAAAAAAATTACCATTCCGCTAAGACACACCGACCCAAAATGGAGCAATTATGAATTGTGGAAATTGAGGGCATCAACATTCTTTTGGATTGGGTCATAGCAGACTTCCACCCATTTCACAACGATTATCAGAATCAGCAAATCCAGGTTTTGATATTGATCTAGTTTTTTACATTCAAACCAGGCTCTAAATTAGTACTGAATATTGTAAGGGTTTGACTCCAATAAGATTCTTTTTTTGATTATTGCTGGTAATTTTATCTATGCTGTTACATCTATATTGCTGAGTGCATATCACTGAAGATAATATAAACTGAAGGTTACGTGATAAATTATTTGACGAATTGCCACAGTACAATATTGGGATTTAGTGACCTTTATAGTTAGGGTCATCTCAGTGGTATCAGAGCTCGATTGAAGTTTTAAGTTTTGGTGTTTAAGAGGCAAATATCCTGTCGGGGATATTTCAGTGGTATCAGAGCCTGTTTGCTAACTGTTTGACAAAATGCCTAATCATTGAAGAATAAAGAGTTATTTTTGGTGCTTAAAGAGTCGATAATCCGTTGGGGATATCTCAGTGGTATCAGAGCGGTTTTCTTGCCATCCTGTGGGGTGAGAACCGAATTACATGGGTGATCAGCGCTTTACTTCAAACAAGATGGACAGGTACAACACAAAGTCTCCAAGGACACAATCTCGGACAAGTAATAGACAGAGTATTCAGAGTCGGAATTATGGAAAGGAGGACTATTCAGGTATTCAGGATGAGCTCAGAAAAATCAAACATAACATGTCTGAACTGTTGGTTAAACACCACCGTATGCTTGACAGGCTGTCCGTCCCAACTAAGGTGAGTAAATCAACTGGATTTCGTTTTGGTAAATCTTCTCATGAAGCGTTGACAGATACAATGAGAGATGCTACTAGGAACCTTAATGAGGAGTTCGAGAAACAAGTGTGCAACCAGTCAGAAGCTACAGTTCGGTCACAGGAAGAAGTGGTGAAGGATATTACGCTGATGGATAGTAACTGTCAACTTGACACTCAAGTTGAGATAGTTGAATACAAGTTTCCCAAAGGTGATGTCTCATGTACTCTTCCGACAAGCAATGATTTCAATGAAGTGAGTTCAGATGACGATGAAGATGTCATTGTGCATGATGATGAGATACCTGGTGGAGATGAGCAGACATCGAGCATTCATGATTTTGCTGAGAGAGAGTACCAGGCTCAGTTAGATGCTTCGTCACATGAGGATGAGAATGGCAGTACTTCACATGATTTGTCCAGCCAGCTGAAGGTAAGCAAAGATAGTATTGTGGCTTCTTTATCTCATCATGACAGGATGCGGGAGATGTTAGAAGAGCACATCCAGATGATTCAGTTACAAGGAAGACATAAGGGAGTTCAAGCAAAATCTTCTTGTTGTGACTTACATGAAATTGGTGAAGGAATGGGAACAACGAAGTTGAGCTATTTACATCTTCTATCAGATCATGACCATCTTCTAAGCCTTGCCAAAGACTATTCAGATACCTTGAGGAGGAAGGAGGAGGAAATTGTCAAGCTTTCTTGCAAGCTTGAGGACACTCGAGCAACTTTGGTATTACAGGATTGGGAGAGACATGGGAATGAGCACGACATGGAGCTGAGCTTAAGTTCATCTTGCACTCAGTTTTTGACAGAAGAGGGATCATATATGGTAGCTGATAATGTTACGAGTTCATCTTGCATTCACATCCAGGATACAAGGACAATGGCAGACAGGTATGTGAAGTTAATTGGTATTGGTCACATTACTCAGGTAAGGAGTTTGCTTGAGTTACCAGCTGTTCCTTGTTTACGAATATGGACTCAAGAATGTTTCAGCAGCGTTTGGGATTCAATTGACTGGAGAACATTTAATAGTAGCAATGTTTGTTTGAGTGCTATCATGGATTTGATTAACAGAATACACGGTGATGTCTTTCCTTGTGCCAGCAGTTTGTCCGATGTTGGTATTAGTTTTCATACACCGGTATTGGGCTTGGTTCATATATGTAGACGACCCTTCTTGCTGAAAGGTGTTGAAGATTTTTCATATTTGCCAGTGTGTACTGAAGAGTCCCAGGATCGTTTCGATCTTGATGACATCCAGGGGGATGAAGTGAACAGTTTTGAAGGTTCAGCTTCCTTGACAGTTTCTTTAGGTACAGAAGAGCTTGATAGCAGAACTACAGATTTTGACACTCTGGATGTTGATATGAGTTTTGAAGCTGATTCGAAAAATATAGATGGTAATAATCTAGAGACCAGTATCTTTGAAGACCTTCCTCCAAACAATGTGTCAGAAGGAGTTTATAGAAGACGGCCTAGCCAGAGTCATCATGTGGTTAGCCAGTTGAAAGTTAGTGAACGAGACATTGCTATCGCTTGTGAGCATTTTGATACTGCTCGTCAGTTGTTGGCTGTTACTGGTTGGGGTACTTCTATGACAGATGAGTCCAGCGGTGGTTACTTTTCTTTGACAGAGATTCATGCCTTGCGTGAAGCTGTTTGGATTTTGAAGCAAGATTATTTACGATTGGTAGCCGACTGTGATCACTTGGTTGAGTGGGGAAGTACAGCCTATGAGGCACTCTTGGATCGTGAAGAGGAGGTGAGTGAGCTTTCCCAAGAGCTCATAGCGACTACTGAGGCATTAGAGGACACACAACGAGATCTACAGAAGTCACAGTTTCAGTTGAAGGAGGTGACCATGGAGTTGGAGCATTTGTGGTCAAAACCAGCCCCAAACCCAATTCATTTTACTATTGAGGTAGATGATGGTAAGTACACCCCTACAGTTGCTTTTGAGGAGCTTATTGTTGAGACTAACACACATGTTCAGGGTTTGGAAGAAGTTGGTCCTAATAAGTTTGGGATACCAGAAGAGTCAAGTCTCCAGATTGATTCTTCTCTAATAAATGACAGTGTGGTACAGTTGGGTATGCCACCCTTATAGGAGGACCAGTTGTGGTGTAAAGGAGAGTATGTTGATGTTTCCTCATATAATTTTTACTGCACTGAACCGTTCATGGAGTATTTGCTGGATAGTGCATGTGTTCATTTGGACCCGCATAAAGTGACAGAAGGTGTTCTCATCCAAGATACTAGTGTTATTTGCAGAATTGTTGAGAAGATTATAAGGGTCCTTTCTACTATGCTACCTCACAAGGATCTCGAGAAAGTGTTTGTTGAGCAGAATGCCCGGGATCCTAGCCAGCCTACAGTCACTTGGAGTCAGAAAATGGAGCCATCTGTTGATTCCCAGATCAGTGATGATGAGCCAGCAGCAGAATTTGGAGGTTCTTACTGGCATTATACGGTAGGATACGCTCATCATTTCTCTTTTGACACAGAGGTAGAAGATTTTATTTCACGCAGATGTAGATTAGCTCCAGTTTCTTATCATCCATTAAGGGATAGATTGGCACCATCTTTCGAAAATAAAATTGGTAGTAGCAAGTTACTCAGCCTGCAACATCGACACACCTGGAGTAGTTTTTCAGAGGTTGGATTTGATGGCAATGATTCAGGTACCTGTAGCTGTTGTCATATCTACAGAGCAGTTGGGTGCAAGTGTCATTCTGACGGGGGCTTGAGTTTTGATAGAGATGATGTTTCAGTTGGCTTGAGTTCCGCAGAATGGGTTCTTCGACTGACATCTACAGTTGGTTTTCAGATGATTTCATCAGAGTTGTCAAGTTGTTTGGTATTGAGTACAGTTTCTCAGCTACTGGTATTGATGATTTCTCCACGGGAGTATGATGAGGATTGGGATGATACACAGATTTACATTTGGGATCCAGGAAGACTGATTGGTTCATAGTTTAGCCATTGCTTGGGGACAAGCAATTTCAGGAAGGGCGGACTGTCATGTCCCCAATTTTCTGGTGACAGTTCAATTTAATTAATTTAATTAATGGTTGTCCAAGGACGACTAATTAGTTATTTTAATTAAATAAATAGTTATTAAAAGATAACTTTATATTTAAAAAAGTTACTTGGAGTATTTAATAAAGTCACTTGAGGGATAAGATCAAAAATGTTCTAGAAGTCTCTGGAGAGGATGGAGAAAAAGAATAAATAGGCACTCCGGGGCTCCATTCGAATCAGGCAGTTGATTATCTCTCTTGATTTTTCAGATTGTGATTTAATCACAGGTGCATTGTGGAACCTAGGGTTTTCGCAATTGTCACAGTTGGCCATTGAGAACGATAACTCTCAATTGGTACTCAATTTTGAGGGTGTGAAATATCATCTGAATTATTGCAGATTGGAGGTGACGCTGCAGTCATTTCATCAGGGACAAACTGTGGCTTAAGGCCAAATCTTGCGATTCATTGATCATTGGAGGTTTAGGGATTAACAAATAGCAGTATTAGAGGAAAAGATCCGATTCAGATCAACAGGTCAAGAAGGGTTCGAATTTCAAAGGAAATCACAAGCAACGATTTATTTTTAGCCAGCATACTGTGCCGATCAGCAAAGAGCATGTTATAGGAGATAATTGGTAATGAAGCCATATGAATAGAAGCCGATTGGAATTATTTGCATGCATCATCGAATCAATTGCAAATTATGCAAGTCCCAACTTTACCGGCGGCTTCGAACTAGCGGATCCACGGTACAGTATCTATGTATTGGGAGCGATTGACATTTCACAGGGGCTAGCCGAATATTGGATCGCACACACCTGCCAAACGGCCATCCCATTTGCGAACTGTTACGTCTTCCACCTTGGGCCGACAATGTCTATTGACTAAGGCGATTCGCATCATCTACCATCGTAGGCAAAAGGAAACGGAGGAGATTGGGCGGGATGAAGAACAGGATCGCGCGGGCAAGAACAAGACTGACAAACCCATCTGATATTACAACAGCGATTCCGTAGGGAATAATGAACACATCGCAGGTCTAAGCATATCTTCCAAAGCAGAGTTGGGTCGAGGCAAATCACACCCATGATCTGGTTCATTGGCAATTAATGCACAAACAACAATATCAACCGGCGGAACCTTAATGCACTGTGGATCATCAGCGACTACCACCATTCGAGGCTGGAGATCATAGCCATAAGTCATTCGCAGAGGAGACAGCGAAACAAATTACCATTCCGCTAAGACACACTGACCCAAAATGGAGCAATTATGAATTGTGGAAATTGAGGGCATCAGCATTCTTTTGGATTGGGTCATAGCAGACTTCCACCCATTTCACAACGATTATTAGAATCAGCAAATCCAGGTTTTGATATTGATCTAGTTTTTTACATTCAAACCAGGCTCTAAATTAGTACTGAATATTGTAAGGGTTTGACTCCAATAAGATTCTTTTTTTGATTATTGCTGGTAATTTTATCTATGCTGTTACATCTATATTGCTGAGTGCATATCACTGAAGATAATATAAACTAAAGGTTACGTGATAAATTATTTGACGAATTGCCACAGTACAATATTGGGATTTAGTGACCTTTATAGTCAGGGTCATCTCAGTGGTATCAGAGCTCGATTGAAGTTTTAAGTTTTGGTGTTTAAGAGGCAAATATCCTGTCGGGGATATTTCAGTGGTATCAGAGCCTGTTTGCTAACTGTTTGACAAAATGCCTAATCATTGAAGAATAAAGAGTTATTTTTGGTGCTTAAAGAGTCGATAATCCGTTGGGGATATCTCATTCTCTTATTTTAAACAAGACAAGGCAGAGTGATACTATCCATGTAATTATTCAATATTCACCCTCTATATAGTTGCAACACTAGTTATTTACCATACTCATTAAAAAATAATTCACCTCTACAATGATTTAAAATAGGTTTTATATTTTCCTTTCCAACAAAATATGCACCTTTCTTCTTTGAAGTACTCTTGAGCTAAACTGACAACAAAACACTTTGAATTGATATGAGCCTAACAAAACCTTAATATTGTGTACTTTTGTGAAGACTCATTTACCACCTAATTCTCTATTAACAAATTATTATGACAGAACTTACGATGCAAATACTACTTTACCCTAAAATCTGTTAGCATTAATGTTCCAAGGGTAAGTCAATAATGATTGTTGCACATGTGGCAAGCCTTGTTGAGTTGCTGAAAACACAAGTTTAGTTTAGGATTGAGTCAAAGACTTTTAGTTTGTGTCATGTCCCCTTTTCAAATAATTAAAAAATAATAATCTTTGCTAAGGAAGGCAGGCCCAAGAAAGTGAAGTTTCGAAAAAAGGGGGTTAATCTTTGGAAACCGTTGGACTAATAAATGAAAATTATTATTAAAATATGTTTCATTAACCTCTCTTGGACGTGAGTTACAGTTATGCCCTCTTTTAAGGGGTTTGGAGGCATTTTGGGCTGATGGGAGAACTTGATTTTTGCTCATTCTTTGTTATTCTTCAGAGGCTGCCAAACCTGTGGAGAAGGAGACCCAAGAACGGGAGTTTGCAGGTTTCCAGGGAGACCCAAGAACGGGAGTTTGCAGGTTTTTAAGAAGGCTAAGGACAGGAGTTTGAAGCCATTCCATGTGCATGCTCATACAGAGTTTGCCTTTGTGCTGAACAGTGCAGATTTGTCGGTTTTCGGGTGTGTTTTTTTTGTATGAGTTTGGTGTTTTCAATTGAGTATTTCATATCAGTTTGGTTTGCTATTGTATTTTAGACTTTAAGATGTTAAAATAGAGCTAAATATATGTATTAGGACGTGATTAAACTTCTGAGATAGATTATTAATGTTTTTGTGGTGTTTCTGGGCATTTTTGTGTTAATTTCGGAAGCCCGATGAGCATAGTTTTTGTCCTACATTTGTGAACTGTTGTGTAAAGGCTATACGGATCTGGAAATGTCATTTTGTAGGCTGTTATGCTGCTGAAATTTTTGTAAAAATGTCCATTTTCAGATTTATTAATAATTTGTGAAGTTGTGAAGCTTTTGGCACTATTTTCAGCATACCCGATTTGGGGTTTCTTGAGAAATTTGGTGGATCTTTGTGATATTAGTTGTTTGATCTTAAAGATTTGATTAGAGGTTGGAAATATCATATAAAATTAGAGAAAGGGACATTTCAGTGGTATCAAAGCCATGATCTTGCCAACCTGAGGGTTTGTAGAAGTTTGTATGTCAGTTTTGAGAACTACCCAAATCTTGCATGTCATAATTTATGGTTGCATGTTGCTTCTAATCAGCTGCATGTCAAAATTTATGGTTGCATGCTACTTCTAATCATTTGCATGTTAGTTCTTGGTGAATTTGGTGGTTGCATGTTGCTTCTAATCAGTTGCATGTCAAAATCTATGGTTGCATGCTACTTCTAATCATTTGCATGTTAGTTCTTGGTGTTTGAAGAAGTTATATCCTATTGGGGTTACACTCTACTTTATCCAGAATGGACAGGTATAGTACAGAGTCTCAGAGGACATGATCTTGGACAATTGATATCCAGAGTCAAAACAGTAGAAAGGATGGTTATTTAGACATTCGAGATAAACTTATGAAAATAAGCCATGACATGTCTGAACAGTTGGTTGAGCACCACCGTATAAAGAATGACATGTTGTCCGACCCAGCTAAGGTGGATAAGTTGATTGGATTTCTATTTGGCAAATTTTCTCATAGGACAGATGACACAATTCCCAAGAACTTGCATGAGGAGTTTGAGAAACTAGCTGATAGCCAGGTAGAGGTCTCAGATTCTACTCTGCCACAAGAGGTGGTGGGAAAGGATATTACACAGATTGATAGTAATGGTCAACTTGATACTCAAATTGAGACAATTGTTTACAGGTCGTCAAAGGGTGATGCCACAGGTATTCAGGATGGTATAGTTACAACAGGCAGTGACTACAGTGTAGTGGGTTCAGATGATGATTATGAGGATGTTGCTGTGCAGGATGGTGAGATACCTGGTAGAGATGAGTAGACATTGAGCATTCATGACTTTGCTGAGAAAGAGTACCAGGCACAGTTAGATGCTTCATCACATGAGGTTGAGGCTGGTAGTACTTCACATGATTTGTCCAGCCAGCTGAAGGTGAAAAAAGATAGTATTGTGACTTCATTATCTCATCATGACAGGTATGTGGAGTTAGTTGGTATTGGTCATATTACTCAGGTGAGGAGTTTGCTTAAGTTACCAGTTGATTCTAGTTTATGGATATGGACTCGAGATTGTTATATTGGCGTTTGGGATTCAGTTGACTGGAGATCTTTAACACTTTTTGGTAGCAGTGTTTGTTTGGGTGCTATCATGGATTTGATTAGCAGATTAAACGGTGTTGTCTTTTCTTGTGCCAGTATCTTGTCCGATGTTGGTATTAGTTTTTATACACCGATGTTGGGCTTTGTTCATATATCCAGTCGACCATACTTGGTGGAATGTGTTGATGATATTTCATATTTGGCAGTGTGTATAGATGAGTCCCAGGATCATATTGGCATTGATGACATCTAGGAGGATGCAGTGGACAGTTTTGAAGACTTAGTTTCCTTGGGTATAGAGGAGTTGGACAACAATGCTAATGATTTTGATACTTCGTATGTTGATATGAGCTTTAGATTTGATTCACAGGATATGGATGGTAATACTCTAGAGACTAGTAACTTTGAGGATACTCCTTTAGATAGTGCATCAGAGGAGGTTTGTAGGAGACAGTCAAGCCAGTGCCATCATGTGTCTAAACAGTTGAGAGTTAGTGATCGAGACATTGCTATCACTTTCCAGCATTTCAATGCTGCTCGTCAGTTGCTAGCAGTTTATGGATGGGGTTCTCCTACTAGTGATGAGCAGGAAGGCAGTTATCTTTCCTTGATAGAGATCCACTCTTTATGGGAGGGTATTTGTATTTTGAGACAGAATTATATGCAGTTGGTAGCCGACAGAGATTATCTTATGGAGTGGGGTAGTACAGCATATGATGCATTGTTGGCCAAGGAAGATGAGGTGAGTGAGCTTACTGAGCAGCTTGAGGTGACTTTTGAGATTCTTGAGAGTACACAGTTGGCTTTCAAGGAGTCACAGTTTCATTTGGCTAAGGCGACCATGGAGTTAGAGCGACTACAGTCTTTACCTGATTCTATACAGTCACAAGCTGTGGTGTTTGGTGATCCGAGGATGTCCATGACTGAGATTGTTAGAGACAATGGAGATGGGGATGCATCCATCCTTGATACTAACATTGGCATATCAGGTTCATTCCCACTAGAGTCAGGTTCAGTTGAGTTGGGTGTTGTGGCAGATTGTTGTATGCCTGACATAGTGGTGGCCTCTAGTACTGATGGCACAAAGACTAGAGATGTATCAAAGATCATGTGTGATGTGGGTGAGTCGACAGTTGGCATGGTTCCTGCTAGTAATACTACTCCCTTGGTGATATCTTCGGAGGTAGTAGTCAGTTCCAACATGGTTAATGATCAATTGCAGTTAGTTTCATCTAGATTACAGTCTGAGCCACTGACTGAGATTGGAAAATTCTATCGGCATTACACTGTGAGGTACGCTCATCAATTTACCTTTGATGACCATGTTGATGAGATGATGATACAGAGATGTACTTTGGTTCCTAGTGCTTATCATCAATTATGGGACAGTTTGATGCCTCAAGATGAGAGTTGTGATGGGCATGACATGGTGATAGGTTCTGCAGTTGACAGCTTGATAATATGTGACTTAGAGCAGGAGTTTGGGAGTGATGCTTCAGTGGGTGTTGTTATTGATTCTACTCCTTTGGCTATGACATCTCCTGACTTAGCTAGTGATCAGTCACAGTGGGTTGTATCACTTGTTCATGGTGAGCTGTTGACTGAGGTTGGTTTTTTTAATCAACATTATATTGCAGGGTATGTACATCAGTTAGCATTTGATCCTTGTTTTGAGGAGTTGATGGCAGGCAAATTTGGTTTGGATTCCATTTCTTACTCTTTATCTTGTAATGTCTTTTCACCATCAGCAGTGCATGGGAGTTATGGTTATGAGATAGTGGCCGGTGATTTGCAGAGTTGTGTTGACTGCAGGAGTTGTATAGTGTGTGGATTCTCCATACTTGGTACAGTTTCATTCGAGAGCGTTCACCATTGTTGCAGAGTTGGATTGTACATTCCGTATAGGCCAGTGGGATGCGTTGATGGTATTTACTGTGTTGGTAGTTTGAATTGTCCACTTTACTTGGGTTCTGATGTTCTAAGAGTTTGTGTCTCATGGGTTTTTGACTGTGGTAGTGGTGATTTTGGAGTTTGGTTGAACTATAATTGTCAGTTTGATTATGGATTCCTCTTAGTCATATTGCAGAGGATATTGCAGGAGCCTGTGTTAATTGGTAGTAGTATAGTTCATGACTACATTTGGGATCCAAGTGGATTGATTGGTTTATTGTACAGCCATTGCTTGAGGACAAGCAATGTTTGGGAGGGGAGGAATTGTCATGTCCCCTTTTCAAATAATTAAAAAATAATAATCTTTGCTAAGGAAGGCAGGCCCAAGAAAGTGAAGTTTCGGAAAAAGGGGGTTAATCTTTGGAAACCGTTGGACTAATAAATGAAAATTATTATTAAAATATGTTTCATTAACCTCTCTTGGACGTGAGTTACGGTTATGCCCTCTTTTAAGGGGTTTGGAGGCATTTTGGGCTGATGGGAGAACTTGATTTTTGCTCATTCTTTGTTATTCTTTAGAGGCAGCCAAACCTGTGGAGAAGGAGACCCAAGAACGAGAGTTTGCAGGTTTCTAGGGAGACCCAAGAACAGGAGTTTGTAGGTTTCCAGGAAGGCTAAGGACAGGAGTTTGAAGCCATTCCATGTGCATGCTCATACAGAGTTTGCCTTTGTGCTGAACAGTGCAGATTTGTGGGTTTTCGGGTGTGTTTTTTTTGTATGAGTTTGGTGTTTTCAGTTGAGTATTTCATATCAGTTTGGGTTGCTGCTGTATTTCAGACTTTAAGATGTTAAAATAGAGTTGAATACATGTATTAGGACATGATTAAACTTCTGAGATAGATTACTAATGTTTTTGTGGTGTTTCCGGGCATTTTTGTGTTAATTTCGGGAGCCCGATGAGCATAGTTTTTGTCTTACATTTGTGAACTGTTGTGTAAAGGCTATACGGATCTGGAAATGTCATTTTGTAGGCTATTATGCTGCTGAAATTTCTGTAAAAATGTCCATTTTCAGATTTATTAATAATTTGTGAAGTTGTGAAGCTTTTGGCACTATTTTCAGCATACCTGATTTGGAGTTTCTTGAGAAATTTGGTGGATCTTTGTGATATTAGTTGTTCGATCTTAAAGATCTGATTAGAGGTTGGAAATATCATATAAAATCAGAGAAAGGGACATTTCAGTTTGAATCAAGTTCTTATTGTAGATGTGTTGAGTTAGGTGTCCATAAGTTTCAATTAGTGTCAAGTTTATGTGTGTTGTCAATCTAATTAGTAGTCATCTAGGAATGTTGTTGGGTCAAGCTATTGTATAAATTAGCACCTATTATTCAATAAAATAACAAGCTAAAAGTTCTTTATTCTAATGAAAAACAATCGGGAAAAGACATGGTCTGATATTCCAAGGTTAGTAACAAGGAAGGGTACTATTATCCCAAAATACTTTTAAGTTATGTGAGTCCATGTCCTCTATTAACAAAACAAATGCACTCTTTACTAATATGAACAGTAATTTATCCATAAAATCATTTAAAATTGATTCTCTACTTTCATTTCTAACCAAGTATGCACTTCTCTTAAGATTAGAGTACTTTCCAACTCAACCAACAATAAAACACTTTCAATTGACACAAGACCATATTTTCTATTGACAAAATAGTGATAATGATTACCAATACAAAGACTCGATTACTACAATATCCTCTATTGACAAAATTGCAACAATGCTTACCAATACAAAGACTCAATTACCACCATGTCCTCTACTGACTAAATTGTGGCAATGCTTACTAATACAAATACTCTATTACCTCCATGTCCTCTATTCACAACACCTTGACACTCCTCACAAAATAATGACTAATTCAACCTAAAGTTATCAAAAAGAAATTTACACATATCATTTTCCTATGCATTATTTCATCTAAAATACTCACCACCTCAACTAAACCAATAAGAAGAGGGCATAAGAAAAAAGGGATGGACGAGAAATTCCCTAGGGATCTTCTAGACCCAAGCAATTCCAACTTTTCTTTCCAACAAACTATGTGTTTTTCTTCTTTAGAGTACCTTCCAACTCAACCAATAGCTAAATCTATTTAGTTGATACATACCTATAATCTCCATTGACAAGATTTTGACAATACTTACCAAGACAAAGACTCAATTATCACCACATCCTCTATTACAATATTTACACTTTTTTTTTTACATGGAGGGTCCAGACTCGCGAGGCAGCGCAACAAAGGCACAAAGCATGTGACCTACCAACCATCAAAGGCCACCACAAAGACGTTTTAGCAACCTGACATGGACACACTCATGCCTAGAACTTCTTCAACTTACAATTAAACGCTAAGGGGTATTCACACTCCCAAAATCGTCCGGAACACGATTCCTACCCTATCCCTTACGATGTCAGAGCCTTGCACTCAACAAGACTTGATCCCTAGTGGGCTCATTGAGAACCTTTCAACTTCACCAGTAGACCAAAAGCCCATTGACGTATTTTCAGATTTCATTTTCTTTCTCAACAAAATTTGTACTTCTCCTCTAAAATACTCTCCACACCAATTGAACCAATATGAATGAATGAACGATTTTAATGGCATCCATGAGACCACATCAATTTATGGGACCAAAAGAACGCAACATGATGTGATTTCTATATTCCTTTCCATTTCCAATCTTCTGATATGGATCTTAACTAAGAAATTTGCAGTTTGCTTGATCTTGTCAACTTTAGATAAGCTATGCATGTTGTTTGCCTTTAGGATGACATCATAATAAGTTCAAATATTATCATAAGTTGTGTACTCGAGAGAAAATGTCATTCTATTTCAATAGCTCATGTCCTACAAAACATGGATATCGTCTCCTCCCAAGCCTCTTTGGACCTCTTATATCTACCCATCTCGCACATAAAGTGATGGATCTCACCTTCAATTGTCCCAATAACAACCTTGCACCTTACCTTTAATAGCAGCCGCACTCTACAATTGAAGGCACTCCACTCATTTCCTCCTCCCTAACTTGGCCGAGACATAAAAAATAGTTTGAACGTATGGTTGAGCAAATCAAAAAACTTGTACTCTTGAGTTTTTTTAATCCCTTTTTACTAGGATTTGGTAGTTTTTGGGTTTAGGTAGTTTTGGCAGTTATCCCACGGTAAGCGCCGACTCAGCCCATGATGTATGCGTTTATGGCCATGCATACACATGCATGTGAGGGGAAAGCACTAGAAGGTAAAGGTAGTTGGAAGATAGTTGGGGAGACGATTGGAAATGGAAAATCAAATCACGCGGGGAAAACAAGTAGCTGAGAAAAAGCAGGCCCAACTTGCCCTTTCATTTGTTTGGTCTTCCGCTAAAATAGGTGTCAGTTTAGCGGGCTGCCAAAAAGCGTTGAGGGATTTAAAGTTCGAACCGCTAAGATAGAGGGAGCTCCCGTATATATATATATTTTTATTGTGTGTGCAAGTTGCAGAGGTGGTTGGTGGACTCATTATAGGTGGGCCCATGCAAGTGGACGGCAAGTTGTCGGGATTAGATGTAGGCTGTTTATGACAGAAAAAGTGCAAGTGGTTCCGCCAATTGCATGATTAAGACCCCACGTAAATCTAGGCAAGCCGTTGATTTGCACGCACCGTCTCAACGGCGGTGATCAAACCAAGCATATGGATATGGTTCTTGTCCTTTGGTGGTGGCTCTTTGTGGTCAAATTTTGGTGGCGGCTATCATGGGATTGATTGGGGCTGCCCATGATGGTACAAGCCTTAAAAGTCGGCCCATTTTGACCCAAGGGTACTCATCAAATTATATATTCTTCTTTTGGTAAGCGAAGGGTGGGCTCAACTTATCATAGGGTAAGACTTCTTTAAGTCATTATTGTTGGGTAAGTTTGAGTATGGAGAATTGATTCCTAGATATGATGATTTCAAAAGACTTGAGATTATAGTAAGCTTAAGTGGGATTGATTTGAGATCATATGGTGGAACATTGTTGATTTGGATTAATATTGGGAGTAAGTTTAAGTGGGATTGATTTGAGATTGTATGGTGAACCATGGTTGATTTGGATTCGCATTGGGAGTAAGTTTAAGTGGGATTGATTTGAGATCGTATCGTGAAACATGGTTGATTTGGATTAGTATTCGGATGGACGGTGTGTTGAAAAGTCTCAATGATTCACATGTGTGAGTATCACTTAGATACAATAAGTAGCTAGCAGAGCAACTTGTCATGAAGTACAAGTCCACGAATATGGCTAAAATTAAGTTGACTTAATCTTGGGGAAATTGTAAGGTTAAGTATGTTAAGTATTTGGATGGATGGTGTGTTGAAAAGTCTCAATGATTCACATGTGTGAACATCACTTAGATACAAGCCAACAAATATGGCTAGAATTAAGTTAATCTTATTAGATTTCCACAATCCATTAGAGTGTATTTTTGCTTCTGGATTTGATTGTGTTTGTTTTTTTACCATCAATGTTTCGGATCACACTCTGTGATCCATCATCAGGATGAGAGACTGCAAGAATGAAATAGTATGGAGATCAGGCCAAACTAGGGGGATTAAAGGAGAAAAAGGTGCAAAAAGCGAGGTGGACTAAAGAAAAAGAATTTAAAAAGTAACCTACAAGGGTAGGAACAGTGAGAGAAAGTAAAGGAAACACTGAAATAATAATAAGAGCAAAAAAATAACAACACACCTAGGAAATAAAAACTAAGCTAGAGACAAAATGAAAGTAGAATTAAGTTGACTTAATCTTGGGGAAATTGTAAGATTAAACATGTTGTATTTGGATGGATGAGAAATCTTGGTGTTTCACCCACTACAAGCATGGCCTATTCGGAATGACTATTCAATGAAGCATTTATTATGATGAGATATGGGTTTGTGTGAGCCATCATTCATGATATATAGATCAATCACTTTGACACAAACCTACGCACTTGAATCCTAATATTAATATCCAAACTTGACCCCTTATTTTTCTAGTGCTTCTAGATTTTTGTTTATATGTTTACATCAACCCTTGAGATCATTGAATGTGATACCAAATGTTGATCACACAATCAAGTCCTAAAACACTAATAAGAATTAGGTATTATGTACCATGAAAAATTAATTTGTTTAGTTGACATGCTAGAATAAATAGCTAGCAATTATATTTTAAAAAATTGGTTAAATTGGTCAATCAAGGAAAAAGACACAATTGATCATGTACCAAGTACCACATAATGACATGCACTGGAGTTAGTTAAAATATAATTTCAATAATATTATAATATATTATTGAGGTATTCTAATTTTTTTATAGGTTATCTAGATATTCAACTATTTGAATTTCAAATTAAAATTTAATATAAAGAAAATAAAATAGATATGTGAAGAATCATTCTCTCCAAATCATTTACATTATGGGTATTATTGAATAAATTTGGTAGAATTACATGTTAACATGGTGAAATTTCCAAATTATGTTGGAATAGTAATTTATGCTAAATTTCTAATCTCTGCACACTAGGTTGAATTTTATTGAGTGCTTAATATAGTATGGTTTTGAAATTATTTAAATACATGTCCCAAATAAATTTAGTATCATTCAACACCATTTTTCTTAAAGTTTTCCAACTAACCTTCCTCAAAAGTTTAGAATTGGGAGACTTATTCCGCAATATTTTCTTAAGAATACATATGAATATTTAATAGTTTATATTGTGTGGGTGGTTTCGTAGTTGAACTTTTTATAGTACGCGTTGCGTGGTTTTCGCAGATTCTTTTCAACTTGGTCCGACAACGTGTTATACATTCCCACTAGTGTGGATAACCTTTTCAACGTTAAAACGTTTTAAGTTCGGATTCAAATGTAATGGCCGTTTACACGCATTATTATAAGACAATTAATCGTTAGAAATATTTAATAGTTATTCTATAGTTTGTGCCATTTTAATTTTTTATATCAATTTCATAGTATATTTTTAGTTCCGCTCGAATACTTATTCATTCATGTCAATGCAAATATGACATTAACAGTAACCAATCAAATTAAAGAATTTAAAAGATAATATGAGGTTTCAAATGTTTATATTTTTTTTCTAATTTTTCATTATTTTATAAATCACATTTTTCATCCATTCTATTGGTCAATACTATTTTTGGTGGGGAGAAAATTAATTTTTTTCAACAAAAAAATATAAATATTCTAACAATTTCATCTTGCATTAAATCTTGCATTAATAAATGTATTAATTACAACTTTATCTTTTCCACATTTGTGACAAGTTGATAAGATTTTATTTTTTAAATCATTTTATCTTCCACCTCACACAACATGTCTAATCAATATTAATTATCACAATCTATTAATTTTTTTTAATTTTTAATTTTAAATATATTTATTATTAGTTTTACATTAATGTTTATTTTTTACTATTTGATATAACTTGTTCCTAAAATTTCATGTAATGCATAAGTTCAAATTATACTCATATATATATATATATATAATTTAATAAAAGTAGTTAAATTATTACTATTATTTTACTTTTGTAAAAATAAATTAAACAATGTTATTTTTAATTATATTTTATAATAGTATTTTTAATATGTATAATTGACAAGTGTTAAATTTATAAATTATATCATTTATTATTATTAATATTTTTTATTTAAACAATTTATCATTTAGTTAAATACGTTTAAAAATTAAATATATATTTTAATATTAAATTAATAATTATATTTTTAATAAAAAAAATACTAAAGAAATAATTCAATTCTAAAAGATATATAACTTATTATTATGTTTTTATAAACTATGTATTAAAATTAAATAGTTATATTTTATTTCTTATTTATTACGTCATGTTTATTCATCAACATTAAATGTATATGTATTACATTTATTTATTATTTACAAATGTACATATTAAATTATATAGATATTATTTTATAATTAAAAATTACTTAATTTTATGAAAATTTTGGAAATACAAAACATTAAATAGTAAACCATCTCTAATTGTGTAAAATTAAACAATTAGTTTTACTTATAAAATATTTTTATATTTCAATACATTTCATTTTTTCTTATAGAAATGTGAGTTTTAATATAAAAATTAAATTCTTAGTTTCATTAATTAAAATATAATATATTTTAATTTTTTTTATTATAACCATGATTTTATTTTGACTATTTATTTTATTAAGATAAATAATTATATTTAATTATCTCTCTCTCACACACAATTTATGCTGTTATCATTCTATCTTACTATTTTATCTCTCTTCCTCTTCGTCCTCTATATTATCTATCCTTTTTTTTCCCCTTTGCATATATGTTTATGTTGTTATTGTTGTATACTACTATTTATCTCTATCTATATCTCTATCCTAGTTTTTGTCTAGTGCTAATGATTAAAAATAGTGTGAGTTCCATTTGATAATCAAAATGAGAATAATACATAGTTGGGGGGGTTATTCCAACTACTTATGGTTCTCTAGTAGCATGCATGGTACACTTAAACATATAATGTGATACTCCAAATGCTTCATCACTTCTTCAAGTTCTGTAATTCAAATATTGGTATGGATATCTTTCCTCATTGCACATAATTTAAGTTGTCAATGTAGAAGGTGCAAATTTGTCTAAAGCAAATGTATTGATCGTAGTATGATATTAAGTACTTAGTGCTATATTGGGGACTTTGGCCTCTTATTCTTGGGCTTAAATGCCCAAAGAAATAATAATATAGCATGAGAACTTAACAACAAAATATGAGCCATCCTATCAAATCACAAGTGCATTTCTAAGACGAGAATTTAACAACAAAATATGAGCAATTCTATCAGATCACAAGTGCATTTCTAGGCAAAAATTAATGCCTTCACAATGTTAATTTAGATTCTCACTCATCTACACTTCTACAACCATTATGTATTAGGCAGGAACTATGACGCATTGCATCTCTTGTTTATTTATGTCATTGGTCAGTTTGGATTTTCGTCAGATTTTTGACACTTTTCAATTAAAAAATTGGAATTTTCTTTTTAACCAATGACAAATAAGGAATTTTCCAAATTGTCTTATGTTTTTTAAAAGTACTCATTGAGATTAAGATTGTAAATTTATAAATAAGAAAACCACTATTCAAATAAATCTTATTTTTTAGGTTATTTATTGAATTTTTAAATTTAATTTTCAATGTATTTTCATAAATATGTATTTAATTTTAATATTTACAAAATTATTTTAAAATCTAATATGTTAATCATCCAAATATTTGTATATTGATAAAATAATTTAAAATTTGGAAATTATATTTTTGTTTATTATTTGAAAATAAATATAATATTTTTATAATAAATAGTTAAAGAAATTATAAATACTATAAATTATGTTCTTAAAAACTAAATGTCATTATTTAATGGCAAAAATTTATCGCCTAAGATTTAAAATTGTATCTAATTAATACAATTGTTTGAAACTAAAGTTTAAGTAAATAAAATAATTTTATATTTGTCACTATCTATTTTGAATATTTTAACAATCAACACAATTAAAACATGCTTTATTCATATAATATTAATATATTAAATATTGATTTTGTGTTCTCTAATGGGGTTTACTTTTTTATTTATTGATAATATATTTTTATTCTAATGAAAAAAATTGCGAAAAGACATGGTCTAATATTCCAAGGGTAATAACAAGGAAGGGTACTACTATCCCAAAATATAAAAATACACTAGTTTCAAACCAAACACCCGAAAAGTCAAAAGACTACATATCAACATTTTTAGTACCCTTAGAATGAGACTTAAGGACCATATCAAAGGACTCAACATGTTTTCTATTTTTCTTCCCTTCCATTGTTTGCCATCCATCTTCAACCCTAGCAGTCAAATTTAGTTAGTCTTGAGATGTTCCTACATGAGGTATCTCCCCATCACACAACTTTTCTATGGATTTGTCTTTTGTTGGATTGACATCCTCACTACATGATTTGACTAATGTGCATCCCTCCTCGAGTAAAAATTGTCTTGGGATATTCAGGGCTGGTACTTTTCCTTTGCTTCAAGAGTATTTGCCCCATTTATATAGGGAGACATTGCTCCATGCACATATGTAATAAAATCATTCCTCTCTTGCATCTTGTTTCCATGCTACTGAGGATGGCTTGTTAGTACCAGCTCTACCTGATCAACAACAACCTAAGAAAAACTCTTTTGTCTCTCAATGTTTTTCTAAACTGTGTATTCATTTTGAGAAGCATCCTTCCACCAAGAGGTTGGTTTGTCAATTCCATCTTTGGCACACTTAGCAACCATACATGACCAACTTGAAAAAATCTTTTACATCTAAATGAGATTCCTTCATAATTAGGAGACTACAATCGCACCATCTTGAAGAATTAATTGATACTTCTATGGTAAGCCAATTAGAGATGTCTGACTCTACCAAAATGTGTGCAAAGGAGGAGGGAAGGAGGTTAGAAGATCCTCCATGCACCATTATAAAATTTCCTAAGGAATTTCCAATAACAACAAGGCACAAATATAACCAAAGATGAAACTAAAGATTTTTAGGCTTGCCCACAAAGGAATACAATTAAAAACTTCGGAAGTAGGACAAAAATCAAGGTGCCAAGGCTTAAGCATTAAAATAGATTTCTTCTCCTAGTTCCAAACTTGCTCACAAAAAACCTTGTTTATGTCATGAACGGTTTCAAAGATGACAATAATGAAACCCTTTTTCATGGGGTAAATCTAGACATACCTAGTGATAATGGGTTCCTAGCTGGAGGAGATCCAAAAATGCAAATCATGTAAAATTGGCCAAAATCCATTAAAATGACTGATTAGTCCTAATTTAGAAAAAACATTTACATTATGCAATATTTTAGCTTCCTCCTCACCCTCTAACTTTACTAAGATAGGCATTTTTGTGGGCTACAAAACCCTCATATGCTCTTTACTTGTATCCACAAACTTGGAGGGAAGAGCGCTTCCCTTTGCCTTTTGAGGGGAGACACAACCATCAAATCTAGACCTACGACATCCAATCCCTTCTCCATTCAATGACATGACATCCATCACACCTGTACCCCACTCTGTAGCACTCCACCCCAACAAGCAGAAGAGTCCCCTGGTAAAAACTTACAACCCTCCGGCATTCAAATATGCAAACAATTGTTTCCATGTGTCATCTTCTAAGAAGATGACACATGGGAACAATTGTTAGAAGATC
Source organism: Cupressus sempervirens (assembly GCA_028749045.1). Lineage (NCBI taxonomy): Eukaryota > Viridiplantae > Streptophyta > Pinopsida > Cupressales > Cupressaceae > Cupressus > Cupressus sempervirens. Next base: position 430,086,168 of record CM053787.1, on the reverse strand, counting down.
CTCCATGCACCATTATAAAATTTCCTAAGGAATTTCCAATAACAGCAAGGCACAGATATAACCAAAGATGCAACTAAAGATTTTTAGCTTTACCCACAAAGAAATATAGTTAAAAACTTCGGAGGTAGGACAAAAATCAAGGTGCCAAGGCTTGAGCATTAAAACAAATTTCTCCTCCTAGTTCTAAACCTACTCACACAAAACCTTGTTTATGTCATGAACGGTTTCAAAGATGACAATAATGAAACCCCTTGTCATGGGGTAAATGTAGACATACCTAGTGATAATGGGTTCCTAGTTGGAGGAGATCCAAGAATGCAAGCCATGCAAAATTGGCCAAAATCCATTAAAATGATCGATTAGTCCTAATTCAGGAAAAAATTTTTACATTATGCAACATTTTAGCTTCCTCCTCACCCTCTAACTTTACTGAAATAGGCACTATTGTGGGCTACAAAACCCTCATATGGTCTTTACTTGTATCCACAAACTTGGAGGGAAGAGCACTTCTCTCTGCCTTTTGAGGGGATATAGAACCATCAAATCTAGACCTATGACATCCAATCCCTTCTCCATTCAATGACGTGACATCCATCACACCTATACCCCACTCTGTAGCACTCCACCCCAATGAGAAGAGTCCCCTGGTAAAAACTTACAACCCTCCTACATTTAGACATGCAAAAAATTGTTTCCATGTGTCATCTTCTTTGTAACATTAGAAAATGAAGCATTGCCTTTTGAAAAAATGGAGCAACATTTCTCATAGGTTCATGGTAACCAGTATGACTCAAACTAGAGTTCATGCATAGAATCAAGATCATTAGCCCAATACTACGTGTAATGCCCCGCCAAGGGATTCAAAGAATTTTACTAAGTTTGCCAAACAATTTTTTTTTAAATATGAAAGATAAAACCATTCATAACATTTGTGGAAGCAATAGCAACAATTCAAATGAAAATAAACATAACATATATACATAATAGGCTACATTCTTTAAAGATCCTTTAACGTTGTATCACATCTAAATTAACTATTCATCTAACATCCCATCCTTATGAAATAACAATGATACATCCAATGTACTTAAACAATATACAAGTGTCCTTTTGTAATTATATTTTAGTTTAGTTCAATCATCCACTGTACATATCACAGGGTATGAAAAGCTTAAAAGAATAAACATCCAAGTAAATAAAGTACATCATCATCATCTAATATTAATTCATGATGCAATAACATAAATGAAACCACATATCATACATGATACATCATCACAAAAGATATAAACATCCATCGCAAAAGATAACCATATATCACAAACATAAATAACTAAGTGCACGGTTCCTCCCAATCGTAAATAGCATCATTAGACCATCATGGATCCTAGCCATCCCTCCATGCGTAACATTCTAAAGCACCGAAGAGATCATCGGTATTAACATAGTAGGAATGTCACTCCTAAAACATCCTACTAACATGCAAAGTAAAGCATAATAAATCATCAACTAACATATGCAAAGTAAATCAAATCATCAATATAAGAAACATACCAGTAAATACATCCATCATAAGGTATATTATCTATCATAATGCTCCAAGAACATAACGAAGAATAAATACCAACCAAGGATACTCCAGCCACGGTGTCTCAGACGGATCTCAAATGATAAGAGTGAAAATACACTACCACCTGACCGCGTGGAACCTAAGTGGTCTACTCCCACCATGCTGAGGAGATAATCTCAAGTCCCAAACAGGATATCAATTCACGAAGCACAAAAAGTTCAGGAATCCTAAAAGTATACTAACTCAAAGGTTCCATCACACAAAACCGACATCTAATTCCTAGAGGCACACAAAGACATGTAGGAAACCTACTCTGCAAGCGGGAAAGTGTCATCGCATTTATCACGTACAAGTTGCCCTGGCAGTTAGCTAAACTCCACGGGTCCATACTGATCTCATGCGGCCACTAGTATCCTCTCATAATGACGAGGCATACTATGGAATGCATGGTCGCAACCATGCGTTCTCACTACTCCCATCCTAGCCTATACAAGCACTCAAGGCATGGGCGAGAACATCAACAATTATCTTTTTAGGTTCATTTAATCCCCATTTAGTGTGTAAATGTTATCACTTATTAACCAAACTTACAATGAGTTACCCTGGCAGCCACTTAGGGCCCCGGCCCCCATTGCAAGCCACTTCCCGACACTATAAGTAGATTACCTACCCTAAGCTCATGGAATCATAAATTTCAAAATCATAAAAGATAATCCATAATAAAATCATCAAATATGCATAAAAGCATCAAATATCCATAATAAGAATCATCAAATCTCCAAGATAAGAATCATCAAATCTCCATGAGCATTTGAAAAAGAATCCATAGAAAATCATGACCACAACATTTCTCTATTGGCAACTGAAGGCATTACTGATAATCATAAGTATCAATTGATTCTCAATAACCAAAATATATCTCAAGATAAATGGTTCTCAACAAGCAACCAAGAATATCTCAAAATCATACTGATCAAAGACTCCAAAATGGTCGAGTCAAACATGTCACAACATGACATCATCAAGAAATAAATCCATATTTCAGTCTCATCATGGCAACTAGAAAATAATCCAAGGATAACTGATCGATGACTCAAAAATGATTAGCTCAAGTGTCTCATACACATACATCTCAACTCCACACATGAAGACAGATGAAAAAATACAAAGATTTCATAGAGCATACGATCACATTACCATGGTTGGGCTTATAAAGATTGAGACCAAATAAGATCAACATGCCAACACATCTCATAACCCCCAAGCCTCTAGTAACATCCTAGGACTGGTCAACACTAGTCAACCCAAAATCCAAAACAAGAAGCATATAGAATACACGATGCAAACACATGTTTTGGTTTACTAAATTCACATAGTTGAATAATGTGTAAGGGTTTCTAGTTTTCTATTTGTAAGTATACTTTAAGTGTTTTAAGTTTCATCATTTGACCTACAAGTCAACCCAATTGTTCCCCAATAGCATTACCCTTCCATTATTAAGAATTACATTCTAAGAATAACTTAAGAATAAATATTCACTAAACTGATCATCATTGACCTTAATTAAATTATCTTTTATATTAAACCATGATCCATATTCTAATTGATTAACTCTCCTTCATAAATCAAGGATCATTATTCATTTATAAAAGAACCAATTATCAAACTAAGAAGAATTATAACTTTATTAAAATGATCAATTAAATCAAACAATTAACATAGGTCCATATTCTAATAGTCCTCAATTAAATATTACTAAGTCTTCACCATCAAATATCTAAGGGCATCATTCAAGTCATAAGAATAAGACCTATCAACTTGATATCAATATTTCTACAATCTTATTAAAAGAATTATATCAAATAAATCTCTATTACATAACTTAATTATTAATTACATCTAATTAACTCTCATTAATTGATTTACTTAATAATTGTATAACCATAACAATATTCTAATTAACATCAGTTGACTAATAACTAACTAGAATTTTGTAAGTTAAAAGTCAACTATAATTCAATACTCAAAAGATCATATTAATAATTCTATAATAATTATTGAAAATCTTAAATGACCATATTTGTAATCTTTCAAAGAATACCAACATTCCCTTAACAAATTTGTATTATCATTCATTTTTTCAAATAAGACTCTATCGCACAACTTAATTATTAATATCATAGTTATAATATCAACTCAATGAATATCAATTTATTAAAAATCAATTATAATCCAACTCCAAAATTTATTATCTTTTACCAAACTTCAATCAATAAATAATCTCCACTAGATTAACTCTAATCAAATTTGTTGATATCTATTTAAACTATTTACACTATTATTTATTAATAGTTTGTTAGTCCCAACAAACATTAATAAATAATAAACTCATCAAAACTATTATTAATCGATCTAAAGAACTTTACATAAGCTTCATTAGTTAACTCTTAATACCATTAAGGTATTCAAACGTATTAACCAATAACATAATAATTCCGTCTTAATCCAATATCATTCAGAGTTTCTAAATTTAAATCAACATAATATAAATTATCATCTTACAATTATTTAATCAATATTAAAATCAACCATTAGACTCCATTTTCTAATTGTTCTAATAATATTTTGTCTATATAAATGTTGTTTGAAAGAGATCCCTATCACAAACCAATAGGACTCATTGTAGATTCTAACATAAATAATCTCCAAATTCTTAATATTATTATCTTCATTAAACAACTTTAAAATTGTTTAATATATGTTAAATAGTATTCAATATACATTATAAAAAGTCCACTATATAAACTATATTAAAATCTTTTTTCTTTTAATTTTCTCTCATTTAAAAATCTATTTACTTAGATTGACTAATAATTAATTACACTTCTTCTACTATTAACTAATCTTAATTAAATTTGATTTAATTAGATTAGATAATAAACCATATAAAACTAATGCATATTAATAAGATTCTAATAAGGGAAGATTGCAATAATATCTTTAATTCATTCCATGCTTTGATATATTATTTTTGTGAAGTTTAAGGATAAAGAACTCTTGGTTATGAGAAATAGAGAAATATCTGTCCTTGAATAAAACAGTCCCAGTACGACGATCATATCTCCCTAATGAACCATTGGATCGAGCTAAAATTTAAATATGTTGGAGAGGGCCAAGTTGCGCCAATTCTGATTGGAGCGATCGAATAAATTTGATCTCAATAAAAAGTTATGAATGACTGAGTTCAGGTCTATCCAAGGGGCAGCGACAGGACAATCTGTGATGAATTAAGAATTTTCTCTTAAAATGTAATTGTTCTCTAAATTTACCCATTCATCCATCTAATAGGTTTGTGCATACGCATCTGAAAATATAATTTGATAGAAAGATTGCATCTAATCATATGAATTTTCAACTTAGAATTTCTATTTTAATTTTAAATCTTGTCTATCTAATTTCACAATATAATTTTGAACCCAAACCCGATTAAGATCTAATTATTTTTCTTTAATTGGATCTAGGATTTTTATATTATTTTCTTCTCATCCAAATAAAATATCTAGATTCCAATTTCAAATACAGAGAGTATTCAGACACATAAAACAGATATGATGAAGACAGGAAGAGAAAGAATGCAAAGAGAATATGAGAATATCACGAGTGCACCTGGACACTGATGCTAATTTGCCATGCCTCAGAAGTCCATAGAAAATCCCTTCCTTCTCCATCATTCACAATTCTTCCAAGAATCCAAGCCGATCGAATCCTCCAAGTGATTAGAAGAGCTAGATAGAAGGAGCATAGAATCAAGTAGAAAATATATAAGCATATGAATCTTCTCTCATGCATGTAAGCTTTGAAGTTTCTTTTTTTTTTTTTTTGCTTGTAGCTCGAGGCTTCCATTAAGCTTTCCATTTAAGCTTCTATGAATGCCTGAATATCAAGAGCTCTCAAGAAACCTTTCGAATGCTTCTTGAAACCGCTGAAAGGTGTCACCAACTAAGCATGGGTCTTTTCCAATTCTTTTTGATGATTCATAGAATTGTAGACACCTTGTGCTTAATTGATGCACTAACCCCCATGTTGTTGACACATGTTAATTCCCATGCAAGCTTATAACTCCAATTTACTTTTTAAATAATCTCTATTTAAATTTTATAACTTTCATTTAAATTTTTATAACTTTTATTATTATTATTTTATTTATTACTTTATTATTATTTTATAATTATTTTATAATTATTATTAATTTTAATTTCTAGTTTTCTTTTATTTAATTTCTTTTCCCCAATAATTCACATTTAATTAATTACAATCAAAATATCAAAGATCATGATATTTTATTAATTTTTTCAAATAAATAATTTATTAATTAAATCTATTTATTAAGACTTAATTAATAAAAAATTCACCATAGACCTCCAAGATAAAATATGAAAACCCATCATAGAACAAATCATACAAAATAAATCTAAAGGGTTAAAAATCATGAAATATGCCATCCGACACATTCGGTGGGTATTCAACTCAGATACTTGTCCTAATTTTCCAATTAGGACAAATGGCTCAAAGGGTTGGGATTTGGACTTGAGAATTTATCTCCCCTCTCTTATCATTGAGATAATGTGATAAGGTTCGCTCATCTTGACAATTCAGGGAAGTCGATACCCGGTACCTGCAACCTGCATAAAAACCATGCATGTACAAACACAATATATACTAAACTAAACAGACAATGGTAGGAAGTGGTGCATCGTGTAGATCCCGACTAGCAAGTGACTACAACTCCCTTCCTTAACCACATCAGACATGCCATACAAAAGCAAACACGCAAGGCAAACACGCACACCATACACATGCAAGTATGGGGTAAGTATCCATAAGAAAAGACATATGATAATAAATCATCTTACTAATCATCATTAATAATTGAAAGCAATGTAATAATCATCATCAATAATTGTGAACACTAAAAATAATCATCATACATACATGAAATGTAGAGTCTAAGTAATCTCATCACATAATAAACTGAATCCATAGCACAATATCTGATAATCTCAAAAGAATGCTGCTAACCAATAACATAAAACTAGCTCTAAAAGAGTTCAGTAACGATAACAAAATGCGAACTAGGGGCAGGCACTACACTACGCATCATGACTCGCTTTCACACCAACTCAATTATTCACTCACCCTTGAATTTTACTATTTTTTATTTTAATAGCAATTTTATTCAATATTTGAATCTTAGGCAGTTAATGGAATGAGTTTTAAATCATCAATCTATAATAAATATATAATATTAAATCTTTTTAAGAATATATTTTGTATTGGTCCCACTTGATTAATAGGAGTCATTTAATTAGAAAAGAAGATATGTGAAAATAGTTTAACACACATCATGATCCTTTCATATGATGTAGTAAGAACCAAACCATCCCTAATTTCATCTAGCCTCAGACAAACAAATGATTCCACTATTCTTAACACATAAAAATTTGTTAGCAAAAGTAAAAAAAACTTCTTATTGTGTAGGAACAACATTAGTATCTTAACAACTAATCTCAAGTGATCAAGTGGAATTATAATGAACTTGCCAACTAATGATATCGATATCAACAAATAACCAAATCTTATAAATATATGACAATAATTAATAATTCCATCCTTCAAGGAATTCATTATGAGATTGGCCATGACTATAATTAAGTATAACAATAACTTATGTGTCAATGAAGAGGTTTCTTGTAATGCCTCTAGTCAAATACTAATGCAAATCCAATTCATAACATTCCAAAAATAGTTGTTATTTGAATAACAACATTAGCCTCTTGACATTCTTAGATAATGTCAACTATTCATGTGTGACAAGCCTTTGAAGACTTCATTTGTAGAATTTGAATATGAATTCCTGAGGAATTGAAAAGAAGGAAGAATGTGAGGCAAAATTTGGAGAGTTGGGTCATGACATGTTTACCATTATTTCATGCATAGTCTTTGTTTCACTTATACTTCTCCTCATCTTTATCAGAGATCTCATCTTTTGTTTGAGGATACAATGAACAATTTTGCTAACTATAATTGCGTAACATAGTTGCCTTTAAGAAAACAAAACTTAATATAATGAATCATAATATTGTCATTAGCTCATGCAAATAACTTCCTATAGAATAATTGATCCACCTTACTAAACAAACTTTCAACCTTTTCAAGTCTCTAATTTTTGCATAAGGTGGGGACTCTAGCTATAACTCAACTCTTGTTATTATTATTATTTATAACCTTATTATCTGTAGAATGATTGCAAACCCTACCTCCCTTGATTTTAGCTTATACAATTTTTTTTAAAGCAAAAAGTGATGGACTACTTAAATAATTTTATTACTCTTTAAATATTTAATTTAGCCGATAGGCTATATGTGGGAATTAATCGTCAACCCTTGATGTTAATAATTTTTTGACCAATTTTCATCTCATTCAACTTTTAACTCTTGTTTTTTCTATTTATTTAATTGAATTAGCTATCATCTACTACCTTTTTTTCACTTTTTTTTTTGGATGAATAGCCATTTTTTATTAATAAATAATACACTAGTTACAATTCACAAAAAAGGGCCGAGGGATATAGGATCACCCTATGAAAGTTCACATCGTCAGAACCAAAATCAACAACTATTCATAAAAATATCAAGCAACCCCTCAGGCTTCCAAAGTAGTGCTAGCTGAGGGGGGTGGTTCATCGCGATCATCAAAAACCCTAGTCATCCCTAGGACTAGCAGGCAGGCTGGGAATAGTCCAGCCATCAAAAGCATCATTAGGGGCCTGGTTGCTAACTTTCGTATCAACTTGTGGCGGAGAAATAACCAACTCCAGGCAAAAAGGCCATTTCCCAGAAACCACATGAGGAGCACTAGGAGGGGGAGCCACCGGACCTAGGGACCACTTGAAACCATGATAAGGTAGAGAAGCCAAGTGGTGAGGTCAACCACCAGCACCACCACTAGGAGAGCGGTGGTGAGAAGCTTATGAATGAGGCATGTGGGAGTGATAAGTAGAAGAGTTATGCCCCTAGTGATGGACTTTGGGTAGAGTGTGATTTATTGAGACATTAGAAGGTACTCTAGTAATCGTACAGGGAGCATTATCCTAATGATTGAGTAGCTCGTGGAGGTGGGCCACCTCTAGAGCCACCTTATTGGCTTGGACTTGAATTTGCATCATCATATTGTTACAAATATGTGCTTTAGTATACATAACAACATTTATGTCAAGAAAACTATGAGTTAAAAAAACAACATTCCTATCTTTCCACAAAGTAAACAAAATCTCCATCCTGAAGGTATGCCAAATCTGGGTAAATTGCCTAGGGAACTTGGGGGAGTCATCCAACATAATCATATGCCAAGAAAAAGGTTCTAGTCGAAATGACTTAAAGAAATCATGAATCTAGTGCCAATAATTTTGGGCACATCTACAAAACCAAAAAATATGCAAAAAAAGACTCTAGCTGCCCATAAAATGGACACCAGGGATCCAGAACCCCAATATGCTTGAGCCGAGGCCCAAGGGGAAGACCTTGAAACATCAGGAACCAAGCAAAATGTGCAATCTTGGGCTCAGTTTGGCACTCCATATGGTTTCAAAATGCTTTCTCCACTGAGAAAGAGAAGATTGTAAATGCCAGCACTAGTTGAGGGTATCCACCATTGGCAAATGGGGAGAAAGCCATTGATATCGTAGACTTGGTTTGTAGTTGGTGAAGGGAGTGACAAGATACCACTTCTAGTCTATCCACCAAGGTCAAATAGACTAAATACCCACCTTGTGAATTAAGTGATTTGGAATTGCAAAAAGCAACAGATCAAAAGTCTACTGATCTGAATGGGCAAGATGGAACTGGACTTGCATATCTTCCCAAGATCTGAGACTCATAAAGACCTTGGAAAAGAGTTCCTTATGTGTCTTGATGCCACATTTTAAAAAACACAGAGCACTAGCTCCTTGAGTCTTGGCTAAAGGAACACCTTGGATAAAAAATTATTGGAGACCACCAAATGTTTTTTTGATTCAAAGAAAGCTCATCATGGAACCCATCACTAGACTAGAAAAACCAAGGCTTCACAGCTTTCCATGCTTTTCATATGCTCTTTATAAAAAAAGAGTCTTGTATGTGCATAGGTTCTTGCATGATGAGAAGTGTTTGAAAGCCAATCCCCTTCCATGCAGGCCTATTAATAGGAAACCTAGAAGAAATGCAATGCCAAACCAAAACTTTCCAAACTTCATCTCTAGTAATGGCACATATAATCCATTTGGCACAAAGAGAAATGCCTTGCTTCTATGTGGAAAGAAGGCCAAGGCCTCTAGACTCTTTGGGGAGACAAAAAAAATCCCAAGCCACTCTGTGCAAGCCATGATGGTTAGAACCAAAAGCCCAAAGAAATTCATAGAGAAATCTCTCTAATTTTAGATAAGAGGCTTTGGAAGGATCCCAACAGGAAGAATAATAAACATGCATAGACGCTAGGACCTTTGAACATATCTAAAATTTCCCCGCTAGAGAAAGGGGTTTAGTAAGCCAATAGTCAAGCTTCTTTTCATCTTAACAAGCACAGTGTTCCACAACTTGACTGGTGAAGCTTGAAAGGCAAAGGGAATGCCCAGAAAGTGAAAGATCTCCCCATGAGTGACCCATTTCCATTCGAACTAGTTAAACTAGGGCAGAGTTAGAAGAATTTTTTTTCTATAAAAAAGTGTTTTGTGCCATTGAATAATAGAACCAAAGGCTTCACAAAAGGTGTGCAGGCATTGCAAGGCATAAATGATGTTTTCCTCATCCTTCAAAAGAGTGAGAAAGGAATCATCAACAAAGTGCCCATTGACTAATTGAGAAGAGGAATCTTGTAAGGATATGCCATGAATCAAGCCAAAAGAAACAAAGCGAGCTAGCAAATAACCAAACCCTTCAACAACAAGAACATATAAAGCCAGAGCCAGAGGGCAACCTTGTCGGATGGAGCGAAAAAGCACAGAGGCTTTAGATTGAGAGCTATTGATAGTAATACAAGTATTAGCATCTCCACAAATTGAAAAAAATTGGGACCAAAACCAAGAGCTTGAAGCATAGCCAAGATGAAAGGCCATTCAATCTGGTCATAAGCTTTAGTAAAATCAATTTTAAAAAACACAGATGGCTGATTGGATTTGCGAGCCCACTCCATGCCTTCCCAGACAACAATTATGTTGTCAAGAATATACCTAGACTTAATAAGACCAATTTTCTCTGGCCGTACAATTAAAGGAAGAAGATGGATAATTTTAAGAGAAAATTCCTTAGCAATAATCTTATAAGACACATCAAGCAAGGTAATGGGCCACCAGTTACAGATATCCTCAGGATCACCAACTTTAGGTATGAATTTGACATTTCCTTTGTTGATAATAGCTCCTAGACTCTTAGAATGATAGGATTCAAGATAAACTTTGTGTAAGGACCAATAGACTCCCAAAGGTGTTTGTATAATTCACAAGGAAACCCATCACACCTAGGGGATTTTTCATTAGCCACAGAAAAGACCACCTCTTTCAGGTCTCAGATGGTGAGAAGCTACTCATAGAAAGAAAATTGCTTGACTACTAGGTGGTTTGGAGTAATAGAAATACATTTTCTGAGGGCTTCCTCCTGAGCAACCAAATTTTCCTACAAAGAAAAAACATTTTCATGGTGGTGGATAAAAGCTTGCAGGATGTCAAGGAGACTGGAGAGAATAGAAAAGCCCTATTTGATATTTTTAATCTGAAAATTGGTATGATGGGCTCTAAGAGATTGGAACGATTCTTTAGAAGCCTTATTGCTAACTTCCAACCAATGGAGGTGAGCTTTGATTTGGGCCCCCTTGAGTAGCATAGTTATCTATAATTTGTTTGTCATGATGAAGCTTGGCAAGCTGAATTTGCAAATCCACATCAAAAGGGTTAAGGGTGAGAGATTCAAAGGCTTTCTTGAGAGCTATGGTAGTGGATTCATAAGACCGACATCTGAAAACTATCAACTGCCACCCATAGATGCACATAAATCTAGCAGTTCTGGCAATAACATCACTCCACCGTTGAATCCAACTTGTATGAGAATGTGGATGTGGCTCCAAATTTGAGACACGTAGGATATGAACAATATTGGAAGCATGTGTTAGCACCAATGTATTGAGGAAAAACTACGTCCAAACAACTCATCGGACAATTGTGTGCCAAATGGAAAAATAAATGGGATAGTGGTTTGATAATGTCACATATGGCAAGGGAGTGACAGGTAAATCTCGATCCTCAGAAAAGGAGAAAAATGATTGTCTAGTAATCATGGCATGATCGAGATGTTTTAAAATGTGGTAAGAGCAAGCTTGAAAGTTGGACGAAGTGTGCTAGACCCCACTATGCTGGCGACGATTAGTATTGGGATCAAAAAGGCCCAATTTATTGTGCATGTAGTACCAAGCTTCCCTTTTCCCAACTGTCCAGTAAAAAGGCAAAATGTCATCTTCATTAGAGGCTAACTCAACCATGTTGAAATCACTACACATAACCCAAGTAGTTGGAGACAAGTTGTCAGCTATCCAACCTCACAATTGAGATCTATCCACAACATCATTGGAAGCATAAACATTAACTACACCAAAGGAATGATTGTTAATAAAAAATAAAAGCCAAATTATTCTACACATAGGATCAAAAATATGCAAAATAATAGAAGAATGAAGATGAGGTGATAGAAGAGTTACTACACCACCTCTACAAGTTTCATGTTGAGAGGAAAACATAATGCCATCCAACCAAATGATGTGATATGCAGAGGAAAGCATGAAAAGAGAAATTTTAACATCTTGCATGCAAAGAAAATCTAAATTACCAAGTCAATGATGGATGTCCCTGAAATAGAACTTTCTGGAGAGGTCTATAAGACCTCACATGTTCTATGATAAAAAATTCATGAAAAATATTCCATATCTTCCTCATCCTTGAGAGAGGAGTAACTATTTTGCAAGAAAGCTAAAACTTGGTTGAAGCCAGAAGGAAACTTCCCTAGACTGATAGCCCTTCTTTTCTCCTCTGGTTTCTCAGCATGTTCGGGAGGATTGTGAGAACACTACACATTCTAAGTCACAATGGAGGATGCAACAAATAGAGTGTGAACCACAATAGAAGTGGTAGCCTTGGCAGCTTCCTTGATCCCCTGTGAACTACCAGGGTTTGAAACCTATGAAACAATAGGGTTTGAATCTAGAAAAAGCCGTTGTTGACCCTACAATGCTAGGGTTTGTGCTCCTATGGAAATAGAAGGAACCAAATGATAGTCACATATGACTGTTTAGGAGCCAAGGGAGTCTTGCTCTTGCACCCAACATTAGTCCATTCTTCTTTTTGTTTCCCCTTTGCTAGTTTGGTAGGGGCCTTCTTAGGTGAGGGTTTAACCCTAGGCACAGCCAAAGGGAAATCCTTAATCTTGTGTTCCACTAACTGGCACCTATAATAGGTGTTGGGAAAGTTCAAATAGAGCACCTTCTAAGAGAAGGTTTGAGAACCAATCTGAATCTCCACAGAATCCTTGAGATCCTTGGAGAGATCAACCTCAACGCACACACATTTTACTATGCCCTTAATATTGGTGTTTATAGGGTTATTAACAGTCAAAATTTGGTTATCTTAATCCTTAATTAAGTCATATTAGCATTATTATATTATTATTTAGGTAGGTAGGTTGGCCTAGGTGTTATGCAGGGTTGTGTCTATTCAACCCAAGCATAATTAGGTATATATAGGAGGTTGTGAGTCTTATTTCAACATCATATGGTGAAGTGTGTTCTCCTTGGAGATTCTTGGAGGTTGCCTCCTTGAAGTGGTCTATTACTCTCAGTTATTATCAAGTATTTATATAATATCTCATATTATTTCTTCTATTGTGCAAATTATTTCATTACAAGTGGTATTAGAGCATGATCTTGGCACCATAGAGGAAGGATTTTTTCTCAACATTGGAGCAATTTTGGGAAGAGCATAACTTTTAGATTTTAGCAAATTTTTCAAAGATTTTAATAGGGTTTTTAAGATGATATTAAATAATATATAGTCCAAAATTTAGAGGAATTGGAGTAAATTTGATAAAATTATTGCAAAATTACTAGTTCTACACAATTTATTGAGATCTTCATATCCCTCACATGCTATGGAATTGGAGTATAACTTGTATTGGGTTTTTGAATACATAGTAGAGGATCCTAAATTTCAAAGCTTGGATAAATTGAAAGAAAGTAAGATATTGCAAAATTAGGAAAATTCTCTCTCAAGGCAACAAATTTACTATTTTTTTGAGATTTTTTTCGAGTAAGGATATCTTGGCCCTAGTAAGTTATAGTGAAAAAAAAAGCAGAAAATTTACATTTCATTTGTGTAATTTATTTCAAAAAAATTGGTTTCCATCATGACGGGGCCTTCAAAAAGAGGCAAAAAGAATGCTACCACATTGGGGAAATCCATTGATCAAGATTGGGAAGCAACAGAGGATAGTAATCCCAATGAGGAACTTAGTAAGTTCAAGGAAGAGGTTAAGAGGGATATGTGTGACCTATGAGGAGATATATCATATATATGAAGCATTTTAATCACCTGTATGAATGAAACAAGGAAGGAGCTCTCAAGCAATCAAGGTGAAAGCTTCAAGTCAACTAATAATGGCACACATTTTATTAATCCTATGGGATCTAGGAATTTTTTTCCAAAGGTGGATATGCGCAAATTTGATGGCAAGGATCCTCTAACATGGATAAATCAAATGGAGAATTTTTTTGAAGTACATCAAATCCCATATGGACAAAAGGTCATGATGGCTTCCTTATATCTAGAACCAGATCAATTTATTTAGTATCATTGGCTTTGTACTCATAGGAGGAAAAAGGGTCTCATTGTATCATGGTCAATTTTTACAGAAGAACTCCAAGCAAAATATAGCAATGGTGTGACAAAAAAATTCTTTAGCCAACTTGCTAAGCTTCAACAAATAGGATCTAGTAAGGATTATATTCAAAAATTCCAAAATCTATCCTTAAGAGTGGATACAATTATAGAGGAGAACTTGAATGATTTATTCTTGGGCAGCCTTAAGGATCACATTCAACATGAGGTACGCATGTTTTGTCCCAGCTTAGTAAATGAGTCTTTTATATTGGCATGCATGGTAGGGGAGAAGTTATTGATTCCTAGAAAGAAAGGGGCTAATGTGATAAGAGAAAAAGGTTATTCAACACCTTCTCTTCCTCAACCTACTAGGTTGACTCCACAACAAGTTAAGGAGAAAAGAGAAAAAAGGTTGTGTTTCAATTCTGATAACAAATATAGTTGAGGACATAAATAAAGAAATTGTTGTATATTGAAGGTCCAAGTGAGGAAGAAGAGGATGAGTGGATATTAGAGGAGGATAGAGAGTCAGGTAAGAAATCACATAATTCTCAACCAATCATTTCTTGTCATGCACCTTTAGATTTTAGTGCACCACAGATTCTTAAGGTAGTGGGTTTCTTAAAGAAGCAAAAAGTAACAATGTTGATCGAATTAGGTAGTACTCATAATTTCATCAACAAAAAGTTGGCAACTCTTCTAATTTTTTTTATATATCTAACCCCAGAGTTTCAAGTTTTGATTGCAGTTGGGGGCACAATTAGTTGTTTAGGGAAGTGTCATAGCATTAAATTATCCATGGGATATTATCAACTTGATACCCCAATGTATGTGATATACATGGGTGCAGCAGATATTGTTTTCAAAGTACAATGGCTTACTACATTGGGAACAATTGAGATGAACTTCCAAGAACTATTCATGCAATTTCAATCAAAAGGAAAGGTAGCGGAGCTAAGGGGATTGAAGGCAAAATCCCCATAGATGATAAGCTCTCATCAAATGCAAAATTTTCTTACAAAAGGTGTGGATGGATTTGTGGCCCAACTATGTTCATTAGAAGTCTCTCAATCTAATGCTCTTACTCATCCAAATTTACAAGCAATAATTGATTGTCACTTGGTGATTCTTGGAGATATGCCTAAAGGACTTCCTCCTAGGAGGGATCATTACCATGCCATACAACTAGTTCTAGGGAGCCAACCACCAAACATTAGGCCCTATAGGTACCCACACATACAAAAAAGTGAGACAAAAAATTGAGGAAATGCTAGAGGTAGGAATTATCAGGCATAGCCAAAGTGCTTCCTCCTCACTTGTTGTGATGGTGCATAAGAAGGATGAAACTTGGCACATGTGTCCAAATTATAGAGTGCTCAACAAGTACACCATTAAAGATAAGTTTCCTATTACAATCATCAATGATCTTCTAAATGAATTAAATGGAGCTATATATTTTACCAACTTAGATCTTAGATCAGGTTATCACCAAATTCAAATTAAGGAGGAAGATATTTGTAAGATAAAATTTCAAACTCATGAGGTTCATTATGAATTTTTAGTGATGTCATTCAGTCTTACCAATGCATCATCTACATTCCAAAGTTTGATGAATTCTATTTTTAAGAAATTCTTGAGAAAGTTTGTGTTAGTACTTTTTGATGATCTATTAATTTATAGCAAGACTTGGGAAGAACTTTTGTAGCATGTAGATCAAGCATTACAATTAGTCGAAGATCATCAACTCTATGCTAAGCCATCCAAGTGTCTTTTTGGTCTTAAGGAGGTGGAGTGTTTGGGACACATAGTTTCACATGAAGGAGTAAAGGTGGACCCTAACAAAATTAAGGTTATCATGGAATGGCCTATTCCAAAAATTACTAAGAAGTTGAGGGGTTTCTTGGGATTGACATGATACTATAGAAGATTTGTGAAGAATTATGGTTGTATAGAAACACCCCTTACCACTCTATTGAAGAAGGATTCTTTTCATTAGAATGAATCTACTAATGTATCATTTGAGCAATTGAAGAAGGCTATGTGTACAACTCCAGTGCTTGTCACTCTAGACTTTACCAAGCAATTCATTGTGGAATGTGATGCTTTCTAAAATGGGATAGGAGAAATTCTCATGCAAGAAGGTCTACCAATTGCTTTTGAGAATTGTCAATTAAAAGGTAAAAATCAACTCAAACCTATTTACAAGAAGCAAATGCTAGCAATGCTTCATGCAGTTAAAAAATGGAGGCCTTATTTAATGGGTTGACACTTCAAGGTTAAGACAAATCATGATAGCCTAAAATATTTTTTGGAACAAAGACTATTGTCCGAAGAGAAACAAAAATGGGTCACTAAGATGTTGCGATATGACTTTGAAATTGTATACAAGAAAAGGAAGGAAAATATTATGGCTAATGCACTTTCTAGGAAGGATGAAAAAGATGAAGCCTTATTGTGAACCCTTTCAAAAATACAAGAAAATTGGGTGGTAGAAGCCAAAGAAGAGTGGAAAAATGATGTTGCAACAAGTAATCTCATCCAACAAATAAAAAGTGACCCTAATAGTTCAGATAAGTTTTATTTAAAGGGGGATATTCTTTGGTATAAAGAACTCTTGTATCTATACAAGAATTCCACTCTTAAACACAAGATTTTCAAAGAACTAAATGAGTCCCCAATTGATGGTCATTCAGGATTTTTGAAGACATATCATCAGGTCAAGCAAGATTTTTTTAGGAAGGGCTAAAAGGTGATGTTAAAAAATTTGTTGTTGAATGTTTGGTTTGTCAAAGAAATAAGGGGGAAACAATTAAGACATTGGGTCTCTTGCAACCTTTATCTATTCCTAGCCAACATTGGGAAGAGGTATCCATGGACTTCATCTCAGGGCTTCCCAAATCTAAAGGTTATAATGTCATTATGGTACTAGTTGATCACCTCACTAAATATGCACATTTCATTGCATTACACATCCTTTTACAACAAGTATAGTGGCAAAGGTTTTCTTAGAGAATATCTAAAAGCTACATGGTACACCTAAGGTTATTGTTAGTGATTGTGATCCTATCTTTACTAGTCACTTTTGGAAAGATTTATTCTCATGTTTGAGTACTCAATTGGCTCATTGTTCTTCATACCATCCTCAATCAGATGGGAAAACTGAGGTTGTTAATAAATGTTTGGAAGGATATCTATGTTGTTCCACTTCAGAAAAAAATAATCTCAATGGGTAGATTGGCTACCTCTTGCAGAATGGCGGCATAATACTTCTTTTCATAGCTCATAAAAAATGTCTCCATTTTGGGCACTTTATGGATATCATCCTCCTTCCATCACATCATCATTAAAGGTGTCACCAAGAGTTTAGGTAGTACAGGACCACTTGCTTCATCAACAATAGGTACTTTCAAGACTTAAGGGGAATTTAGCTATGGCACAAAATTGAATGAAACAAAAAGTGGACCAACATTGTAGGGAAAGAAATTTTGAAGTTGGGGGTTGGATCTTATTGAGATTGCAACCTTATAAACAAATCTCAATGAAGCAACAAAAAAATAATAATAAGTTGTCTCCAAGATATTATGGACCATACCAAATCATGCAAAAGATTGGTAGTGTTGCCAATAAGCTTGAGTTCCCACCAAAAAAAAAGATACATCTAGTTTTTCATGTTTCTTGTTTGAAGAAGGTAATTGGGCAGGATATTCCTACTCAAATAATACTACTAGAACTTGATGAAGAAGGAAGAATAATTGTAGAACCAAAGTGCATTCTTCAAACATAGACAAAGAAGCTGAGGAACAAAACCCTAACTTAGTATCTCATCTAATGGAAGAACTTACTAGTTGAAGAGACCACATGGGAGGATGAGGAGTTCATTCAAAAGAATCTACACTTGGTTAGCATTGAGGAAAATGCTTCTTTAAAGAGAGGGGGCATGCTACACCCTTAATATTGGTGTATATGGTTATGAATAGTCAACTTGTGGCTATCTTAATCCTTAATTAAGTCATGCTATCATTATTATATTATTATTTAGGTAGGTAGTTCAGCCTAGGTATTATGTAGGGTTGTGTCTAATTAGGTATATATAGGAGGTTGTGAGTCTTATTTCAACATCATACGATGAAGTGTGTTCTCATTGGAGATATTTGGAGGTTGCCCCCTCGAAGTGGCCTATTACTCTCAATTATTATCAAGAATTTATATAATATCTCATATTATTTCTTCTATTGTATAGGTTATTTCCTTACAGGTTTTCGAGGATGAGAATTGAAACAAATTTCATGTTACTTGGTAATAAATTTTCCAAGAGTATTGGAAATGGACTCAATAAAATGCCAACATGGCAAGGGTAAACCCATGAACTTGACCCACATAGGAACCCTAATCTTTTTGTCATCAGAGATAGTGAAGTCTAACGACCATCTTTGAAAAACTAGTAGGGAAGAATGCACTGACCAAGGGCCATTGTTAAAAAAAAACATATGCTTGAGACGGGTTGGCAAAAAAAAGAGAAGTTTGGTAAGGTTTTGCATAGCGTCAAGGTAGACTTCGTGAGGAGTCTAGCTCTTATTTACCCATTATTGGAGTACAGCTTTAGGAGGAGTCCTGCCCACAAAATTCCCTAAGCTATGTTGTTCTAACCAATCACAAGCAGCCTCAAATTCTTTAAAAGGATGGATACTATTAGGAATACCTCGTAAAAGACTGTTGGGATGAATTTGCAAGGAATTTTGTTCGATGGAGGTCCCATGGCTTTCCAAAGTAGCATCGTGAACACTTGTATCAACAACTATGTCACCAGTGGTCGGGGCCATTATAAACTAGCCTAAAAACATATACACACACATATGATAGCTTGTTTTTATATTAAAGTAGCCAAAAAACAAGGGGGTTGACCCTATAAAACAAAACAATGGTTAAACCATTCACAATAGATAACTAGTAACTAAACTATGAGTACATTTACAACCCCATCCCTTAATATCAAAAATACAATCCCCCAAAATTTGCACAACTAAAACAAGTTCTCATCCACCACAGTAGCAAAATTACTAACTATCAAAATATTATTATTTTGATGAACATAAATATACACATACCAGCTATACCTACTTAAAGAAAACCTATTACAACTACTTAAAATGTTATTAAAGTCCATAAGGGCCATCATCAGTTAGTCCAAAAAGTAACCAATTGGAATATTCTAGTAAAACCAAAGCATAACAAACAAAATATAAAACAACAAAAGCTTAAACTTTAGCCTTCTCCTTTCCCTTTTTTACTAGAAAAACCTTGGTCATATCATTTGCTAGGAAACCATACAATTTCTTTGACTCCTCCATGTCAAGACCCTTGTCTTGCTCCTTCTGATGAAGTAGCTAGAGTGTGATAGCTCCCACATGAGTCATCTTGAACACAAACCTAGACAATGTCCTAAAGCTCTCATCCAGAGTAGTGAATTAGAATTTGAGAGATTTAATCTCCCATTTAGTATCTCCCATCTTCTCATTCAAATCCTAGCAACTGACACATTTCCCTTTAGGCATCACCATCTTATGAACCTACAACACATTGATGTTAGCAAAAACCATTTCTTTCTCTTTCTTCTCAACCATCACTGGAGAGGTAGAAGTCATTAGGGAGGTGTCTTTGGTAGTATGGGCAGTGGAGGTGAAGTCAAACTTGTTCACAATAAAACTAGTAGACACATGTGTAGAGTCATGATAGGCCTCCTTCATCTTTTTATGTTTCCTGAATTTCGAGTCTGAGGTCTCCTTCTCCATCTCATCATCAATTCCATCTTCCTCCTTATCGACATAATTTTTCCTAATTGTCATCTCCTTTCTTCCCAATTTCCTCTTCTCACTAGCCCCCAATCCCAAGTCATCCTATCTAGTACCCATCTACCCATTAGCCTCTTTTTTTTTTGCCTTACACAAGTCTTGGCTAGTCTACCCAACCTCCTATGACCCCTATTGTTTTCATCTTTAGAATCAACCAAATCAATTTCAACAAAATGCTTCATTTTAGGCTTTTTAGTTAGCATGGGACCCATCCAAATGTTTCTTGTATTTTTTTGAATTTCTAGAGGGAGTGGAATATGGGAACAACTAAGGAGTTGGGGTTACAAAGTAGCTCCATCCCCATTTTGGGGTGGATTTTGTGGGCCTTGGTTACAACTAAAACAATCTATTAAGGGGGACAAAGGGCAGGTTGGGAATTATAGAGATGAAGGATAGGTATTTGGTGGAGGATGGTATAGTTTTTACCCTTCTTCCTTCTATACCTATCCTCCATCACCATGGCTTCTAAATCATGCAAGAGGCAAAAAGGAATATAAACCTCATCATGGTGCCTAAAATGGTTTATAGAGAAAAATGGTAAAAATAACACACATTGAATCTACCTTCAAGAGTAAAATATTTCATTATCACATACTATGTTTTTCATGATCAAACAAAATGTTGTAAAACAATTATTTGCATGAAAGTGACTCTCACAACAAGATTTATGAAAATGATATATTTTAGTATATTATTATTTATTTTCTAACTTTGATCAACATAGATTTTAAATAAGATGCAAACCGGGGATAGGGAGGTGAGGCTGCAAAGGAAGTATGCAATTGTGTTGTCTACATCCAAGGAGTAGAAAATATGATCATGTGGGCTCCTAGATCCTATTATTGGTACATTTGGTGGCTTTTCTCCCTTAATTAGGAGGGGCATTATTTCAGTTTATTTAATAGTATTTCTAATACTCTTAAAAATTTATGTGGATTTTCCAATATGGCTGTAAAATTTGTTAATATTTTGGTTTCTATAGCTTTAAATTGCAAACTAAATGAACTTCTCTCATTAATTCGAGCTTAATAATTTTATTTATTAATTATAATTGCATTAGATGGGTTATGAAGTTCTTAGATAAAGGTATATGATTAAGCATGATTTTTCCTTTGTGGCTCATGAATTTGTTTTGGATAAGTAAGTGGTGGTTGTGTTTGTGTTTGGTTTAGTTGTGATTGCCAGTGGATTTGTAGTTATCTTTCTATTTTTAATTTGTTGTAATATTTGAACTGTAGCTCTTCTACAGTTCCCTATTGGTTGTGACAATCCCCATTTTTACTACTTATTTATCAAAAACATGGACTCATTATAATTAATAGAGACCTTTATGTGGTAGACATGTAGAAATAATTTAGTGTGGAGAAAAACTTAGAAACAAATGTTTCCGTTTATTGATGTCTATCCATGAACAACTAAACAAAAAAAAAGTCTTACAAATGACATGAAAAGTAATTTTCAGCTGATTTGAGTTCAAATATAGGCTCAAAATGCTAAAAGATATACTTGTTGCAATGAACATTAAAATAAACACACATTAAGATTACATAATTATATACTTTCCATCTCTATACCAACACAAAATGAAAAATACATAGAATCATAATTGAATTACAAACACCGACAATACATTCCATTGCTACATATAAAGAAATGTATTTCATAATTTCATAGAATTCAACAAATAGGGCCAAGACCAATGAAGAGTTAAAATGCTAATTAATTAAGTTGATAGGCTTATATGTGGGAGCTTTCCTCCCAGATTTTACAAATTTTCACCAACAAATTATCAACCCTAAACATAATATTAGTTTTCACTATTTTTTCTAACAATGATTTGATTTTTAGAAATTTCTAAAACATTCACAATTTAGATTTCAAAAACCCCTTGGTAAATCTTAGGCGTATCAGACACTTACCCCCAAAATCCCCTATTTATCTTTTTATTAATATTTTTCTTTGAGAATCTATTCCAACTCAACTAAACCCACAAACCCTATTTTGGTGAAGATTTTATGAAAATTACAAAGCACCAGATTTGGGTCATAGCTATATTAATGATTCTACTTCTTCTACTACTTGATGGATCATTTCTTTCAACTCTTCTTTTGCTTAGGTTAAAAATAAATGATTTTTGACAAAGATTTTTCTCAAATCCTTTTGTTCCTGGAAATAAATGATTCATTTTGAAGTTCATTTTCTTAGATCCATCCTTTCTTGTTACAAGTATTTGATCCAACTTCTTTTCAGACCCTTTTCTTCAAAGAGTGGCAAGAAAATTGATGGAAGCAATTGTCGATTCTAAGATAACAAGAAGTAGAAGAAACAAGATTTGCCTACATTGATAACCAATGCTAATATCCCCAGCCATTTTGTTGCAAATAATCAACTGGGAAAAATGTAGATGCAAATTTTATAATGTATTCGTTTACAAATATGTTTGATAATTCAAATGTAGCAAATATTCACAGATGGCTATCAAATCTTATGTGTTTTATGCTATGAATTGATTTTATGTGATCAAATTAGTTTTCAACATTGTAAATCTTTCATTTTTTTGGTCAAATCTTCAATGTCCTCTAAATTAGGAGAACAAATGCATGGAACGCAAAATTAAGAAAATGGGCTCATTTTTATGTGGAATTTATTTTTGGTATGATCTTTTACTCAAAATTTTATCATTTTCTTATATAGAAATCCTTAATGTTGAAAACAAACTATTTTCATAGATAACTTTAGGTCACATAATACTAAATTGTATATTAATGTAAAAATAAATAAAAATGATCATAGGCAATACGATTATGTCTCTTAAATGACTTTTTTTTTCAATTAAGAAATTGAAATTAACAATTAAAATTGCATTTTCTATTACTTTCAACATCAAACCTAAGGATGGGGCACAAAGAAGGAGCAGGTGTTGGAGCGGGAATAAGAGAAATTGGAAATTTGAATTCAATGATAGGGGGATTTGTCTAGGATGGAGTAGAGAGGGTTTCTGGGGATGACTAGGAGAAGGAAGGCCAGGGGAATATTGTTCCCTCAAGAAAAGAGGGTCCACAGGAATCATGATAGGCTCCAAGAAAGGTGATCTTGGATTCAGGAAGGACTTTGTTGGGCCTGTAGAATGCGATGAGGGTCCTTGACTGGGTTCAATAGGGAAATGGTCTTATCTCTTTGGGATAAAACCTACAAGTAAGTCCTCTTTCTGAGAGATCAAAGAAATCTTAGACAAAGAAAAGGGCAGGTTCACTATTGA
The DNA here is from genome assembly GCA_028749045.1 of Cupressus sempervirens. Classification (NCBI taxonomy): domain Eukaryota; kingdom Viridiplantae; phylum Streptophyta; class Pinopsida; order Cupressales; family Cupressaceae; genus Cupressus; species Cupressus sempervirens. The sequence continues at coordinate 430,062,541 of CM053787.1, read as the reverse complement.
AATCCCTGATGAACTGGTAGACCATAACATAGTGACAATGGTGTCCTCACTGGTTGGGAAGTTCATTGGCCCAAGGTCGAATATTGATGTTGTGAGGACATATGTGAGAAATAAATGGAAGTTGAAAAGGCATGTGGAGATTGTAGCTATGGCTAAGGGTTTCCTCTCTTTTCAGTTCTCCTATATGGAGGATCTCATGGGGGTTTTATGTGTTGGATCCTGATCCTTTGGACGGTCGATGCTAGCCCTACTGAAATGGACTTCAAAGCTGGATCTAAATTATTCTTTCTTTGTTCAAGCTCCTGTCTGGGTATGGCTGCCTGAACTTCCAATGGAATCTGGTACAAGGATGTTTTTAAGAACATAACTAAATCCTTTGGGGAGCTCTTATCCATTGACCCTTTCATGGTAGCAAGGAATAGGCTAACTTATGCAAGAATATGTATTGGAGTAAGTGAGGACAGAGATATGCGAAAAGTGGTGTAGCTACACTCAAAGTTGGGCACCCATATTCAAAAGCTATATTTTGGAAGTGTCACATTTTCCTACTATAAAAAGGTAGGCCATGTCGCTAAGAAATGCCCAAGGGTGTTGGAGGAGAAAACCAGAAAATAGAACTAGAGTAAGATTAGGTCTAAGGGATTTACAAAGGATAGAATCAAAAGTTCAAAAGAGGAAGAGAAAGTGTGGAAATGAAAGGGAACTTCTAAAAAAAAACACGTTTGGAGTAGCAGCAAGATGAATCAACAATTGCTCCTGCTCTAGTGGAAGATGAATTCATAGGGACTGAACCAACATGTACCAAAAATGGCAACAAGGAATCACAAAGGCTAGTATCTGAGAAATAGAGGAGGGTGGCTAGGCTAGAGGACATAGAAAATTTGAAGGAGTCATCCCCTAAGGAAGAAGTATTCCAAAAGGCTTAGCCTAGAAAGGAGAGCCTAGAACTAGTAGGAGGAAAGGAAATATCTCATACTCCCAAGGATAGGGAGGAAAAGGAGGAGGAAACTATCTCAAGTGAGTCTATACTCAATGAAAGTGATAATCTCAATAAGGGGATTACCTCTCCAAAGGAGATTTCTAGAGTGGTGGAGATGGTTAGATCCTCATCTCCAGGGAAACTCACTCGAATGGAGGCCTTGTTTGTGATATGTATTGATGAAAGCCAAGGGTAATGGATAGAGGTAACTAAGAAAAATAAAAGTTGGGACCCTTCCCCTATGTCCCCAACTGTAACAAGAAGTAGAGAAAAGGAAAATGTAGGAGCAAGACCTAAGATTCTTGAAAGGAATAGTAATAGTCAAAACATGAAAGAGGAGACTAGAAGGAATCTAGCAGATGTGAGCTAAAGGATCATCCCAGAGATTTTCTTTGCAAAGAAGAAATGAAGGTCCTATCCTAGAACATAAGGGGGCTCAATGGAGCCCACAAATAAGAGGTTATAAGAAATATGATTAGGGATCATAGGCCTAACTTATTCCTTATTCAGGAAACTAAATTGAGAAAGGAGGTAGTGGAAAGAATCTCTTTTAGTAGTAATATGGAAAGATTTGTAATGAATTCAGAAGGAGCTTCGGGAGGTCTGATTACCCTTTGTAGCTCTTATCTCTTTAAGCCTCAAGTTGTTTATAGTGAAGGTAATATTCTCTTCATTCTTGTTGAAAATAATAAAAGCAAAGAATCTTGGTTTTTGTTGAATGTATATGCTCCTAATACTAAGAATGGTAGGAAGAAATATTGGGGTAAAATTAAGAATGTTTTAGCTAGATTCAAAGTGGAAAGGTGTATTATTATGGGGGACTTCAAAACCCCTTTAAGGGAGGATGAAAAGAAGGGTGGTTTTCCCCCAAACCTGGACAATCAGATGGACCTCTCGAACTTTATTGATGACTTGGCATACCTTGATGTTGATATTTAGGGAGGTCTCTTTACTTGGTGTAATAGAAGAGTGGGAAGAGATTTTATTCAAGTTTGATTGGACATGGCTCTTATCACCTTGGACTAGTTGACATCTAAATCTTATAGTTGCAATCTCTTGTTAATAGCTAGGGCTGGTTTAGGTCACTCACCCATCTCTCTCACTTTAGATCCTATTGATTTAAAGCATAACTTCCCTTTCAGATTTGAGAAAATGTGGACTTCTCAACCAGATATTTTGATGTGTATCTCAGAGTGGTGGAATATCCATCTTGAGGGATCTATTATGTTCAAGGTGGCCAAGAAATTGACAAATGTGAAGTTGAAAATCAAAAGTGGAACAAGTCTAATTTTGGAAACATCTTTCAATCCAAAGCTTGGATCTTGGAGAACCTAGGAATCATCCAAGAAGCTATTCAAAAGGAGGGATATAATGATGAAAGGATGGAGGTGGAGAAATCTATCCTATCTAAGCTTCACAATGTTATTAGTCAAGAAGAGACATATTGGAAGTAGAGGTCAAGAGCTATTTAGTTGAAAGAGGGGGACAAGAACACTAGGTTCTTCCACACCTCTTCTTTGAAACATAGAGTCCATAATAGAATTAGCAACATTAAGAAGGGGGTAGAGGTTTTCAAAGAAGAAGATGAAATAGTAGGAGAGGCTATTTCCTTCTGTTCTTTCCTTCTTGAGAAAGACCGTAACTTGGTGGAACAAGATCATATGGAAATCTTATCTAATATCCCATCTTTAATCCAACCTAAGGAGAATGAGATGATTGGGGCTATTCCTTCTCCTTTGGAAGTGGAATAGGTTGTTTTCTCCCTATTTGTAGAAAAATCCCCAGGTCTGGATGGGTTTTCATCCTTCTTCTTCCATAAATGGAGGGTGGGGGCCTATCAATTCTATGGCCTTCCAGATGAGGGTTTGTCGTTGGGTCGGTTGTCCTTTCTTTGGCCTAGAGGATGGAACAGTTGCTGCTCTACTGTATATGATCTTGTACTATAGCAGGTTGCGAGCCTCTACTATTCTTTTTTTGTTTAAGGGCTGCATCGGAATAATGGTGATGTTTTGGAATGTGGCTCAACAAGATGTAACTAAAGTGGTGCAAGAATTCTTTGGTTCTAGAAGTCCACTTAAGGAGATAAATGCCACTTTCTTGGTGCTCATCTCGAAGGTGGTAGGGGCAGACTCTATGGATCAATTTAGACCTATTAGCCTATGTAACTATTTCTATAAGATTATTTCCAAAGTGTTGGCTTCAAGGATCATCAAGGTTCTCCCCTCTATAATAGCTCCCCAATAATATGGTTTTGTCCCTGGATGACAAATACTGGACTCTATTATGATTGTCCATGAGGTGATCCATTCTTTAGAGGAGGGTAAGAGAGAAGGGTTTCTACTTAAGATTGACTTGACTAAGGCTTATGTTTAAGTGGATTGGACCTTTCTCTTCAATGTTCTTATTACCTTTGGTTTTAACTCTAGGGTTATCAAACTTATAGGCTAGCTAGTTACTACTACCTCTTTGGCTGTGCTAGTTAATGGATCCCATTAAGCTTTTATTAAGCCTTCCAAAGGTCTTAGACAAGGAGATCCAATATTCCCTATTCTTTTCATTATTTTGGTTGATTGTCTTAGAAGGATGATTTCTGCTAATAGAATTTCAGGTGCTCTGACAAGTATAAAACCTTCTTTAGGAATGCAGGTTTTTTCTCACCAACAATTTGTTGATGACACTATTATGGGTGAGAAAGCTATAATGGGTGAAGCTAGGGTAGTGAAAAAGATTTTCTGCTCTTACTCTAGGGGATCGACACAACTTATCAATATTAACAAGAGTTCTATTTTCTTCATTAATACTCTAGTTGTACGTTAGAGGAAGATTGCTACTATTCTAGGCTATGATATTGGTTGTCTTCCTTTTGGCTATTTGGGCCTCCCCTTGGGGTTGGGTCCCCCAGATTCTTTTTGGAATAATATTTTTGACAGGTTTAACAAAAAACTAGCTGGTTGGAAGGGGGTCACTCTTAGCCAAGTTGACAAGTTTAGCTAGTCAAAGCTACTTGTCAGAACCTTCCAACCTATGCTTTGAGTCTTTTTGGGATTCCTAGTAAGTTTGTGGAATACATGGAGAAGATCCAGAGGGACTTTCTTTGGTCTAGGTCAGAAGGCAACAAGCATTTACACTTGGTGGCTTGGGATAATGTGTGTCTCGCAAAATAGAATGGTGGCTTGGGGATAAGGAAACTGTGTCCTTACAATAGGGCTCTCCAAGCTAAATAGGTATGGAGAATCTTTTCTACTAAAGGGGAGTAGAGGGACATCATGGAAGAAAAATATCTTCGTAGACCATCTTTCAGAATTTTTTTTTTTGTGAGTCAATTCTTAGAGGTTCTTATATTTGGAATGGTCTTCTTAGTGCTAGAGATGTAGCAACCGAAAGGGAAAAATGGTGTGTTGGAATTGGAGAGGAAAATCTTTTTTGGCAGGATAATTAGCTGATTCAAGGGCCTCTTATTTCCATCCTTGAATTTGAGAGATGGGCCTACATTTGCATCTAGAGGGTGGGGAGATTTGTATTTGAGTATAGAAAAGACCAGGGTTGGAGGGATCTTATTGTCATGTCAAAGGACCTTGAACCCCTTATGAATATTATGAACTTGGTGGTTACTAATGAGGATTAGGATAAGATTATTTGGGAGGATACTTTGGATGGAACATATTTGGTAGCCTTGGAGTACCAAGCTATTATGAAGTAGGATTTGAGGCCAGAATGGGCTAAAGCTTGGTACCCTAGTCTTACCCCAAAAATCAATATTTTTTGATTTTTACTCCAAAATAGGATTCTCACTATTGACAACTTGTGCAAGAGGGGACATCTTATTCCTAATAGGTGTGTCCTTTGCAAAAACTAGGCAGAGACTATGGATCATCTATTTATCCACAACTCTTTTTCTAGAGAGGTCTGCTCTTTATTTAGTCAAGATTTTGAGATGAGTTGGTGTGTTCCTAGCTCAACTATTGACTTCTTAAGGCAGTGGGACAATTCTTGGAAGGGTTTTGGTCTCCATACTATAAGAAAATGGGCTTTGCCTCATTTTGGCTTGGGTATCTAGAAGGAATGCAATAACAAGAATTTCAAGGTTGCTAACCTTATAGCTAGAATGGTATCTAAAAAAATTCAAAATGTTCTGTTAGAAAGCTATATGTTTATAAAAGGAGCTAACCTTTTTGTAGATGAAGAAGAGAGAACTTTAGATTCTTATACTAAAAGAAAGGAGTGTTTTTGGACCTTACCTCTGGAAGGTTGGCACAAGACCAACTTTGATGGTACAACTAAAGGAAACCTAGGAGAGGTGGGATGTAGAGGTGTGATAAAAAAAAGTCAAGGGTATGGGATTGCGGCAGTTACATTCACCCTAGGATTTCAAACAAACCATTATCCTAAGGCCAGCGTTACCCTTCATACTACAAAATTGGCTAAAGATGTTGGGTTCTAATGTCTGTGGTTGGAAGGGGACTCTAACAACATAATCAAATGCATAAGGGGTGATCACCATCCAACTTGGAGTATAAAGAATATTATTGAGGAAACGGAAAATATTTTCCTATCCTTCGATAAGGTCTTTGTGTCTCACATGTACAGTAAAGGTAATGTGGTTGTTGATTGGATGGCGAATGAGGTTGTAAGGAGGGACATTTCACAAAGATGATCAAGTGGAGAGGTTTTTCTGGTGGATGCAAAAATTATTATGGATCTCGAAAGGATATAAGGGAAAATAGGCATCATTAAGGGTAATAATGGTTGTTAATATTGTTAATATGTCATATATTGTACTAAGAGAATGACATGAGCCGATCCAAAGGCTTCATTATTGGAGAATCTATTGGCACATTTTATGGGTGATCTTAAGGATTTTTGGTAATTACTATTTATATCTTTTTCATTTTTTAGGGAAAAATCAAGTAGAGGTTTAGGGAGATAAACTAGGTCTCAGCTCAAGGTGATTGAAAACTCAGAGAAGCTACTATTCTATTTGCTACAACATGGTTGGAGAGAGGCATAGAAGGTAGCCAGAGGGGGAAGTAGAGAAATGGAAGAGGTGATTGAAGGTATAGGAGAATTTGAAGGAAGAAGGTATCTCATCCTTCATATAAAAACTTTATGGCTAGGAGCTGAAGATTACTGACCTAATGGTGCATAATGGACAGAAGGGAAGGTGAAGATTGATGGGGTGAACTTTCAGATCAATGAAGCAGTTATAGCTGAGGTGATTAACTCCGAAAACTAGGACATTACATTCTATAGGGACAAGAAAATTTCCCTAAATGCGGTTAAGGATTTTGCTAGGAATTCGAAGGAAATGAAGGAGCTTGTGAAAATGGGTGCCTATTATGAGCTTGCATCTATTAAGAAGCCATGGAGGTTTTTCCTTAGGGAAATTATATCCTAAATCATGCTTGACACCAAGTTTGATAGGATTCAAACCCACCATTTCATTATCCTTAATCATTTCAAGTACGTTACCTAGATTTTCATTCCCTACTATTTCTTTTTCTTTGCTAATAAGAGTATAATGGACTATAAAAAGAAAGTTTACTCCAACCTTGCCTTCCACGAGGGCTTATTACTACTCTTATATGAGCATTTTAAAACTCAAACTCGTGGAAAGGTTGTTGCCCAGAAGATGGTTTCTTCCAAGGAAACAGAGAGCTCTTACCTCCCCTTGGACATAGAGGATAGTGTAGGTATGCACTCAGAAGAAGAAGAGGAGGTGGCAAAAATCATGAAGGATATGGGTAAGAAGAACAAAAGAAGCTAGGGAGAGGTTTAGAGAAAAGGATAAAATAGGAGGAGGAGTTGGAGGAAGAGTATGATGATGAGGAAGAGGGGATGGACTTAGATAGGGAAGGAAATGTAAGAGACGAAGGGCTTGGTAAGGCTTAGGTAGGCAGGAAGGAAGCAAGCTCGGTCAAAAGGAAAAGAGGTGGGGATAAGGAAGTTGAGAGGGCTCAAGGTAAGGGTAAGGAGAGTTTTTTTGAAGCTTGGGGAGAAAGGAAGGAGGAAGAGGGCATGGTTAAAAATATAGTTTCTCTGGATGAAAAGGGAAGAAAAATTGTTTGGAGGAATTTCCATGCAGGTACATCCAAGATGGGGCTTGTCAGAGAACACATTAACCTGGAGGTGCTCAAGAGAAGGGATGGAAAAATTTAGTTGGAAGAGCTTATTGATCTTGGCCTGGTGATTCTTAGTGACAATGAATAGGAGACATGTATGAACTTCCTGAACAATGCCAGAAACAACCTCGTGGACAATTTTTAGTCCTTGAAATGAATATTTCATGAAACTAAGGAAATAAAGTACAGATTGTAGGGTAAGGAAAGACTAGAAGGGGTGGGAGAGAATGTCAAAATTAGCAATCTAGAAGCTAGGGTTTTAGAGATTGAAAAAAGTGTGAAAAGGATGGAGACTATGCTTCACAGCTCGATTAATCAGAGCCTTAACATTATAAAAGGTCTAAATGATAACATCATTGGTTGCATGGGATGATGGAGGAAAATAAAAAGGGTAAGGAGGAAAAGGATATAGACAGGACCGAGGTGACTAAGGAGGAGGAATCCTTGTAGAAGGAGAGCTTGAGCAGAAAGAGCAAAGTAGAAAAGAGAAAGAAGGAGGAGCTAGCTTCTCAAGATGACAATCACTCAAAGACTGATGAGGCAGAGGCCAAGGAAGAGATGGAGTTAAAGAAACAGGAGCTAGCTAAATACTTTGTTCCATGATTGCTCTACCTGACTTTTGGACTTTTGGTTTTTGCTTTCATTTGTTGGCTAGGCCTGGCCTATTATTTTTTCTGTTGCTAAATAGCTAGACTTGAACTGTTAGTTTATTTTTTGTTGTTAACTGGTGGGTTTCAGGAACCCCTATAAAGAACTTGTTTTACTTAATCAAAAACAATTAAAAGTTCATTTGTTTGAAAAAGGAACAACCTAGTAAAAAGATTAATATGAACATCACACCATTGCCAATCTTGTTGCTAGTATGGGAGATTGTCACTAGCCATATCATTGCATGTAGGGCTTTTTCTAAAGGATTTTTTTTGGTTTCATATATCATTGCAAGAATGAAAGACAATTCTAAGATGAGGAATTGTACAAAGATCATAAAATGATGAAATCAATTACGCATTTTGTTTTATTAGACTTATTGAAGATTTTTAATTGATTTTGATGACACATATTTTTCCTTTATAAACATATTTTTAGAACAAAGCTAATAATCACATAAGAAATGTTAGTTAAGAGTTTAATTATGTTTTAATCTTTATATATATATATATATATATATATATATATATATATATATTCGATTACAAAGGATTATCACCCAGTAGTATACCCCTGAAGATAACCAAATCTAAACTTCTACAAAATTTAGATACAATAGCTTTGGCATGAAGTACTTAGACATAAAGCTACAACATACAAGAGATAACACCAGTTGATGATGACATAACTTAAAAGGGACCTTTAGAAACACTACCTTTCAATCATGCCCAAAAAAATACCAAACCACAACCAGAAAATCCAAGTCCATCAACAAGAATTCCCAAGCCAAATCAAAATTCTGAAATATCTCCAAGCCAATCGGAGTTAATCGCACCAATTGAATCCCAAAAACTCTGTTCAATTGGTTGTAAATTTTTTGATGGTGCATTCGGTTGTATGGATTTTGAAATATTAGAATCCTTTTGCAATTCAATCATGGCTAGGCCCACTAACTTAATTCTTTCCACCAATTGCACACCCATTAATCTTGGATCAGATGGTAGAGTATGCTTCAAATAAATAAAACTACAAGTATCACTAACTTAATTCTTTCCACCAATTGCACACCCATTAATCTTGGATCAGATGGTAGAGTATGCTTCAAATAAATAAAACTACAAGTATCTATAGATTTTTTCATAGCCTCAAAAACAACATAAAAATCATGTTTTTGTAGAAGTTGAAAATGTGAAAACAGACCACCAACTAAAGCCATACCATTCCACAAATCATACTTTTTCATAGCCATAGTCAATTTATTATCCACTAGGCAATGTGGTAGGATTACCTTTCGGGCCAAGGCTTGAAGCCTAACCGAAGATTGCAAAAAATCCATGGCATTGGATAGAAATATAGATATGAACTAAGAAGGATAGAAAAACACATGTGCCGATGGATAGAGAAGCTCTTCACCAATGATATTTTGAATGGCTGTTGTGATTGTTTGTGAATGCATTATGAACATTTGATTCATCACCTCATCCGTAACATGACTGGGTAACGCAGATTTTTCTAATGCCGACAGCAACCAAAAATGATTTTTTTTTGGCATGATGAGACGATGTTGTTTATGACACATTTCGCAAGCCAAAGCAATATCCCACCCACAATTCATCTTGAAGCACAATCTCAGCTCACAAAATAAATTTGCCTAATTAAGCATTTGCAGGATGTTTGCAAAAGTGTGCAATGAAAGATACATATAGGCAACTTTAATAAATAATCATAGTGCAACTTGTCATTTTCCATGTAAACTATCACCAATTTTGTACTTATCATGCCTGGAAATGGTACTAAAGATGATACTCGTTAATGACTCAGATTTATTTGCATGAGGCAATAAAAAAACAAGACTTCAAAATTGAATATTGTTAGGGAATAAAAGATTTGGAGCATACAAAATGTACTTCAGAAGTTGTGTCATTATAAATGCACTTAAGAAAAACATGTGGCATTAAATTCACTTTAAGACAATAGGGCAACTTGGCACCTAACAACCTCCTCTGCTTTACTTGGCACCAAAGAATAGCTTATTCAACTTGGTACTTGACCAACCTTACAAGCCTAAGAAATCCTTTCTACTACACAACTCGACACCTAATAGATTTGGCACTTAAAATAACTCGGCTTCTGATTTAAGACTCAGTTACTCGGCACTTAGTACTAAGCAGAGTAACTTAGCATTGATTACCTTTATGCCTACTCGGCACCTGAAAATCTCCTATTAACTCGGCAATTCTGAAACACTCGGCACTTGAAGAACTTGGTACCTGCTGCCTGAATAACTCGGCACCAAAGCAATTTTGTTCGACATCTTAGTAAACTGGCTCAACTCAGCACTTGGAATTTACCTCAACAACAATAATAACTGATGAGTCCAACATCTGATTTAAGGCTCAGTTCCTCGATACTGGTTACCTTAATGCCTATACGACACCTGAAAATCTCCTATAAACTCGATAATTCTGAAACACTCGGCACCTGAAGAACTCGGTAACTATTGCCAGAACACTCGACACCTGAAGAACTTTTCTCAGCATATTAATAAACTCTCCTATAAACTCAGAAATTTTGAAACACTTGGCACCTGAAGAACTTGGTACCTGCTGCCTGAACACTCGACACCTGAAGAACTCGGTACCTGCTTCCTAAACACTCGACACCTAAAGAACTTTGCTCGGCATCTTAATAAACTGGCTCAACTTGACACTTGGAATGGCTTGGCACTTTAAACATTACTACTAGTAGAAGCTTCCATGTCATCATGAATAAGATTTTTTAAAGCCTTATGTTGCTCAATAAAAGGTAGAGAGTGAAAAGTAGAAACATTAACCCCATCACAACCCAAATTTGATAAAAAATTTGCAACTTTATTCCGTTCTCGATAAATATGCGAAATGCAAACATCTGAACATTCATCAAGGAGTCTCCAAATTTGATTCAATACATATTTGAGTTTGCAAGAAATAATGCACCTTTGTATACAAGCATCAATAATAACTGATGAGTCCGCTTCTATATGTAGCCTATTGAAATAGCCTTGCTTAGCTAATAAAAACCCAGCCAACAAGGTGTGAGCCTCAACAATGTTATTTGTGTCAATAGAAAAAGGGGATACTGTGATTGCTACAACCTCTCCAGAAGAATTTCTAATACATGCCCCTAGACTCGAAGGACCTGGATTTCCTCTAGAGGCTCCATCAAAATTCAGTTTCCAAAGACCAAATGATGGGGGTCTCCAAATGTTCTTCCGGGGTAAGATATGTGCTAGCGAAGGACTTATTTTCCACCCATTAGGAATAAATAATAATTTCCATTCTTGAACAATTTGAGAATCCCAATGGGTCACAATCAAATTAAATTTAATCATTTTCAAATAGGAATTAGTCACTTCCGAGATAGATCTTTCAATACCATTCAAAACAATTTCTAATGGAAGGAATTCCTTTCTGAAAATGTGCTTATTTCTTTCCCACCAAATAGCCCAAACTACTAAGGCTGGGATACTTTTCTAAATGTTTGCAAACAATGATTTTTGGTAGAGAACTGGCCAGGCTTGAAAGAGATCCTAGAGATTATTTGGCAAGGGAGTACAATACTTAAGCTTACTCAAAATAAAGCACCAACATTGGTAAGAAAATGAACATGTAACGAACAAATGATCCACATTTTCATCCTATTCCCCACAAAGAACACATTTAAATGGCATAGCAAGGTGTAGTCTATTCAGTCTGTCACTAGTTAAAATCCTATGTTTTAGTGCCAGCCATGGGAAACAACCTGCTTTAGGAAGAACTAACGGATTCCAAAAAAATAAAAAAGCTCTGGAAGAAGATTTATTCAAACTATTCTGCTACAAAATTTTGTACCCCTCTTTCACTGAATAATTACCATCCTTAGCTGGAGCCCAAAAAATTCAATCTTGGACTTCAGAGAAGTAGACTTGCCTTGAACTCAGTATATTTTGAAATTGATTAATTCCCTGGGATGAAAGAGGTAGAATATTTGGATCTTTCCAAACTATTTTCTTTGAAAATTCAGAAACATATTCCACATATTGATTCAACTGGGTCCCCCAATGGGTTTCATCAACTTGAATAATGTTCAAAGAAATCCCACTCTTAGATAGGGGAATTTGACCATTCTAGGAATCATTCCAAAAATTAATACTTAGTCCATTATTGACTTCCCATGAAATAAAATCAACTATGATTTTGCAAGAAGCTATCATGAAGTCCCAAATAACCGAGCCTTTTGGAGGATTAGAAATCATTAAGATTCTAGAAGGAACATTGTTATCTATATATTTTTGCTGCATAATTTTGCACCACGTGGACTGAAACTTAGAAAACATGTGCCAAATCAATTTCCCACCAAATGCTTCATTTCTATAGGAAAGATCATGGATTCCTGCCCCTCCAACATTAGGAGTGGATGACATATCTTGCAAAGAGATGAGTAGAATCTTTCGGGACTCATCCATATTACCTGACCATAGGAAACCTTTAATCAATTTATGAATTGTAGCTAGCACTTTGGGTGGGATCTTAAGGAAAACAATAAAATAGTTAGGGATTGCAACTAAAACTAATTTGATCAACAAAATTTTTCCCGCCAATGACAACCATCTAACTTTCCAAGATGCAATTTGACTCTGAATATGCTGAATAACTAAAGACCAATACAAGGATTTATTTGAACCCATGAAGAAAGGAATGCCCAAATAGACCAAGGGTAAGAACTCTTCTAAAAAACCCAGGATCTGTTTAATTTTATCGAAAACCATTTTGACAGTGTTGAAAAATAGATCTTGGATTTCTGAGCATTGATAATCTGACCAGACACTGCTGAATAAAGATCAAGTGTATAAAGAATATGACAAGCTTCTTGAACATTTGACAAACCAAAAAAGAGAGTATCATTCGCAAAAAGAGTGTGTGTGATAGATATGTTTGTACCTAAAATGAGAGCTCCTTTCCATTTATTTAACAAATGTTGATGTGAGATGGCTCTACTAAAAGCTTCAACCATAATAATAAACAACACTGGAGATAAAGGATCCCCTTGTTGGATCCCATGTGTGGAAGGAAAAAAACCCTTAGGCTTCCCATTAATGACCAATGAAAACCAAGCGCTCAAAATACAAGCCTTAATCCAATTGCACCAACGTTTTGAAAAACCCATTTTAGCAAGTACTTGCAGCAAGAATTTCCAACAAACTCTATCATAAGATTTCATCATATCCAGTTTGACAACAAAATTTGAAGTCTTATTTAAATTAATAGAGTGGAGAACTTCATGAGCTACAAGAGTTGCTTCCATGGTTTCTCTTCTCGGGACAAATCCACCTTACTCTGGGGAAATAATACGTGGAATAAGATGTTGAATCCTAAGATATATGGCTTTAGTAATAATCTTATAGGATAAGTTGCATAAGGAGATTGGTCTAAAATCTGCAAAATTTTGGGGATCTCTCACTTTTGGAATGATGGAAATATTGGTAGTGTTAAAATATTTTAGCATGGTTTTGGATCTTCTAGATTCTTCCACAGCTGCCAATAAATCCCATCCAATTATATTATAGCAACTTTGGTAAAACAATGCAATAAAACCATCTGGCCTGGGAGCTTTTTCAGGCGGAAAAGAAAAGACAACTTTACGTATTTCTTGAATGGTAAAGGGAACCATTAGAATATCATTATCCTATTCTGTTAACACTTGAGGAATGGAGTCAAGGAGTTCTACAACTTGTGATGCAGTAGGAGAAGGCAAGACATCAGATGCAAGAAGATTCTTAAAGAATTTGATGCCTTCATTTCTGATAAGATTTTCATTAGACAAAAGGTTACTAGAGGCATCTTTGATATGAAAAATTGTACTATTAGTTCTTTTTTGCTTGGCTGACTTGTGGAAAAACTTAGTATTTCTATCCCCATCCTGAAGCCATAATTCTCGAGATTTTTGTCTCTAGTACATCTCTTCTCTAGAACATAGTTCCTCCCATTGTTCTTGTAGATTCTTTTGAGAAGAGTATGTTTCTTCATTCATGCCCTTTTGGATGATCTAATTATAAACTTCTTCTAGCTGATCTTTGACTATAACCTGCTATTGGAACACATTTTTGAAAACATTTTGATTCCAAATTCGAATTTGAGACTTGATATATTTCAATTTCATTGCAAACTGATGCATTTTCTGTCCTTCCATTGGAACTTCATTCCACCATTAATGAATATTGTGTAAAAATTTTGGATGCTTGAGCCACATGCTTTCAAATTTGAAAGAAGAATGAAAGTGTTGGTCAGAACATTTGTTATTACAATTGAGAATTAGCGAGATAGGAAAATGATCAGATCCTGGCAAGGTAAGGATTTCTGAAGAAATATCTAAGCAACTCAACTTCCAATCTTTAGATAAGAAAAATCTGTCAAGATGAGTAGCAATATTGGCAAATCCAAACCTCTTGTTAGTCCAGGTAAATAATCCATTATTAGGATGAACATCCATTAGATTGTTATTATCTACAAATGCATTAAAGTCTTGTAGCGTTTTAGGGGGGGGATAATACCACCAATTTTTTATGAATGAGCTAATAAAGCATTAAAATCACCTCCAATAATTACTTGCTGTTGATCTTGCATTTGAAGAGAATGTGCGATAGAATCCCATAAACATGCTTTATCCAAAGTTGAAGCAGGTCCATATACATTAATTAGGATAAAAGAAATATCAAATGCAGTTATATTCATCAACTGCCAATTACTTTCCTGTTGAAAGAGCTGAGAATTAACTGAAAAGGGATTCCAAAGAACTGCTAAACCTCCAGAGGCACCCAAACCTTGCATATGATAGGCCTTCCATTTTTTCCATCTTGCAATGGTTTTCTCAAAAAAAATTTGGGATGATTTAGTTTCTTGCAATAAAATAATATCTGCCTGCAAAGAATCAATGGCTTGTTTGATTCTTTGTCTCTTATTAGAGGCATTTAAACCTTTGACATTCCATGAGATGATTTTCATTGGGGACAAGGAGAACACCTAGTTCTCCTTGTCGATATTTTGATAACAATGAAACTATCATCCAATGTAGTTTGAATACCTGAAACCTCTGGCCATTGGTGTTTTAGCAAGAGGAGCTATTGTAGACGAGGTTTGCACTATAGATAAAGGCTGAATTTTAAGGCTATCTTGCATTTGAAAATCTTGAAGCTAAGTTTCTTGAGGAGACAAAACCATAGACTTTTGCACTAGTTGATAAATATTGGTCTCTAACCCCAAGGAATCTCCTACCACTGAGCTTACAATTCCTGCAGTAGAATCCTAAGGAAAACTGTTAAGAACTGACTAATTGTCGAATTGGTTAAGAACTGACTATTTTTCAAAAGCCTGACTTGGGATCAATTTATTCCAAAACTGAAATTCTCGAAGCAAGTTGTCAATCACAGGTGACTTATAATCTTCAGCATGCAAACCTTCCTCTTTGGCAATATAAAAAATGATAGAGGTAGTAATTTCAGATAAAATTTGATCACAAATAAAAGTCAATATGATAGGAGAAGGATAAATAGAAAGGCACCAAATGGGTTGCCTTAAAATTGAAAGTGAAAAACTTTTGTTCTGGAAAGTGATCAAACTTAATGACTTTGAAGATACACACTGTGGAAGGTCTACCAAGAGAGACAAATTTGAGATCACATCTATAGAGGAATCCACTTGAAATGGAGGGGCATACTCTAACATAAAAAGTTTACTATTGCAACACACACTCTTGAATAAAGTGAAGAGGCAAACAAATTGTTGAAGAAAAATCATGAATGAATCTGACATAAATTGAGCTACATGTGAATTCTCTTCATATATATAACTATCTTTGGAATAATCTTGGTCCTTTGTCATGGAGACTATGTTGTTGACCTCAGAGGTATTGCAATTCATAAATTTTATTTTTTGAGAACAAACATTAGGGTCTGAAGAATGATCTGGATAAACTTGTAAGACATCTTGTTGACCAGTTTGGCACATATAACTAAAATGACCAAGATTATCTTGGAATTTTAGAATCACAGAAGGATCCTGCACCTTAACTGATTGTATCCATTTTCCCCATTTGGATATGAGAGCTATAGATTGAGGAAATGATTTATGCATACTACTCAATAAACACACCTTGACTTCCAAATGAGGGCATTCATACGGAATCAAATCATGCTTGAAAAAAATTTCCAACTTGTTAGCTATAATTTCCAATATCTCAGGATCACGATATTCCAAAGGTAGAGAAGGAAAAGAAACCCAATATGGAAAGAATTGGATATTTATATCTTTGGGGTTAAAGTTTGGAATCCACAACATGGTAAATAACTCCACAGCCTGACAAAACTAACCCTTCTGCTTATTTATAACATCTCTTTCTTCTTTCAAATTAAAGATAGCAATAAAGAAATTGGATTCCGAATCATGATAAAAAATATCTATCAAGCCAGACCAAAAGTTGAAAGCCCAATTCTTGATATCTAAAAAGGATAACGAAGCAAAAGAAAACTTACCTATGTCTCGCTTTTTGCTAAAGAGTACAGATTGAATTTTGTAACATTTGATTTGAAAAAGTAACATGCAATTGTTGTTGTGAAGAGTTCAGAGGATCTTGCTCCAAATTTTGGTCCACATTATTTTGATATGTCTCTTGACTATTATCCTATAATTGTGGACCATGTAATTGTGGATCATGACCATGTGCAAATTGCTAAGGTCCTTGATCTACCTTACCCTGATCTTTTTTCTTCCAGATCTTTTTTGGTATGAAGGGGGCTCTATCAATTGTCGAGACTAACTTCTGTCGAGCCAGACCTTTCTGGATCTGAATAGATTGCATTTGAACAGAAGAGTCAAGAGGAGCACCTTCACATATATCAAATACTGGTTGTTTTTTGAACACCTTTCTGTTGTGACTCCTTTGTGCAAAGGTAGATTTGTGTCACACATTCACCTTTATAGGTAGAAATGAATCTGAATCTGAAATGTTATGCCACTAAAATGAACGAACCGTTGAGGGATTATTGTGAAAAAGATTGTCCCGTCCAAAGGAATTTGATAGCTGAGATTACTGACGATGATGGGATGATTTGCCCTTTTCAAAGTAAGGGGAAGTCCCAAGTATAGAAACTGGAGGGCATTGAGATGTCAGATGCGACCGATGATCATTAAATGAGGATTAAGGAAAAAAGGTTTTGCAGGTTGAACAATTGCTTTCCCTTTGAAGATTGACTTGTCAATAGTACTTGAAACCCTTTTGGAATTAATATATCTGAAAGGGCATCTCTGAAATAGAAAAGGGTTTGATATGGAGTCGATTGGTTATACGACTGGTGTATTGAAGATCTGGCTGAAATCATGATCTTGAGCCGGTTGAAAAAAAGGTGTAGATGAGAAAATGGAGGAAAATTTATGACGAACCGGATCAGAACCAGTTTGACGAAGCTGCTCCAAACTAATCAACTTCTTCCCGTGTTTATGTTTAGGCTATTCCAAACCTGTAGAGTGTTGATGATGAACCAAACCGCCATGAAAATCGTCCTCATTCCTATTTAATTTCTGCTCCAAGCCCTTGCCCTTGTCCTCGAAACCCTTGCTCTGGGCCTCGAAACCCTTACCCGTGCGCTTCATCATTTTTCAATCACCATGGAAAATTAATCTTTTTATATTAATAGTGTTATTTTTTGTTTATATTAATATAACAATCAAAATTCAATTCAATTTGGTTTATGCAATTAAATACGTATAGTTTCTATTATTTTGCACATAATCTTTGGTAAACAATATAGTTTTAAGTGGAAGCAATAAGACTTAAATTTTGAATAATAGGTAGAGTATAATTTGACTCATAAATAAATTTAAATAAATTATCACCTATGCATGGTTAAAATGTGTACACATAGAATTTTTCGTGATTGTATTGAAAGTAATTTCAACATTCTTTTCTCAAAGTGATTTTTTCACCTTTTAATTAAAATTTCCCAATTTAACTTGCAATTGTCACTTTTATTTCTTTAAAGTTTTGAAAACAAAGTTGTAGCTTTTATCAATTACTTTAAAATAACAAATTTTAACAAAGTCAACAATTAAATATGAAGTACTAAAATTTAATATTATAGTAAACTAATAATTACAATATAATAAAGAAAATACAATTATATTAGGATTTATAATAAAAATATTTGTTTCACGATTAATTAGTAGATTTATAAGAACACAATTAAAAGTGAGATATTGAGATTGTATTGAATTGATTTTGTACAGTGTTTGAGTTCCTTTTTCTTATAGATTTTTCTTCTATACTATATAAATCAAGATAGAATTTTTAATTATTTTATAAAAGATAGATTGAATATAAAAAAATCAATAATTTAAAAATCATTTCAGACACAAAAGAATGCAACTGATAATTTTATATGTTTTTTTAAGGAACCCATATAGTTATTCTCCACCAAGAAAAGGTTTGTGAAAACCCAACCTATTTAGCATGAAAATGAATAAAGAATCATTTAATTTTTTATTTTGTGTAGTTGGAGTGAAAAGATAACAAAACCTTATCCTTCCAATTATGAATATTCTTTGTCGTGGATGACATATGAAGTGATGCAGTGAGTAATAATAATTAAAAATGACCAACCGTCCGGTGAAAAATAATTGAAAATTTGCATAGCTACGTAATGTCCAGTCCCAATCATTTGTATTAAATCAGGCAAGTGGAGGTGAGAGAATTTTGTGACATATATTATAAGGTTTTGGCCTTATAAATTATAAATAATGGTCGGGACTTTAAGGACAGGTTTTTAGTTTTACGAATGTGACATTGTGCAAGTGGAATTATGATATTCTAACTAATGCTTAGAATCTGGTAAGCAAGTTGAGCTTTAGGATATATTGTGCTTAAATATTTAATTATTAAACAAGTCTTCCCATTCTTCCAATTTCAACTTGTGGAGCACTTTTAAATGTGGATTTTTAAATTGATGGCAATTACAATTTTTTTTTGCGAGAGTGGTTCTATATCTTTTGATAGCATCTAGTGCCTTCCATTTTTTATTAAATTCAATATAAAAGAAAAAATCATATTAAAAAAGATTGTTTGTAAATAATTAATAAGTACTAAATCATTTTTTTTTTTTTGATGGAAACAACCGGATTACATTGATATCGGCATCTCCATTACATAGCTGATTATAACATTATGAGTAATAAGCGTATATCTAAACTAGAAGTCGTCCTTTGGCTAGGTTGCCATGTGCAGGGGGATATCGACATTTCTGCTATTACATAGCTGATTATAACATTATGAGTAATAAGCGTATATCTAAACTAGAAGTCGTCCTTTGGCTAAGTTGCCACGTGCAGGGGGATCCAATCCGTCAAAGTCACCCAGGGGTTGAACCTGGCCCAAATGCGCCTTTGGGGGTTTGAACCTTGGTGGATGGCAATGTCAGCCGTACCATCATCCTCACCAATTGTGCCCAACCAATTGAGCTACAACCCTTTGGCTAAATCCTTATTCAATTGTAAGAATTTTCATTATATGACATCGAATATCAAACACATTTTCAGTCATAAGAATGCATAATTTGAAAAAGTTTTGACTTTCGCAAGTATTAGAAATAGAAAGGACAACTATACAAAAGGACATTACAATAACTAGGTACTTGGGCACAAAAGATCTAATAAAAATTGAATTTGAGGAGTCTTTGAAGTAGTTTTTGAAATTTCTTCAGACACTTGGGGTCATTTCTTTGTTGCTAAAGAGTTTGAATCTTGATTTAGTCTAAGAAATAACTAGTCTTTTTGTTCTTCATAGACCTCCCCCACAATTGAGAACAAAGAGAAGCAATTTGGAGCAAGGTGTTAGAGTAAAACTTTAGAATCTTTGTTGCTCGATGAGTTAGTTGATTAGAAAACATTGACATGCATATGGAATTAAGAAGAACAAATTTTCCCAAAATATTAACTACAACATTGTTACAAAGATCAACACCAATTTTTATTTCCAACCCAAGAAATGATAAAAAATTATAGGATAATACTTTTATACCTGCGGAAGGATAGTCCCAAAAAATATATTTAAAGTTCTCATCATTTTGGCAAAAGATGCATTTGTCATATTGAATCACAAATTCCAACTTATCCCTAATTAATAATTTATTATGTAAGACTTTCTAGACCAAAATCTAAGCATTAGCTTCAACTTTAGACTTCCATATTTGTCAAATCAAATTCCTCCAACACCTTTCATTAAATCTACATTTCCAATGCTTGTTCAATTTGAAGTTCAATGGCAAGTTGGGAAGAAATTTTAAATATATATTTTAAAGGGGAAATTAACAATATGGTACAATCTTTGGTAAAATCACATTGTAGTGGGATGCATAACTTCATAACAATATCAACTAGCACCCAAAACTCCACAAAAATAATAAATCTCTCAACTATATTGTTTAGTTTAAATTTTTCTTTCAACAATTGCCAAGGATCCTACTCAAAATAATTGAAGTCCCAAATATCATCAAACTAGCAAATCCTTTTTCCTAAATTATCGCCTAACATGGATGGGAAAGATAATAGAAATAGGTAAACCTTGGCACTTCACTTGTCTAGTTCACCAAATGGATGAATTACCAACACCAAACCCATGCATTAAGGAAGCATCCTTCTAACCTAAGAA
This sequence comes from Cupressus sempervirens, assembly GCA_028749045.1. NCBI lineage: Eukaryota > Viridiplantae > Streptophyta > Pinopsida > Cupressales > Cupressaceae > Cupressus > Cupressus sempervirens. The sequence goes on along the minus strand of CM053787.1, from coordinate 430,042,084 downwards.
CTTACTAGTGAGCTGTCATGCTTTTCAAAGGAATTGAAAGGGGAATAAGGCTTTGACTTTAAAGAAAGGAGCAATAATTTTTTTTTATAAATTCATCCAACATTTAACCATTTTTTTATTGGTCATGGCAAGAATAAGATGATAATGATGATGAATGATCATTTTCCATGGTTCTTCATCTAACATTATTATACTGATTGCTCTAGCTATATTAAACCTATCCCTTGTGTCATGAGGTCCAAGAGACCCAAAGTTACTTTATTTTTTGGTTGAATACAATGTATCCAACTTGCAGATTTGTAATCACACTTTACCTTCACTGTAATGCACTGTCAGTGAACCCGAAAGGATAAAGACTGAATGTTACTATGTTTGGTGATTTTTTTTTGAATTTTTTTCAATTATTAGTTTTCCTTATCTTAGATGTAACAATCCTAATAGGTTCCCTAACATTGTTCTTAAACAACATTACAAAATCTCCAAAATCAAGAGTTAGATTTTCTCATCCAACCAGCTCAACAAGTATCTTTTAATTTATGTTTGCTAATTCCATTCCTAACATTTTGTCCTCACTACTTAAGTTAAACCATCTATTAATTTATGTATACTTATGGTTTGATACATTATCCATCCCAATATCCATTTATTTGTTATGATAATTAGGGGTTTAAATAAAATTATCTTTATTCTTTGACATTCATGAGGAGCTTAACCCATTTATTCAAGTTATTTTAGATATGACCTTATAGAAATTAGGGTATGAAAATGAGCACTTAGATAATCTTCCCTAACCATTTATTCTTAAACCTAAGAAATATTTAAACAACTTCAACTACTTTTACCATTTCCAAATAAAGAACTAATGACATAAGCTTAATAAATCAAATATATTTACTTAATTATTACATATACATTAGTATATTTAAACCATTAACTACCCATGATTACCAATCGCATTTCATTCACTAATTACTTTGATAATTCTTTTGGTAACATTAACATTTAGAAGGGAACATGGTTCTTTTATTCATCATAACATATTATCAATATCATCATTAAATATAAGGAAAACAATACCATGACAACTTCATTACTTCAATCATCCTATGAAATAATACCATGTGTTCATAATTACCTTAGTCTCTTCTAGATATACCCTTTACCCTATTACATAGCTTTTCAATTTATGATACATATACCGATGAACTTTCTTCAATAGTTTACATTAAAAACTTACATAGATTTATTCCAAGGATGTACAAAAATTAGAGTTCCAAATTCAATCTTCAATAACTACTCAACAAGGATCCATATAAAACCATCCATGAAAACTTGAACAATACCTCAAAAATATATTACCACCCAACCACATAGGTCCATAATTGGTCCACTCCCTTGAGCTAGGAAATAAGATCATGATCCACATAGGTTCTAATGTAATCTAAGGTTGACACCCAAAATTCAAAAGTACAAAGATAACATAAAACTACATGAAATCATAATGCCAAAATGAAGTCAAAAGAAAATGGATAGCCAAAGGTAAAATATGTGTAAGAAATTTGTCCACATCTAGGTGAGTGTCATCGTATAATCCTACATTGTTGGGATCAACTTCTTGAGCTAAAGAATATCCTTCCACACATAACTTCTTCTCCTCGAGTACTCCAACATGATATGTACAATGTTCCATAGTACATTTATGTAATGTTGGGATCAACCTCTTGAGCTAAGAACCATCCTACTACATAAAATGTCCTTACTTTGATTACTCCAACATGCGTGGTATCCACTTATCTTGATTAATCTAAATTTCCAAACTCTCATAACCTATTGATGTTATTAATGTTTTCACTTGATTAAAAAAATCACATGAAGATCCAACCTACGCAAGGCCCTGGTCTCTATCACATATAATCTTGTAGTTACCGCTTCTAGGCCTTTGCACCTATGATGATCCACTCACTTAGGGTCTCTACCCTAATCACCAAAAGAAACCAAAAGCCTTACGAGTTTTAGGGAGCAACAACCTAGAGCTCCATACCCCTAGTCCCAAACCCTAACTCATACATTAAAGCATATAATATCACAAAAATATAAGAAACATTCTTTTCCAAAGAGCCACAAAATCCGTAATCCTTTGGTGACCAAAAAATAATTCATTTTAAAATGTAAATCAATTAGTTGGTAAGAAAAATCAGTCTAGGGCACATTCCTAGGATCTAATACCCCTAGGTTGATATATTAAACCCTAAATCATCACATAAGAAATAACTTGCAATAAACACTTGTTAAGAAAAAAAGGAATGATTAGCATATCTCAAAGAAGTAAAAAGATTTTGGTCTAAATACAGTCATGAAATATACAAGGTCCATACTGAATTACTGATTCTTGAAATTTGGCTAAGGGTAAAATTTCATAAAAGCTTCCAAAATCTAAAATATTTATTTTTACTCCTATGAGGATGAAACCTATCTTAAAAGGTGTAATATGTATAAAATGTAACTTAAAATATCACTTATACTTAAATGTTCATTTTATGTTCTACCTTGATGCTCAAATCACACTTTGGGGGTCAAATTTTACCTAATTGACTAAGTTTACTCTATTGTTGTGCATCTATTCCTTATTCCATTAGTTTTGTTTCCTAAACTTGCACATTTATTTTCTAAAGTTACACATTTCCTTTTCTAAGAAACATATTTTTTTCCTGTAAGATGCTCCTAAACTATTAACATTTTATATCCCAAGAATCTAATTGATTCAATTGCCTTCAGAAGGTTTTTTTGTAGATAGGTATTTTTGAGTTAATGAGTGTTTGAAGGTTCTTGCATTTTTACTTATACCAATGTTTGTCAAGATATGGAATCAAGGTGTTTAAGAGATAAACTTATCTTCCAAAATAGTCCTAGTGTACTTATACTATCTCCAAACTCTATGTATATGAGTCATCATTAGAGGGGTATTACATTCCTAGTTTGACCATATATGTTGATAAATGATCTTGTTTAGCTAATCATAACCCTTCTTAGAAGATATTTAGCAAGAAGAATAACAACATGGGAGACCAATAATTTTTTATCACAAGTTGAATTTTACCAACTAGAGAGAAATATTTGTTCCCTCAATTTATTAATTTATTTTGTAAGTTTTGTAATGCACCAATCCCACATGTCAATAATAGTAACTCCCAAGCCAAAAAATATTCCCTAGTAACAAGTAAGTTGTCCATGTTTGATATGGATTGAGTCTTTGGGGAACCAAATCTGATTTATTCATAAAAAATCTCATTTATGTGTTGAACAAGCTTTGAGCTTAAGATAGAGAAGTATAAATTTAATACTTCCAATGTATTTAAAAAAATTTCTTTAGAGTTTTGGAGGAATGATGTACTATTTTTTAGGAATATAGGCCTTTTTTGGCACTTTGATGAGTTGTTGAGATGTTGTATTGACAACTAGTTTATCATCGATGACAATATATGTTCGTATGTTCATGACAAACATAAATTTTGTATATTGTAGGTTGATTTTCAGTTCAAGAAGCTTAGTTGGTGACAATATTATGTATGTGAGATTACATTTGTACTTCATAATGAGTACAAATAACAATGATAGACATAGTTGTTGGCATTTTGGTTATATCTTAGTGGTGAACAAGAACTAACCATAGAGAGATTAGAGGGTCATAGAATACTTTTTTTTTTTTTGGTGTGTGTGTGTGTGTGTGTGTTTGTGATTGGTTAGCATTTAGATTATTAAGGAAAAATGCAATTCATTATTGAAAAATGTAATATATTTATTTCTATTTGTGGGAATCTTAATGTAATGGATGTAATACTTCTTATGAAGGTGTGCCTTAGCACAAACCTACATAATTAATTGTACATTGGAGAAGCTCTAACATGATAACCTAATTAATTATTTGTAAATATTATAAAAGGAAATTTGTTTTCCTTTTTTGGGCATGAATATGGCATGTCTTGATACATATGATGTGAGCTCTTATGCATGATGATCAAAGAAGAGAAGAGATGATGTTTGTTGATTGAAGTGGACTTCAAACAAACTATTTTGGAAAGTAACTTACAAATCGCTCAATTAATATTATTGGATATGTTATCCTAATAATATTGTCTTTAAAACTTGTTGGAGCACCTCAGTAGTGGGTCTATTTGTTTCCTATTAGACTTTAACATGGTTAGAGTCTTTTAATAAGGGTTCAAGGTCTCCTAATAGGGATTTTTCCTCTAATAGGGGTTGTTGTACTAAATGCATTGTATTTGACTCCTAATAGGTTCACATCCTTTAACAATGAACTTAAATATTAGTAAATTATATTGTGGGTAACATCCGCACTAGGGTTTTCCCTCTGATTAAGAGTTTCCCTAGTCAACAATTCACTATGTTATTGTGTATGGTTTCTTATTTTCGTGCATCATTATTTTAATTGATGGAGATCCAACTTATAAGTTTGGATTTAGTTATATTTGGTCACAATTCATTCATACCCCACCCCCTTCTTAGTTGCATTTAGAATTTACTTCTTAAGAATTGGTATTAAAGCATTAGGTCCTCTTTGAGAAGGAATATTAACATCTTAAGGAGGTCTACTATGGATTACAAGAAGGAAAGTACCAAGTTTGATGGTGATAATTATGACAACTGGAAGAGGAATATGTGAATACATTTGATTTGTATGGAAATTTATTACTAGTTGATTACACAAAATGAAACTAATGTCAAAATAGAGAGTGAGATATCTTTGTGCACTAATGAGGAAAAAAAGATATTCGAGTACATAATGATTTCAAGAGAAGCACTTATCAGTTCCTTATCTAAATCAAAATTTATTGAGGTAAAGGAACTTGACTTAATACATGATATTTGGATTAAATTAGAAAGTTTGTACGAAGGTGATGATTTTACAAAGAAAGTGAAGTTTCAAAATTAGAAAAATAAACTAGAAAATGCTAAAAATCAATAAGATGTGACTATTAGAGCATATATAGAGAGGGTTATTAAAATTACAATAATAATGAAGAGAAAAGCATGAACTATAATAGAAGATGATATTGTTAAGAATGTTCATCTATTCTAAACACCAACCAATGAGAAAAAGGTAATAAAATTGAAGAAGTCATTCATCTTATTGAAGGATTCAACAACAAAATGTTAATTGGTAAGTTCCAAACTTTTGAAAGTAGAAGATTGAAAGATGTTTTGCCTAGAATTGAGACTAATTTTAGAGCTAGTGCACATAAATATAAGAAAGCACCTAACCAAGAGTAGAAGAACTAGTAGCATAAGTCTCAGAGAATATGCAAGTGATTGGACATAAGTACAACAAGAAGAAAGAAATATGGATGAATTTGAATTTTTGATTGAAAGGAGAGAGCCTAAAGGAAAGGGAGTATTTAAAACAAAGTTACCTTTTTTTAATATGATTTTAAGAATATTGCATATTTTCTTTTAGATATCCTACAAGAGAACCTAAATTGAAACCTAGACCTTACAAATCAAAATTTTCTAAAGAATGTCTCTATGTTAGTGATCATGAGTTTGAGATTAGGAATACCAATTTTATGGATAGGGATGATGAACATAAAATAGGATTTATTTTTATTAAATAGGAAATCTCTATTAAAGAATAAAAAAAATGTGTTTTACATATTGAGAAAAATAGAACAAATTGGATTATAGATAGTGGTTCTTCACATCACATAACAAGTGTCAAAGATAGATTTGTGGAATTGAAGAGCTATGATGGAGGTTTTGCTATATTTAGTAACAAGTAACCCTACTTGATAAAAGGAAAAGGTTCCATATCACTGATGGTAAGGAAAGTACAAATGATATATTGTTTTTTGATGGACAAAAACATAACTTTTTAAGTGTTGAACAATTTGTTGATAAGGGCTCTCATTTACAATTCACTAATAAGAATGTTCAACAAAGGATAAGCAAGGAAATGAGATTGACATAGGTACAAGGACATGAGGTAATGTATTTTAGTTGAACCCCTCTTAGATAAGTTATTTTGTTGCAAAAGTTGATGATATTTGGTTATGGAATAAGAGATTTTGTCATTTAAACTTTGATAAAATAGTGAAGGTGAGATTTTGTCATTTAAACTTTGATGTACATTAGAGATAAGTAGTTAATACAATAGTATACACCATAAATACAATTCATATTATACAGGGAACATGCAAAATACCTTATGAACTTTGGTTTGGTCATATACCTATTGTTAAGTATTTCATTTTTTTGGGAGGAATGTTATACTAAAAGAGAAGATGAAATAGGGAAGTTTGATCCTAGAAGTGATGAAGGTATATTTCTCTGATATTCAACTAAAAGAAAGGACTACAAATTCTATAACTTAAGGCTAAAGACAATTGTTGGAAGTGAAAATGTTAGAATTGATGAAAGATTCTAGGTACAAGAAATACATTTTGAATATAAATTAGATGATGGTTGAAATCAAGCTAGTAAAAGTTAGAGATTAGTTCAAAATCAGAATACAAAACATGAATTATTATTTGAGATTTATGATGGAATCTATGTTAAAATTGACAACCTAGGAAAGAAAACGAAACACTAAGATATGTATACAAAAATCATCCTGAAAATTATATTAATGGTAATTTTGATAATGAAGTAATAACAAGAGGAATAATGAGAATTGGTATTTGTTTTCTTTCACAAATTGAAGCTAAGAATATTAATCAAGGGTGCAAAGATGAATCTTGGATGAATGATATGAACAAAGAGATTGAGCATATTGAGAATATCAATACATGTGAATCAATTCCTAGGCCTAAAGATAAGAATGTTATAGGAAAAAAGTAGGTAATCATAAATAAAATGGATGGGCAAGGAAAAGTTGTAAGAAACAAGGAAAGACTAGTATAAAGGTTATTTTAAAATATAGGAGGGTATTGATTTTGAAAAAAAACTTTTCTCTTGTAGAAAGATTAGAAGAAGTAATATTATTTTTTAGATTTTTCATCTAACAAAAACTTCAAAGTATATTAGACGGATGTCAAATCAACTTTCTTGAATAGAGAGCTTAAAGAAGAAGTTTACATTGAGCATCTTGGTGGATTTTCATTGATAGAACAAAAGGAAATGGTATTAAAGTTTAAAAAAATTATTGTATGGACTAAAGACAACACCCAAAGCTTGGTATGCAAGATTGAACAAACAATTGATAAACTTGGGATTCAAAAAGGGTAATGTAGACAATAATTTGTACTTAAGAGTTAATTATGATGGCTTACCAATTATTAAGGTATTTGTGGATGACAACAATTTGAAGGAAATGATGAAGTGAGTAATAAATTTCTTGATATAATGAAAGGAGAATTTGAGAAGTCTATGATAGGTGAAATGAAATACTTTTTGGGATTGGAAATAACTCAAATAAAAGTTGGTATATTTATATCTCAAACTTAGTATTTTAAGGAACTGTTAGTAATATTTGGTATGGAAATTTGTAAACTAGTTGGAACACCTATGGTAATAAGATTCAAGATGACACACAATGATAATTATCCTAGAACTATTTATACAAGATATAGATCAATGATTGGTGGATTATAATATTTAACCCATACTAGACTTGATATTTCGAGTGTAGTTGGAATTGTAGCAAGGTATCAAGTGGATCTAAGGAATTACATGGAGTAGTAAAAAGAATCTTCAAATACTTGAAGGGAACTTTGGAATATGTTTTTTTGTATGATTGATCTAATGAATTTACATTGTATGCCTACAAAAATTTTGATTAAGTAGGAAATGCAGATAAAATAAAAAGCATCGGCCGAGGAGCATTTTTCCTTGGAGGAAGTTTGGTATCTTAATTGAGCAAAAAAATAATTTATATTTCACAATCCACAATAGCAAAAAACTTTGTAGCAAAATCAAACAATTGTAATCAGATGTGGATGAAACATATGTTAAATGATATTGGTATAATATTCTCTGAACTTATTATCGTGTATTGTGACAATACAAGTACAATTAATATTTCTATAAATCTAGTTTTACATTTTAAGACTAAGAATATTGGACTTAATTATCATTTTCTAAAAGAGAAAGTCATTGATAAGGGCATATTATTGGAATATGTGAGCACAAACAAGTAGTTAGAAGATATATTCACTAAACCATTGGCTAAAGACACTTTGGAGCACCTTAAAGGTATGCATAGGGTAAAGGCCCCATCTTGTGTAGAGTAATTAACATAGATATGCATTATTCTAGTCTATTCAGAGCATATCTATTCATATAGACACGATTCTTGGTACTTCACCCTAGGGGGAGTGGTCACATGTGTAGAGATAATCCTAGATCTCTTATGTTATGATTTTTTGGTATAATAGTGTTTTTTGGAACTTGATATGTTTGGTTGCAAATTGGCTTGATAAAATGTAGGTAATTTGATGAAGATTATCATCAGATTGAGAGAGAACTTCAATAAATGAGAGAAAATTAGTGACCAAACTTTCATCAAGAAGGTATATGTAAGAAAGTATTAGACTTGATCAATCAAGATATATGCACAAGTGAAGACTATATATGTTGAAGATATTCAAAAAAATGTATTCTATTGATTATTTTTGGGTTGATGGTTTTTCACCATATGTTTCCATAAATTCCAAAGAAGAATATTGTTAGTAATTGAGGCCTTTTTTGGCACTTGGATTAGTTTTTGAAATATTCTAAATTGGTGGTTACTTTTGTCATTGATGAAAAAATATATTGTATGTTCATGAAAGACACAATGTTTTCGTATCACAGGTTGATTATCATATCAACAAGGTTAGTTGGTGACAATGTTATGTATGTGATCTTAAATGTGTACAAAAAATGGGTATAAATATCATATGTATGTTCTCTATGCTTAAGGAAATGATTTTATTTAATTAAACACTTTTGGGTAAATACTAGTAGAAAACTAAACTAAAGGTAATAGTGATAGAGATAGTTGTTGGCATTTTGGTGTTATCTTACTGGAAAATAGGAATCAACCATTTTGAGCTTAGAAGGTTACATATTACTTGTTTGTGCATACATTTTCATGATTGGGATGCAATTGGATTACTATGGAAAGGTCGCTAATGTTTAGCATGTGGTATATTTTACTGACAATCGGTTGTGTTGAGGAATTGTGCAATTCATTATTAAAAATGTAGTATCTTTATCATAACATGTGAGAAACTTAATGCAATGGTTGTAATGATTATTATGAAGGTGTATATGCCTTGGCATGGACCTTTGTAATTAATTAAACATTGGGGAAGCTCTAACAAGCCAACCTAAATAATTATTTGTAAAGGGTATAAATGAAAATTATTTTCTTTGGTTGGGTATGAATATGGTATGTCTTGATACATATGATGCAAGTACTTATAAACAATGATCAAAGAAGATAAGGGATTATTTTGGTTGATTAAAGTGGACTTCAAAGGAAATATTTTGGCAAGTAAGTTGCAAAACAACCAATTCATGTTATTGGATTTGTTATCCTAAAAGTGTTGTCTTTCCCACTTATTAGATCACTTAGATAGAGCATCTTTTTTTTTTTTTATCAACCTTTAACAAGGTTAGAACCTTCGAACAAGGGTTCAAGGTCTCTGAACATGGATCTATCCTCCATTAGGGACTATTGTACTTAATTCATTGTATATGACTCTTGGTAGGGTCACATCCATGCACAAGTAACTTATATATTTAGTAAATTATCTCATGGGTACTATCCCCATTGGGGTTTTTCCTTTGATCAAGTTTTTCCCTAGTAAAAAAAATCATTATGCTATGGTGTATGGTTTCTTTTTTTTGTGCATCATTATTTTAATTGTTGGAGACTAGATTTAAAATTTTGGATTTAATCATATTTGGTCCGAACTGATTTACCCCAACACTCTCAATCAAGTGTGGACTTTAATTCTTAACAATTTCATCTACAAAGTGATAGAAGCACAATAACATTATTGAGAATATAGATTCCTTTAATAAATTTTATTTTATTATAGTTTTTTAAAGTAGACAACCAAGTGCATTTGTTGTAATAACATATAGGAAAGGTGCTAATGGGCACCGTCTCCTAGATGAGAAATGTAATGGAAATGATCTTGATAGGGAAGGAATATTAACATGTACACACATCATAGGTCCAAAAACTAACCATTGAAGCATCATAATAATAAATCTTCAATGCATTCTCTAGTACACTTTATCAAATTCAAGCTTAATGAGTAAAGCATTTTTTCTATTTGTTGAGACCATTCACTAGGTTCCCAAGTTTCCGAAGCTGACATTAAATTTTCAAGGATGAATTTGCCACCAAGGAAACCTATTTAAGCCTATTTATTAAATTTTAACAATCCCTTTATAATAGGTTTTATTCTTGTAGAAAGAGCTTTACCAATAATCTTATAAGTACTATTTAAAAGAGTAGTACATCACCATCCATAAATAAAGTATCAATTTTCTCCCTTATGAAGTAGTTTAATCAAATCTTTGTTAATGTTAGGACCTAGGGATAATTGTTCCACAAACTTTAAATAGGTTGTAGGTAAAATTACATCTTAGTATGTGGCCACATAGTTTTATAAAATCCTATTGAGAGACCATCAACGTTAGGAATTTTATTTGAGTTCTATTGAGAAAATAACATGCTTAAGGTTTTCAATGGGAAACATTTCATCTAGAAACATGCTATAATTTGGATCAAACTTCATAGGAATATGACATTTTAAGATATTTTCCCATAAATACTGAAAAACTTTCCAATGATTCTCCTCTCTAAATAGATTCACATAAAACTATTTAAACATAATTTTTATCTCTTGTGAGCATGTGAAAAGATGACCATGGAACTACACTATCAAGATTTAGAGAGACATAAATAAAAATTACATGCAAATATAATCATATCAAAAAATAATAAATCACACATAAGAGAACGCAAGACACAAAGATTTAATGTGGTTCACCCAATCTTTGGGCTACATCTACCAACAATAAGTCCAATATTTTATTATCTAGTGATTACAACCTGATTACAATCTTTAATCCCTTATAGCCCAATACCACTACAAGAAGCTATTATCACATCACCCTTTTGAAATCCCTAACTCTAAGCCATTTTGTACAAGTAATTTTTCCACTTTAGGGTTAAAATTTGTCACAATATGTCAGTCCAAAAATGCCAATAAAGCAGCCCCAATTTTTTTTTTCTCGGAGGCTCCATTCTCGAACCTCCAAATAGTTCTAGGCTATCATCCATGATTGTGTTGGGGGATACTACCCCCAAACCCCCACCCAGGGCCAGGTCTAACCTTGAATGTCACCGAGGAATTATGGAGTATGTACGGTACTTCCCTGATCAAACACCACAAACTAACAATCTCCCACTTAGGGACTAATTAGGCTCCACACTAGAAAATAATCTCCCACTTGGAGACTGGTCTTGCAGTAATGCCACTACTCCATAAGGCTCCCACTGGATCAAACCACCCTAAACTCATGTGTACCTTCATCTTGTGCACTCAAGAAGACCAACCAAAGTTGAAGTGTAGTTCAACTTCTTCCTTGTCACTACCTTTGTAAACATATCTACTAGATTATCATTTGTATGCATCTTGTCCACCTTCAATTGTCCATCATCCAAAACTGACTAAAGAAAATGGTACCACAACTGCATGTGTTTTTTCTTTGCATGTAGAGTAGAATTATTTGCAAGATGAATGTCACTCTGGCTATCTGTAAACAAATATTTTTTCCTCTATGGGTGTCCAAATTCTTCTAGGAAGAGCTGTAGCCATATCATCTCCTTGGCTACCTTTGTAGTAGAAACATACTTTGCCTTTGTAGTGGATAAAGCATTCACCTTTTGTAACAGAGAAACCCACTTCGCTGCTATCCCACCTATAGTAAATACATATCATGTAGTGCTCCTCTTGGTATCAACATCCCTTTCTAAATTTGAGTCAACATAACCTTGTAAATTAGTAGTAGATCCTCCAAAATGTGAGCATTTACTAGATGTTCCTCTCAAATATTCAAGAATGCATTTGACCATGTTCTAATGCTCAATTCAAGGAAGACTCGTATACCTACTAATGAATCCCACTGCTTGTGCAATATCAAGCCTCATACATACCATAACATACATCAAGCTTCCTACAATTGAAGCATAATGTACCTTGGACATCTTATTCTCCTCTTCTTGTGCCTTTGGACACATATCCTTAGTCAACTTCAAATGACCAAGTAAAGGTGTGTTGACAGCTTTGGCATTCTCCATAGAGAAACATTGCAATATAATCAACCTAAGATAATGTCAATTTTCTATTCTTCGTATCTCTACAAACTTTCATGCCAAGGATTTGTTTTGCTTCTCCCTAATCCTTCATAGAAAATGAATGTGCTAGCTATTGTTTTAACCTCTTAATGTGATCCATGTTAGACCCATCTACAAGCATATCATCAACATATAAACATAAAATATTGTAGTTTTCATAATCCAACCTCTTAAAATAAATACAATGATCTAAATGACACCTACTGTATCCATTCTCATGCATAAAACTATCAAATTTCAGATACCATTATCAAGGTGCTTGCTTCAAGCCATATAAACTTTTTTGTAATCTACACACTAAGTTCTCCTTACCTTTGACCTCAAATCAATGTGGCTATGAAATATATATCTCTTCATCCAAATCACCATGAAGAAAGGCTATTTTGACATCAAGCTTCTCCAAATGTAAATATTCAGTAGCCACAATACTTAAAATAGTGCAAATAGAAGTCATTTTAATAGTAGGAGAGAATATATCATCAAAATCAATGCCCTTTTTCTGTACAAATCCTTTTACAACTAACCTAACTTTAAATATTTTCTTACCTCCATCCTAATATTTCAATCCATAAACTCATTTATTTAGTAAAACTCCTTTACCTACAGATGAATTACATAAATCCCAAGTCTTTTTTTTCAGCAAGGAGTCTATTTCTTCTATCATTGTGGACTCCTACTGAATCTTTGTATGCACTCCCACAACTTCATCATAACATTCAGGCTCGCCAAAATTTGTTAATAAAATAGAATACAAAGAGGGAGAAAATATATTTGGAGGTCTACTTAGCCTTGCTAACTATCTAACATTCACTAGGATGTGTGGTATTTGTTGTTGTGATTGTTGCAAAGCATGAGGTACTACTAGAACATCTTCCTTTTGAGTATCATCTAACTCTACATAATCATTTTCTTTCTTCTCATGGTGTTGCAATAGATCTTTGTACACCACTTTCTCATTGAATATGACATCCCTACTTCTTACAAATTTATGATTTTCAAATTCCAAAGCCTATAACCAAATTGATCAATGCCGTATCCAACAAATATACATTTCTTTGACTTAGCTTCCTACTTGGTTCTATATTTAGAATCTATATATGCAAAAGCTTCACAACCAAAGGTTTTTAAGATAAAAAAATTAAACTTCTTACCAGTCCATGCTTCCTCTAGAATACCACAATCCAAAGGAGTAGAGGGGCCTCTATTAATCAAATATATAATAGTATTGACAACCTTTGCCAACATGTTTAAGGGAAGCCACTCCATTTTCCTGTGGAGTCCTTGGAATAATTCTCTATCTATGAATACCATTAGTGGAGCAATGACAATTGAATTCATAACTATAATACTCACCAACATTATCAAATCTAAGACATTTTAATATTTTACTAGTCTCATTTTCAACCAAGCATTTCCATTTCTTAAAAGTTTGAAATACATCAAATTTCTATGTAAGGAAATCAATCCATACTTTTCTAGTTGCATCATAAATGAATGTAATATATTAATTGTTTACCCTATGGAAAGACATATTTTTAATTAGTGACAAAATAGTTAAGTCATCTAGGAAGGTCAGTTAATACTACAACCAAACTTTCCTTCATTGAACTGTTTTAGTGTAGCCTGATCATATCTTGTGTTAACCAAGTTCTATTATATGAAACAAGTTCACAATGTGAATCAAGATAGTACTATGAAACAAGTTCATAGTATTTGCTAAGTTCTTAGTATGAATCGAGCATCCAGTTCAAGCCAAACATGATTGTGTGTCACCCAAGTGCCAGAGTATTACCCAAGCAACTAGTATTGTCCAAGTGCTAGAGTATCACCCAAGCTCATTGTATTACCCGAGCATCAACATAACACCAAAGTGCACAGTGTGGCCCAAGCATCACCACTTGGCCAACTTGAAGGTATAATTTGATTATTGTAAAGAAATCTCTTGTTTGAGCTGACTTGGAATAGAGATATTGTTTGATGGATATATAAGGAAGGCAAATTAATTTGTCTAAGTATGTGAAGTAGTGAAATAATGAAATATAAAAATGATATAAGCAAGTGAATATGGAATAAAAAAGGAAGATAGAGAAGATTGAGTAAGAAGGATACCAAGTAGTATAAAGGCTAGAGCAAAGACACATTTGTCATAGTCAAGTGATCACAATATTCAAAGGATTCGTATCAGCAAATTAGTTGCAAACAAGGATCATCCTACTGATTGCATCCTAATACTTGCATTAGGTAAATCCTCTAACAAGGTCTGTAGACCTAACAATCCTAATACTTCATTGCATTGCAAAATCCTTTCACAAGGTGGACCTAATAGTCCTTCATACTCCTAACATAGTAGATCACCCAAAGTGATCGATTGTAAGCCCTATAAGGCCAACTTTATTACTGTAGTATGAAGTATTGTGAGTGTCATCGCCACCCTACTTTTACCTTCTCCTTGGAGGGTTTATGGGTTACCAAATATTAGTTCAAAGTGCTATGGTGTTGATTTATTTATTGCTTTATGTTCATGCATGACAATAGATTAGATAATTTAATAAAGTAAAGAAAAAGCATTCTAAGTGAAAAGTTTCAAGTGGTTCCCAATTCACTCCCCCTCTTAGTCACATATTTGTTATTAGATTTCCAGCAATTAGTATTAGAGAAAGATATTCCTACCAGAGGCTTAATTGCTTGAGAGTAAATATTTGAGGAAATAGAAGTGTATAAGTCAGAGAAATCTATTGAGAATGATAAACTTGATCTATATATGGTTGTAGAACAAGTCAAGAAACTCAAGGAGAAAATCATTCACTCTCTGAAGAGAAGAAAAAAATTAGCCATATAGATGAATGAAATTCTATATATAGAAGAAAGAATAGAAGACCTATCTAGAGAAAGAAGTTTAGAAGAATCAAATGCAGCAATTGAAGATCTACATGTAAGGAATGCTACTCTTCAAGAAGAAGTAAGAAAATTGAAAAGAGAACCAAAAATTTACTTGGTCAAGCTATGTGTAGTCATGGAACAAAAGAAAAAAGAAATTAATGAAAAAGAAATGGTAGATGAAGGAGAAAGATTACTTGCAATAAGATTAGAAGAAAAGACCAATGAAATCCAATAACTATCACAACATCTGGTAGACATGGCAAATCAACTAGATGATGCAAATTATGACATCACCAATGTAAGGTCAGAGAATGATAGACTCCAAAATGAACTAAGAGCTAAAAAGGAACTCAATGAAAGAAGGTTGAGGTCACAAGAAAGTGTTAATCAATTATATGAACAAACTTTGTATAGACCCAAACGCACCACTAGCTTAGGGTATACTACTCAAGGATAATCATCACAACAAGGAGCACAAAAGATCAAAAGGCCTACATGTAAAAAAAAATGGAAAATACATCATACATCAAATATTTGCTAGAGGAATGATATGGAATCCAAGTTCAAAGGTCATGGTTATAATTGTAATAAATATGGATACAAGGTAAATGAATGCAAAACCATATCAAAGTTTGAAGGAAAATGTGTCACATGTCAGAAGCATGCTCAAGAATCTTTTGAGTGCAAATCACATTAGTGGAATCCAAATAATGAGCACAATGGAACTAGACAAAAAGTATTTATTGGTTGGGACTACAAACCATGGGGAAGATGTCATCTATGTGGAGAATATGATCACATTGGAGTAAATTGTGTAAGAACTCACTTCAAGAAAAGACATACTAATGTGAGATGTTATGTATGCAAAAAGATAGGTCATTTGTGTTGGAAATATAAGAGGAGTAACTGAGAGAGGAGAGGTGAATCAATTACTACTAAAATAAATCCTAGATCCCTTAGATGTTAGTACAAAATAAAGTCTGAAAATTGAATACTACTAAAGCTTGGTAAACACACATAAAATGCTATAACTCGGTAAGTACTAATTATGAAAATATTTAAATGTTATCTATGATTACCCTTACTTTGCAAAAACATAAAAGAAAATAGCATGAACACATTTAACACTAGGATTTAACATGGAAACCCAATTTGAGAAAAACCACCAGTTGTAACTAGTTACTATTTTCACTCTTCTGAAGTGAGCCATGCTAGGATCCAACCCAGTTAAAGGTTACAAAACACACTATTAGGTGTGACTGTGTTAAAGGATTTAATCACCCCGTTAGGAGTGGCCTTGTTAGAGGTCTTGAGACAATTCAATAGAACTGCCACCTTATTAGAGGATTTACAAATAGCTATTAAGCCAACTCTATTAAAAGATTTAGATCATTACTACAATGGTTAGAGAGCAACAATGAGATGACCTATTTTGAATGCAACTAATTTGTTGAATACAGATCTCTATTTTGGCTTGTACTTGATCCTTCCTGATCGAATATAGCTTTTCTTCTCCACAAGGATATTCTACTTATCCTTCAAATTTTCTTCCTCTCTTCATCATTAAACCTTCAATACATTTATAACATACTCGTACACTTTTTGAATCCATGACTTGACCTTATACTTATATCTTTCATATTGTCAAGTTATCTCATATGCAACTTAGAATAACTAATATTCATCATCACAGTCGGCTATAACCAATGGATAAATAAATTAAGCTTAATATGCCAAAACAAGAAAATCCTTCTTTAGCTGACCCAACTTGGTAAACACTAACTTAGAAACAATTTCTCGTGTTAACCAACAGAAACTCGGTTAATGCTGCAAACTTGCAAAGATCCTTTGGCAACTGAGTGAGCTCGATTAACACTAGTTCCGTTCAACTTTTCTTTATTAACCAAGTGAACTCGATTAATACTCATTTTTTGTAGACTTTCCTTTGATTCCCTAGTGAACTTGGTAGACACTGCCTTCTGAGCTAGGCAAACACAGGAACACTCGGTAAACATAGAAAAATGTCTTCACTACTCGAGTGAGCTCAACACTCAATGACTAATAATGATTTGTGTAACATCAAAGAAAATACACAATTAATCAATTGTATCCAACGATCTCCCTCTTTGGCATTGATGGCAACATAACATATCATAACACAATGAAATTTTGGATTACTTTATTGATGAGAACTCCCTCTATCAGTGTGAGTTTTTCTTGACTTTAGTTTCTCCCTTTGTTTGCAATAGCTTCTACCAAGTTCAATCATCCTCGTAGATATCTCTTCACATAGCAAACTTCTCCTTCTTTGGAATTAAAAAAATTTCTATGAGATATGATATTAAACTTCTCCCTTTTTGACAACACATGCCAAAGATAAAAACTCTATTAATATCAATGTACCTTAAGTACTAATTCATTCTCAATATGCCCTTGTCAATTCTGCACCAACTGATTAATCTTCAACTTGCTTTGGTTGGTATATCACTAAAATTTATTTAGTGAACTTCAGATAGGGGAATGACCCCTAGCTTACCTCTTAGATACATAAATGCATCCTTAGGTAATGGCTTGGTGAATATGCCTGCAATCTATTCTTTTGTATTTACATATTCCAATCTAAATTCTTTATTCTACACAAACTCTCTTAAGAAGTGGTATTTTATAGCGATGTGCTTTGTTTTGGTATGCATCACTGGATTCTTTGATATATTGATAGCGCTAGTGTTATCATAGTATATGACTACTGGATCCTTGATCTCTATCATCATTCCTTCCAAAAATTGTTTGAACCAAATAATATTAGAACAATTAACTACTATTGCCACATAATTTGCCTTTGTTGTGGATTGAGAGACGTAATTTATTTTCTTGCTTGTCCAAGACATTAGTCTTTTACCAAGAAAAAATGCTCCACCACTAGTGCTTTTTCTATCATCAAGACTTCTTGCCCAATTAGCATTAGTAAAAACCTTTGAGTCAAAATTGCCTCCAAGTTTGTACCATAAGCCATAGTCTTCAGTACCTTTTAGATATCTCATGATTCTCTTGATTGCCATCATATGATTTTCTCTAGGATTTGCTAAAAATCTTACCACCATACCAACTGCTAGTGTAATATCAAGCCTTGTATGTACTACACACTGCAATTTTCCAATCATTGATATGTATGTGGTCTAATCTACTTCTTTGGAATCATCATTCTTGGAAAGCTTATGTCCAGTAGACATAGGGGTTCCAATTGGTCTTGAATCTTCCATTCCAAATTTTTTCAGTATCTCCTTGATAGACTTAGATTGAGTGATGTAGATACCATTTCTATTTTTTTGTATTTGCAACCCAATAAAGAATTTTATCCAAACATGGACATCTCAATTTCTTTACTCATTTCTTCTAAAAATGCTTTGCACAAGTCATCATTTCTTGTGAATAAAGTATCATCAACAAATATTTCTGCCAACACAATCTTCTTGTCTGGTCCTTCTTTGATATTCAAATTATTGTTATCATCTATTCTTTCAAAGCCAATCTATACCAAGTAATTATGAAGTCTTTCATACCAAGCTGTAGGAGCTTACTTGAGACCATATAATGCTTTATGTAACTTGCAAATCGTGTCTTTTTTTTAGGATCTACAAAACCTTCTGGTTGTTCAATGTAGACTTCCTCATCAAAAATTTCATTCAAGAATGCAGATTTAACATCCATTTGATACACTTTAAATCCTCTATGTGTTGCATATGCTAGTAAAGTTTTAACACCTTCTAATCTTGCAACAAGAGAAAAAATCTCACCATAATCAATACCTTCTTCTTGAAAATAACCTTTACATACCAATATTGCCTTGTTTCTGGAAACTTTTGTTGGAATATTCAAATATGGAAAGAGTACTTATGAGAGGGGGGGGGGGTGAATCATAAGTATCACACTTTAGCCAATAAAACTTTTAACTACAAGTAAATTGCATGCATGTAAATACATCAAATAGATATGAAACTAAACACATGCATCAACAACTCATAACACTGGAATTTGGTAACCTAGAAACCCTCCAAGAATAAGAAGGTAAAACTGGGGTGGGGATGGTACCCACAAAAATTACTGTAGCAATATTGTTCAACCACTTCTGATGGTCTACCCTGTTAAAGGCCTGCCCTATTAAAGGCTTTACACTATATCAATAGTGACCTGGTTAAAGGCTTTACAAACACTTAACATAAAGTGTCACCCTGTTAAAGGATTTTAATCACCTAATTAAAGGATCTACAAAATAGCTGTTAAGCTAACCTATCACCATAGGATTTTCATTCTAATACAATTGCTAGAAAGTATTAGGTATAATGAACCTGATAGATTACAATCCTTGATTGCTGAATGCAGGCACCTTTTTCGCTTTCTCTGATCTTGATCCTTTTGTGATCTGATAACCCTCTCTTTTGAAAGTAGATTTCCTTGTGCACCCCTTGTATGTCTTCTCATATTTTTTTACAATGAAATTTCGTCTTCCTTATAAATACTTCAAAGACTTAGGGTTAGATATGGATCTACGATCCACATTGAATCTCAATTTCTCGCTCAATACTTGTCTTTTACTGATTGGTTGCATGCCTTTATCATTTTTCTTATTGGCTAGATGTAGATTGCATAGGAAAGATAAACGATTCAATCTCATCATTAAATCCTTCAAGATTTTCCTTATGTCGGATGCAAAAACTATTTGTATCATAATTTGTGCAATTAAAAACCCTTATGCTGATATTCTGAGTTACTCGGCTCCTGAAGCATTGCTGATGCTTAGCACATGTTGTTTCTTGGATAGTTCGGCACCTAAACAAAACTGTATCACTCAACACCTACTGTTACTCGGCACTTGTTAACACTCGGCACCTGTTAACACTCGGCACTTGTTAACACTCGGCACTTGTTGACACTCAGCACCTGTTAACACTTGGCACTTGTTAACACTTGACACTTGTTGACACTCGACACCTATTAACACTCGGCACTTGTTAACACTCGGCACTTGTTGACACTCAGCACCTACTATTACTCAGCACTTGATATAGCTCAGCACTTCATATTACTCAGCATTGTTTAGTGAAAAAAATGGTTAAGTGTATTGACACTCAGTTGTCAAATTTATTCTTTAAGCTAACAACTTTTCCATCTTCGTTTAGGTTATTTTTGAACACCCACTTTGTGCCAATTACATTTTTATCCTTAGGTTTAGGAACAAGAGTGCATGTTTTTTTTCTTTTCTATTTTTTCTATCTCTTCATTCATTGCTTCAACCAAATTTCATTATCCAAAGAATATTTAACATTTCTAAGTTCAAATTCAGCAAGTAAATAATTTGCTTCTTGTCATTGCTCCATCAGATTTGTCTCCAATGATCTGATCAGGTGTATGATGCCTTCTAACATATCTTGCTAACATAGGTTCTTTGGGTTTTGAATGAGTTCCACTATTTTCATCATGAACTTTAGTATTGAGCTCAAGTCCCATTGTTTGTGACTCGGGTCCATCAGACTCGGTTTGAACTAGCTCAGTAGCTTTTAACTATGACTTGAGTCCTTCAAATTGAGACTTGGGTTGCACTGTCTACAACTCTATAATTGTTGGAGATTTTGGGGACTCAAGAGATCAAGCCTCCTTTCTTTTAGATAGGTTTGTTAGGGTATTAGGTTCATAGTAAATAAATCTTCTGTAGTCCTCTAGCTCTTTGTTGCTTTCTTGTTCACTCTTTTCTACAAACTCATCAATTCTAACATGTGCACTTGCTATTATTTTATGAGTAAAAAATTTCAAACATTTTTATGCTTTATTTTTGTAGGAGTATCTTAGAAATATGCTTTCATCACCTTTTACATCAAATTTTCCTTTTCTAGATTCTTTTAGGATATAACATTTGCTTCCAAATACTTTCAAGTAACTTACATTGGGTTTGTAGCCATACCATAGTTGATAAAGATTTTTGTTTGAATCTTTCTTCAACTATACTATGTTCAAGGTATGAACTACAATGCTGATAGCTTCCTTCCAGTGTTTGATAGCAACATTCTTTTCTATCATCAAGGTTCTTGCATAATCCATGATAGATTTGTTTCTTCTTTCAGCTATACCATTCTATTGCGGTGTACCAGGGGCTGATACTTGTCTTTTAATTCCTCTTTCAATGCAAAAATTATTGATTTCATTGGAGATGAATTCACCACCTTTGTTTGATCTTAAACATTTCAATCTCTTTCTAGTTTCTTTTTCTACTCTTGCAAGATACCATTTGAACTTTTGAAAGGCTTCTGATTTTTCTTTTAGATACATTATAGTCATCAACAAAAAGAATGAAAAACTTGTTGCCACTGTAACTCTCTATTCTAATATGTCCACATAAGTCTGTATGAACAATTTCTAAGATTTCTTATTGATATTTTTTTCTTTTGAAACTAGTCTTTTCCATCTTACCAATCTGGCAATTCTTGCATAAACCCATATTAGGTTTCTTCAAACTAGCAATACCTCTTACTCTTCTATGCTTGCTTATCTTAACCAGATTATCAAAGTTTACATGACATAGTCTTTTGTGCCATAACCAACTTTCTTCTACTTGTGCAATAAAACATGAACATTCACTAAGATCAAGATAAAATAGATTACCTTTTGTTTGCTTGCCAGGTCCAACCAGATTTCTTTAAATCCAATGTTATTCAATTGTGCCACACTTAGTAGATTATGCGTTAGTCTTTCAACCTAATAAGAATTGTCACATAAAAGTTCTTTAGTCAATGAAATGCATCCTTTTCCTTTTATGTTACAAGGTTAATTGTTTCCAAATCTCACACTACCTCCATTATAATATTCCATGTTCTCAAATTTTGTTTTATCTCCAGTCATATGATGTGAATAGCCACTGCCAATAATCCATATATATTTTTTCTAATATGAGAGATAAGTGCCATCTTATCTCCTTCATCATTAGATTCATTTTTTACAACAATATATACCATTTCATCTTCACCACAATCAAAATCTTTAGCTATTAAAAAAGATTTATTACCTTTGTCCTTGTAGTTCTTGTAGTTCTTAGAATTCTTCTTGCCTTTGTGCTTATTGCTTTTCTTTTCATCTTTGATTTCTTTGTTTGGAAACCTTGCAACAATGTGACCAACTTCTTCACAAGAACAAAAGATCAAAGAAACTATACCTTTGTACTTTCCTCTACCTTTGGAATACTTTCTTGCAAGTAGGGCTTCAAAAACTTCACGATCACTGTCTAAAATTTCTTTTGTTTCTTCTTCTTCACTTCTTGATTGACTGGAATTTAATTTTTTACCCTTTTCTTTAAGTGATAATTTAGCTTTAAAGGCAAACTCAATAACCTTTGAACTAGGAACATAGTTATCAAAGTTATCTAACTCAAAAGCTCTCAATCTTCCAACTAGAGCATCCAAAGATATTTTATTATTTGGATTACATCTCATCTCTTGAATAACAAACAATATAATGGCATAAACGGGAAGAAGAGTTCTAAGTACCTTTCTTACAACTATTTTCTCTTTAATATCTCCTCCAGATGCTTTGATTACACTTACACTTGCTTTGATTCTTTCCACATATTTTGCAATGATCTTCTCTCATTTTCATTTGATCAAAATGACCTCTAAGACTTTTAGCCTTAGCTCTTCTTAGATTGTCATCTCCTCTATATATATCTTTTAGTTTGTTCTACATCTCATGGGCTATTTTGCAATCTTTAAATTCATCAAATTTAGTATAACTAAGAGCAGATGCAATATCAATCATCATGATGTTATGATTCTTCTTTTCAGCAATATCTTCAACTGATAATGTTCCAATAAGAGTCTTGTATTCAGTATCAAGATGTTTATACCCTGAATTACTGATAATAGCCAAATTTAACCTCATAAGTCCTTGCCATGCTGAAAAATTGTCTCTATTCAACTTGGGAATCTCTCTTCTATAAGACATCATAATCTTTAGCTCAGGTCCTTAAAACCTTCTCTGCAAGCAACAAGAGCTCTAATACCAATTGTTGGAAATATAAGAGGAGTAACTAAGAGGGGAGGGGTGAATTAGTTACTACTAAAATAAATCCCATATCCCTGAGATGTCAATACAAAATAAAGTTTAAAAAATGAATACTATTGAAGCTCGGTAAACACACATAAAATGACGTAACTCGATAAGTGTTGATTATGCAAATCTTTAAATGTTATCTATGATTACCCTTACTTTGCAAACACATAAAATAAAATAGCATGAACACATTTAACACCAGGATTTAATGTGGAAATCAAATTTGGGAAAAACCACCAATTTTAACTAGTTACTATTTTCACTCTTCTAAAGTGAGCCCTATTAGGAGCCAACCCTATTAAAGGTTACAAAACACACTATTAGGTGTGACCCTATTAAAGGATTTAATCACCCTATTAGGAGTGGCTTTGTTAGAGGTCTTAAGACAATTCAAAAGAACTACCACCTTGTTAGAGGATTTATAAATAGCTACTAATCCAACTCTGTTAAGAGATTTAGATCACTGCTACAATGGTTAGAGAGTAACAATGAGCTGACCCAATTTGAATGCAATTGATTTTCTGAATACAAATCTCTATTCTAGCTTGTACTTGATCCTTCCTAATTAAATATATCTTTTCTACTCCACAAGGATATTCTTCTTATCCTTCAAATTTTCTTCCTCTCTTCATTATTAAACGTTCAATACATTCATAACATGCTCCTACACTTTTTGAATCCATGACTTGACTTTATACTTATATCTTTCATATTATCGATTTAGCTCATATACAACTTAGAATAACTAATATTCATCATCATAGTTGACTAGAAGCAATGTATAAATAAATTAAGCTTAATATGCCAAAACAAGAAAATACTTCTTTAGCCAACCTAGCTCGATAGACACTAACTCAGAAATGATTTCTTGTGTTAACCAACAGAAGCTTGGTGAACATTACAAACTTGCAAATATCCTTTAGCAACTGAGTGAGCTCAGTTAACATTGGTTCCATTCAAATTTTCTTCATTAACTAAGTGAACTCAATTAACACTCATCTTTTACAAACTTTCCTTCGACACCCAAGTGAACTCAATAGACACTGCCTTCTAAATTAGGAAAACATAGGAGTGCTTGGTAGACACAGAAAACTATCTTCACTGCCTGAGTGAGCTCAGCACACACTGACTAATAATGATATGATAGTTGTGTAACATCAAAGACAATATACAATTAATCAATTGTAACCAACAATTTGGTAATAAATTGTATGAATCAAGATTTAAAAAATTATGGTGAAGAGAATGAAGAAAAATCAAAGGTTGAATAGATCAAAACTTAGATGAATTAGAAATGGGTGAGGAAATTAGAGAAAAACACTAGGCAAGCCAATGAAGCTCTTGTCATCCAAACCAATGAGTTGGGTGAAGCATCCACATCAAACTAAGAAGTTAAGGAGATGGCTAGAACTAAGAATTCAAGGAAGATCCTACATTAGTTCTAAATATGCAAGAAAGAATAGTCCAAACCTGCATATTCAGATGCACAAGGTCAAGAAAAGGAACTACATTTTAATCGAGTTAAAAAATTCAATTGTAATTGATTTGTCTATCATCTCTGAGTGAAGCCAAGTTAGAAACTAGCTCTAACTGAGCTTCTTTATAAACAATTCATGTTGAGATCAAGTTTGAAGACATTTTCGAGTCTTCTCACCTGGCATATACAAAGCATTTATTAGACCCTAGAAGTTGAAATTTTTATAAAAAATAGAATCAAAAACTTATTTTCTCGCTGCAAATTTAGAGATCAGTTTGAGCAGATATTTTTGAACCCTAGGTGATCAAGAGCAAATTGTTGTGTTGTTGGAGAGAATTTGTTGAACTACATTTTTGGAAGGTTATCCATTAGAAAAATTATTCATTTACTAAGAAAAATGGCACCCATCTCTAGTACAAAGGTGAAGAAGGGTCTTAAGATGTTGCCAAAGAATGCAGTTTGCAGTACACCTAAGTTTGAGCTTTATCCTACAATTTTTGAGAAAAAGGATCCCATGGGAGCTCACTAGATCATTCCTCCAAAAGTACTATTGATCCATAACATTAGTTCATTTTATAGTTGCATAATTGAGGAGTTAAGTTCTTTTGAGTTGAATGAGGCTTATAATTGTAGATGCTATAAAATGGTTTGTTTCTATTGTTTAATCATATTTTCATACTAACACATCCCATTTTCTCATTTCAATAATTCTAATCATTTGGCCAATTTGATAATCATTTGAGAATATTGTGATAATATTCTTCATTACTCTCACCCCCTTTCAAATCAGCTATAGATCATTTTAGAATGGATTCCTATTTTGTCTAAACTTTTTGGAATTGACTCTAAATAATTTGAACATCATCAGAATCTCATCCAATCAACCCTAAACCATTTCAATATTGTCAAAATCCTTTCTAATCAACCAAACATCATCCCAAAACAACCCTAAATGTGATGTAGGAGAATCTTGGGTTTTCTTAGTGACTACTTTGGAGCTCATCAGAGGAGGCCCAATAGTTGCTTTGGAGGGTGCTTGGACTAGTACTCAGTTGAAGAAGGACTGGTGCTCAACATGCTCTGGGATCTCGACATGTTCTATAGAGCTTAGCATGGTTTGGGATCTCAACATAGTCTATGGAACTTGGCATGGTCTTGGAGCTTGGCATGTTCTATGGATCTTAGCATGGTCTTTGGGTACTCGGCATGGTTTTTTGTTGCTCGACATGGTTTGGGAGGAGCTTGGCCTTGATTATGAATTTGGTTCCTGTTGCAAGCTATGTAAGTAATTTTACACAATGATTTAAAATATGAAAATTTTAGAGATTGAAGAGGGCCTAGATTTATATCTATGGCTCAAAGTACACATTCTAACTATATTGGAGCTAGGAGGTATCATGATTTTACTGAAACATCAATTTTGCGCATTTAACTATTGTTGGAGGCTTACTTTGACATTTAATTTATGTATTTGTATTTAATTTGTGCTCTGGGCTGACTTGTGGCTTAGATTGGTATAAGTAGGAGTTTTGGGGAAGTATTTAGTCATTATTCATCCATCATGGAGAAGAGGATGAGCTTGGAAGAGCGAATTTAGAGAAAAGCTAGTAGTTGCATCTTGGAAAACAAGGAGATTGCTCGGTGGGCTTGCGATCACAAGTTGAGATCTTCCTTGGGGGGTTTCTACCAGAGTGTAGATCTCGACTAGCTAGTGTTTGTATTGGATCTTGAAGGATCTTGGAAAATTATTATTGTAATTGCTATTGTATTTGGTCGTAACCGAGAAGGCCTCAAAACCTAACACATTGCATGTAACAGTTATTTTATAAATAAATAATTTTAATTTGGTATCAGATCTTGTGTTATTGCTTCTTGCTTTTGTGTTTTTGCTGCATGGTTATTTACTGGGGGCTAGGACATCTCCTCTAGGGATTCTCATGTCTTTCTTTGCATCAAAATGATACGAAAAATGTCAAATATCTCAAATCAATCATCACTTATTTAGCCCTAGTCATTTTCGTGTCCTTTAGTTCCTTAGAAAGATATCAAATCTATCAAACCTATCAAATCCAATCTTAGCACTGTTGGAAACTTACAATTAGAAAAATTGTTGTTTTGTTATTGATGTCAAATCTATTGGTAAGACATATTGCTACCTAATCCAAATGTCATGACTATTTGATTGATGAAGATGATTTGAGAAATTTCTCATAACAATAGCACCTAGAGGAAAGGTTGATTTATGAAAATGATATTACAATGGACATTTTTTTAAATAGACTTTGATAAAACAAAGTGATTGTTTATACCTAGAAAGTCAAGCTAAGCCAAGAAATAGAGTAAAAATCCAAGAAATACCAATCCAGAAGATTTACAGTGACTAAGTAATTTAGTGATGACCAAGTATCATTATTTAGAGATTGCCGAGTAATAGTGTTGAAGATGAATTTGAGGAAATCGTGAGATCTGGCTGACTCACTTGATTTCTTAGGAGATGTAAACCACATTGAAGATAAGGCCGATGAGTTAGGTCATTAAATAAAAGGTGAGGATTAGGTAAAGACCTAATAGATAGATTCCAAAGAATTTTCTTGAAGATGATCAAGAATATGGATGGATAAAATGAATCATGTTGAACCTAATCGTAAACCCTAAGATCTACAATGATAGTGGAAAATAGAAAAGCAAGAATTACCTATTTAAATAGGCATGGAGATGAACTTAGAGGATATGAGAGAAGCACATAAAGATAGGTGGATAAGAGATGCACAAGGGTGGACACAAGAGTGTGTGAGTAAGTGTGAAGCTAAAGGAGATTGCTTATGCAGATGCTGGTGATTTTGATAAGTGAATCTAAGAAAATGGCATACATGTTGTTGAAAGGAGAAGGTTTATTTCTTGAAGGGTAGCCAAGTGAATCAAGAACATAGATGACAATGGGGAGCTTATCAGTGAATCAACACATGGACCAAACAAAGATTTGAACTTGCAAAGTGAGTTGAAATCATACAGATCAAGAACCTACTATTTTCTTTCTAATCATTGTAAATAGTTTGTAATGAAATCCTTTTAGTAGAGGTTGACCTAACAATCATTTAGAAGACTTAATAGCATATGCAAATCCTTTAACAAGCTGACATTCTAAATGGAATGATCAAAGTCCTCTAAAAATGCCACTCCCAATAGGGCGATTAAATCCTCTAACAAGGTCACATTTGACAATGTGTATTGTAAACCTTTAAAATTGTTTGCTCCTAATAGAGCTCACTTGGAAAGGGTGAAAAAGTGGTGACATGTTTCTAGTGGTTTTTCCCAAATTGGGTTTCCACATAAAATCCTAGTGTCAAACCCGTTTTAAATGCTTTATATGCTTTTACATTTGATAATATTTTCATTAAGCAAAACATGTTATGTTTGAGATAGTACTTTTATCATTACAATAGAGACCAAGCAATAATAGGATAAGAAGAATGGTGAGTGTTTATGTTTAATTGTTCAAATGGTACTTATGGACCTTGAATAATCGATTCACCCTCCCCACTCAAAGTTATTCTAAACATTTCTAACAATTGGTATAAGAGAATAGTGCTTATAGAGAAAAGTTTTAAGGTACTTAAAGCAAAAGATCATGACTCATAAGAGAGATGTACTAAAGCTAAACAAGGAGAACTTTCCTGGATGGTAGACCTTGATGAGGTTGCACATATCCAATATCAATGATGCTGCTATCAAGTTTATGGGCAATGAGTATGTAAAAGTAACAACTAGTCCTCTAATAGATGGACACCTAAAGAAAAAAAAAGAACACAACCAAACAATGTTGGAGATTCCCTCAACCCTAAGCTATGCCAGTTTTGATGACTTAAAAGATTGTGACAATGCAAAGAAAATGTGGGACAAATTGAAAACCATATATGGAGGTGATGACAATGTCTTAAGAGCCAAATTAGAAAGCATTAGAGGAAAATTTGATGGCATGAAAATGATGGAAGGTGAGAATATAGTGAAATACTACACAAGAGTCAAAGAGGTTGTCAATGCTAGTCATGGTGCAAATGGAGAAATCAAAGATGAAATAGTAATAAGCAAGGTATTGAGAACACTACTCCCTATATATGCCATTAGAGTTTCTACAATCCAAGAACTGTTATGCACACTAGGTAACACTTTGACATTAGAAGGTGTGATTTGTAGAATTAATAATTTTGAGATGTCTAACTTTGATAACTACACACCTACTACTATTGAATCTTCCCTCAAGTCACAATTAGTTCTTAAAAAAAGAAAAGGAAAACATGTGAAGAGTGATAATGACAGTTTTGATGATGAGATTGATGAACTCAAAGCCCTTATTGCAAAAAGATTTGGAAGAGGAAAAGGTAAATACAAAGGTAAACTACTTATTATTTGTTTCTCATGAAACAAGTGAAGGATTTGAGAAAATATGAAAATCAAATCTACAAAGCCCGCTAATACCTACATGTAGAAAACCTGTCACAAAGAAGAAAAAGACAAGAGGAGGCAAGGGTTTGCTCCAAAAACATGAAAAATGTATTCTCAGATAAAGAAAAGATATAAAATTACAAAGAGATCAATCCTTATAAAAGGAGATCAAAACCCAAAAAGGGTAACCTAAAATGTTACAAAGGGTAACCTAAAAGGTAAAAACTATTTAATAAATACTAATTAATTATTAAATAGAGAGTGAAAAAAGTGCATAAAGTAAAATCTTAAGAAGGGAGAAAAGGTAATTTAATTAATGAAATTAAATTAACCTTTTTCTCTAAAACCCTCCCTTAAGATGAGCAACAATGCAGTTACAAACAATGTAGAAAGAGTAAGGAAACTATAATGTAATACTGAAAGCAATACTTGGGTCATAGAAACAAGGCCCGTTGATGTACCCAATCACAACCAAATCTCTATGAAATAGAGAAATCCTGGTGGGGAAAACTCTACTCCAAAAAGAGATAACTAAAAACCTAGTGAAGGACTGCAAAAGCCTCCAACTAAAGGAATGTTCCAAAAAATAGGAACAAAGAGCGATCATGAAGAAACATTAGTGAAGCAAGAAGAAGTTGCAAAATCCATTAAAAAGAAACTACTGATCTATAGAACCTCCTTTGAAATAGAACCTAACTAGATAGAGAAGACTATAATCTACATCGAATCAGGAGGTAAATAAAAGAAAACAAATAGGCTCAAAAATACAAATGACATGAAACACCAAAGCCTAAAGAACTAATCAATCAAACCAAGGAAGCATGAGAAACAACAAAAGAACCCCCCCTAATGCAAAAAAGGGTGAGGTGACAAGAAACTAAGAAAGTGGGCCAATATCTCATGCAAAATAGAAAGAACCAAGAACATCGAGATTGAGGAAGAGGTACAAACACCTATAAGGGCATGTATCATCGATACATCATGGGGGTAATGTCATGGAAGGGACATTCACTTGATAAAGGAAGAGGGCACTAAAAGGCAAACAACTATCCACCCATGGCACTTTATAATGTAGTGTGAGTACACTAAGTCGCAATGATGAAAAAGATCCCAAAAATGTGAGTGGCACTTTATCTCAGTGTTTTTTCATAAAAATACTTACAAATGATATAAAAAATGACTAGAAAGGACAAAATGTTGCTATAACAGATAGTACAACCCAAAAGAAGAAATCCAATACCACAAAAATGATCCCTGGACCTAAAACATCCAAGATATCCATCTTAGTGCAATAAATCAAAACCCATAATAAAAAGAGCTTAGAGTAGAATTTGGAAGACAAACCAACATTTTTGGAAAGATAATTGAACTAGTTTTCGAAAAATATAATGTTTTCAAAAAATGGAGATGAGATGCTCAAGATATGCCCTTCAGAGTGAAATAATGAACACTTGGCTTTGACTACCCAAATAGGAAACCAAACTACATCAAAACCAAAAAAATACTACACCACTATCTTTGTCTTGGAACCAACTTTTCAATGCTTCTTTTGGATTAAAAAAGGACCTTTGTATGCTTAAGATATGGCCAAAAAACCAACAGTAGGTAAAAAAAGGACCTCAAGAGAATGCATGAGGGATGATGCAAAGGTAATGTTAGCATTTTACTACATTAAAATTGATGGCCGGCCAACTATCATATTAAGAAAAGACTACCACCTGGCATGCCACGTGATATTTCCATGTGGGATGCCATGCAACAGTGCCACACGGCATCCACGTGGTAATGGGCCAAAAAAGGTGATGTGGCACTAGTGCCATGTGGCAGGTGCCTATGATGCCACGTGGGTGGGGTGTAGAGGTGGCTAGAGGATGACAGAGTGGTTGCACCATTGGCAGAGTTGCGGCCATGGTGGTGCATCAGTTAGCCAGGAAATGTTGGCAGTAACTAGGAACTTCAAGCGGTAGTGACAAGCTATAGAAAAGCAATAAGAGCCTAAAAAAGCTGTAAGAGAAGGAGTAGCCATGCCAAATTTTTTTTGTGGCTGAAAAAGATTTGATGGTTTTGGAAAGCACTATTGGTGCCAAAAAAAGGGGGCTTGCAGGCTGAAAAATGGCTTACAACCCTTATTCTAATTTAAAAAAAATTACCTCGGACTGGGTACAAAAGGCTATATGGTCTTCTTGGCAATTTTTTTGCCTCCTGGATCAACATTGTCCAAAATGGACAAACTTTATATGGAGATTAGGTTTTGATACCTTTTGGATCCATTCGTCAAGTACATTTGGTATCAAATTACTCTATAAATCAGCAACCCCCTATTTTCTTAAGAAATACCTAAAAAACTTTAGATCTAATCGGTCAAACCGTTGTTCTCCCTTTTTCTCCAAATACTATATAGGTTACAATAGATTTGGCTTTGATACCACAAAGGATTTGAGCAACTACAAAAATGAAATCCACAAAGCCCTTGAATACCTGCATGCAAAAAACTTGTCACAGAGAAGAAAAAGACAAGAGGAGGCAATGGTTTGCTCTAAAAACATGCAAATTGTATTCTCAGATAAAGAAAAGATATAAAATTACAAAGAGATCAATCCTTATAAAAGGTGATCGAAACACGAAAAGGGTAACCTAAAAAGTCTCAAAGGGTAACCTAAAAGGTAAAACCTATTTAATAATTACTAATCAATTATTAAATAAAGAATACAAAAAGTACATAAAGTAAAATCTTGAGAAGGGAGAAAAGGTAATTTAATTAATGAAATTAAATTAAACTTTTTCTCTAACAACAAGATTCGTCATATTGCTGCTAGGTGTCCTAATAGAGAGGATAAGGATGAAAGGAAGGAAGGAAAGTATGAAGGAAGAAGAGATGATAGTGACTACAAGAGAAAAAAGGATTAAAAAGGTAAGAAATCTTATTATATTACAGAAGAAGAAACTGATAGTGAATTTAAGAGTAATGATGATCAAGTTATCTACGTCGCTATGAAAGAAGACTCTAATGAGGATGAGAAAATTGCATTAATCTCATATGTAAAAAAAAGTGACAGATGGATAATTGATAGTGGATTCTGGTATCATATGACTGGAAACAAAGACAAATTTGAAGATATTGGTCCATACAAAGGTGAATGTGATAAATTTGGAAATGATATCCCATGTGTTGTAAAAGGTAAAGGTACTATTCAAGTAATTGACAAGATAAAATGTGACAATGTTTACTGGGTAAAAGGACTTAACTATAATGTGTTGAGTGTTTCATAGCTAAAAAAATCAAAATAAAAAGTTGAATTCCACAATAGGAAGGCCAATATACATGATGCTAATGGTAAGCTGATTGGAACTAGTGATCAGACAAGAGGTAACTTGTTCTATCTAGATTTATCAAATAAGACATGTTTGTTTGCACAACAAGAAGATGTTTGGTAATGGTACAAGAGCTTATGTCATGTCAATTTTGACAATTTGGTGAATATTAGTAAGATGAAGAAAGTAGGGGGTTGGATAAATGGAAAAATCCTACTAATGCTATGTGTAAATAATGTCAATTGGGAAAAATGACCAAGTCTAGTTTTAAGAGCAAATCATACATTGCTAGTGACATTTTGGAATTGGTTCATATTGACCTATGTGGACCCATTGATGTTCAAAGCTATTGTGGAGATAACTATATCATTATATTTGTTGATGATTACTCTAGGATGATGATTGTGATGTTCCTTAAAGATAAATATGGTGCTTTTTAGTTATTCAAGTGATTTAGCTAGAGTTCTATTGTGATAACACAAGTGCTATCAACATTTCAAAGAATCCAATGATGCACATTAAGACAAAGGACAATGCTATCAAGTATCACTACTTGAGGGAACTAGTTCAAGACAAAGAAGTGAAGATAGAATATGTGCATACCAAAGAACAAATTGTTGACATATTTACTAAAGCCTTACCTAAAGATTCTCATGAATATCTTAGAGTTAAACCAAGGGTGATTCCCCTAAATAAAGATACTTAAGTAGAAAAGATGCATTGCATCAAATGTTCTAATAAGAATATCTTACACAGTGATGCAATACAACTCTACTTTGGGAGATGCCTAAGGTAGATAGTCAAGTACACCATATCAGATCAATCATAGAAAGATGACAAAAATCAACCTGACATGCAAATATCCACATAATTCAGATGTATGAAGTGACTGAAGCTCAAAAAGCCATGTGTCTTTGGTATTGTTGTCAAAGAGGGAGAGATATTGAGATAAGGGAGAGATATTAAGATAAAAACACAAAAGAGATAGAGGGAGAATATACAAATGAAGATGTATCCTAGAGGGAGATATATTCATTCAGAGGGAGAAAATGACATATAGAGAATTAGAATGATAGTAAAACATCTTTTAGATTGTATGGTAATAAAGTTGTTGAGGTACTAAGTTTTTGCTAGTATTGAGATGTTCCCATCAATGCCAAAGAGGGAGATTGTTGGAAACCTACAATTAGAATAATTATTGTTTTGTCATTGATGTCAAATATATTGGTAAGACATATTGCTACCTAATCTAAATGTTATATCTATTTGATTAATGAAGATGATTTGAGAAATATCTCATAACAATAGCACCTAGAGGAAAGGTTTAGTAATGAAAAGGATATTACAATGGACATTTAATTAGATAGAATTTGATAAAGCAAAGTGATTGTTTATATCTAGAAGGTCAAGCTAAGCTAAGCAATAGAGTAAAAGGGAAAGGAATCTCAAGTGATACTAATGTCAACTAAGCCACAATATGTAACAAGAAAATCAAGTGTTGACAAAGAAATGGTATCAACTGAGAAAGAAAGTTGATGCAAAGCTAGAATATTTATAGTGATCAAGTAATTCAATGATGACCAAGTGTTAAAATTTAGAGATTGTCGAGTAACAGTGTTTAGAATGAATTTGAGAAAATTGTGAGATCTAGTAGACTGAGTTGATTTCTTGGGAGATGTAAACTATGTTGAAGATAAGATTGATGATTTGTATTATTAAATTCAAGGTAAGGATTAGGTAAAGACCAAATAGACTAATTCTAGAGGATGATCAAGAAGATGGATAGATATAATGAATCATGTTGAACCTAATCACAAACTCTAAGATCTATGGTGATAGTGGAAAATGAAGTACCATGAATTACCTATTTAAATAGGTATAGAGCTAAAATTAGAGGATATAAGAGAAGCATATAGAGAAAGGTTGATCATAGATGCACAAAGTTGATCATAGATTCCAAACTCTTATGCTGATATCCTGGATTAGTCGGCTCCTGAAATATTTCTGTTGCTCGGCACATGCCGTTCTACTGAGTTACTCGGCACTTACACAAAACTGTGTTACTCGGCACCTAAACTTTACTTGACACCTGATCTTCACTCGAAATTTAAACTTTACTTGGCACCTACACTTTACTCGGCATTTACACTTTACTCGGCACCTACACTTTACTCAGCACCTAAAGATTACTCGGCATCTATTGCACTCGGCACATATTCTTGATCTTGGTTAAGTGTATTGACACTCAGTTGTCAAATTTATTCTTTAAGCTAACAATCTCCCCCTTTGACATGAGTGGCAAAAAAACTTAACCCATGTGACTTAGTAATTAATCCTTCATTCAAACTTTGCTTCCCAAAATTTGCTTTCTCCCCCAAAATTCCAAAATTTTCTTATCTCTGCTATCTCGCTGTCAAAATTTCAAAATTGGCTATCTCTACTATCTCCCCCTTTTATTATACTTACTCCCCCTTTTATTATACTTATCATTTCATTCCTGTACTCAACTTCTTTCTCTAATTACTTATTCTTCCCCTTTTTTGACACTTATGTCAAGGGTCTTTACAATGAAATGCCATATTTGGCCAAAAATGTGCTATTTACTTCAAGGAGTATCTTCAAAGCTGCATCCTAATTTGCTAATGCGACATCTAATGTCTTATGCTGGATGGCAATCTCTGCTGCTAGGTGTAAAAGTCCATCAAATGAAGAAAGATTGGGGTCTTTCCTAAGGACTGTCTCTGCATTTATTTGCTCCCTATGAAGTAATCCCAAATGAGGAGTAATTGATGATTGCATTTGTATCAATTTGGCTTTTGTAGTCACCTCTTCTGCTGCCAAAACGGCTAGCTCTCTTTGTGTGTGAAGCGATTGGACAAAATGCTTCTCACTCTGAGCTGGATCTGTAGGGAGTTGCATACTAGAAGTTTTCAGATTGCTTTCCAAACTCAGTATTTTCTGGCTAGTGTCTTGTGTGAATGTTGAAAAATCACACAACTTGTTGTACAGGGAAAAGATGTTTCCTAGTACAATTTTAACTATTGTAACTTTCTTTGCCAGTTCTTCTTGTGCTAGTGCTATATCACTGGATATTTTACTGTTTACTTTTCCTTGGAACTTCTTTTCTGACCATTCAAGTAATTTTACATTTGTTTCCTGGTCTTCATTAGTCACCTGGTCAACTATATCAGAAAGTTGTTCCATGATTGGTCTTGACTCATCTGGAGATTGTAAGCAAAAAGGTTCTGTGAATATGTCCTTAATTTCATTCAATGTACGCTTATGCTTGTATTCCTTTCTTAGTGCTTCTTGTCTCCTTCTTTTGTCTAGTGCACTCTGAATTTCATTAATCTTTTCTTCTGTAAGAGTGCTAGATTCATAATATGGGATTTTAATTTCTTCATCAAGCTCAGGAACTCCATAGTGAAGTCTCTTGACTGCTTTTGATGAACTCGAGCCTGGTGTTCTGATTTTCAGCTATAATGCATCTGTGCTCAGCTGCTAAAGAGTTTGTGTTGGAGTCCCAGATTTGGGTAATGCAACCAGTGTTTGTATTGCAGTATCCTCCTTTTTTTGTGTCTCTTTTTCTTCAGCTTGAGTATCCCCTTTTTGAATGCTAGATGGGGTTGAACTTGGTGGCTGTTCAGATTTTTCTTTTGTTTCCCCTGCTACTATACTTGGCACTTGGAGTGTATCAGTACTTATACTTGGTGAAGGTGGTGGTGGAAGGAATAGAATACCAGTAGTTTGTGTGATCAAAGGTGGCATTTGTGCTTTTACCCTTGTTTTTGCTTTGACTTCTGGATTCTGTAATTCATCAACACTGACCAATATAGGATTTGAACTTAATTTTGCTACTAAAAATGATTGGTCAAGGATTTCCAAATCCTCTGCAGTTAATGGATTGATGTTTTGAACTAAAATTTCTGTAACATCCTTTATTTTTATGAAATCTGCAGGTGTGATGGTGGCATGAGGAGGACTAGGAGGAGATACCTGTATGTCTTGCATACTTTGATCGTGTGGCTCAGCTGTATCTTTCTCTTCCTCTTTCTCCTCATTGAGTGCCTCTCCTTCCTTTTCTCCTTTACTCTCCTTCTCCACTAGTTTCTTCTCTTTTATTTCTGATGCTCCCTTTTCTTTTATCTTGGCAATTGCTTGTGCCTTATATTCCTCATTATATACATCTTCAATCTTCTTGTAAATTATTTTCTACAATCTTGTGGATTTGGTAACTACCTCTTCAATTTTATTCTGTAGAATACTGAATGCTCTATACTTGGGAGTGAATCTGTTATTATGCCTTTTTATGGCATTTATTATTTGATCTCTAGTCAAATCAGGCAACAATCTTGCCAATGTTGACTCCCTTATTTCTTTTTCCATTTGTAAACAAAAATGCCATTTATCCTCTATGATTGTATACAGTTCTCTCGGCATAGAGTCATCTAATTCTAGAGGTGTGTGCTTATATTCAGCCATCATAGCATACATAGACTCCTCTAATTTATTTTGCTCTCCTTTGGTGAGCTTAGAAAAATTCAGATTCTTTAATCCTTTCAAATCATTACTTCTAATTTCTGTACATAATTTATCAACATCAATCTGGGGTATTTGTCTTACCTCTTGAGATTGACTGTTGTCTTCTAACTTTGTTTCACCCTCATCTGTTTCAGGCTGGGGAATGAACTTCCTCTTCTTTGACTCAGCAGCAGTCTTCTTTGAGTCTTTCTTCTTCCCTTTAGCCTCTTCTTTTGCTTTTTGATTTGTGGCCCTTGTGGTTGGTCTTTTTGTTGCTGGGGCAACTACTTTCCTCCCCTTGGATTTAGGAGCAGATGGAGTTGTGGTCTTTTTCTTGATTGGTGCTTCCTTGGCCACTTCAAACTCAACACTTTCCTCTTTGTCTCCTTCTCACCCTTGAGTCTGATCCTAAAGTTTGTCATCTTCTTCTTCAATGACTTCTTCTTCTTTTTTAATGTCATCTCCTTCTTCTTCTGTTGTCCCTTCTTCTTCTACACCAAACTTTCTTTTGATTTGTCTTACCATTTTCTCTTTCTTCTTTACTGCTGAAGCAGTCTTCAACTCTATTATTATCTTTGATTTGACAACATCATAAGTTCCAAAGATTTTTGCATTTTTGTCTACTTCTTCTGCAAGTAAGGTTGTTATTGCTGCAGAGGCTTGATCAGCATCAAGTTCATATCCTAGTGGCCTAAGCCATCTTATTCTAGGTATAACTGCTTGCACATAAGTATAATCTATATCTACAAGAAAGAAAATATCTTTTTCATATTTCTCAGTCATTGAAACTGGAATTCTCATTCTTTGTTTCATGGACTTTTTGAAGTCCTCAAAATAACCAGTCACTTGGGCATCAAAATTTTCACCCATCTGTTCAATGTATCCATTATTTTGTTCAACAATTGTTTTGTCTGTATTCCATTTAACTTTCCCTATAGAAGGAAATTCTTTCATTAGATACAAAAACATACATATCAAAAGTGATCCAAATTTACATTGAGCTCCTTTGCTCTTCCTTATAGCTCCCAGATTTTCACTAATCTATTGAAACATGAGCTCTGCCAGATCATAAGTGTGATCCCTTTTTATTATCTTGTATGCAACATCAACTGCTATATAAGGTACACTATTTAATCTGCTTGATTGATAGAATTTGTGTGAAATAATTCTTACAGCAAATTCTAGTAGAGGATCAGTGACTATGTCAATAGTCATCCCTCTATTGTTCCATTTTGCACTTGTATTTCTCTCAATTACTTCCCTTTTGTCACTTCGTAGGGTCTTTGGCCGATCTAGGGTTGGAATACCAATAACCCTATGAATGATTTTCTTGGTGAATTTTACTGGCCCTGACTCTAACCAAAAAGCTCCGTTATGTATTCGGCTCAAAACTATCCGTACCCATTCTGTTTTGAAGACAGTCGAAAATGCTAGGGTTTTGGTTAATCTTTTTCTTTCTACAATGGAAAACTCATTTTTTAGTACTTTTTTTTCACATAATTTATCATATGCATTATGAATTTCTAAGTCTCCTATGGCTCCAATTTTACAATTGTAGCATCTGCGAACATCTTCTACCATAACAACTTTATTCGGAATAACTGATAATGCACCTGCAGGATCATTCTTGTATGCTACTTTAGGTATGGGCTTAAATTTAGGTTTTTTTACTTCATTTTTGACCAACTGAACTTCATGGCTTTCTAAACCCTTGGTGGTTCCTGACCCGGATGCCATTGTTTTCCAAACTAGGGTTTTATAATTCAAACAAGTTTGTGAGACCAACGTAGCTCGACACTTAAGAGAAATACCTTGAATCGACGAGATCGTTGTTGGAATCTTTCACGAATTGCTTCTAAACTTTTCTTGATCTTCTTCGCTCCTTTTTCGGCTTTGCTTCTTGATCGCGATGCAAAAAATTGATTCAAATCGCGATAATATACCCTGATTTCATCGCATTAAATGCTCAACTGCCAACTCGGCTTCTAAAGAAATTTCAACCTAACTCGGCATCTACTAAATTTCCTTTCTACTCGGCTTCCATTGGAGTTTTTTTAACTTGGCATCGGTTATCAACTCGGTCACTGTTGGGAGCTCGGCATCTGTTTTGAGTTTTGACTCGATATCCAAAGGTAGCTCGGCATCAACATTTAGTTTTCGTCTTGACATCTTGTTTCATGTAGATTTATACTTTGAATTGCTTCTTTGTCTTGGGACTGATGTCTGATATAACTTTGTATATCAGTCCCATACACTTCTCATGCTTAGTTTGATGAAGTGTGATCACTTCACCCATTGGGTGAAGTGATCCCTTCACTTGATGTATTGCACTCATCTCTCTTTTTCCAAGTCTTGTTCATTTCCCCCCCTATCTTTTCAATATTAATCTTTTCTTTGCCTTTATTCTCTTTAGACTTGGGTGCCTTTGATCTTGTAGGACAATTTTTGCTGATATGACCAGTTTTCAGACAACTGAAACATGTGGTTTGGTTCAACCATCTTTTGTAGTTCCCTCTGAAATGTGTTCTTATGCAGTTCTGTGGTGTATGTCCATATTCTTGACAATAATGAAAACTGTACCTGGTATTGTAATCCCAATGATGATGACTTTCTTTTCCTTCTGTTTTTGCTGGTTGATTTGATGTCCACATAGGTTTTGATCTGCATTCAAATGCCCTATGTCCATACTTATTGCAATTATAACAATGTCCATCAAATCTCTGAGTCCTTGTGAAATTGGATCTGCAATCTTGTGTCATATGTCCTTGCATGTTGCACTTGTGACAAAAACTCTTACTCTTGGGTGTGTTTGGTTGATTGAATCTTCTGCTCCTACACACATTAGCAGTATGTCCCTTCTTATTACAATAATGACAAGTGGGTTTAGTATTCTTACCTTTGTCACTTCTTTGTTTAGCACTTTTTGATGATTCTCCAACTTCAGTGCTATTGTAACCAAGTCCTGATGTATCATGGGCAGATCTTGGAGTTTTCAGCAACTATTCAAAATACTTGATGGCTTCACTTGACTTGTTGAGATTTTCTGCTACCTCTTTTTCTCTGTTCAATTCATTCTGCATTTGTTCATTCTGCATCTTCAGAGTAGAGATCTCAATGTCCTTCACATTGAGTTCATGATGAAGGTTCATCATTTGAGCAAGTGTATCCATCTGCATGTTTGAGATCCTTGTCAGTTCAGTACATTTTTCTTCAAGTCTGTTTGCAAGATTCCTTTTGTCATTTTCCATCATGACCTTATCATCAACTGCTCTTTTCTTTTGTTTTGTAATTTCACATATCATTATGGCCTGTGATTCATGTTCCATCTTGAGAGATCTAATCTCTTCTGCTTGAATTTTTTTTTTCTCCATCAGTTCTGCTATTGCTACATCAAACTCTTTAGTATCTCCATTGGAAAATATGTTGGTGGTATCAATTTCCTTGTAGTGTATATCATTCTCAGCTATGGCCAGATCTTTCCTTTTTTTTAATGAGTTTCTCAAATTGATTCTAAATTCCTCCAAGCTATGCAAAGCAAGTTGCACATCTATCACCTGATTTTCAATGATCTTTCCAAGTTTGAAAGCTTCCATCTCTAGATCTTTTCCTCCAAGCTGTTAAACTTTTCCTTATGAGAACCTGGTAACGCTCTGATACCAATTGTTGGAATATTCAAATGTGGAAAGAGTACTTATGAGAGGGGGGGGGGGGGGGGGGGGGGGGTGAATCAGAAGTACTAAAATTTGTCCTATAAAACTTTTATGTGGAAATAAATTGCATGCATGTAAATACATTAAGTAAACATGAAACTAACACATGCATCAATAACACATAACACCTGAAATTGGTAACCCAGAAACCCTCCAGGAATAAGAAGGTAAAATTGGGGTGGGGATGATACCCACAAAAATTACTGCAGCAATATTGTTTAACCACTTCTGATGGTTTGCCTTGTTAAAGGCCTGCCCTATTAAAGGCTTTACACTGTGTCAATAGTGACCTGGTTAGAGGATTTAAAAACACTTAACATGAAGTGTCACCCTGTTAAAGGATTTAATCACCTATCTCTAGGATCAATGAAATAGCTGTTAAGCTAACCTATCACCATAGGATTTCCATGCTAATACAATGGCTAGAAAGTATTAGGTAAAATGAACCTGATAGTTTACAATCCTTGATTGCTGAATGTTGGCTCTGTTTTTCTTCGTCTGATCTTGATCCATTGTGATCTGATATCTTTCGCTTCTGAAAATAGTATATCAACCACTCTATATCTTCTCCTCTATATCATCATCTTCATCATCTCCTTCTCTATCATGTCTTCTCTATGAGATATCGTCTTCCTTATAAAGACATTCGAGGATTTAGGGTTAGGTCTGGATCTACGATCCATATTCAATCTTCATTTCCGCTTAATACTTATCTTTCGCTGATTGGTTGCATGCCTTTATCATTTTTCTTATTGGCTGCATGCAAATTACATAGGAAATATAAAAGA
Source organism: Cupressus sempervirens (assembly GCA_028749045.1). NCBI lineage: Eukaryota > Viridiplantae > Streptophyta > Pinopsida > Cupressales > Cupressaceae > Cupressus > Cupressus sempervirens. The sequence continues at coordinate 430,000,486 of CM053787.1, read as the reverse complement.
TTCGATCTGATCATTAAATCCTTCGAGATTTCCTTATGTCAGCTGTAAAGACTATTTTCATCATAGTTTGTGCGATTCCAAACTCTTATGCTGATATCCTGGATTAGTCAGCTCCTGAAATATTTCTGTTGCTCGGCACATGCTGTTCTACTGAGTTACTCGACACTTACACAAAACTGTGTTACTCGGCATCTAAACTTTACTCGGCACCTGATCTTCACTCGACATTTACACTTTACTCGGCACCTACACTTTACTCGGCATTTACACTTTACTCGGCACCTACACTTTACTCGGCACTTGAAGATTACTCAGCATCTATTGCACTCGGCACCTATTCTTGATCTTGGTTAAGTGTATTGACACTCAGTTGTCAAATTTATTCTTTAAGATAACAATCTCCGTAGTCAACTTCAAATGACTAGGTAAAGGTGTGCTTACAGCTTTAGCATTCTCCATAGAAAGAAGTTGCAACACCTTCTCAATATAATCAGCCTAAGATAGTGTCAATTTTCTATTTTTCCTATCTCTGCAAATCTTCATACTAAGGATTTTTTTTGCTACCCCTAAATCCTTCATAGCAAATGCATGTGCTAATTGGTGTTTTAGCCCTTTAATGTGATCCATGTTAGACCCATCTATAAGCATATCATCAACATATAAACATAAAATAATGTAGTTGTCATCATCCAAACTCTTAAAATAAACACAATGATCTAAATGACACCTATTGTATCCATGCTCATGCATAAAATTGTTAAATTTCAAATACCATTGTCGAGGTGCTTGCTTCAAGGCATATAAACTTTTCTTCAATTTGCACACTAAGTTCTCCTTACCTTTGACAATAAATTCCTGTGTTTCAACCATATATATATATATATATATATATATATATATATATATATATATATATATATATATATATATATATATATATATATATATATATCTTCATCCAAATCACCATGAAGAAAGGTTGTTTTAACATCAAGTTGCTCTAAATGCAAATCTTTAGTAGCCACAAGACTTAAAACAGTACAGATAGAAGTCATTTTAATAATAGGAGGAAATATCTCATCAAAATCAATGCCCTTTTTCTTTGCAAATCTTCCCACAAATAACCTTGCTTTAAATCTTTTCTTACCTCCTTCCTCTTCTTTCAACCTATAAACCCACTTATTCTATAAAGCTCTTTTACCTGCAGGTAGCTTCCATAAATCCCATGTTTTATTCTTTAGAAAAGAATCCATTTCATGTTTCATTGTAGACTCCCACTGAATCTTAGTATCCACCTACAAAACTTCATCATAACATTCAGGTTCACTAGCATCAGTAAGTAAAATTGAATACAAAGAGAGACATAATCTTTCTGGAGGTCTAATTTTCCTTGTTGACTAACGTAACATTCACCAGTATGTGTGGTATTTTTTGTTGTGGTTGTTGTACATCATGAGGAATGGCTGGAACATTAGCTTTTGGAGCATCATCCAACACTACATAATCATCTTCTTTCTTCTCATGTTGTTGCAACAGATCTTTGTACAACACTTTCTCATTGAATATGACATCCTTGCTTCTTAAAATTTTATGATTTTCAAAATCCCAAAGCGTATAACCAAATTCATTAATTACATATCCAACAAATACACATTTATTTGGCTTAGCTTCTAGATTGGTTCTATTTTCAAAATCTATGTGAGGAAATACTTCACAGTCGAAGGTTTTGAGAAAAGAATAACTCAACTTCTTACCAATCCATGCTTCCTCTGGAATACCACAACCCAAAGGAGTAGAGGGACCTCTATTAATCAAATATATAGTAGTATTGATAGCCTCCACCCACATGTGTAAGGGCAACCTAGCATGCAACCTCATGCTCCTTGCCTGCTCCATTATAGTCCTGTTCATGCTTTCAAACACTCCATTTCTTTGTAGAGTCCTTAGAATAGTTTTTTGTTAGAAGAATACCATTAGTGGAGCAATAATCTTCAAATTCATGACTAAAATACTCACCACCATTATCAAATCTAAGACATTTTAATTTCTTACCAGTCTCATTTTCAACCAAGCATTTACATTTCTTAAAAGTTTGAAATACATCATATTTTTGTCTAGGAAAATAAACCCATACTTTTCTAGTTGTGTCATCAATAAATGTAACATAATAATAAGAGCCACCAAGGGAAGATACCTGAGCCAATTCTCATACATCTGTATGCACAAGCTCTAATTTCTCCTTTTTGTTTTCCTTTCCAGTCTTTACAAAACTTACTCTGTCTTTTTTTACATACACACAACTTTCACAGAAATCCATATTAATACATTTTAGACCTAGTAAAACTTTCTTTGAATGAAGTAATTTCATACCTTTCTCACTCATGTGCCCAAGTCTGTTGTTCCATAGTGTTGTATCAGAATCTACATCAACTATTTGTTTTTCCTGCTCAACTGCAACAATTGTTCCTCAACATTCATTTTTCTATGAAACAATTAAAGTAGAAGGAACAATATGACTTGTACAAAGATATAAGGTGCCTCCTTTCACAAATTTTTCTACTACAAGGGAACCATTTGAAACCTTCCAATTTTTATCATTAAAAGTAACTACACAACCCTCATCACCGAGTTGCCCTATTGAAATTAAATTCCTACTCAGCCTTGGAACATATCTTACCTCATGTAGTAGCCAATGATTCCCATTCTACAACTTAATCTTAATTTTTTCCTTTCCAAAAATTTGATAGGGTTCATTATCCCCCAAATAAACAAGCCCAAAATCCCCTTGGACATAATCAATGAAATAACCTCTATGAGGTGTAGCATGAAATGAAGCACCATAATCTAAAACCCATGAATCATCAACACTTTCTAAAGACAGAAGCAAAGCATCCTCTTTGGATTTTTTACGTTCCACATTTGCCATTTTGTCTCCATCTGGTTTATCTCCTTCATTTTTATTTTGATTCCAGTAATCTTTCTTTTTAGGACTTGATTTCCCATAGTATTAGTAGTCATTGAGTCCTCTCAATTGAGACCTCCTCCCCTTTGACTTTCCTCTTGATTTCCCATAATTTCTAGAATTACTTCCTCTCTTAGTTGTTCTGCCCCTTCTATTTGCATTCAAAGCACTTCCTGATGTAGATCCACTTGAGGATTTCCTCTTAGTTTTCTCACTCAAAATAAGACCAATCACATCATTATATTTTAGGGTACTAGATCTAGGAATAGAATTACTCACAACCATTACCAAGCTATTCCAGCTTTCAAGAAAAGAACATAAAATCAAGAGAGCCCTAATTTCTTCTTCAAAATTATACCCACAGAAGATAACTGACTAGTAATAGTATTAAACTTATTTAAATGATCTACAATAGATCCACCTTTTGCCATTTTCATGTTAAATAAATGCTTAATGAGAAATACCTTATTTGAAGCGGAGGGCTTTTCATATAGTATCGCTAGGGTTTTCATCAACTCTTCTATTGTCTTTGCTTTTGTAATATTAAATACCACTGATGGTACCAGACATAATCGAATGGTTCCAAGTGCTTTTTGTCTAAAAGATCCCATTCATCATTTGACATAGATCCCTGATTCTTGGCTTTGCCTTCTAACAACTTCCATAAATTCTTCTGATAAAGATAGTCTTCCATTTGCATCTTCCTTATCTAGAAGTTCTATCCATTAAACCTGCCAACCCTCAACCTACCTTGGTCTACCATCCCTCCCACTCAATTGTGATACATTCTTGCAGAGGATAACTAAAAAACAACCTTGCTCTAATACCAATTGTTAGTAATAAACCACACATAGAAATAACAATTACATGCAAATATAACCAATAAAAGAAAATTGTAGATCACATAGAAAAAACACAAGACACCAAGATTTAACATGGTTCACCCAATCTCTGGGCTACGTCCACCAAATAGCAAGTCTAATATTATTACACTCCAGTGATTACAACCTGATTGCAATCTATAATCCCTTACAGCTAAACACTATCATAAGAACCAATTTCTTATCACAACGTAATGAAAAACACCTAACACTAAGCCCTTTTATACAAGTAATTTTATGCCGCTTTAGGGTTATTGTTACCTATTTTTTCCCCCACCAAAATATTTGAATTTCAATTGCTTGCCCCACCCAATGGCTACTTCCATATTTAATGTTATTTAATTGCTTGGGAAATACAAAAATTAAATGATTAAAACCTTAGTATATTTACCTTTTTTGTTTTCACTGGCCTGCAACTTTCTACGTTGCCAAATCTTGCCTAGATCTACGGTGGGTGCTTTCTCGAATTCTCCAAATGCACGACCTTTAAATATTGTGGGAAAGCCCCTTAACGATGTGTGGTAGGTGGGTCCATGTCCTTCTTGTGGGCTGTAGGGTGGATAGGGTGGTAGGTTGTGCTGGCAGATAAGTTGGTGCCCACTTCCTCTCATTTTGAGCTCATCAGACTTTTTGATAGTGTGCGAAAGCCCCTTTCTAACGCGTGTCCAGATGACATCACAGAGGATAGTTGTACAGAGGTCTAGAAGTGTTTGTTCTAAGCATTGTCAGATCTTCTGAGATCCATAGCTGGCACATGCTCGCAAGATGGAGTTACAAGGTCTTTAAACAATGTGGGCATGCCCCTTTGTGACACGTGTCGCATGGCATCCTATGTTTTTAATTACGCTTTCCACCATCCAATGTGATTTGATCCATGGCTGGCGCATGCCTACAAGATGAAGATGCAAGGATTTTAAGCAATGCGGGTTTTCGCCGTTGCACCACATGGTTGGTGTGATGTCATGGGCCCACTTTCTCAGAAGTATCAACAGGTTATCTTTCGTGGCAATTGTTAGATGAGTCAGAGTACAATGAAGACATCTCATTAGCCCATCTAGCTGACTTGGCTTGCAGTTTTGTAGAGCTTTGACCACTATAGATTCAAACAAAATTGAGGGTTGGTGCTTCCTTGCAAGATGAAGTTGTAGGAAGATTAAACAATGCGGGGAAGCACTTTGGTTACACGCATCCAGGTGATGTCATGGCAAATGGTTGTAGAGGTTTAGAGGTATGTGTTCTGAGCACTGTAGATGCAAAAAAGATCAAGGGCTGGCCCTTTCCCTCTTGATGGAAGTGCAAGGGTTTTAATTATTGTAGGCAAGCGCCCTAGTGACACTTGTCTTAGATGACGTCAAGAGCCCACCCTTCTTGCAGGAAGATACTTGACGAGTTCTCACCATCTGATGCAAACAGATCTACGGCCAAGGCTTTTTCGCATTATGAAGTTATGAGGATTTTAAATATTATGGGAAAGTGCCTTGTTGTTGCATGTCACTGTAGGGCCAAGATGGTTCCATGAGTCATCAGGTGTTGCTAGTTGGATGCCAGGTGTTGTCGAGTGTGGTATGGGTTGTTGAGGTGGCATCAAGTGTGATGGGCCTGGTATATGAGCAAGCACAGAATACAAAAAATCTTTCATGATCGTTGATCTCGCAGAGATCAACAATTAGGGCTTTCCCACAATATGGAAGTGCAAGGAAGTTAAAAAATGCGGGAAAGTGGCTGAGGGACATGTGTCCCAGTGAGCCCAACCAAGGTATTAACATGAGGGAAGCATGTTTAAGGATGGCAGTTGGCAGTTGCATCGTGGTTAGGGTTTGAGGAGTTGGCGCAGTTAGTAATGAAAGATATGATCAACCATGTGGAGACTAGCAGAGTGGCAAAATAAAAAGAAATCGTTTGTCCACGTGGCTCATCCCAGTGCCAGAGTTTGGTTGACCTGTTGATTATGCTGATTCATGGGCTAGGAATAGGGGAAATCAAGGCTTGCCACATGATCTGATCCTTGTGATCAATTCCAACCACCTTTGAATGAATGCTGAATGCGGGAAAACACTCCACCACCTTCGATCCAATCCATCTACTTGGTCAAACAATTTAATGGAACCATTTTTGTCTTCTCAGGGCCTATTCCAAGATTGATTAGATATCATTGCATATGGATCTGTACTCAGATCAAATTTTCTCCATGATTTTTCTCTGTAGGACTTCAATGCAGTGGTTGTGGAGTAATTACAGTAGGAAGACACCTCAGTTATGCCTAAATTATAAAAGTAGATTTTGTAAATTTTGTAAAGGGTGAACCTTCTCTGATTTCTCTGATATTGTTGTACAATTTCATGTGTAAATTACCTTTGCCTCTGAACTGTATGACATTCTTCCTTATCTCCTTTAGCCATTGGTGTGAAAGTGCAAGAATCTATTTGCCTCTCATTGGTGTTTTGTGGATATCTACAATCTACATGACTGTATCTCTTCTGGCCTATGAATGATATATAAGTGAATCTTCTCTTTCCTTGTGTCATTCATTTGAGTTTTCTGATCTACATGTGGTTGTTAGATTAAAGCAAGTCTGAATGTATATATATTTTGGTGTCATGATGGTTCAATAGTGCATGTATGGGCAGAGATTAGTTTGAACACTCTATTTTGGTGCATCAACCCCTTAGGTTAGAATAGGTAGATTTTATTTTCATGCATTCCTTCTCCCTTTTCCTCTCCAAGAGTAGTTAGGTGCACCCTGATGGTAAGAGGAAGCCGGCCTTCTCTAGAGATTCAACCTCACATTTCAAGTCCCAGAACTTGGAGGTTGTTTCCATGTTTCACACGGTTGTCCTTAGGTAAGACTTTGGACAAGGGTGCAAACCTCTGTGACAAAAATTACAATATGTAGAATACTTCCCTAATCACTCACCACAAATTAACAGATTCACCCCTGCCATCTATGTAACTTAGCTTGTCATAATATTTCCAACAATTGGTATGAGAGCATTGTGGTTCTTAGTGAAAAGTTTAACAACTTGAGAAAATATCAAAGACAATGGAGGTATTCAGACTTGACAAGGCTATTGACAATGAGAAGCTAGATTTGGAATTGGCCATTGGACAACTCAAGAAAGCAAAAGAACAATTCTCTAAATCCCTAAAAAGAAGAAAAGATCTTGCAACCTAGATGAATGATTCAATCTACATTTAAGAAAGAATTGAAGACATCATTCCAAGCAATTTAGATGAAGCTAATGAAGAAATCAAAGAACTACTGGAAAAGAATAATACTCTTCAACGAGAAGTAAGAAAACTAAGAAGAGAGTAAGAGATTCAGTTAGTAAGATTGTGTGAAGTCATAGAAGAGAAAAAATAGATAAGAGAAGAAATAGAAGGAAAGAACAATGAAATTCAACACCTATCCCTTCAGCAAGTAGACTTCATTGATAAACTCACCGATGCAAATGAAGAAATCATGAACCTGAGATCAAAGAATGAAAGATTACCAAATGATCTAAACATTAAAAGACAAACCAATGAAAGAATGTTGAAATCCCAGGTAGACATGAATAAGTTGAATGAAAAAAGTCACTTCAGATAAAAAGGAAAAGTAGGAATTGGATATACAAAAAAAGGAGAATCATCCAAGCAAGGAGCTCAAGGGAATAAAAAACCTACTTGCAATTAATGTGGTAAGATAGGTCACACTTCAAACAAATGTTGAAGCAATGGAAAAGAAAAATTCAATGGAAAATACTATAATATTAATCAACATGGGCATAGAGAAAATGAATGCAAAGAAAAACCAAGATTTGAAGGTAAATGTCACAAATGTAAGAAGCATAGGCACAAATCATCAGAATGCAAAACCAAGATATTGAATCCAGCAGAAAAAATTGTGAAAGCTATATTTGGTTGGGACTATAACACCTGGTGCATATGTCATTACTATGGAAAATTTGGACACATTGGTTTAAATTGTGTAAAATATCAGATGAGGAAAAGAGATGCTACCAAAAGATGTTTCATCTCTATAGAACTTGGTCACCTTGTTAAGAACTATATGAATACTGGAAGAATAGAAAATGAAAAGAAGGCAAAAGCTAACAACATCAAAAAATAAATGTTACAAAAATGGGTTCCAAAATCTATCAAGAATGCAAGTTCCAGCAATCATGACCAACTCACTCAAGAATTGGGTGACTCCACTATTTCCACTTGATTTCTTAGAGGAAAACTAGAACTAGGCTACCAAAGAAGACATCTAAATAAGTTCTAGCTATTAAGACAAAAGATCCATATCAACATTCAAGATGTGAAAAGGATCACCATGTAAAAGGTACCAGTTACTACTGAGTTATCTTCCTTACTGAGTGACATTGGGTCATAGACTCTACTAAGTGAGGTTAGGAGTAACTAAGTTTTACATGTGGTTATTGAATGATGAAAGACTTTACAAAGTAATGAATGCAAGTAAAGTGGATGATAGTCTATCAAATTCATCTAACTTTTGTACCAGGAATTTATGGTGAAATTTGATGAAAGGAATGAAATTGAAGTCATTTTCACCATGAATTTTTGAGAGAAAATTGTGCAGAGTAATATTCAAGAGAATTCAAGCAATTTGAGTGAATTTTTATCAAAAATTTTGAATTCTTTCAAACCCGACCAAGTGAAGATGGTAGCTACTAGCAGCAAGGCGAAGTGAGGGTTAGACATGTTAGTTGGTGGTGTAGAATGGAAGGCACCAAAATTCAAGCTCACTCCTATAGTCACTAAAAACCTAGACCCGAGTGGAGCACAGTTGCAAATCCCTTCCAAGGTATTGTTAATCAATGAAATTCATTCTCATTTTAAATGTGTGATTGAAGATATTGACAAAGCCAAAGGTTTAACCCATATTCCTCTCATGCCCCATGATTTCTGAGTCAAATGGATTAAGTATAGTCTCAGCCATGTGCACAATGGATAGTTGTGGTTGGAGTAACCTATTTTGATTACAAAGAAGATGATATATATGATCATTGGTCTCCCTATGTTGGTTAAAGCTAAAACAACAAAAACCCTAGGTCGGGTCAAACTAGAGAAGAAAACCCTAGCCGAGTGGGATGGTAAGGGAATGAAAATTAGTAGTGTCACTAACATGTAATTGAATTTTGGCATTCATATTATTACACACAAGATCTAAAATTTGAGTAGGTTGAATAGTGTGTCATGTAAAGTAGTTGACCAAGCATACAAAGTTGTCAAGAATAACATTTCTCTTGACCTTGCCGAGCTACTGTTGAGTCAATTCAACAAGAACATGGAGAGCATCAGGCCATTGAAGATTAATCCATGTAAGTTTGGCTCTCTATTGACATGTTTATTCTTTTATGTTTAAAAATTCTTTCCATCCAAAGGTATTTTCGTGTGGAGGAAAGATAGGAGAGTACTCTATTAGATTAATGAATATATTGCTGAGATAGGAGAAAATTACACTAGTATTATGGATAATTATTTTGATAGTTTCAAGGAGAAAATGAATAACGGATACCGAATCCCCAAGAAACTAGTTGAAGATTATAAAGATTATATACGTTTTATGGTGGATAGTGATGAGGTATACATTCAGGCAGTTAGGCCTAGAATTGCATGGGTAAAACCTCTAGGATATGATGTAAACATTGATGAAACAAAAGATATTATTAAGGAACTGATTAATGAACTAGTTGACCCCCAAGGCTACATATTTTGGAACATGTGATCAGGCTAAGACCTAGATAGAACTAGAGATCAAGCTGCCTCAAGCAGTTGGCAAAGGCAAGAAAAGGATTTCCAAGTTAAAAACAAGTTCCACTCATTTGTTAACTAAGGACAAAGGTGAAGATGAAGAAGTAGAGGATGAAGAATTAGAGGAAGAGGAACCACTAAAGAAAAAGGGCAAGGTAATTATTACAAAGCCTGCCAAGATATCCGCTACAACATTCAATAGGAGATCCTCTAGGAAGAAGGTAGACAAAGAAGGCAGAGACATAATTTTCAAGAGGTCTCTACCCACATTTGAAGAGAGGATGAAGGAATTGGAATTAGGTTCTGGGATAAAAAATTTCAAAGCATTAAAATATGATACCAAAATAACTCATGAGAAAAAGAAGATTGAAGATATTCTAATATCTAAAATGGGAAAATGGAAATACTCTCCTGACTAGCTCACTCAGCAAATTCCATATGCTTTAATGAATAAAATCAAAGTCAAGATGGGAATATGCAATGCAAACTGCAAAGGACATTCATGAGCAAACCTTGAGGAAACTAATGTGAAATCTAACTGACAAGGGAATCAAGGAATATTTAAAGAAAAATGAAGAAAAACTAACTTTAGGGTTCAATACTTGTCTAATTTTGTTGAAAGAAATAAAGCATGTTGTGAAGAATGCAACAAAAACATGGAAAAATATCTATCTTTTTCACAAACCAAGTGATTTTCCGGTCAGTATAAGTGATAAAGATGATGATGATGATGATCAAGAAAAGGATGAAGAAGTAACACATTTTGATAATGAGGATGATGAAGAGGAACAAGAACAAGAGGCTATCGAGGAAGAAACTCAAGATGTTGAGGAAACTAACCTAGTCAAGATTGATGTAGTAGTTATTGCTTCAATTCCTCACTCTCCAATAAAAATAGTAACAAAATCAAGCATAGAGAAAACCTCTATAGGATTGATTGTCTCTAGCACTGCAAGCACAATCATCCAATCAATCTTTGCACCAGCTTAGCTCAACACATCATTGACTGAAGTCTCAACTACTTCATCTACCAGGCTACAAACTCTTCCCTCTTCAATAGTTTTGGATACATCAATTTTGGCTTTAACATGTACTTCTACCAGTATTTCTACAATAAGTGTAATATCAATTATTGCAACAAGCCCCACTATTTCTACTATTGTTTCCATTCCAAGTACAAAAGCAATAAGTGTAAGGAAAGTTGAGACCAAGCCTCAACTAAACAAAAAACTTTTGGAAAAAGGTAAAGAAAAGGAAGAGGACATAGATTTTGATGAGAAGATTGTCATTACAAAATGGGACATCTATAATCTAACTCCATATTAGATGCAAACCTTTAAAAAAAATCTTCAAAAGAAAGCCAAGCAGCAAAGACTAAGAGAAGAAAGGAATAAGGAGTTTAAGATCATTGAGGATGCCAAGAACATCTTGGTAGAGGCTATAGGTATAAAGGTTGATACTTCTCAACCAATTTGGTATCAATTAGAAGAGGTAGCCTTGAAATACAAGGAAGATCTAAATGGACAAGAAAAGTTATTACAATAAGCAGAGAAGAAGTTTGAAAATAAGGTCTTAGAACTTGTTGCTCAAAAGATTTCCATTTACAAAGTAGAATTATCTACTATTTGTGATTCTCTTGAAACTTCTTGTATTAATGTAACTTTAGTTTTTGGTAAATTATGTGATATTCCAAGTTTTACAAAGGAAATAAAAGAAAAACTATCTAAGATTGATAAAGATCTTAAGGCAAGTGCTCAGCAATTACAACTTGACTCGAGTTCAAGCTCTACCCATTTCAAAAGGATTAGTTTTTTGACAGATATGCAGTCATAATTGCTTAGAGAAGAGGCCAAAATCAGATCTACTTTGGTAGATATTTAAAATATGATACTCCCTAACATGGATGCACCACAGAAGCATATTTCTTATTCAAAAACTCTCATCCATGATAATAATTTCTCTGTTGTAGACCATATGATTGAATTATCAATAAAAGTACAGGTGGCATTGGACACATGTAGGGTCTTGCAAGAGAACTGGGACAAGACTTTGGCAAGCTTACTAAAGGTACATTTAAACTTCTTATCTCATTTTGGAATTACTATGTAAATACATATAGTATAAATATTTTTTTTTTCATTAATGTCAAAAAATGGGGAGAAGATATTGAAAAGATATAAGATGATATAAAGAGGAGAAAGATGTAAAAAGACTGGGGGAGAAAATTGTAAGAAACGTGTGAAAAAATATATATTGTATGTATAGTATACTGTATATTATCTTTGGAAGAAGCATTACCATGTACATAAATGTATCCTTTACAAAAATAATTTTGAAAAATATCAAAAACAATATACTCTACCAAGTTGGAGATATAAGGTGATGGATAATTTAGTTTTGACTGATAAGTGTTTTTTTCACTAATGCCAAAGGGGAAGATTGTTGACATTTCAATCATTTTTGTTATTTGTGACATAAACTTATTTAGATTTTGAGTTCATACCAAGCATATTGTATAGTTAATAGTGTTAACCAAGCATTTCAATTGCTACCGATTCCTATGGATATATTTCAGTTTGAACCAAGCAATGACTATAGAGTTGAAGCTCAGCAATGTAAACCAAACATTTTAGTGTATACCAAGTTTACTAGTGTAAACTAAGTTGTGCAGTGTTTATCGAGTTTTTATTTTATGTGATGCAAGTCCAGTGTTGATTGAGCTACTTAGTGTTAATGAAGAGACTCAGTTTATACTGAGCTCGAGGTGATGTGTTTACCAAACTATGCAATGTTAACCAAGTGATTCAATGTATATGCCATGTTTCACAATATTCACTGAATCACCAGTGTAGATCGTGTTCAAGACTACTTGGAAGTGATCAATATGGACTGAGATTCTATGTTTACTGAATGTATGACAATATTGCACATTGACAGTGGATGCCAAGTATCAAAAGCTCACTGAGTTAGTCTTCAAAGCCTGAGTTTCTACACTTTGGTTGACTTTGTAATATTTTTTGTAAACTTGTATCATGGTCAACTTTGTAATTGTGTAATTTGATTGATATATGTATTCTATCACATTCAATGTATATATTAAAAAAAAGGGAAGTAATGTAATCATCAAAGAAGAGCAAATTACAAAATCTACAACAGTATAAGGAGCAGAAAAGATTCATCTATCATAGCAAGGTGAAATCTCATTCAAGAAACCAAGTTGCAAATCAAAGATTAGCTATTGTTTCATCCTAACAGGTGAGTCAATAAAATTGTTTAACAAGGTAGACCTAATAGTCTTATGTTAATCTCTTTATTGAGTGCATACTTTGTTGTATTTTTGTAAATCCTTTCACAAGGTGGACCTAGTAGTACTTATTGCTCCTAACAGGGTAGATCATCAAAAGTGATCAATGTAAGCCTTAACAGGCCAACTTTATACTACAATACTAAAGCTTGAGGGTATCAACCCCACCCTAGTTTTACTTTCTATTTGGAAGGTTTTTGGGTCACCAAATCTTGTGTCAAGGTGTTATGTATTTTTCATAATATTTACAACAATTGGTATCTGAGCATTGTGGTTCTTAGTGAAAAGTTTAATAGCTTGAGAAAAGATCAAAGGTAATGGAGGTATTCAGACTTGATAAGGCTATTGACAATGAGAAGCTAGATTTGGAATTGGCCATTGGACAACTCAAGAAAGAAAAAGAACAACTCTCCCAATCCCTAAAAAGAAGAAAAGATCTTGCAATCTAGATGAATGATTCAGTAGACATTGAAGAATGAATTGAAGACATCCTTCCAAGCAATTCAGATGAAGTTAATGAAGCAATCATAGAACAACAAGAAAAGAATAATACTCTTCAAGAAGAAGTAAGAAAACTAAGAAGAGATCAAGAAATTTAGTTAGTAAGATTGTATGAAGTTATGGAAGATAAAAATAAGATAAGAGAAGAAACAAAAGGAAAGAACAATGAAATTCAGCACCTATCCCTTCAGCAAGCATACTTCATTGATCAACTCACCAATGCAAATGAAGAAATCATAACCCTAAGACTAGAGAATGAATTTTTATAAAATGATTTAAATGTTGAAAGAAAAACCAATGAAATAATTTTGAAATCCCAAGTAGCCATGAATCAGTTGAATGAACAAAGGTCACTTTAGACAAAAAGGAAAAAAAAGGAATTGGATAAATAGAAGAAGGAGAATCATCCAAGAAAGGAGCTCAAAGGAACCAAAAACCTACTTGTAATCACTTTGGTAAGATAGGTCACACTTCAAACAAATGTTGGAGCAATGAGAAAGAAAAATTCAATGGAAAATGCTACAATTGTAATAAACATGGTCATAGAGCAAATGAATGCAAAGAGAAACCTAGTTTTGAAGGCAAATGTCACAAATGCAAGAAGCATGGGCTCAAATCATCAAAATGCAAAACCAAGATATTGAATCTAGCAAAAGAAATTGTGAAAGCTATATTTAGTTGGGAGTATAACACCTGGTGTAGATATCATTACTGTTGAGAATTTGGACACATTGGTATGAATGGTGTAAAACATCACATGAGGAAAAGAGATACTACCAAAAGATATTTCATCTATACAAAACATGGTCACATTGTTAAGAACTATATGAATATTAGAAGAATAGAAGATGAAAAGAAGGCAAAAGATGACAACATTAGAAAATAAATGAGACAACAATGGGTTCCAAAATCTATGGAGAATGAAAGTCTGAGCAATGATGATCAAGTCACTCAAGAATTGGATGACTCTACCATTTTCACTTGATTTCTCAAAGGAAAACTAGAACTAGGTTACCAAAGAATACATGTAAATAAGTTCTAGCTGTCAGGACAAAAGATCCATATTAGCATTCAAGATGTGAAAAGGATCACCATGTAAAAGGTGCTTATTACTAATGATTTATCTTCCTTACCAAGTGAGGTCAGGTCACAAACTCTACTGAGTGAGGTTAGGAGTAACTAAGTTTTACATGTGGTTACCAAATGATGAAAGACTTTACCAAGTAATCAATGCAAGCAAAGTGGTTGACAGTCTGTCAAATTCATCTAACTTTTGTACTAGGCATTTATGGAAAATTTTGATAAAAGCAATGAAATTGAAGTCATTTTCATTGTGAATTTTTGAGAGCAAATTGTGTAACTTCAAGAGCATTCAAGTGATTTGAGTGAATTTTTGCCAAATTTTTTGAATTCTATCAAACCCTACTAGGTGAACGTGGTAGCTGCTAGTAGCAAGGTGAAGTGAGGGTTACACATGTTAGTTTGTGGTGTAGAATGGAATGCACTAGACTTCAAGCTCACTCCTACAATTGCTGAAACCCTAGACTCGAGTGGAGCACAGTCGCAAATCCCTTCTAAGGTACTATTAATTAATGACATCCATTCTCATTTTAAAGGTGTGATTCAAGATATTGGCACCCTAAAAATCGATGAATGTTTAAAAGAGTTATGTGTTGATGGCATATTGAAACATGAGCACCAACATCTCAAAGCCAAAGGTTTAACCCATATTCCTCACATGCCCCATGATTTCCAAGTCAAATGGATTAGGTATATTCTTAGCCATGTACAAAATGGACAGTTGTGGTTGGAGCAACCTATTTTGATTATAAAGAAGATTATTCATATGATCATTGGTCTCCCTATGCTAGCTAAAGCTAAAATGACAAACCCCTAGGTTTGGTTGAACTAGAGAAGAAAACCCCAGCTGAGTGGGATGGTAGGGGAATGAAAATTAGTAGTGTCACTTACATGAAATTGATGTTTGGAATTCATGTCATTGTACACAAGATAAATAGTTCGAGCAGGTTGAATAATGTGTTGTGTGAAGTAGTTGACCTGGCATACAAAGTTGTAAAGAATAACCTTTCTATTGACTGTTCCAAGCTACTGTTGAATCAATTCAACAAGAACATGGAGAGAATTAGGAAATCAAAGAATAATTTGTGTAGGTTTGGCTCTTTTTTGACATATTTATTCTTTTATGTTCAAAAATTCTTTCCATCAAAAGGTACTATCTTGTGGAGGAAAGATGTGCCAATACTCTATTAGATTAATGAATATATTGTTGAGATGGGAGAAAATTACACCAGTACTATGGAGAATTATTTTCATGCTTTTACGGAGAAAATAAATAACAAATATTGAATCTCCAAGTAACTAGTTGAAGATTATAAGGATGATATATGCTTTATGGTGGATAGTGATAAGGTATACATTTAGGCATGTAGGCCTAGAATTGCATGGGTAAAACATCTAGGATATGAGGTAAACATTGATGAAACAAAAGATATTATTGAGGCACTGATTGATGAACTATTTGACCCCAAGACTACATATTTTGGAACATGTGATGAGTCTAAGGTCCGAATAAAACTAGAGATAAAGCTCCCTCGAGCAGTTAGCAAGGGCAAGAAAAGGATTTCTAAGTTAAAAACAAGCTCTACTCTTTTGTTAGCTAAGGGAAAAGGTGAAGATGAAGAATTAGAGGATGAAGAATCAGAGGAAGAGGAACCACTAAAGAAAAAGGGCAAGGTAATCATCACCAAGCCTGCCAAGACATCTACTGCAGTATTCACCAGGAGATCCTCTAGGAATAATGCAGACAAAGAAGGGGGAGACATAATTTTCAAGAAAAGGATGAAGAGAGAAATGATGAATAAGTAAAACATTTTGATAATGAGGATGATGAAGAGGAGCAAGAGCAATAGTCTACCAAGGAAGGATCTGAAGATGTTGACAAAATTGACCTAGTCAAGATTGCTGCAATAGTTATTTCCTCACTTGCTCACTCTCCAAGAAAAATAGTGACAACATCAAACACAAAGACAACCTCTACAGGATTAATCGTGTCTAGCACTACAAGCACAAGCATCCAACCAATATTTTCACTAGTTCAACATAGCACATCATTGACTAAAGTGTCAACTACTTCATCTACTGAGCTGCAAACTCTTCCCTCTTCAACAATTTTAAATAAAAAAGTTTTGGATACATCAAATTTGGCTTTAACAAGTACTTCTACTAGTATTTCTACAATAAGTGTAGTATCAATTTTTGCAGCAAGCCCCACTACTTCTACTATTGTCTCCATTGCAAGTACACAAGTAATAAGTGCAAGGAAAGTTGAGACCAAGCCTCAACTGAGCACAAATTTTTTGGGTAAAGTTAAAGAAAAGGAAGAGGACATAGATCTTTATGAGGAGATTGTCATTCCAAAATGGGACATCTCTAATCTAACTCTAGATCAAATGGAAACCTTTGGAGAAATTCTTTAAAATGAAGCCAAGTAGCAAAGGCTAAGAGAAGAAAGGAATAAGGAATTTAAGATCATTGAGGATGCAAAGAACATCTTAGTAGAGGCTATAGCTATAAAGGTTGATACTTCTCAACCAATTTTGTAGTAGTTAGAATACATAGTTAGGAAATACAATGAAGATCTGAATGGACAAGACAAGTTATTATGGAAAGCAAAGAAGAAGTTTGAGAATAAGGTCTTAAAACTTATTGCTCAAAAGATTGCCATTTACCAAGTAGAGTTAGATCTACTATTTTGGGTTCTATTTAAATTTCTTGTACTAATGTAACTTTACTTTTTGGTAAGTTATGTGATATTTTAAGTTTCACAAAGGAAATTAAAAAAAAATTGTCTAAGATCGATAAAGATCTTAAGGTGAGTGCTCAACAATTATAGCTTGACCCAAGTTCAAGCTTTGCCCATTTCAAAAGTTTCAATTTTTTGATAGATATGTAGGCATAATTGCTTAGAGAAGAGGCTAGAATCAAATCTACTTTGGTAGATATTCAAAATATGATACTCCCTAGCATGGATGCACTATAGAAGCATATTTCTTATTAAAAAATTCTAATTCATGATAATAACTTCTCTATTGCTGACCATATGATTTAACTATCAACATAAGTGCAGGTGGCATTGCACACATGTAGCATCTTACAAGGGAACCTAGGACAAGACTTTTGAAATCATACTAAAGGTACATTCGTACTTCTTGTCTCATTTTGGCATTACTATGTAAATACATATAGTAAAAATCTTTGGCATTAATGTGAAAAAAGGGGGAGAAGATATTGAAAAGATATAAGATGATATAAAGAGGAGAAAGATGTAAAAAGGTAGGGGGAGAAAATTGTAAGAAAAGTTTAAAGAAATATATATTATATGTATAGCATACTATATATTATCTTCAGAGGAAGCATTACCATGTACTAAAATGTATCCTTTACAAATTTTTTTTTGAAAAATCTCAAAAATAGCACACTCTACCAAGTTAGAGATATAAGGTGATGGATAATTTAGTTTTGATTGATAAGTGGTTTTGTCACTAATGCCAAAGGGGGAGATTGTTGACATTCTAGTCATGTTTGTTATTAGTGACATACACTTATTTAGATTTTGAGTTCATACCAAGCATATTGTATAGTTAACAGTGTTAACCAAGCATTTTAGTGGCTACCGAGTCCTATGGACAAATTTATGTTTGAACCATGTAGTTACTCTAGAGTTGAAGTTTTGCAGTGTAAACTGAGCATTTCAGTGTATGCAAAGTTTACCTGTGTAAACAAAATTGTGTAGTGTTTACTGTGTTCACAGTTGATGTGATGGGAGTGTAGTGTTGATCAAGCTACTCAATATTAACCAAGAGACTCAGTTTATACCAAGCTCGAGGTGGTGTGTTTACTGAGCTATGTAGTGTTAACAATGTGATTCAATTTACATGGCAAGTTTCACAATATTCGTCAAGTCACCAATGCAGACTAAGTTCAAGAATACTTGGAAGTGATTAGTATGGATTGAGCTTCTACATCTATTGGGTGCATGAAGAAGTCGAGCATTGACAATGGATGTCGAGTATCAGAACCTCACTAAGTCAGTCTTCTGAGTCCAAGTTTTTACACTTAGGTTAACATTGTAATATTTTTACTAAATTTCTATTGTGGCCTTTGTAATTGTGCAATTGGATTGATATATATATATATATATATATATATATATATATATATATATATATATATATATATATATATATATATATATATATATATATATATATATATATATATATATATATATATATATATATATATATATATATATATATATATATATATATATGCAATTTATTGTATCACTTCCAATGTATATATTGAAAAAAAGGGAAGTAATGTAATCATTAGAGAAGAGTGAATTAAAAAGGTGACAACAATATAAGGAGAAACAAAGATTCATATCATAGCAAAGTGGAATCTCATTCAGCAAACCAAGTTGTAGATCAAAGATTAGCTACTGTTTCATCCTAATAGGTGGATTTGTCAAATCCTTTAACAAGGTAGACCTAAAAGTCATATGTAAATCTCTTTAATGAGTGCATACTTTATTATATGCTTGTAAATCTTTTCATAAGGTGGACCTAGCAGACCTTATTGCTCCTAACAGGGCATATCATAAGAAGTGATCAATGTAAGCCTTAATAGGCCAACATTATACTATAGTACTAAAGCTTGTGGGTATCATCCCCACCCTAGTTTTACTTTCTATTAGGAAGGTTTTTGGGTCACCAAATCTTGTTTCAAAGTGTTATATATTCTTTCATGTTTTCTCAATTTCTCATGCATGAAGTTAGATCAGAATTCATATAAAGGATTAATTGTTAATTGGGATAAAAGTTTTAGAAGTTACCAATTCACCCCTCCCCTCTTAGTAACTTAGCTTGTCATAATATTTCCAACAATTGGTATGAGAACATTTTGATTCTCAGTGACAAGTCTAATAGCTTGAGGAAAGATCAAAGGTAATGGAGGTATTCATACTTGACAAGGCTATTGATAATGAGAAGCTAGATTTAGAATTGGCCATTGGACAACTCAAGAAAGCAAAAGAGAAACTCTCCCAATCCCTGAAAAGAAGAAAAGATCTTGCAATCTAGATGAATGATTTACTCTACATTGAAGAAAGAATCGAAAAAATCATTCCAAGCAATTCAAATGAAGTTGATGAAGCAATCAAAGAACTACTCGAAAAGAGTAATACTTTTCTAGAAGAAGTAAGAAAACTAAGAAGAGAGCAAGAAATATAGTCAGTAAGATTGTGTGAGGTTATGGAAGAGAAAAATAAGATAAGAGGAGAAATAGAAGGAAAGAACAATGAAATTCAACACCTATCCCTTTAGTAAGTAGACTTCATTAATCAACTCACTAATGCAAATGAAGAAATCATGAACCTGAGATTAGAGAATAAAAGATTACAGAATGATCTAAACATTGAAAGGAAAACCAATGAAATAATGTTGAAATCCCAAGCAGATATGAATCAGTTGAATGAACAAAGTCACTTTAGAAAAAAAGGAAAAATCAAGAATTGGATATATAGAAGAAGGAGAATCATCCAAGCAAGGAGCTCAAAGGAACCAAAAACCTACTTGCAATCACTATGGTAAGATAGGTCCCACTTCAAACAAATGTTGGAGCAATGGGAAAGAAAAATTCAATGGAATATGCCACAATTGTAATCAACATGGTCATAAATCAAATGAATGCAAAGAGAAATAAAGATTTGAAGGCAAATGCCACAAATGTAAGAAGCATGGGCACAAATCATCAGAATGTAAAACCAAGATATTGAATCCAATAGAACAAATTGTGAAAGCTATATTTGGTTGGGACTCTAACACCTAGTGTAGACATCGTTACTGTGGAGAATTTGGACACAATGGTATGAATTGTGTAAAAAATCACATGAGGAAAATAGATACTACCAAAAGATGTTTCATCTGTACATAACTTGGTCACCTTGCCAAGAACTATATGAATACTAGAAGAATAGAAGATGAAAAGAAGGAAAAAGTTGACATCATTTGAAATAAATGAGACAACAATGGGTTTTAAAATCTAGTGAGAAATGATGATCCAGTCACTCAAGAATTGGGTGACTCCATTATTTTCACTTGATTTCTTAGAGGAAAACTAGAACTAGGCTACCAAAGAAGACATCTAAATAAGTTTAAGCTATCAAGAAAAAAGATCCATATCAACATTCAAGATGTGAAAAGGATCACTGAGTAAAAGGTACTAGTTACTATCGAGTTATCTTCCTTACTGGGTGAGGTCGGGTGACAGACTCTACTAAGCGAGGTTAGGAGTAACTAAGTTTTACATGTGGTTATCGAATGATGAAATACTTTACCAAGTAATCAATGCAAGAAAAGTAAATGATATTCTGTCAACTTCATCTAACTTTTGTAATAGGAATATATGGTGAAATTTGATAAAAGGAATGAAATCAAAGTCTTTTTCACCATAAATTTTTGAGAGTGAATTGTGTAGAGCAATCATTAAGAGCATTCGAGCAATTTGAGAGAATTGTTGTCAAAATTTTTGAATTCTTTCAATCCCTACCAAGTGAAGATGCTAGCTACTAGTAGCAAGGTGAAGTGAGGGTTGGACATGTTAGTTTGTGGTGTAGAATAGAAGGCACCAGACTTCAAGCTCACTCCTATAGTTGCTGAGACCCTAGACCTGAGTGGAGCACAATCACAAATCCCTTCCAAGGTACTATTAATCAATGACTTTAGTTGTCATTTAAAATGTGCAATTCAAGATATTGGCACCCTATAAATGGATGAATTCTTAAAAGATTTATGTCTTGATGACATTTTGAAACTAGAGCACCAACATCTTGAAGCCAAAGGTTTAACTCATATTCCTCACATGCCCCATCATTTCCAATTCAAATGGATTAGTTATATTCTTAGCCACTGTGCAATGGATAGTTGTGATTGGAGGAACCTATTTTGATTACAAAGAAGATGATTCATATGATCACTGGTCTCCCTATGTTAGCTAAAGCTAAAATGACAAAAACCTTAGGTCAGGTCGAATTGGATAAGAAAAACTTAGTTGAGTGGGATGGTAGGGGAATGAAAATTAGTAGTGTCACTAAAATGGATTTGAAGATTGGCATTCATATCATTACATACAAGATCTAGTTTGAGTAGGTTGAATAGTTTCTCATGTGAAGTAGTTGACATGGCATACAAAGTTGTCAAGAATAACATTTCTCTTGACCTTGTTGAGCTACTGTTGAATCAATTCAACAAGAACATGGAGAGCATTAGAACATCGAAGAATAACCCATGTAAGTTTGGCTCTCTGTTGACATGTTTATTCTTTTATGTTCAAAAATTATTTCCATCAAAAGCTACTATTGTGTGGAGGAAAGATGTGCCAATACTCTATTAGGTTAATGAATATATTGCTGAGATGAGAGAAAATTATACCAGTATTATGGATAATTATTTTGATGCTTTCAAGGAGAAAATGAATAACAGATACCAAATCCCTAAGAAACTAGTTGAAGATTATAAGGATGATATATGTTTTGTGGTGGATAGTGATAAGGTATACATAGAGGTAGTTAGGCCTATAATTGCATGGGTTAAACCTCTAGGATATGAGGTAAACATTGATAAAGCAAAAGATATAATTGAGGTAGTAATTAATGAACTATATATTGGAACATGTGATGAGGCTAAGGCTCGGAAAGAACTAGAGATCAAGCTCCCTTAGGTGGTTAGCAAAGGCAAGAAAAGGATTACCATGTTAAAAATAAGTTGTACTCTTTTGTTGATCGAGGGAAAAGGTGAGGAAGAAGAAGTAGAGGATGACGAATTAGAGGAAGAGGAACCACTGAAGAAAAAGGGCAAGGTAATCATTATCAAGCCTGCCAAGAAATCCACTGTAGTATTCACCAGGATATACTCTAGGAAGAAGGCAGACAAAGAAGGGGGAGACATAATTTTCAAGAGGTCTCTACTGACATTTGAAGAGTGGTTGAAGGAATTGGAATTAGGTTCTAGGATAACAAATTTCAAAGCATTAAAATATGAGAATATAATAGCTAATGAGCAAAAGAAGATTGAAGATATTCTGATATCTAAAATGGGCAAATGGAAATACTCTTCTAACTAGCTCACTCAACAAATTCCAGATGCTTTAATGAATAAAATCAACCCAAGATGGGAATATGCAATACAAACTATAAGGGACATTCATTAGAAAACCCTGAGGCAACCGATGCCAAATCTGACTGACAAGGAAATCAAGGAATTTTTAAAGAAAAATGAAGAAAAACTAACTTTAAGATTCAATACTTGTCTAATTTTTGTTGAATGAATAGAGAATTTTGTGAAGAATGCAACAAATACATGAAAAAATATCTATCTTCTTCACAAACCAAGTCATTTTCTAGTCAGCATAAGTGATAAAGATGATGAAGAAGAAAAAGATGAATAGAGAAATGATGAAGAAGTAACACATTTTGATAATGAGGATGATGAAGAGGAACAAGAGCAAGAGGCTACTGAGGAAGTAACTCAAGATGTTGAGGAAACTAACCTAGTCAAAATTGTTGCAGTAGTCATTACCTCACTTCCTCACTCTCCAAGAAAAATAGTGACAACATCAAGTACAGAGACAACCTCTACATGATTGATTGTGTCTAGCACTATAAGCACAAGCATCCAATCAATCTTCAAACTAGTTTAGCTTAGTACATCATTGACTAAAGTGTCAAATACTTCATCTACCAAGCTACAAACTCTTCCCTCTTCAACAATTTTGAATTCAATAGTTTTGGATACATCAATTTTTGCTTCAACAAGTACTTCTACTAGTATTTCTATAATAAGTGTAGTATCAATTTTTGCAGCAAGCCCCACTATTTCTACTATTGTTTCCATTCTAAGTACACAAGCAATAAGTGCACGAAAAGTTGAGACCAAGCAGCAACCAACCACAAAATTTTTGGGTAAGGGTAAAGAAAAGGAAGAGGACATATATCTTGATGAGGAGATTGTCATTCCAAAATAGGACATCTCTAATCTAAATCCAAATTAGATGCAAACCTTTGGAGAAATTCTTCAAAAGAAATCCGAGCAGAAAATTCTAAGAGAAGAAATGAATAAGGAGTTTAAGATCATTGAGGATGCCCAGAACATCTTAGCAGAGGCTATAGGTATAGAGGTTGATACTTCTCAACCAATTTTGTATTAGTTAGAAGAAGAAACCTAGAAATACAATGAAGATCTGAATGGACAAGAAAAGTTATTACAAAAAGCAGAGAAGAATTTTGAGAATAAGGTCTTAGAACTTATTGCTCAAAAGATTGTCATTTACCAAGTAGAGTTATCTACTATTTTGGGTTCTCTTGAAACTTCTTGTGCTAATATAACTTAAGTTTTTGGTAAATTATGTGATATTCCAAGATTTACAAAGGAAATAAAAGACAAATTATCTAAGATTGATAAAGATCTTAAGGTGAGTGCTCAATAGTTATAGTTTGACTCGAGCTCAAGCTCTTCCCATTTTTGAAGGATCAGTTTTTTGACAGATATGTAGGCATAACTGCTTAGAGAAGAGGCCAGAATCATATCTACTTTGGTAGATATTCAAAATATGATACTTCCTAACATGGGTGCACTGTAGAAGCATATTTCTTATTTAAAAATTCTTGTCCATGACAATAATTTCTCTATTGTAGACCATATGATTGAACTATCAGCATAAGAGCAGGTGGCATTGCACACATGTAGGGTCTTGCAAGAGAACTAGGACAAGATTGTGGCAATCATACTAAAGGTACATTCAGACTTCTTTTCTCATTTTGGCATTACTATCTAAATACATATAGTATATATCTTTGGCATTAATCTCAAAACAAGGGGATAAGATATTGAAAAGATATGAGATGATATAAAGAGGAGAAAGATGTAAAAAGATAGGGGTAGAAAATTGTAAGAAAAGTGTGAAGAAATATATATTGTATGTATAGTATACTGTATATTATATTTGGAGGAAGCATTACCATGTACAGAATGTATCTTTTACAAAAAAAAAAATGAAATATATGAAAAATAGTATACTCTACTAAGTTGGAGATACAAGGTGATGGATAATTCAATTTTGACTGATAAGTATTTTTGTCACTAATGCCAATTGGGGAGATTGTTGACAATTGTCACTAATGTCAAAGGGGGAGATTGTTGACATTACAATCATGTTTGTTATTAATGACATACACTTATTTAGATTTTGAGTTCATACTAAGCATATTATATAGTTAATAGTGTTAACAAAGCATTTCAATTGCTATTGAATCTTATGGACAAATTTTAATTTGAATTGATCAATTAATATAGAGTTGAAGTTTAGCAGTGTAAACTGAGCATTTTTGTGTATGCCACATTTACTAGTGTAAACCAATTTATCAAGTGTTTACCAAGTTCACAGTTGGTGTGATTCAAGTTTAGTGTTGACCAAGCTACTTGGTGTTAACCAATAGAATCAGTTTATACTAAGCTCGAGGTGATATGTTTACTGAGCTATGTAGCATTAACCAAGTGATTCAATTTGTATGTCGAGTTTCACAATATTCGTCGAGTCACTAGTGCAGACTGAGTTCAAGCCTACTTGAAAGTGATTAGTATGGACTGAGCTTCTATGTCTACTAAGTGCATGATGATGTTGAGCATTGAAAATGGATGTCGAGTATCAAAACCTCACTGAGTCAGTCTTTAGACCTGAGTTTCTATACTTTGGCCGACTTTGTAATATTTTGTGTAAACTTGTATCATGGCTAACTTTGTAATTGTTTAATTGGATTGATATATATGTAATGTATTGTATCACATCCAATGTATATATTGGAAAAAAGGGAAGTAATGTAATCATTAGAGAAAAGTGAATTATAAAGGCTATACTAGTATAAGGAGCAACAAAGATTCATTTGTCATAGCAAGGTGATTTGTACACTCAGAGGAATCTCATTGAACAAACCAAGTTGTAGATTCGAGATTATCTACTATTTCATCCTAATAGGAAGATCAATCAAATTCTTTAACAAGGTAGACCTAACAATCTTATGTAAATCTCTTTATCGAGTGCATACTTTATTGTATGTTTGTAAATCCTTTCACAAGGCGGACCTAGCAATCCTAATTGTTCCTAATAGGGTAGATCATCAGAAGTGATCAATGTAAGCCTTAATAGGCCAACTTTATACTACAATAATAAAGCTTGTAGGTATCATCCCCACCCTATTTTTACTTTCTATTTGGAAGGTTTCTAGGTCACCAAATCTTGTATCAAAGTTTCACGTATGATTTCATGTTTTCTTAGTTTCTCATGCATGAAGTTAGATCAGAATTCATATAAAGGATTAATTGTTAATTGGGATAAAAGTTTTAGGAGTTATTGATTCACCCCTCCCCTCTAAGTAACTTACCTTGTCATAATATTTCCAAAAAACAAAAGAGTCTGTAGTAAATGCAAAGCTAAAGGATATTTCTTGCAAAGATGTTTCTAATTTTGATAAGTAAATCTAAGCAAATGGCTAAAGTGTTGTTGAAAGGAGAAGGTTGATTGCTTGAAGGGTTCCCAATAAGATCAAGAATATAGATCACAATGGGTAGCTTATCAATGAATCAACACATGGACCAAATAGAGATTTGTACTTGCAAAGTGAGTTGTAATCATACTAATCAAGAGCCTACTATTTTCTTTCTAATCATTACAAATAGTTTGTATTGAAATCCTTTCAACATAAATTTACTTAACAGTGATTTGGAAGACTTAATAGTCTATTTAAATCCTTTAACAAGGTGACATCATAAATGGAATGATCAAAGTCCTTTGATAGGTTGACTCCTAATAGGGTGGTTAAATCCTCTAACAAGGTCACATTTAACAACGTGTATTGCAAACCTTTAACAATGTTGGCTCCTAATAGGGCTCACTTTGAAATAGTGAAAAAGTGGTGACATGTTGTTGGTGTTTTTTCCCATATTAGGCTTCAATGTATAATCCTAGTGTCAAAACTCTATTGAGTACTTTATATATTTTTACATTTGATAATATTTTCATTAAGAAAATCATGTTATGTTTGAGACAATAACTTTATCATTATAGTAAAGACCGAGCAACAACCGGATAATCAGAATAATAAGTGATTATATGTTCAATTGTTCAAATATTACTTATGGACCATGAATAAATGATTTACCCTCCTCTCCTTTCTAACAAGCACTACCATGTCCCTTAGAGCTAGGTCAAATCTGTCATTTTTATCATCCCATCATCGACAATTTCGAGTCCTTCAATGTTAGATCATGGCATTACCCAATCAATTTAATAGAATTGTTGTGTGCTGAAATGAAAATAAAAATGGATCTAAGATAATATGAAAATGCAAGGATGGATCATGATGATGGTGTAGATGCTCAAAAATGGTTCGCATCTACAGTTTGATCTATATGAAGCTTTATTTGACATATAGCGTGCTCTTCGAAAGAAATAGTCTTCACCTCATTGTAATTGGTCCTCATCTCATCCCTTTGGTCTTATTTCATTCATGTCTTCATTAATCACCAATATCATGTGTTCCAATGCACCAAATCATCTTCATCTTGCATTCCTACATCATCCTACACTGTTTGTCAACCTTCTAGGGCTTTCCACCTAGTCTAGCATTTATTTGACCTTTGTTTGACCAATTTTGACCATGTTTAACTAATTTCACTCATGTTCTTACCTCTTTCCACCATTTTGGACACTCACACAAAGTTTCAAGTCATTTCGAAGCCAGTCGGGCTATTTTTGGCCCTCAGAGCCTTCTAGGGCACATTCTGCACTTTCTAAGCACACTTGGGCTTCCCATGTGCACCATGGGTGAACTTGGTACTTTAATAGCACACTTGGGCTTACCAAGTGTGAAATGGGTACACTTGGGTGTGTTTTGGGTGCACTTGGGGTAGTAGGATGCCTAGAACTTCTCCTAGAGCCCCTATGTTGCACTTTGGAGGCTATAACTTTTACATTTCAACTTTTATTTTTGAATGGACAATTGTTTTGGATTCATATCTTCATTGTGAACAATTTGAGCTATAATTTTCATTATTTGGTTATTGTATTGAGTGGTAACACTTGAAAATACTCTAGGGCCCCTAGATTGATATCACTTCTTCATACTAATTCATATCCCATTTTCTCATTCCACTAACTCTAATCTTTGGCCAACTTGATTGTATCTCAACAATGTTTTTCATCATTCATATCTTCTTTCACATAAATTTCACATAATTTTGGAACCATTTCAACATCATCAAAAATCATTTCATATCATTTCGAAATCATATCAAATCAACTCGAAACCATTTCAAATCAACTTGAAATCACCCCAAATCAACTCGAAACCATCTAGAATCAACCATAATTATCATGAGACATAAAAAATCCAAAATAAATCATCATTTCTACATTCCTAGGTATTGTTGTGGCTTTCAATGTTTTTCAAACCTATCAATCAAGCCTTAGTACTGTCATGGCTCTCAGTGCTAGGTCAAACTATCATTCATGTCATTCGATTTTTGACATTGTCGAGGCTCTTAATGTCAAATCATGACATTGTCAAACCACTTTAATAATATTGACTGTGTCTGTCAATATTATTATGATCAACCTTATCAATCAATCTTGACCCTGTAGCATTTTGTGATGCCCCGCCAAGGGATCCGAAGAATTAACCTAGAATTTTTCACTAAGTTTGGTAGCATTTTTAAAATTTTTTTTTTCATGAAAGTAAATACCACATATAACTTATGCACAATAACAGAAGCAATAGTAATGTCCATCTGAAAGTAAACATAACATATGCAATCAGATTACATTCTTTACGATCCCTTTATGTTGGATTACATCTAGAAAACATTTAACATACATGAATCCATCTAGTACAACATCCACATGAAATAATAATGAAAAGTCCAATGTTTATACGTTACATTTCAATACCCAATCATCCACTGTACATGTCACAGGGTATGACAAGCTCAAAAGAATATACATACATAAAATAAGGTACATCATCCTATTCTGATCCATGATACATCGAAGTAAAGATAATCACATGATATACATGATACATCATCATAGAAGACATATACATTCATCATAAAGATCACCATAATAAACTAAGTGCACGGTTCCTCCCAACCGTTAATAGCATCATTAGACCATCGTGGATCCTAGCCATCCCTCCGTGCGTAACATTCCAAATCACCGAAGAGATCATCGGTACTTAACATAATAGGAATGTCACTCCTAATATATACAACATCATATGTAGAAAGTAATCTAACATGCAAATAAAAGCATAAGATAACATTATCTAACATATGCTAATCAACAATGAAAAGGATACATATGCACCATCATGAAGGACACATCAGCCACGATGAATCAATGAATCTCAAAATGATAAGAGTGGAAAATACACTACCACCTGACCGTGTGGTACCTATGTGGTCCACTCCCACCGTGTTGAGGAGATAATCTCAAGTCCCAAATTGGCTACATAGCACAAATCTCTATAAGTCCAGGAATCCTAAAAGTATACTAACTCAAAGGTTCCAAACACAAAATCAGACATCTAATCCCAGAGGCACACAATGACATGTAGGAACCTACTATGCAAGTGGGAAAGTGTCATCGCAATTATCATGTACAAGTTACCCTGGTAGTTAGCTAAACTCCACGGGTCCATACTGATTTCATGCGGCCACTAGTATCCTCTCATATTGACGAGGCATACTATGGAATGCAAGGTCGCAACCATGTGTCTCACTACTCCCATCCTAGCCTGTACAAGCACTTAAGGCATGGGCAAGAACAAAATTCTTATCTTTTTAGGTTCATCAATTAGTATTAGGTGTGAATGTTATCACTTATTAATCCAACTTATAATGAGTTACCCTGGAAGCCTCTTAGGGTCCCGACCCCCATTGCAAGCCACTTCCCGTCACTACATGCAGATATCCTACCCTAATGCTCATGGAATCATAAATCTCAAAATCACAAAAGATAATCCATAATAAAATCATCAAATATGCATAAAAACATCAAATCTCCATGAGCAAACATCCATAGAAAATCATGATCACAACAGTTCTCTATTGGCAACTGAGGTATCACTGATAATCAAAGTATCCAATGGTTCTCTATAACCAAAATATATCTCAATCAAACTGATCGAAGACTCCAAAAATGGTTGAGTCAAACATGTCACATCATGACATCATCAAGAATAAATCCACATCACAGTCCCATCATGGCGACTAGAAAATAACCAAGGATAACTGATCGATGACCAAAAATAATGGTTAAGTCAAGTTTCTCATACATAAGAATCTCATCTATAACAATCAGTAATCACATTCAATACATAGAGCATTCCATCACATAACCATGCTTGGGTTTATAAAGATCGAGATTAACATCATCATGACATCACAATCACATAACTCCCAAGCCTCTGGTAGACATCCTATAACTGGTCAACACTGGTGAACCCAAAACCCAAAACAATAGCATAAAGAATACACAATGCAAACACATGTTTTGGTTTTGCTTAATTTACAATTTGAATTTACATGTAAAAAGTCTCGGTTTATGTTTCCAAGTTTAGAGAAAGAATTTGAAGGAACACTTATACGTTTTGAATGAATACAAATCCATTCTTTAATTATAATTTTAATCCAGACATCCCCCACCAATCTAACAATCAATATTTAATTTACTTAATAAAACAATTAATTTAAATCATGAGCCTTTGATATAATTCAATTATGAATTTTACAATTATAAAACAAATAATCATATTTACATATTATATACATACTTATATATATATATATATATATATATATATATATATATATATATATATATATATATATATATATATATATATATATATATATATATTTATATTAAAATATATACATATAAATACATATATAAATATATAAATTATTTTACCATTAAACAAAATTGAATTAACAAATTCGATTAATGCCAAAAATTTTAATAACAATTAATGCAAGCTTATAACTCCAATACACTTTTTATATAATTTCTATTTAAATATTTATAACTTTCATTTTAATTCTTATAAATTTTATTATTATTATTTATTTATTACTTTATTATTATTTTATTATTATTATTAATTTTAATTTCTAATTTTCTTTTATTTAATTATTTTTCCTCAATTAATTCCCATTTAATTAATTATAATCAAAATATCAAGGATTATGATATTTTATATTAATTTTTCTCAAATAATTAATTTATTAATTAAATCTATTTATTAAGACTTAATTAATAGAAAATTCACCATAGACCTCCAAGATAAAATATGGAAACCCATCATAGAGCAAATCACTCAAAATCAGTCTAAGGGTTAAAAATCACGAATCATGTCATCCGACACATTCGGTGGGTAAAATATCCAGATACTTGTCCTACCTCACTAGGACAATTGGCTTAAAGGTTTGGGATTTGGACTTGAGAATTTATCTCCATTCTCTTATCATTGAGATAGTATAATAGGGTACGCTCATCCTGGCAATTTAGAGAAGTCGATACCTGGTACCTGCAACCTGTAGAAAACCATGCATGTACATACAATATATATAATGCTAAGCTAAAAAGACAATGGCAGGAAGTGGTGCATTGTGTAGATCTCGACTAAGAAGGTGACTACGACTCCCTTCCTTAACCACATCAAAAATGTCATACAATAAGAAAAAATGCACACCATACACATGCAAGTATGGGGTAAGTATCCATAATAAAACTCATAAGATAATAACCATCAACTAATCATCAATAATATTTGAAAACAATATAATGATCATCATATATGCGTGAAATTTAAAGTCTAAATGATCTCATCACATAACCTTTGAATCCATAACATAATGTATGATAATCTCAAAACAATACCACTAATCCATCAACATAAAACTAGTCTATCATAGTCTGATAATAATAGCAACAATATGTCCAAAAAAGATGTGAACGAGGGTAGGCACTACATCCACCCCCCCTTGGGTTAGGCTTACTCCTAGAAGCCTACAAATAAGTAGGGATATAACTCCCTCAATCTAGCTGCATCCTCCCAAGTAGCTGAAGAATCATCAGTAGGGTCCCATTGGACCCTTACCTGCTCGATGGTTCGACCCTTGAGGATCAACTCCTGCTTCTCCAGAATACGAACCGGCTCCAAAGCCAACTGCCCGTCCTCTACTTGTAACGCATTCCAATCAAGAACATGTACAATATCAAGATTATACTGCCGAAGCACTGAAACATGGAAAACATCATGAATGCGAGCTAGGCTAGGCAATAGAGCAAGGCGGTAAGCAATCGGGCCAATCCTCTCTAAAATCTCGAATGGTCCCACATAGTGAGGTGCTAGCTTAGAACCCTTTCCATATCGGATCGGACTCTTTCACGGCCGCACTCTCAAGAAAACCTTATCTCCCACAGCAAACTGCTTATCAGTCCTATGAGCATCGACATACTTCTTCTGCCTATCATGTGCCGTAGTCAAGTGCTCACAGATACGCACTACCTATTGCTCCATATCACGAAGCATCTCAGGACCCAACAGGATGTGATCCTCAAGACTGTCCCAACTCAATGGTGTATGACAAGGACATCCATATAATGCCTGAAATGGTGCCATGCCAATAGAACTATGATACCCCTTGTTGTAAGCAAACTCCACCAAGTAGAGATAATCCTTCCAATGTGTCTACCTATCCATCACATACATCCATAAGATATCTTCCAAAACCTGATTCACCCTCTCTGTCTGACCATCAGTCTCTAGATGATATGTCGAACTGAAGTTTAATTGCGCTCCAAGCTCATGCTGTAGCGATGTCCAGAATGCAGATGTGAATACAGGATCCCTGTCAGAAATGATCTTTCTAGGAATACCATGTAATCTCACAATGTCACGCATAAAGATATTAGCTACAGAAGCTGCTATGTAGGAAGACCTAATCGATGAAAAATGTGCCACCTTAGTCAATCGATCAACGGTGACCATGATAGCATCATGACGTCGAACAGTCATAGGTAATCCTACAATGAAATCCATGGAGATGATATCCCACTTCCAAGAAGGAATGAGATTAGGCTGCAAAAGTGCAGTCGGGTGCTGATGTTCTGCCTTAACTCTCTGACACTCAAGGCACCTAGCCACATAATTAGCAATATCTCACTTCATCCCAGACCAAAAGAACAAACGTCTCAAATCAAAATGCATCTTCTTGACACCTAGATGTGCTGAGTAAGGTGTATGATGGGCTTCTACCAGTATCAAGGTGCGAAGCTCATCCAGAAATGGCACATATATCCTCCCCAGATATCTCAAAAGACCATATGATTCTCAAACATAACCGGCAAACTTTTCTTCCAAAGATCTTCCTGAATCTATCTCTCTGCACACTTCTTGATACCAGGAATCCGTAGGAAGTGCCTAAAGAATTTGACTCCTCAAATCCACACTAAGGGTCATCGATGATACCGCATGTCTCCTGTGACTCAAAGCATCCACCACAACATTCTCCTTACCCTTAATGTACTTAACCTCAAAATCATACTCGCATAGAAACTCCATCCATCGCCTTGGGCGAGCATTCAAATTAGGCTGAGTAAAAATGTACTGTAGACTATGATGATTGCTGTGTAGCTCAAATCTATGCCCTAACAAGAAATGTCTCCATCTAGTCAAAGCATGAACTACTGCTGCTAACTCAAGATCATGCGTAGGATAATTTAACTCATGATCCTTAAGCTTAAGTGATTCATATGCAATCACCCGTCCATTCTGCATCAACACTGCCCCAATCCCTTCAAGAGAAGCATCTGTACACACCATGAAATCACCTTCTGGATCAAGTAGAGCTAAAATTGGTGCACTGGTCAAAAGCTCCTTGAGCTTCTAAAAAGCTTCCTCACATTTTTTGGTCCATATGAACTTCTTTCCTTTCCTTTGAAGAGAAGTGATAGGATGTGCTATCCTAGAGAAGTTCTGGACAAATCTACGATAATAATCGACTAAACCCATGAAACTACGAATCTCTAACACATTAGTCAGTGTCAGCCAATCTATTACCACCTGAATCTTTGTAGGATCCACTAAAATACCATCACGTAAAATAACATGCCCTAAATACTGAATCTCCAACTTGAAGAATTCGCACTTAGTTGCATTGGCATAAAGTTGATTGTCTCTCAAACATTGCAATACCAACCGCAGGTGTTCCTCATGCTCCTTCTGAGTCCTAGAATATATCAATATGTAATCAAGAAACACGAGTACAAACCTATCCAGATAAGATCATAACACACCATTCATCAAACTCATGAAAACTGATGGAGCATTAGTCAACCCAAAAGGTACCACTGTGAACTCATAATGCTCATAGCGCGTTCAAAAAATGGTCTTGTGAATATCTGCTTCCTTAATGCGAAGCTGGTGGTATCCTGACTTAAGATCAATCTTGGAGAATACTATGGCTCCCTTGATCTGATCAAATAAGTCATCAATCCTAGGTAAAGGATACCTATTCTTAATAGTCACCTTATTCAATTGTCTATAGTCAATACAAAGGTGAAAAGAACTGTCTTTCTTCTTCACAAAGAGCACTGGAGCTCCACATGGTGATACACTAGGTCGAATGCTCCCTTTGGCCAGAAGTTCCTCTAGCTGAAGACGTAGCTCACCCAATTCCTGTATAGTCATGTGATAAGGAGCTTTAGAGATAGGCCCCGCTCCAGGAATCAAATCAATACTAAAGTCAATGTCCCTCTTTGGAGGCATGCCTGGAATCTCACTTGGAAAAACATCTGCGTACTCCTGAAAAATTAGGTGATCTAAAATCCCCCTCATGGAATCTTCCTCATCAAAATCATTTACCATAATAGCAAATATCTGATATCCCTTACGAAAACTTCGCTTCAATTGTATAGCAAAAATCATCCACAGAGATATAGGCCTCGGTATCCCAACTATCTGCACATCATTCCTTTGGTCATCTTGGCACAAAATAATCTTCTTCCTACAATCTATACTGGCTCTATGAGATCCAAGCTAGTCCATGCCTAAAACCACATCATAGGAACCAAGGGGTATGATTCGAAGATCCACTGCAGTATCAAAGCTTCCTAAGCTAAGCCCACACTTATGAACTACAGAGTCTGTGGAGACCTTAATGCCTGAGGCTAGTTCCACTTGCCAACCACAATCTTGCTTCACCGCATCTAGCTTACACTTAGAAACTATAGATGGTGAAAGAAATGAATTTGTAGCTCCTGAATCAAACAATACTACAAGAGATATACCTCTAATAGCACCTACCTAATGCTGATCAACTGCTGCAAAAACTCTATGAGATCTACCTGCATCACCAACTGTAGGCTCTGAAACTATAGGTCTAGGTCCTAAAAACTGAGGTGCTCGCTAAGGACACTGAGTTGCATAATGTCCAATCTGACCACATGAAAAACATTCTATATTTCTGCCAGAACCTCTTCCCATAGGTGGTACATTTGATTGTTGATGACTATTCCTACTCACAAAAGACTGGCTACTCTGAGCTGGCTGATTGGAATGATTTTGTTTATTACGTTGACCATTGTAGTTTTTCTTGGTGTTAGAACCTTTACCATCGCCTTGAGCTTGAAAATTTGAGCCCTTCTGTTGCTATGTCTACTGAGACTGCTGCTGATACTGTTTCCCCTTAGAGAAAGAAAGCTTCTTGTTACCACCTAAATTGTAGTTTCTTTTAGATCCTGATGCTGCTGGCACTCCTACAAAACCACCTTGACCAAGGTTGACACTTTGCTCAACAAGGATAGCTCGATGTACTGCATCCTTGAGGGTTTTTGGCTCAAATACCTTGACACCCCCAATTATATGGTTATTCAAACCCCTAATAAAATGTTGTGTCAACTGAGCTAAATTTTCACTGAACCTTGAAAAAGACATGAGCTCATAAAACTTACTCTCATACTCGGTCACTGACAAAGTATACTGTCTAAGATTATGAAATTCATCAGCCCTTTGCTTTTTCCATTCCTCTAGTAGGAATCGTTCATGGAAACTCTCTAGGAATAACTCCCATGTGACACTACTCATATCGATTCCCAGCTTCTCCTCAATCGTCCACCAAGTGGCCCCAAAATTCTCTAGATTAATGATCACAAATCTTGCCTTAACATTGATGTCGAACTCCTGAATGGAAAAAATCCTGTTGAGAGAAATAAGCCACTGCTCGGCCACATAACTAGAACTTTGCCCATTGAAAGGCTTAACCTTGGATCTTGAAAGATCCTTCATCTTAGTGGACACAATGGACCTCTGACGATCCTTCTGAGGACTTCTAGATCTTGGTCTATGCTCTTATTCTATCTGGTGCACTTTGGGTTGTTCTTGAATAGGAGGTAGACATTCTAGAATAGTCTGCATCATCTATCTCAAACCAACCTCTTCAAACTCAGCTTGGTCCTCTCTACGACTCTCTTCCTACTACCTACTAGAGTGCTCTTTCCTGCTCTCTATGTGAGCCAATCCCTCATGGACAGACTCATGGACACTGATAGCTCTGCCATGACCACGACCTCTTCCACGGCCTCTAATAGAAGACTTAGTGCCAGATACCATCCTACAACAGTACAAGGTACTAAGTTTAGTTCTATGTTTAGGTTTAAGTTAAAATTTCTAGTTTTGAAACTAAGTGTTGAAGTATGAAAAATATTCAAGTAACAGTTCAAGTTCTGTTTCAGTTCACCTAGTTTCAAGTTCGAAAAGATACACTTAATAGTTCAAAGTTCTAGTTGTTCCAAAATACCCAGAGCTCCCAATGTAGAAACTCGGGCTCTGATACCAAATGTAATGCCCTGCCAAGGGATCCAAAGAATTAACCTAGAATTTTTTACTAAGTTTGGTAGCATTTTTTTTCTTTTTTTCATGAAAGTAAATACCACATATAACTTATGCATAATAATGGAAGCAATAGTAATGTCCATCTAAAAGTAAACATAACATATGTAATCAGATTACATTCTTTAAGATCCCTTTACGTTGGATTACATCTAGAAAACATTTAACATACATGAATCCATCTAGTACAACATCCACATGAAATAATAATGAAAATTCCAATGTTTATACATTACATTTCAATACCCAGTCATCCACTGTACATGTCACAGGGTATGACAAGCTCAAAAGAATATACATACATAAAATAAGGTACATCATCCTATTCTTATCCATGATACATCAAAGTAAAGATAATCACATGATATACATCATACATCATCATAGAAGACATATACATTCATCATAAAGATCAACATAATAAACTAAGTGCACGATTCCTCCCAACCGTTAATAGCATCATTAGACCACATGGATCCTAGCCATCCCTCCATGCATAACATTCCAAATCACCGAAGAGATCATCGGTACTTAACATAATAGGGATGTCACTCCTAATATATACAACATCATATGTAGAAAGTAATCTAACATGCAAATAAAAGCATAAGATAACATTATCTAACATATGCTAATCAACAATGAAAAGGATACATATCCACCATTATGAAGCATGCATCAGTCACCATGTCTCAATGAATCTCAAAATGATAAGAGTGGAAAATACACTACCACCCGACCGCGTGGTACCTAAGTGGTCCACTCCCACCATGCTAAGGAGATAATCTCAAGTCCCAAATTGGCTACATAGCACAAATCTCTATAAGTCCAGGAATCCTAAAAGTATACTAACTCAAAGGTTCCAAACACAAAATCTGACATCTAATCCCAGAGGAACACAATGACATGTAGGAACCTACTATGCAAGTAGGAAAGTGTCATCGCAATTATCACGTACAAGTTACCCTGGCAGTTAGCTAAACTCCACGGGTCCATATTGATTTCATGCGGCCACTAGTATCCTCTCATATTGACGAGGCATACTACAGAATGCAAGGTCGCAACCATGCATCTCACTACTCCCATCCTAGCTTGTACAAGCACTCAAGGCATGGGCGAGAACAAAATTCTTATCTTTTTAGGTTCATTCAGTTAGTATTAGGTGTGAATGTTATCACTTATTAATCCAACTTACAATGAGTTACCCTGGCAGCCTCTTAGGGCCCCAACCCCCATTGCAAGCCACTTCTTGTCACTACATGTAGATATCCTACCCTAATGCTCATGGAATCATAAATCTCAAAATCACAAAAGATAATCCATAATAAAATCATAAAATATGCATAAAAGCATCAAATCTCCATGAGCAAACATCCATAGAAAATCATGATCACAACAGTTCTCTATTGGCAACTGAGGTATCACTGATAATCAAAGTATCCAATGGTTCTCAATAACCAAAATATATCTCAATCAAACTGATCGAAGACTCCAAAAATGGTTGAGTCAAACATGTCACATCATGACATCATCAAGAATAAATCCACATCATAGTCCCATCATGGCGACTAGAAAATAACCAAGGATAACTGGTTGATGACCAAAAATAATGGTTAAGTCAAGTGTCTCATACATAAGAATCTCATCTATAACAATCAGTAATCATATTCAATACATAGAGCATTCCATCACATAACCATGCTTGGGTTTATAAAGATCGAGATTAACATCATCATGACATCACAATCACATAACTCCCAAGCCTCTGGTAGACATCCTATAATTGGTCAACACTAGTCAACCCAAAACCCAAAACAATAGCATAAAGAATACACAATGCAAACACATGTTGTTGACACCATGTGCTCAATTGATGCACTAACCCCCGTGTTGTTGACACTTGAGAAATAGAAAAGTGTGTTAACTCTCATGCAAGCTTATAACTCCAATACACTTTTCATATAATTTCTATTTAAATATTTATAACTTTCATTTTAATTCTTATAACTTTTATTATTATTATTTATTTATTACTTTATTATTATTTTATTATTATTAATTTTAATTTCTAATTTTCTTTTATTTAATTCTTTTTCCTCAATTAATTCCCATTTAATTAATTATAATCAAAATATCAAGGATTATGATACTTTATATTAATTTTTTTCAAATAATTAATTTATTAATTAAATCTATTTATTAAGACTTAATTAATAGAAAATTCACCATAGACCTCCAAGATAAAATATGGAAACCCATCATAGAGAAAATCACTCAAAATCAGTCTAAGGGTTAAAAATCATGAATCATGTCATCTGACACATTCGGTGGGTAAAATATCCAGATACTTGTCCTACCTCACTAGTACAATTGGCTTAAAGGTTTTGGATTTGGACTTGAGAATTTATCTCCCTTCTCTTATTATTGAGATAGTATAATAGGGTACGCTCATCCTAGCAATTCAGGGAAGTCGATATCCAGTACCTATAACAGGCAAAAAAACCATGCATGTACATACAATATATATAATGCTAAGCTAAATAGACAATGGCAAGAAGTGGTGCATCGTGTAGATCCCGACTAAGCAGGTGACTACGACTCTCTTCCTTAACCACATCAAAAATGCCATACAATAAGAAAACACAGACACCATACACATGCAAGTATGGAGTAAGTATCTATAATAAAACACATAAGATAATAACCATCATCTAATCATCAATAATATCTAAAAACAATATAATGATCATCATGTATGCATGAAATGTAAAGTCTAAATGATCTCATCACATAACCTCTGAATCCATAACATAATGTCTGATAATCTCAAAACAATACCACTAATCCATCAACATAAAACTAGTCCATCATAGTCTGATAATAATAGCAACAATATGTCCATAAAAGATGTGAACGAGGGTAGGCACTACACATTTACCATGTCAGTTAAATTTTACATATCTTTAGTTCATGTCATGTGTCCTTGGCATGTTATCAATTTCAATCAATCAATCAATTTGACCATGGCTTTGGTCTATCCATCATCATCCTATTCAATATGTATCATCATCACATTTTCATCAAAGGATACTATTGCACTTATCAAATCAATTTGGCCTATCATTTACTAATTTTCTCTATAGGATAAAATAACCCATAATTAATTCCATTTTTTACTAATTTCTATTTTGTGGAATAAAGGATTTTTAATTCAAATATTCTGTAAAATATTGACATCATCATGAAACATAGGTGTGACACCTTCTAGATTCTCCTTTGACAATTGGCTAAGATATGTCATAATCCAATATTCTTATTCTCTTATGCATGTCCATATTTTGCTTCATTCATGATAGATTCTTGGCTTGAAGTGGGCTTGATGTGTCATATTACGTGTCATAGATTCTCAGCCATGTTTAGCCAAGTTTGACTTCCATGCATCATAGAATCCTACACTTGGCATCTTGTGTCATATGTGTCATGGATTCTCTAAGAAATCTCTTTCCACATCACATATCCAAGGACAACAAATCCAATGCTCTCACCTTGACTATTGATTATAAAATTAGCACTCTTTCTCTCATTTCTGGTCCCTAGTTTTCTCATCTTTTGTACTCTTGCTCTCACATTCCAATCACAACTTCAAGTATTCTCATAGTATCACCATTATCATAGACTTTGCTTCAACTTTGTATGCAGTATAGGCAATTTTTGGAGCTAAATCATATGGAGAAGAAAGAAGGACATGGGAGGTACAAATGAAAGTGGGGGTTTCTAACCTTGTGTTGCTTTCTTTATTAGTTTGGCTTTCATGGTAGGCTAGTGGGTGTTAGCATATGATTATTGATTTTTTTATTTGCTTGTAGTATGTTATGCATTATCCCATTTTCTTGTCCTACATTTTCGTGAACCCAATATGAACATGCTTATCTAACTTGGGTTTTTCTTGTTTTGTGCTTGTAGGTGCGAGAAAGGAGCTCACTTGGAAGGGTATAACAACTATATGAACTTCCTTATCACACCTAGATTAATTAGGGGGTATATTAATATTGTTATATCCTTTCATTTCATGTATTTTGTTAGCTTTTTACCCTAGGGTGCACTCTGCTCTGTCAAGGCGCACTTGGGACCCCTACGAGCAGTTTTAAGGGCCTAGGAGACACCTTAACACCTGTTTGTTGCTGCTAACTTACCAATTGTTCCCAAAAATTACCAACTACACCCTT
This sequence comes from Cupressus sempervirens, assembly GCA_028749045.1. NCBI lineage: Eukaryota > Viridiplantae > Streptophyta > Pinopsida > Cupressales > Cupressaceae > Cupressus > Cupressus sempervirens. The sequence continues at coordinate 429,959,766 of CM053787.1, read as the reverse complement.
CTAGGCCCCAACTACACCATGGGCATAGTCTACACTATCTAGGCGCACTTGGGAGGCTAGATTTCAAAACTCAAGTTATTAGGTATCATTCAGGGCACAATTCCCTACAATATGTATTTGGGCCCCCAACTACGGCTAGAAACTACCAACTACACCCTGGGTGTAGTTAGCACTATTTGAGCATACTTGGGGGCATTTTGAGCCATTTTAGCCTTCTAGGGTGTAATCTACTCTGTCAGAGCACACCTAATTCACAGAAAACTCACACATAACACAGAATCTGTATCTAAGGTTTCTATCACTTTCTAGGACATAGGTTAGATTATTTTGTGTTATTGATGGTCTATTTGTAGCATGTGGTGATCATTGGATGATGACATGATCATGAAAAACTACTAATGTTTGTTTGCAGGACATTTTCGAAGACCATTGTGTGTTTGTCAAAACCATATGTGTGGATTTCCTAGGTTAGATAACACTTCATTTGGTGCTTAAAATGAACTTGTTCTTTTTTGCCTTGTGTGTCTATAGTGTTTAAATCCCTAGGAGTTGCGTGGACGTATCCTCTCCCCTCTCCATTTGTGGATCGTGGGTGTAAGAGAAATTTGTGTAACTTCTATAGGAGGCCTGCCTTGGACCAAGATACTCGATATTTGGTATGCCAGGGGACAATCTTAGAGTAGTAATGGGCCAAAAGCTAGGTCAATGTTCTAGCTGCTATATAAAACTTGATTACTGTGAAAGACATGTCGATGATATTGCTAAGTCATAGCTCTCCTCTAGTACCCTTGTGGTGTGTAAAACCCCAGTTCTCAGGTCTAGGAAACCTTCTGAGGAAGTTTATCATTCACTTGTTGAATCGAATGCCCTTACTAAAAACTATATTCTTTTGGCCAAAATCTTTTCTATCCACTGGCTCAAGGGTTCACCCATGCCTATGAAGACATCCTACATTCTTGCGGTCCTTAGTAAAGGCAACAGTCCCTTGGGAAGTCATGCCCCTTGGGAAGTGGATCTTGGTAGCCCCAAGAAGTGAGTGCATTGTAAGGGGGAGCCTGTGGTGCCAAGATCCTAGGTTTTTTGCTCTGGATAAGCGTAGCTGAACTTTGGCTCAAGTAGGAATTCAGTGGATACAGTCCTAAAGCGTAGGTTGTGGTGTGTTTGTTCACTTTTAACAACAACTATTCTTGTCTTAATGTGTCTTGTGTGTGTGTAAAACATAATAAAGATAAAAGAAAACATTCAAATTTACACCTTGGAAACTTACAAAACCTTTTTAAAACATTAAACATTGTCAAAACCTTGTCAAAACTTTACAAACTTTGGTTCAACACATACAAATCTTGGAAAACATGGCAACTTGTGATCCTAAACATGCTTGGAAAAAATTAGATTTCATCCTTGCATAGAATCCACTTGCATTTACCCTAGTATAGTTCTCATACTTGCATCATATAGGTTTCATCTTGCACCTTTTAGCACTTACTTAGTATCCCTCATTTTCACATTGCATTCATTAGGGCTTAGTTTGCATCTTTTAGCCTTTGCATTTCAACCCCCAAAACTTGCATGTTGCATTGTCCATCTTGCATGTTTGCATACCCAACCCTCATCTTGCCCACCTTAACCATCATTCTAGGTGTCATAAGAATTATTTTAAACCTTCATTGTAGTCTTAGCATTGTCTCCTACCATTTAGCTCTCTGTGACATCAATTTGGAAAACATAGCACCTAGAATTGCTTTAGCTTCAGCCCAGTTTACCAATTGCACCCAACTAGCCCCAACTACACCATAGGCATAGTTGGTATAGTCTAAGCATATTGGGTGGTTTGAGGACCTTTTTTGGGATTCTAGATAACATTTTATGGCTTCAACAGTGTCCTTAGGTACCTGTATAATTCAATTTGTCTCAGTATGCCCTGATTTACATTCTCCATCTCCTAGTCTTCATTTCCTCCAATTAGGAAATTATTCCTTAGGTCATAACCCCTATTCTTCACCTCCTAACCCATCCCAACATCAACCCCAACATCTTAGCTTCCTAGCATATCAATTTGGCAACCACATCACTCAAATTCAACACACATTAAACCCAGCTTCCCAACTGAGCCTAGAAACGACCAACTATGCCAAAACTAGCCCCAACTAAACCATAGGTGTAGTTCATACTATTGGAGCACACTTGGTGCTGTCAAAGCATAGTTGGGCACCTGCATGACCATTTTGGGCCTCCAAACTGCATTTTGGGACCCTCAAACTGCATCTAGAAGCCTCTGTATTTGACCCCAAATTACATCTAGCACCCAAAATCTCATTTTTCATCTTAGGACCTTTTCATATCACATATCCACTCAGCATCATCACCATTTTGAGTCCTCTAAAGCTCATTTTGAACCCCAAAACCTTTGAATTTTGTCAAAAATCTGAACAAAAGTATGAACCCTAGAGTATTACATTGTGTCAATGGATAATGGATCTTGACCATGGTCATTTTATCATTTTATTTTATCTTTTTCTTTGGTCAAATGCTACGTATGTCAAGGTATATTTGGCTTTATCATTTTGATCTTATCACGTTTTGTCTTTTTTTTGGTCAAGATCCAAAGTCTATTGTCATAACATTAAACTCTTAGGTTAATACCTTGTAAAGATTTCACCTAAGTTCAAAAGACTTTACATATGCCCTTGTCATTGCATTATCATATTCCTAGTGTCCCTAAACATCATTTTTACTTACCCTAGTGGCATATCCCTTTCCTTTTGCATTGTTCAAACCTTATCAACTTGTCTATCAACTAAATTGTCTTCTTGATCACTTGTCCTCATTTTACATACCCCAAACATCATTATCAACCATAGAACACCATCTTTTGGCATATTCAACCTTTCATACATCAACCTCTAGCATCATTACCAAGTCCAAAATCCAACCCTAACCTTCATTTTTCATACTATAGGGTCATTTTCATCTCCTCTAGTCAACCTCCAAAACATCACTTTGCATTTGCATTTTCATAGTTTCCTAGGACATTTGCATCTGGCATTTTCCTAGGTTTTATAAGATCCTTAAACACCTAAAAATCCAAAAAACACTTACATCTTGCATACCCATATCCTAAATATAAAGTTTTGCCATGTTTTACCAACTGTACACTTCAGGTGCACAGTTGGTAGTTTCAGAGCCCACTTGGTAATTAGGGACTTCAATCTAGGTTCTAGAATCCTAATCTACACTTCTATAGGCTTCATTACATCCCAAAACCTTGCAAAACACTCAAAATCACTCAAAACATTCACATTTTACATTTTAGGCACCCTAACACCTCTTTTTACCCTCTACATACCGCCTACTTGCCAACTTCTTACCTTATGGGCCCCAAGTACACCAAGGGCACACTTGGTATTATCTAAGTGTAGTTTGTAGTTTAGGTGAACACTTGGGAGGTAGAGAGTCCATTTAGGTTGTCCTCCATTTCATCTACATTTTTAGGTATCATGCCAGCACTCACTAGGACACAATCAGCTTAGAGACCTGAAGAACTTTACCAACCCTTGTTTTTTGAGGCACCAACACAACCAAAACCTCATCCAAGATAGAAGAAGAGCAAGAAAACCTAAAAAACCTTTGACGAAGACCAAATCAAGGCATCAAAACCTTTACTTGTGAATCCCTTAAACATGTACCCACAAGATCACCATAACCAAGAAATGATGCAACAAACCCTAAACAATGTACCTACCATGAGGTTTCCTTCAAATTCTTCCCCTACACATGGGATGGTTCAATGGAGTCTTGACATTGAACCTATATTTGTCCCAATACCACCCAGAGGTGGGAGTGTACCAACCACACCTGACGATGAACAAACACATTCCTTTGAATTCAGAAAAGCCAATGCAAGTACCTTCAACTATAACACATCAAACATACAACAAGGTACTGTACACCTAAGTGATGACTTTGACATTGACTATGGCATCACTGATGATCAAATGGCTAGGGCATGTCAAGACAAAAAAATTCGCAAGAACTTTAAACTTTTGGCAGCCCAAGAAATTGTCAAATTCAACCCAAATGTGGAGGGACCTAAGTCCAAATGTTAAACCAACACAACCATTGAAAACATACAACCCATGATCAATTTGGACTTAGATAAGGGAAAACAACCTTTGGAGTTTTCAAACACAATAATGGCACCTATAAGGTCCCATCAAGAACCAACAATCAAAATCCTCCAAAGTATGTTTGAACACATCAACATTAATCCTTTATTTGATGAACCACAACGGATGAAGGGAAACAAGACTATCCCTAAATATCCCAAGAGGACATTAAGGCTTGATTTTAGTCACATGATGCAACAACAAGATGCACCTAAAGGGACTAGTGCTCTAGGGATGCTAGACATAACTCCTCTGGAGACAACTCAACAAAGTGCACCTTTGCTCCTAACTCTACCAAGTGTTATGACATCAAATGATAAGGAGCCTCCCATGAGTACACTATGTGAAACATCAACTACAAAAATCCATATTGATACAAAAAGGAAAAGTGTTATTGACATTATGCCTATTCCTAAAAGGAATGCACCTCATTGTCAAGTCAATATAATGTCCCAAGTAGAAACCTCTAACATGCATAGGTGCCAAAGAAACAATACCAACATGGTGGTCAATTCGTAAGGACATAACCAACTACCTCGACAACGTCAACCTACAATAGTTGTAGGACCTAATGTTTCCAACACACATTCAACATATCAACAAAAACATCAACCACAACAGCAACAACATCAAGTGGTACAAGCATCCAATGTCCCTAACACACAACCCAATGTAAATCCACTTGACTTCTATGCAATGTATCAACAACAAGTCATGTTTGCTAAACAACAAGAGCAACTCAAACAAAAACTAGAATATCAAAGGCACCTTGAGCAACAATTTGCATACCAACAACATTTGTTACAACAACAACATGTGCCACAACAACCTCAATAGATGCCTCCACAACAAAAATCACATACCTGGTCTCACATACAACCAACAGAGGTATCCCAACAACAATCACAACAAATGGCACTCCAACAACACATGGTACATCAATCACAATCAATCCCATTAACTATTGTAGTTACTGAAGACACATTATTCGATGTCCTAGATATTGAAATGAATTGCAACATGATACTAGGATGCCCTTGGCTTCATGCTATGAAAGCAGTACCCTCTACATATCATCAATGTTTAAAATTTTCCTATAACAACATTGAGGTTACCATCATTGGTGATCTAGATCCTTTCCAATTTTGTGCTAATCTAAGAGATGCTACTGCATACCAAGTCCCAACAAACAATGAAGCACAACCCACATATTCCTCTAAATATATGGATGCAGATATACTCCTTAGTAAGGCCAGGGAAAAAATGAAGATTGAAGACAATGGGTGTGGAGAGTAATTTATGTCTCAAGTATCCCACATTAGGGAGTCACCAGTTTCTCCCAAATCTCATGGTAAATCACAACCACTTCAAGCACAACATTTAGAGATCAGTACACAAAATATCACTTCTATCAATGAGAATACATCTGTATGTATTAAGAAAGGAAAAGCAAAACAAAAACCCACTTTGATATCTCCTAGCAAGTATGGACTTGGGTTTAATATCATGAAGAAACAAGGCTATGATGGCTATAGTGGTCTTGGATGTTAGAAACAAGGAATAATTGAACCTATCACTATGAAAGGACAACCTCCTAGTTTGGGTCTTGGATTTAAACCATTGCGAATAGGTCCTCCTAGTACTATGGTACCTATGCGTAAGACAATGGATGTTTTGAATGATGAAAAGGCATCTAAGGATACCCCACTTAAAACCAATAGTCCTCCAACTTCTAAGCATGACCCCATTGATACAATGGAATCTAATGCCCATATCCATACCTTTAACCAAAGCCCATTTAGCACTGATGATGACATCTCCTCAAGTTATCCTAAACTATTGAATTGGGACCAACGTGGACCACCAATTTTTGATTGATTCGACAATGATGCCACTCTTATAATAGAATTTGAAATATATGGCAGTATTATGAACAACAATCATACAGAAGCAATTTCTCCTACAGTAAATACATTGGCATATTGTCTCTTGGTGAAATTGAAAGCAAAGGAAAAAAATAACGAGCATAGGTCTCTTGGTGAAAACCAAAAGGTTCCATTAGACTATGAAAAATCAAAAGCTAAGAAGCTCCCAAGGATAAAAAATGAAAAATATAATGCCATGAATATCAATGTTCCAGTGTTCAACATACCACAAGGTCTTTTGGAGCTCTCTCAATCAGCATTCATGTGGAAGGTCATTGGTCTCAATCCTCCCAATCCATCCTTATATCCAATAGTTCATCCCCCAATCCTACTACCTATTCTATCCATAACCCAAGATCAACCTTCAACCCAAAAAACTTTTAAGCACATCATCATCAGTGAAATTCCACATGACCTATCTATTGACCCAATTATTCTCAGATGCCTTGATTCGCAAGAGACAGACATTGTCTTACACATAGTACATGATGGTATATCTAAAGGCCTTTCTAGTGGTTTGATTTTAGCTACAGACTTGGAACAAATCCTACGTAGTTATAATTAGTAATGGATCTAGAGATGATCGGCTAGCAGCACCAAAAATAGATATCTTCTCAACATTTTTCAGCAACATTCATGATTCCATCTAAAATTCCTAATAAAATATTTTTAAAAATAGCAAAAAGTCATGAAAAAATGGATGCCTTGATGAAAACTTGGCAAACAGGCATCTTGGCACAAAAATTTGAGTGAAGACAAAAATTCTATTCAAAAGTGAAAACCTAGCAAATAGGCACTTTGGTCAAGTACCATGGTGAAAACCTGGCAAACATGCACCATGTGTAATCAGTTATTGCTCCTCCATCTATCGAGATTCCATTTGGTTTTTTTTCCCCTATTGTCATTCCTTGATCATATCTATCATCTTGCAAGACATCCTTGGCTCCTTGACCATGGCTCACGAATTGGTTAATATCCATTGTTATCTTACCTTCATTAGTCTATCCATACTCTGTCATTAGTCTTTGTACATAGTTTGTGTCTTGTCCAAGGGCATATTACCTACATCATGCATGAGTTTGAACTTGAACTGGGGGCATATCCCTAAGCACTTTTTATCCATTGGACTTATCACGTAATGGATTAGAGCTAACACTTGTATATGCTTTTATGATCTTGAAAAAAGCACTAAAAATCATAAAATGTCCAGAAAAGAATCCATAAAAATCATAAAATGTGCTGAAAGAAACCCTAAAAATCATAAAATGTCCTGAAGAAACCAATCACACAAAAAATTCAAATATTCCCAAAAACCCTAAAAATTACAAAACCCACCAAAAACTTGTAATAAACCTTGTAAATAATCACTGTGAATAATCACCCGTTTTGTGTGAACACTTGCATTTTGTAGACTGAAACTCAAAAGCACAACACTTAAATGACAATCACAATATCTAAGCAATATGAACAAACAGTCAATCCAACATGTCACTGTGAACCTATCAACTGAATCAACAAACCAAAAAATCACATGATAAACCTATCAAACATTATCTAAAGACCTCAAACACTAAAAAGAAAGTAATAATGGACAAGAATAGTTGTTGGCTCATGTTGTTTAGTGAGTGATGTTTTTTTTGCTTTATTTTTCTTTGATCATGTTCTTATGCCACTTGATGATATAAACTGATCTATGAGAGTGGTCGGGATGGTTCATGGCCATTTTTTTTAGTTTTTGTCTATTACAATGTACCTTTGAACATCTAGGGCATGTATATATGCCTTAGGAAGGACAAGGTCATTTTTTGTCTACATTGTGCTTGTTTACACAAAAGGTTTGCATTATGTGCTTTGGTCCTTTGTGCCATGATGCATTGCATTCCATTTGTCATATCAAAATAAAGCTTCTTTTGACTTGTAGTGCACTTTACAAAAGAAAAAATCTACTCATCATACTAATAATTCCTTATCTCATCTCCTACATCTTCTATGTCTTCTTCATCTGCTACCTTGCATCTCATTATTGACAAATTGACCTACCATATGCATATCTTAGTCAATTTCTCAAGGGGGCACCAATATATATCATTCCTACTGGGGCATGTTTTTATGGCCTTCTCATCAATGTTATTTGACACAACACTCTAAATCACATTTCATCAAAGAGGGGTGTAGATGCTCAAAAATGGTTCACATCTACGGTTGGATCAATATGAAGCTCCATTTGACATATAGCACACTCTTTGAAAGCAATAGTCTTCAGCTCATTCTAATTGTTCCTCATCTCATCCCTTTGGTCTTCTTTCATTCATGTCTTCATTCATCACCATTATCATTTGTTTCAATGCACCAAATCATCTTCATCTTGCATTCTTGCATTCCTGCGTCATCCTACATTGTCTATCAACCTTCTAGGGCTTTCCACCTAGTCTGGCCTTGGTCTGACCTTTTTTTGACCAATTTTGACCAAATGTAACCAATTATAACTGATTTCTCATGTTCTAACCTCTTTCCACCATTTTGGACACTCGCACAAAGTTTCAAGTCATTCTGAAGCTAGTTGATCTATTTTTGTCCGCCAAAGCCTTCTAAGGCACATTCTAGAATTTTTGAGCACAATTCAGCTTCCCAAGTGCACAATGTGTGCACTTGGTACTATAATAGCACACTTGGGCTTACCAAGTGTGCACTGGGTGCACTTGGGTGTGTTTTGGGCACACTTGGGGTAGTAGGATGCCCAGAACTACTCTCGGAGCCCCTATGTTGCACTCCAGAGGCCATAACTTTTGCATTTCAACTCCAATTTTCAAACTGTCAATTGCATTGGATTTTTATCTTCATTTTGAACAATTTTAGCTATCATTTTAATTATTTGGTCACTTTATTGAGTGGTAACCCTTAAAAATAATCTTGGGCCCCTAGATTGACATCACTATTTCATACTAACTCATCCCATTTTCTCATTCCACTAACTCTGATCTTTTGGCCAACTTGATTGTATCTCAAAAATTTCTATCATCATTCATACATTCTTTCACATCAACTACACATCATTTTGGAACCATTTCAACATCATCAGAAATCATTTCATATCATTTTGAAATCATATCAAATTTACTCAAAACCATTTCAAATCAACTCGAAATCACCCCAAATCAACTTAGAACCATCTAGAATCAACCACAATCATCACAAAACATATCAAACATCCAAAATCAATGATCATTTATCCATTCCTAGGTATTGTTGTGGCTTTTAGTACCTTGGAAACCTATCGATCTATCAAATCTTATCACTCTGGGATTAGTACTGTCATGGCTCTCAGTGCAAGGTCAAACTATCATTCATGTCATATGATCTTTGACATTGTTAAGGCTCTCAATGTCAGATCATGACATCATCAAACCACTTTAATAATATTGATTGTGTTCGTTGATATTATTATGATCAACCTTATCAATCAATCTCGATCCTGTAGCATTTACAATGTCAGTTAAATGTTACATATCTTTAGTTCATGTCATGTGTCCTTGGCATGTTATCAATTTCAATCAATCAATCAATTTGACCATGGCTTTGGTCTATTCATCATCATCCTATTCAATCTATATCATCATGACATTTTCATAAAAGGATATTGTTGCACTTATCAAATGAATTTGGCCAATCATTTACTAATTTTCTCTATAGGATTAAATAACCCATAATTTAATCCTATCATCCTTACTAATTATTCTTCAACTAAACTTTCTCAATTAATTGGTATTTTATTAATTAACTGATTCATTATTCACAAACCATGGAAATTCTTAATTTCCTAAGTCATATTTTCCATCATTAATTCCATTTTTTACTAATTTCTATTTTTGTGGAATAAAGAATTTTTAATTCAAATATTTCACAAAATATTGACATCATCATGACACATTGGTGTGACACCTCATGGATTCTCCTTTGACACTTGGCTAAGATATTTCATAATCCAATATTCTTATTCTCTTACGCATGTCCATATTTGGCTTCATTCGTCATATATTCTTGGCTTTAAGTGGGATCGAGTTGTCATATGACGCGTCATAGATTCTCAACCATATTTAGCCAAGTTTGACTTCCATGCATCATATAATCCTACACATGCCATCTCATGTCATATGCATCATGGATTCTCAAAAGAATCTCTTACCACATCACATATCCAAGGGTGACAAATCCAATGCTCTCACCTTGACTTTTGATTATAAAATGAGCACTCTTTCTCTCATTTTTGGTCCCTAGTTTTCTCATCTTTTGCACTCTTGCTCTCACATTCAAATCAAAACTTCAAGTATTCTCATAGCATCACCATTATCATAGAATTTTCTTCAATATTGTGTGCACTATAGGCAATTTGGAGCTACAACATTTGGAAAGAAAGAATATTATGGGAGCTACAAATGAAAGAGGGGGTTTCTAACCTTGTGTTGCTTTCTTTATTAGCTTGGCTTTCATGGTAGACTAGTTGGTGTTAGCATATGATTATTGAGTTTGAAATTTTCTCATAGTATGTTAGATAGTAGCCCATTTTCTAGGTCCTCCATCACAATAATCACATTGCATCAAAGAGGTGGAAAATGTAGACGCTAAAAAATGGTTCGCATCTATGGTTTGATCACTATGAAGCTCCATTTTACATATAACACACTCTTTGAAAGCAATAGTCTTCACCTCATTTGAATTGGTCCTCATCTCATCCCTTTGGTCTTCTTTCATTCATTTCTTCATTCATCACCATTATCATGTGTTCTGATGCACCAAATCATCTTCATCTTGCATTCCTGCATCATCCTACACTATCTGTCAACCTTCTAGGGCTTTCCACCTAGTCTAGCCTTGGTCTGAGCTTTGTTTGACTAGTTTTGACCAAATGTGACCATGTTTAGCTGATTTCACTCATTTTCTAATCTCTTTCCACCATTTTGGACACTCGCACAAAGTTTCAAGTCATACTGAAGCCAGTCGGGTTGTTTTTGGCCCCCAGAGCTTTCTAGGGCACATTTTGCACTTTCTGAGCAAACTTGGGACTCCCAAGTGTGCCATGGGAACACTTGGTATTGTCATAGCACACTTGGGCTTAGCAAGTGTGAACTGGGTGCACTTGGGTGTGTTTTGGGAACACTTGGGGTAGTAGGATACCCAAAACTTCTCCTGGAGCCCCTATGTTGCACTCCGGAGGCCATAACTTTTGCATTTCAACTCCAATTTTCAAATCATCAGTTGAATTGGATTCATATCTTCATTGCAAAAAAAATTAACCATCATTTTCATTATTTTTTCATAGTATTGAGTTTTAACGATTGAAAATATGCTTGGGACCCTAGATCGATATCACTTCTTCATACTAATTAATCCCATTTTCTCATTCCACTAACTCTGTTCTTTCAACCAACTTGATTGTATCTCAGTAGTGTATATCATCATTTATGTCTTCTTTCACATCAATTGCACATCATTTTGGAACCATTTAGACATCATCAAAAATTATTTCATATCATTTCGAATTCATATCAAATCAACTCGAAACCATTTCAAATCAACTCAGAATCTCCCCAAATCAACTCAAAACCATCTAGAATCAACCATAATCATCACAAAACATATCAAACATCCAAAATCAATCATCATTTATGCATTCCTAGGTGGTTTTGTGGCTTTTAGTGCCTTGGAAACCTATCAATCTATCAAATCTTATCAATTTTTCCTTAGTACTGTCATGGCTCTCAGTGCTTGGTCAAACTATCATTCATGTCATCCAATCTTTGACATTGTCAAGGCTCTCAGTGTTGAATCATGACATCATCAAACCACTTTAATAATATTGATTATTTTCGTCGATATTATTATGATCAACCTTATCAATCAATCTTGATCCTGTAGCATTTACAATGTCAGTTAAATGTTACATATCTTTAGTTCATGTCATGTGTCCTTGGCATGTTATCAATTTCAATCAATCAATCCATTTGACCATCGCTTTGGTCTATCCATTATCATCCTATTCAATCTGTATCATCATCACATTTCCATCATCATCCTATTAATTAAATGTGGATTAATTATTTAATTAAAAGAGAGGTTTTCTTTTAATTAAATAAGGCTTAGGATAAAATGATCAAACCTTAGGAAATGTTGAAACAATTGAATTAATTAAAATTTGATCAAAGAAATAGATTTGAATTGATTTAATAAAATATTGCAAACCATTGTTTCAAGAAATTTTATAAATTGAATAATGGGGGCCCATAGTCTAGGTGACCATTTTAGGGTGTACACATTTGCCCCTCTTTGAGTAATGTGTGATTGATTTGGGAACACATATAGTCAAAGAAAGGAATTTAAGTGTGAGATTTTTTTGGGATCACAAAATAGCCCAGATGTGTGGTCAATTTGGGAACACACTAGGATAGAGAATATAAATAAATTTTGACTTAAAATAGTCAAGAATAAAATTTATAAAATTGAATCAAAATTTGAAGTTGATAGGTACTACACGCTCAAGATGAAAATCAAAATGAGAAAGAGGAGAAACAACAAATTGAACTAAAGATAAGTTTCTTGATGTAAAATGAAAAATATAAGAATCACAAACCAAGGTAGATCATCAAGCATGCAATATTGTGCCCCAAAGGTGAATTAGAATAAAAGAAGTGGGAAGAAAGAAAATGGAAGGTAGAAATTTGGAATATATGGAAAGAAACAGAAAGAAGAAAATAAAAAATTTCGTAAGAAATAGAATGCCCCAAAATTAATCAACTATTTAAGATATAATTTTTTATTGAGATCATAAAAGAAGATAAGAAAATTAAGACCAAAACATCATAGTTGATTAAAATTCCACAATAAAGATGAAGGGAAAACCCTCTCAAACTCATAATGTAACCTAAAAATGCAAATTAACATGAAGTCGAATAACGCATGCTACATGAAAATGCAAAGGTGTACATGCAATAGAGCGATTGTAATGTAGGATTTGGTGTTCATCATTCATTAGACAATGTAAAACAACTTATTTTAATCATTGGGCCATTACTAACTGACATCAAAAAATCACACAATCATCACTAATTACAAGCACAACTATGAAGATATGAATGTGATTTATATCTGATTGGAATGTGGAAAGATTATAACATAAGCATCAAAGACATAAAGGTCAAGATGGCTTTGATGTTAGATTACCCAACTTAATGTAGCAATACCATGCTTGCATCAAGTCATAGATGCTAAGATGAGCATAAGAATAGTTGTACAAAAACAATCAAGGATGATGCTTCACATCTCCTAAGTGTTTCAAGGGGACAACAAGAGACACTCTAGAGTTTCAAGACCACACCCATAAATAGAAAAATAAATAAAAACATGCCCCATGCCTCAATTCCTCTAGCTATGCATCCCAGAGAGACTTGTCAGACAAGGACACTTAAAAAAAATCAATAATAGTCAGCACACAAAGAAAATATCATGACATAGGTCAAAGATTAAGTGTTGTGTTTAAAAATTAAAGTGTGTTAGCTGATACTAAGTTCCAAGGATAAGGATCAAATGCTAGCAAGCATGTAAGATCACATGACGAAATTGGGTAAGACCAAATCAATAAGTGTTGAAAAAAAATTAATGTTAGGGATTGGATTGAAAAATATAGTTGGGGTGGTGTTGAAAAACATTGTTTGCAAGGTGTCATAAAGACTGCCATAGGCAAGAGACTAAAGCTAACACAGTTATGCCCCCTAGACAAAGACCTATACCAAACCAAGGCAACAAGGACAAGGCATGATAGAGAAAGGCCAAGTGTCGAGGACACATGCTAAGAAATAGGGGTGCAAAGGCCTCAAGTAGTGCCCATTTCCAAGTTTTCACCACTTGGATAGTTATTATTTATTTTTGAAATACATTTTTTTTTTGGAGATACATCAAAGTGCTTATTACTAAGATTATCATTTTTTAGGACATTTTCCAATTTTTAGAATTTTGACAGTATATCATTTTTTTGGATTTTTGAAATATATAATTTTTTTTTAGGATCAATAAATATTTTCAAAGGATTCTCCCAAACAAAGCAGGCATCAAAATCCCAAGCAAGATCACATTGTGTAGTCCCAATGTCTAGCAAGGTGGGGGACAAGAGGGATTAACAATTTGGTGGAAGAGATGGAAAACAAGAGAATGAAGGAGAATGAAGAGAAGAAATCCTCAAGCACAAACTCCTCAAGAGTACCCAAGCTAGGGAAAAATTGTCATGCAAAGCACATTTGGACAAGAAATGAAAAGCTAGCATAGGATAAGCCACAAAAGCATAATGTAAAAGTATAAAAGGATGCATTCCAAAGAAGTAGAAATGTCAAGAGATTTCATAGCATCATGTTTTACTCTTTTTTTTATTAGATGAAGACCAAATGAGAAAAGGATAGTGAAAGACTAGAATGAATGGAGGAAAATATTTATGAAGGCTAAACATGAAATAAATGAAAGAAATATCATTGCAAGATAGTTTACAACATAGCCAAATGTTTATGTATAGGTCAACATTTTCAAGATAAAAGAGAAATGACAGAATGGATGAAAGATGTAGAAGAATTAAGCTTGATTCTTGATTGCCAGGTTTTCATCATGATACTTATCCCAAGTTCCACAAGGGGGTGGTTTTCACCATAGGAAGAATTTGTTTCTCTTTAATTTTGCTACCAAGGAACCTTATTACAAGGTTTTTAACAAGGCACACTTTCAATTTTTTTATTTTTTTTTATTTTTTGGAAGAAGGAAAGATTTTTAGATAATGCTCCTTGAACGGATAAACCATGATATGCCAAGGATTCAAAATGATATGCTCAAATATGTTAATAGGGAAAGGAGGATGGAAGAGAAAAATGGAGGATAAGGTTTTATGAAAAGTGAGTGAGGTTGGAAGATAGGAGGAATAGGAAAATGAGGAAAAAGGATAGAAGGTAGAAAGATAGTGAATGGGAGGATTGTGAAAGGATAGATAGAAAGGAAGGAAAGATAAACATCAACATACACCTTGAAGGTTGGCAAGAGGATGGAGAAAATGTAAGTGAACAAATACATGAAGGAAAATGGTGAATATATAGAAGAGGTTGTGGTTTAGGCACATGGAATGGAAGAATGCTTTTGGAAGAAGATGAAGTGCAAGTCTTTGAAATTTTGAATATCAACTTCACTTGTTTCTCAACATTAGACTCTTTCAAGAGAGACTTTGGAATCTATATAGCCGTAGGATTTTCATTTCTTTTTGATGATTTAGAGAGAATATCTTCAATGATGGATTTTAGAACCCACATTTGTTTAGTAGTTTTCTTCTTAGATATATCTTTTGACCTTATGCCTCTACGTTGATTAGAGGAGACATGGTGATCTTCTATTTTAGATGGATTCTTGTATTTCTTCTTTTTCTTGTATTGAACATTCAAGTTAGTTCCAAAAGACTTAGGACTTGTGGAAGACAAAGGCAGATATGATTGGTTTAGATGGGTGAGTGGATAAAAAGAATCCAAGGATATGCATCTATGTTGATCTTGAGGAAAGATAGGAGACAGAGGGACATAAGGCTCCAAGATGGATGATAAATTAGGAGAGTTAGGAGGGGAAAATGAAGGGACACAAGGATCCAAGATGGAAGGAATACATGAATCTCTTCGTATTGGTGGAGGAAGTCTAAGGATGGACATGGAAGATGAGAAATGATAATTAATGAGTCCATCGAAATCTATATGACAACCAAGGACATCAACATATTTAGAGTGAGCATTAGGATTGTCAATAGAATCATGAGCATCTTGAATAGGAGAAATTTCTTTGATAGGATTTTTTGGAGCTTGAAAAGACTTAGGAAGAGTAGAAAGTGGAAGCAAACATGGAGTGGTAGAATAGGAAGATGGAATACTTTGATGTTGACAAGCTTCTTTGGATAGAATAGGCATAAAACTTTGTTCACAATTTTTAGTAAGCTCAAGGGAAATAGTTGAAGTAGTGTCTTCATCATACTTAGGAGGTGGATAAGGCATATGATATGGAAGAGTGACATCTTGAAGGAGATGAAGGGGTGCTTGACCTTGATCTTTCTTGAAATTTTTATCTTTAGTCTTTTGAGAGTCCTCTTGACATGGAGCCACTTCTAAGGACAAGGAAGCATATGAGGTTTGCATGTTAGGATCTTGAAGGGGTAACGAAGGACTAGTTGAAGTGGGCATAGTAGACATAGTGCCACATGAAGGTTGAGGATCTTTAGTCTTAGAAGCATGAAAAGGGTTTTCAATGAACTATAGGTTATATTGAGTTTCTTTTAGAGGTATCCCTTGAGGATAACTATAGGGAAGTGCATGAAAAGAATTAGGACCTTTTTTTGATGGAATAATGTTGGATAGCTTTGAAGTTTTGGGAGATGCATAAGTATTGGAAGAAATGGAGGTATCAAGGAAACCATCACTTGACATAGGTTCATCAACATGATCTTGCTCAAGATAAGCATCTTCATTATTTAAGTCTTTAAGAATTTCAACATCAAAGATTCTGTCATCAATAAGATCTTGAATTATACATTACAATGCAATACAATCTTCACTTTATGACCTTTGCATGTATGGTAGCTGCAATAGTGATAATCTCTCCACCAATAAGGTTTTACCGTAGGTTTATAAGGTGTAAAATATTTTTATGTTAAAATAATGACCTTTTTTGCAACTAAGGTCTCAAGCATGATGTCATATGAAAATCCCAAAGGAGTAAAAGTTCTCTCAAAAGTATATCTAGGACCATTTTTGTCATTCTCATCTCAGTCAAAGATAGGCCCATCATAAAACAATTGACATATTCTCAAAGGAGTTATTACTCGCTTTCTCTCTCAAGAGGTCTTTGGATCTAGAATATGAAGATAATTGATGTCTTTGAGTAGAAGATGTAGACATTGAAGAAGATGATTCACATTTATATAAAGGTCTTAAGGAAGATTCATGTAATGATGCAATCATTTTCTCTAGCACTTTCTTCATTTCTATCATGTGTCTAGGGAGACTAGTAGGTAAGTCTTGATACTTTTTAATGATAGAGGAGAGCTCATGATCATCTAGCAAACTGAGGTTTGGTAGCATAGGGTTTGAAGCCTATAGTGGTACTGGGTGATAGGATGACCCTAAGAAACATTGATACTAAACTATGATAGAAAAAACACTCGTCCAAAAGAGAGATAATAAGATAGATTTTTGTAAGACATAAACCAACACTACCATAGAGGTGCCCACAACTTTGGGTGAATACCCTAGCACATATGGACCTAGAGGATGATTTATCAAAATTATAAATAATTAAAATTGAATTTTTATGGAAGTGGATGGACAAGAGATTACTAAAACTCTCCAAGCATAATATTTGGGTAAAAGCACAAACCTGTGTCACCTTTTATAAAGGAGAAGTGATATCAGAATTTAAAGTCTTCAACTTTAACGAAATAAAAGTGGCATTTGTGCTTAGAATTTGAAGATGATGTAAACTAATGAAATGTGTAAAATTGGATGAAGTTTATGTCTATAATTTTTTTTAAAAAAATTGAGTGAAATTTTTATTTATTTTTGAATTTTTAAAGTGTATTTTTTAATTTTTTTAAAATACTAAAAATATAGAGTTTTTTTCCCGTCAAACAAATATATGCAAATGTTCATATTTTGGTTTGATTTTGGAGTATGTTAGAGTTAACATGTATACCAAGTGCACCAAAAAAGAAAAATTGAAATTTGGCTAATATTTTTGAAGTTATAACTGGTCAAAGTCAAAGTTATCAGAAATAGACAGTTTTTTTCTCCCGTCAAACTTTTTCCATCAAATCTACATTTTTTTTTTTTAAATTACATATTATTGAAGAAGACTCTCTCCTCTAGTGTACCATACAAAAAAAAAAAAAAAAATTTAACATGATTTACTATTTTTTCTTATTTTTGAATAGACATCTTCCTGAATCTTAAGATACCTACTTGTAATATTTTTAAATTATAACATATTATTCATAATCAAAACTTTAAAAAAATTATACAATCATAATCGTGACTCTGAGAACTACAAAAGTATATTTTTAGTTTTAAAAAATACTTCAATTTAGTAGGTCAAATTGGCCTTCAAAGTGAGATGTTTGCAGAAGTTTCAATTTTTGCTTGTTCGGCTGCCACATAGAATGTTACGGCCAAAACTGTTTCGGTCGGAATTGTTCCGGCCGAAACCCGCAGTCGGCTTGAGAAACCACTAGCGGTTAGTGTGACTTTTTGATATAAAAAAATATTGTTTTATCTTTTTTAAATAATTAAATATACAAGGACATCAAAAATTGGAAGAAGATTTGCAAAAAACAATTAATTTTGAAGCAATTTTCAACAACTGTTTTGCGGATTTAATCAATATTGCAAAGGATCGAATATTTTGAAGGTGCTTTTTTTCTCTTCTAATTATTTTTATTTTTATATATTATATATTGAACCATTAGCTGATATTTAGTGAAATCTAAATTTTTATTTTTATATTTTCTATGGGTTGAATTATTCAATGGGTAGTAAAAGGAAAAGATCAAGGAAATATGATAGAAAAAGAGATGAAAAAATGAAAGGCCATACAAAACATGCTCAAAACCAACCTACTGAAATTCCTGATCATGATGAGATTCATGAAGAAAATGAAAGTAATGAAGAAGAAGAAATTGGCAGTTCTATTGATAGAGACAAATTAGAAAGCATAAAAAATTTGATGGATTTGGATGAAGAACTACTTTTTAACCAAATTTCATCTAAAGATATGATAAATGATAACACTATCAAAAAGCATTGTTAGAACATGTGGGATGAATATTTCAAGGATAAAAGTATATTTGGATAGGCATGATTATTTGTCAAGTTATTTAGGAGAAGAGATATGAGACCTGTCTTAGAGTTGTTGGGTGTTGATAACAAGAAAAGCCATGCTCATAATATTAATAAAACAATAGTTGAAAATTTGCAAAATGCTTATAACAAAATTGACAACACAACTCAAGGAGGTGATTTGAGTAATGCACGTAGAGCATTGATGACTACTATATCTAGTAGAAAATTGACACATAAAAAATAGGTACGTGCAATTTTTGATGTACTAAATATATCTAGAAGAACTATCCAGAGATACATCAAGAGGAGAAATATGCTAGATGATAACATTGAGAATAACTGGGTGAATATTTGTAGAGTTCTTCGAAAAGATAAGATTTCTGAAGAAGTAAAAAGATAAGTTATTGAATTTTGGACCACACATTCTTGTGTTTCTTCCAACAAGCGTGATACTATACAAATTAAAGATCAAAAAATAGGGGCCAAAATTGAACATCCAAAACATTTCATAGATATAACTCAAAGTGAACTTTTTGAAGCATTCAAACAAGAATTTTCAAATGTCAAAATATGTTAGAGAATGTTTGAGAGTTTACATCCTTCCTTTGTATGCATAAATAAGATGTGAGAAACTTCTTGTTGTAGAAATCATGTTGAATTTGGTCTACACTTGCAATCATTTAAAAAAGTTATGGCAATACTTGATCCTAATTTGGTCATCCCTAGCAGTACAACACAATTTGTGAGGTCCATATTATGTGATAAATTAGAAGATTCAAATGAATTCAAAGTGCAATGCATCAAAAATCAGTGTGAAGTTTGTGCAGATTTACACAAATTTTCTCAAATTATGCAAGTTGAGAATATTAATGAATCCACACCAGTTTCATGGATGAGATATGAATATGAGACATACCAAAATAATAGAGGGCATGAATCCAAAAAATCTGTATTGAAGGAGAGTGAGTTGCATTATGATGAGTTCATGGCCAAGTTTCGTCCATTGATATATCCACATATCCAACATTGTCATAGTGCACGATGGCAAGCTAAACAGTTTCGTGCTTCCAAAATTGTTTTCCACCTAGTTGTATACTTTCAATTGTAGATTTTTTTGAGAATTATACATTTGCACCTCATACAGAGCTCCAAAGCCAATATTATCATTCTGAACAAGTTGCAATATTTGTGCAAGTGACCTATAGACATGCACAATTTGAGGTGGATCAGATAGAAAGATTGGATGAAAATGAACGCATCATCACCAAAGAGGTTCATTTCTATATTAGTGATGATAAAGTTCATGACAGGAGTTATGTGGCTCATTGTTTTGCAGTGTTCTCTGAAGATCTCAGAAATCGTGGAATAAATGTTTCAGAGCACTGGATTTGGTCTGATGGATGTGTAGGTTAGTATACACGAAATAGTTACACATTTATTTAACTTTATTATAACTTGTATTTATTTGGACATGTCTATTTGTATTTAATATATGTACTTGGATAAGTGTAGATACTTATCATGTTTCACGTTTATAGGACAATTCAAATCTGCAAAAGCATTTAATTGGTTAGCAATGCAACATGCTAGAACCAATGTTAAGTTTTTATGGAATTTCTTTGAAAGTGGACACAGAAAAGGGGAGCATGATGGAGCAGGAGCATGTATAAAATGTGCACTTCGACAACATGAACTTGCAGGTAAATATATGCATTTTTTAAATGTACATGTTTAATACTCTAATAGCATATATTTTAAATTTTATATATACATGAATATTTTATGTACATACAGGGAATAGGATAGAGAGCACAAATCAAATTGTTGAATGGTGCAAAGTTCATTTTGCTACTCGAGATACTGAATACAATAAGCGTTACTTTTGGGAGGTGAAAGGCGAACTAAGTTATATTTATTTTTAATGTCTTTTTCAAATCAAGTTGAGTTTTTAATTAAATATTTATTTTGAAATATGACAATTAGTTTTTGTATTTGTAACAGATATAGATCGATCTAATCCTTACAATTGTCAAACGATTCCTAGAATTAGAATTTTACATCAAGTGATGACTACAGGAAACCATAAACCTCCAGTACTTAAAGTAAGAGAGAAAACATGTTTTTGTGATGACTACATTAAGGACAATGTAGTGAGTGCATGTGAAAATATTGAGAATGGATATGTTTCACATTGGGATTTGAAGGAGATAGTTAGAAAGCCTCCTTTTGAAGATGTTGACATTGACATTGACATTCATGATTCTGTATATTCAGCTGATTATGAGCGCATTTCTGATTTAGTTGTGGCAGGTTTGTGTGCATATATACATATATATAAATTAATATACATGTATATTTGTTTTAAAATTAATTTATATTTCTCTTTTTATATACATGCAGGAGATATTTTTGCAGTTCAAGCCTTACCAGATAATGCAGAAAATGTGGACTATTATCTTTTAAGATGCACAAAAGCAAAACACAAGTTGCTAGAAGGAACTATAGATGCTGATGAACAGTCATATCCAAT
Source organism: Cupressus sempervirens (assembly GCA_028749045.1). Lineage (NCBI taxonomy): Eukaryota > Viridiplantae > Streptophyta > Pinopsida > Cupressales > Cupressaceae > Cupressus > Cupressus sempervirens. The sequence goes on along the minus strand of CM053787.1, from coordinate 429,938,255 downwards.
TGGATCAGTTGTTATTGAAGGAACATATTATCAACAAACAAGGGTAATTGGTAGTGGTATTGAATTTATTGAATACAAGCCTGGAGAAAAGGTTTTACACTATAGTAACCATGTTATAGCAACCAAATTACAATTTGAAGCAGTACAAAGAAAAGGACGTCATGGAAATCAAAAGTGGAAATTTCCTATTGAAGAACATGAAAAACTTCTAGAGATAATAAAAAGTAGAGAGGATCCTAACAATACATTGTTTGTGGAGCTCTAGTTTACCTATGTACTTATTGTGGAGCTCTAGTTGAGTTATGCCTGTATAGCTCTTATACTTTCATATTTAATATTGATAGGATATTTGTTTTATATAAATTTTTGTACATTGGATCATTTATCTTGCATATGCAAAATTAGACATGTATTGTTATTTTTATTTAAATTCGACATGGATATCTCATTTAAGACCAAGTCTCTTAGGACCTCCCCTTAAGACAACCTTTTTAGTATTTGTATGTACATATAATCTTTATATGTTCTTATATGATACATTCTTTATGTTTGTATATAATCATTATGTTAAGATTACATGTATATGTTATATGAACTATGTTACATATAATTACATGTACGTTATATTTTATTAATTAAATGTTGTTAATTATAGTTAATTAAGAATGTATGTCATTAAATACAGTTAATTAAGTCATTAAATAGAGTTAATTATTAAGACATTCAATATAATTAGATTAAATATAGTTAATTATAGTTAATTAAGGCATGCCATTAAATAGAGTTAATTAAGTCATTAAATAGAGTTAAATAGTAAGACATTAAATATAATTAGATTAAATATAGTTAATAGGATTAAATATAGTTAGTTATAGTTAATTAGGTTAAATATAGTTAATTATAGTTAATTAAGGCATGTCATTAAATGGAGTTAATTAAGTCATTAAATAGACTTAATTATTAAGACATTAAATATAATTAGATTTAATATAGTTAATTATAGTTAATTAAGGCATGTCATTAAATATAGTTAATACATGATCTACATTAAATATAATTAGACTAAATATAGTTAATTATAGAGTTAATTAAGACATGTCATTAAATATATGTTATATTGTTATGTACATCGACCATTAAAATTATATAGTTAATTAGACTTAGATTAAGGCATTAAGATGAATAACTATACATATACATGTAAACTTGAATATTGAAAATATGAATAACATATAGAAACATGTGCATAACACATACATAAGTTACATAAAAGATGAAGACATCAAAAGATCAATAAAATAGATGTCTACATTAAAAGATCAATAACATACATGTGCATATATCTGGAGAATATAATGTACCCATATTAAATGTATAAAAATAGATTATGTAGATCAAATGTCTAGAAATAACATATATAAAACATCAAAATCTCCATATAATCATGTATCTCGAAATAACATATATAAAACATCAAAATCTCTATATAAGCATGTATCTCGAAATAACATATAAAACATCATTTAGTGGCCATGATATAAACACGTATCTAGAAATAACATATAAAACATCAAAGTGTCCATATAAATCATGTATTTGAAAATAACATATAAGACATCAAAGTGTCTGGATATAAAATGTATGCATATGGAAATAACATATAAAACATCAAACTGTCCATATAAATATGTATCTAGACATAACATGTGTGTAATAAAATAAAAGGCCACATATGATCTAGTAAGCTACATCCCCCCTCCCGATCCTGGGCCTTGTCCCCAAAAGGGTCTATCAGCTGCATCTGAACCCTGTGTCAAATGATAACAAGTGAGCCATTTAATTATGTGTATAGAACAATTATATCAAGATCTACATGTATATAAATCAAATATATATATATATATAAATTGTAACATACCTGGGACTCACGACGTGTAGGATCTGTTAGTGTCTGCAGATCAGCAAAACGTAACATACTATCACTCAAACCCTATAACACATACACAAACACACACATATACATTAATTTAAACATATAGACATATTATTTACTATAATAAAAACAAATCTAAACATATAGAGATATTTACCGTAGCATTATGTAATGCTCTACCAATCTGACTGATATCTGAATCATGTAATGAAAAAATAGTATCAACATCCAAGTCAATAGTGCGGCCCTGATCTGAAAGCATGGAAGTAAATAGACTAGGTTGTATGGTGCCACTGAGATCCTGAGTGGGGGGGGGGGGGGGGTGTTGTAGGGTCCTGAGTAGCTGGGGCTGGTACTGTAGCCTGGGCCTATGTAGTAGTAGGGGTAGTAGAAGGTGCAGGAATGTCCTCCTGCCTCTGTGAATCCTCTGGGACTACTGTATGTGACAAAATATGTCTAATATGAGAGCTCATGTCACGAAGTGGAATCCCTGAGAGTGTAGATAATGCTCGATATGCATCTAAAAGATCAGATGCTAAATATGATGTCAAATGATGCAATGCATCCACCTCTAAGATTGCAGAAATGTCTATAGGAGAAGGTATGTCTGCGACTCCATAATCATCATCAATAGGTGTGCTAGATGATGCAGTTGTGGGAGCGGTACCTCGAGACTATAGCATATATCGACTACATCGATCAGAAGAAATCTCATGTAACTATGTGGCAACGGTGGCAATGCTCAAAAAAATTTGTGTCCTAATTGTGTCATCAGGAATACTCTCACCTGCAGTAGCCATCTGTGGACCTCTCGGCATAACCAAAAGGTTTGGACCCACCATTGCCTGTTTGTTAATGGGCACAGGAGTGTTCGCGGGTCTAAATCTATCAGAAAGTCTCCCCTAACCCTACCCAACATGCCCTGGATAATCTATATAGTCAACATCATAGTGTAAATTAAATTCTGCAAACAATTGTTTGCAGAAATATAGCGGGAACTCATCCTTCTGTGGCCATCTATGATGAGTAGCCAACCAATGAGGATACATCAATGGTGCGACGAGTTGATTAGTACACTTCATCATAGAGTAGCCTCTAACTCTGCGATGATCTGCATAAGATGGAAACATGGTTTTCACCATGCCGGTGGAAACCTCGGTATCAATCTGTGTGTACTTCACAGTGCCAGTGACACTGTGAGATAAAGAAGAATAAAATGTCTCAATGCTCATATCATCAAAAGGGTTGTATGATTCAACTGTCTGAATCATACAAAATAACTCCTCTCGCATCGCTATGACCTTCTCCCTATTAGGGAGGGTGGTAGAAGAGGAAAGCAAGCTATCCAAAACCTGCATAGCATGAGATAATCTCGCCACTATATCTCTAAATAACTGTTGTCTATCATGGGTGGAGGTTGATCTACGTGCTGTACCAGACTCAACACTCTGACCCCCACCACGAACACTGGCATCCCCTAAGGATGCAGGAGCACGATCCCCAAAACCAGATGCCATAATGTATATATGAAAATAAATATGACAATATGAATGTGAAGCTACAATCTGAGTGATAAATATCTAGAGATTTGCACATGCATATATATACAAATATAAACATACAAGTCTATTTAAATTAAAATAATTAAAAGTTAAATTTAATTTGAAACACATGTACATACATATACACAACATTAAATGTATGGTGCTAAATGAACAATCATGTAACATACATATGTATTTTAAAACAAATTATCTTAGAGACCATATCTAATGTACATTGTAACGTGCTCATGCAAATGTGAAAAATAAATATTCGTACATGTACATGTATATGAAATAAAGATAAAATAAAATTTCTTGATTAAATGATAACTAAGTGCACACATGTACATACATGCAATAAAAAAATATAATTCTTGACTAAAATCTAAATTTTGATGTAAATGCTTTGATGATTAGGGGGAGTGTAGATGAGAGTTAGGACATAGGGATAGAAAAATTTGTTACTAGATAAGTAAATGAGTTTAGTTAGCAAATGTTAATTTACAATTTAGAACTCATGACTTAATTTAGTAGTTTGAATTAGAGTTAAGAATGTTAATAAAGTAAATGGGATATAGTTTTATTAAGGTTGATAGTAAGGTCAGTCTATTATGTGCTAGTTTAAACATATGTATACCTATTACAACCTATAACAGACGTAATGACCTAGTAGGAGTCCCTAGGTCCCCTTAACATATATATGGATAAAAATACCTAAAAATGTGATGGAGACACAACCCAACAACCAGAATAGACACAATAGAAAGGGGAAATTATATTAATTGAGAAAATAAGCTGGTACAAACAGTGCAGAGAAAATAAACTCAAAACATGCCCTGCGGGCTTACAATAGCATAAATCTTGAGAATATTTCTCCTTTTAGCACCTCCTCTCAAGCTCCAATCCGAACTGCCCTTTACAATGCCAGAAATCTCCTTAAATAGACCCCGGAGGGTTAAGGACTAGGAGTACATTCTAGAAAGTGCTAGTAGGCATCCACCGACAAAATAGAAGGTTCGAGAAGCTGCGTTAGAAGTCGGTGCAATTCTAGAAGAATCCAGAAACGGTAGTCAAACTTCCGGGAGGCATAACTTTTGAACCGTAACTCCGATTGATGAACCGTTTACATTTTCGGAAAGCTCTCGAAGCGCTCTATAGCCCTATGGACAAGCTTCGCTCGTCCCCCATTTTTTGACCCTTTTTGAGGTCATTTAATGCCCCAAACCTGACTCTGAAGCATTCTTAGGGGGTCTCCAAAACCCAAAAAACTGCAATAACTTTCAAACCGTAGGGCCTTTTGACCTGATTCTTTTTCTGGAATGCTCTAAATCTCGATTACATTCATCTGGCCAAGTCACACCTTCTAGGTCACCAAAATGATGGTCAAATTGCATGCTCCTATTTTTTCAGGATTTTTAAATGCACTGATAGTTGAACTATGAGAGTTGGAACCTTTATTTGAGCCAAATGGGTATCCAAAAATGCAAAGACATAAAATAGAAACTAAGTCTAAGTACATTTTTTGGGTGACACAAGATTGCCCTTATACCTCTGGATGCTCCTGCATCAGACACCCAGGGTAGATTGAAAAGTGACCATGTCACTTTATGGATGGTAGAGGAAATCCCAAATAGGAAACCTCAGCTGCTGAAATCCAAGTTGAGTCTTCGATCGGTCGTCCTTTCCATTTGACCAAATACTCTTCATACTGCCTGTTTCTGGTACTCCTACCCACACGATGATCTAGAATGTCTTCTATCTCCTCCTTCTTAGAAGCAGGAATTGGACATGGCTCTAAAACCAGCTCCTCATCAGTACCATCATCATGATACTCTGTCAAATCTGCAATGTTGAAAATGGGAGAAATGTGAATACCATCTGGCAGCTCAACCTCATATGCATTTCCTGAGTTATGTTTCTTCAAAATTTTGCAGGGACCAAATTTCTTCATTTTCAACTTGTTGTAAGTACCAACTGGAAATCTTTCTTTTCGTAAGTGCACCATGACAAGATCCCCTACTTGGAATTCCTTATGTCTTCTCTTTTGATCAGCCCTAGCTTTATACTCTTGATTCATCTTGATAATGTGTGCTTGGACCTCCTCATGTAGACGCTTGATGTGTTCAGCAAAATCCTCAGCTTTAGCACTTGTTCTCTCCCCTTGTTCTATCTTCCTCAATTCTGGTGCAGTCCTTGGGCTATTCCCATATACAATTTGAAATGGTGATTTTCCAGTACTCCTATTTACAGAGTTATTATAAGCAAACTCTGCCTGTGGTAGAATCAAATCCCATCCCTGGGGCTTATCTCCAACTAAACATCTCAGCAAATTGCCCAGACTTCTATTTACCACTTCTGTTTGGCCATCAGTCTGTGGGTGATGCGTGGAACTGAATTTCAAGTCTGTTCTCAACTTCTTCCACAATGTCCTCCAGAAATACCCCACAAATTTAGTATCTCGGTCAGAAACTATACTCCTTGGAAGACCATGTAGTCTTACCAACTCTTTGAAAAACAAGTCTGCAATATGGACAGCATCATGAGTTTTGTGGCATGGAATGAAATGTGCCATTTTGGAGAACCTATCAACCACCACGAATACTGAGTCATTACCCCTTTGTGTCCTTGGCAATCCAAGAACAAAATCCATACTTATGTCCTCCCATGGCCTTGATGGAACAGGCAATGGCTGATATAGGCCAGTATTTTGACTAAACCCCTTGGCAACTTGACAAACCTGGCAACTCTGTACAAACTTCTTCACATCCTGTGTAATTTGAGGCCAAAAATAATGTTCTCTAAGAATGGCAATGGTCTTATCCCGACCAAAATGTCCTGCCATCCCTCCACTGTGTTTCTCCTTAATCAGATTTTCCCTCATGGAACTCCTTGGAATGCACAATTGACTACCTTTGAATAACATGCCATCCTGAATCAAATAGTCTAACCACTTGGTTCTATCTACAGCAACAGGTTCTTTACAAGCTTTCCATGCTTCAGCAAAATCAGGATCCTCAGGGTACAAATTCTTGAGTTCATCAAACCCAACTACTTCAACCTGCATTGTTGTAAGCAACAACTGTCTCCTACTTAATGCATCTGCAACCCTGTTAGATTTTCCACTTCTATGCTTCAACACAAATGTATAACTCTGCAAGAATTCTACCCACTTCATATGCCTCTGATTCAATTTACCTTGGCTATTTAGGTACTGTAATGCCTGATGATCAGTATACAAAACAAATTCCTTTGGCAATAAATAATGCCTCCATTTCTTTAAGGCCTGTACTATTGCATAGAACTCTTGATCATAAACAGAATACTTCTTCTTTGCATCATTCAATTTTTTACTAAAATATGCAATAGGCTTACCTTCTTGGCTTAATACAGCCCCAATAGCGCTACCACTAGCATCACAGTCCACCTGGAATACTTTTCTGAAATCTGGAAGTGCTAACACAGGCTGTTCAGTCACCTTCTTCTTTAGCAATTCAAAACTTCTCGCAGCAGCTGCAGTCCATTTGAACTCTTTTCTATCCCCTCTTATTGTATCAGTTAGGGGTGCACATATGCCACTGAAATTCTTAATAAACTTCCTGTAAAAACTAACCAGACCATGAAATGATCTTACCTCAGTAGCAGACCTTGGAGTAGGCCATTCCAAAATAGCTTTAACCTTCTCTGGATCCATTTTGAGTCCTTCAGGTGATATAACAAATCCCAAATAGACTAACTCCCTTTTTGCAAAGACACACTTCTTTAGATTAATTAACAATTTCTCTTCCCTCAGCCTTTCAAAGACACTACGAATATGCAGCAAATGTTCTTCCAAAGTCTTGCTGAAAATTAAAATATCATCCAAATAGACAATAACAAATTTTCCCAAGAACTTCTTAAGTACCTCATTCATGAGCCGCATGAAGGTGCTTGGGGCGTTCGTCAATCCAAAGGGCATGACTAACCACTCATAAAGACCCTCCTTGGTCTTGAAGGCTGTTTTCCACTCATCTCCTTCTCGAATCCGTATCTGATGATAGCCACTCTTCAGATCTATCTTTGTGAAGTACTGAGCTCCACTCAAGCAGTCCATAAGATCATCCATCCTTGGTAAAGGAAACCGGTACTTGATGGTTATCCTATTTATAGCTCGAGAATCTGTACACATCCTCCACTCTCCATCCTTCTTTGGTGCAAGTACTGCAGGTACTGCACATGGACTCAGGCTCTCTCGAATCAAGCCCTTCCTCAACAGCTCCTGAACCTGTCTATTTAGCTCCTCTGTTTCAGTAGGAGTCATCCTGTGAGCAGCCTTGTTAGGCAAATTAGCTCCTGGAATCAGATCTATCTGATGACTGATTTGCCTTACTGGTGGCAATCCATCTGGAACATTATCAGAGATAATATCTCCAAATTCTCCTAGTAAATCTGAAACTTCCAATGGTATTTCACTACTACCTTCTTTATCTTTCCTAGGAATCAAAGCATAGCACATACGCTGATGTTTCATGCCATCTAAAAACTTCCTTCCATCAACAAGACAAATCCTAGCACTGCTACATACCTTTTCACCTTCCTTTTTCATGGGCTTCAATTTGTGGCGAACTCCATCCTTTGTCAAAGAGTATGTGTTTGCGTGTCCATCATGTATTGCATGTCTATCAAACTGCCATGGTCTACCCAACAATAGATGGAAAACATCCATCGAAATAACATCACAAAGAACTTCATCATGGTAACTCCCAATTTTGAATTTTACTAAACATTGTTCACTTACCAGGACCTTATGATCATCTTTTACCCAAGAAATCCGATAGGGCTGGGGATGTTTCTCTCTCTTGAGCTTTAGCTTGGAGACCATCTCTTCGGATACCAAGTTATCAGTGCTACCACCATCAATGATCACATCACAACATTTATCCTCACACTTGCATCTGGTACAGAACAAGCTCCTCCGTTGTCCTGGTTCATTTTCACCACTTAGTAGGACTCTTTCATTTACCAAGGTCTCTCCTCTTTCTGCATCCTCTGAATGTGATGATTGTGCATCCTCATCCACATGAGCAACCCTAGCTTGGCCCTCAGCTCTCCTATCTGTCCTTCCTTGTCGTTGAGGGCATTCAAAGGCACGATGACCTTCTTCATTGCAATGGAAACAGGTACCATGGAAGCCTCCTCTTCCTTGTCCACGTCCTCTACCTCTTCCTCTTTGATTTCCAAAATCTTGATCACGGGAGCGGTTGAAACCCTCATTCCTCTGGTTCCTGCTAGTACCCTCATCTTCATTTTTCTTTTGAGTTTCATTGCGGCCTCCAGATGATCTACCGCTTCCCCTTCCTCCTTGACCGTGCCCTCTTTGTCTTCCTTCAAACCTTTTACTCAGCTTCTCTTCAACTCGTAGGGCAAACTGGTATGCTTCTTCAACACTGGTCATTCTTACCAGACTTAGTTCCTCTTGGATGCTAGGTCATAACCCACTGATATAACGAGCAACCTTCTCCTTATTTGCTTCTGCATGCCCTGCTCTAATCAGGAGTCGGTAAAACTCCTCTGTATATTCTTGGACTGACCTTCCTGCTTGCTTTAACCCATGCATCTTCTTAAATAGATCAAGCTCGTAGTCCACAAGAATGAACTGCTTCTTCAATTTGTCCACCATGTGATCCCATCTTGTGATCTTCTCCTTTCCTCTTCTAAGTCTTTCCAGTTGAACCTCTTGCCACCAGATTTTGGCATGGCCTTTTAGTTTGGCCTTTGCAAACTTAACCCTATCTGGGTCCCTTATATCCTCATACTCAAAGTATTCGTCCAGTTCATTGATCCAATCGATCAACTCATCTGGTTTCAAATTTCCCGAAAATATACCCACTTCAATTGTAGGTCTTTTCCCAAACCTAGAAATGGCCCTAAAAAGCCTTTCCTCTACAGGATTCAGAACTTCCCCGTCAACTTCCATTACTTCCTCTTCATTGTCATCCTCACTATTGTCATCTGCGGCAATATTTGCTCCTCTACGAAGCTCCTCTTGCAATGCTTGTACCTGTCTCTGGAGGGCTCTAACCTCCTCAGGATCAACAGCTCTGGCCCTTCCACCACGCTCTCTTCGTGGAGGCATCTTCTAACTCAAACCCACAACCACACAGTCCTGGTGCAAACTGCCTCACAGTCGGCGCTCTGTCTACACACTCAGGAAAACCCGCTCTGATACCACTTGATGGAGACACAACCCAACAACCAGAATAGACACAATAGAAAGGGGAAATTATATTAACTGAGAAAATAAGCTGGTACAAACAGTGCAGAGAAAATAAACTCAAAACATGCCCTGCGGGCTTACAATAGCATAAATCTGGAGAATATTTCTCCTTTTAGCACCTCCTCTCAAGCTCCAATCCGAACTGCCCTTTACAATGCCAGAAATCTCCTTAAATAGACCCCGGAGGGTTAAGGACTAGGAGTACATTCTAGAAAGTGCTAGTAGGCATCCACCGACAAAATAGAAGGTTCAAGAAGCTGCGTTAGAAGTCGGTGCAATTCTAGAAGAATCCAGAAACGGTAGTCGAACTTCCAGAATCCTATTTTTTCAGGATTTTTAAATGCACTGATAGTTGAACTATGAGAGTTGGAACCTTTATTTGAGCCAAATGGGTATCCAAAAATGCAAAGACATAAAATAGAAACTAAGTCTAAGTACATTTTTTGGGTGACACAGGATTGCCCTTATACCTCTGGATGCTCCTGCATCAAAATGTATCATGAGGTTGTTATGTGTCATTTGGTAATGTAAGAATCATCATTACCTAATAAGACCTATTATATCCTAATAATACATATTAAGATTTATTAGAAGCTATAAAAAATAGTATGACCTATTACGACTCCTATGTCCCCTTAAGACACACATGTATGGATAACATATTGAAAAATGCAATTGACATAAGTGATCAAGTAATGTGTTGTTTGGTAATGTAAGACTCATTATTACCTGACAATACCTATTATGTGCTAGTAAACATATGAATACCTATTACAACCTATAACAGACGTAATGACCTAGTAGGAGTCCCTAGGTCCCCTTAACATATATATGGATAAAAATTACCTAAAAATGTATCATGAGGTCGTTATGTGTCATATGGTAATGTAAGAATCATCATTACCTATTAAGACCTATTATATCCTAATAATACATATTAAGATTTATTAGAACCTATAAAAAATAGTATGACCTATTACGACTCCTATGTCCCCTTAAGACACATATGTATGGATAACGTATTGAAAAATGCAATTGACATAAGTGATCAAGTAATGTGTTGTTTGGTAATGTAAGACTCATTATTACCTGACAATACCTATTATGTGCTGGTAAACATATGAATACCTATTACAACCTATAACAGACGTAATGACCTAGTAGGAGTCCCTAGGTCCCCTTAACATATATATGGATAAAAATACCTTAAAATGTATCATGAGGTCATTATGTGTCATATGGTAATTTAAGAATCATCATTACCTAATAAGATCTATTATATCCTAATAATACATATTAAGATTTATTAGAACCTATAAAAAATAGTATGACCTATTACGACTCCTATGTCCCCTTAAGACACACATGTATGGATAACGTATTGAAAAATGCAGTTGACATAAGTGATCAAGTAATGTGTTGTTTGGTAATGTAAGACTCATTATTACCTAACAATACCTATTATGTGCTAGTAAACATATGAATACCTATTACAACCTATAACAGACGTAATGACCTAGTAGGAGTCCCTAGGTCCCCTTAACATATATATGGATAAAAATAACTAAAAATGTATCATGAGGTTGTTATGTGTCATTTGGTAATGTAAGAATCATCATTACCTAATAAGACCTATTATATCCTAATAATACATATTAAGATTTATTAGAACCTATAAAAAATAGTATGACCTATTACGACTCTTATGTCCCCTTAAGACACACATGTATGGATAACATATTGAAAAACGCAGTTGACATAAGTGATCAAGTAATGTGTTGTTTGGTAATGTAAGACTCATTATTACTTGACAATACCTATTATGTGCTAGTAAACATATGAATAACTATTACAACCTATAACAGACGTAATGACCTAGTAGGAGTCCCTAGGTCCCCTTAACATATATATGGATAAAAATACCTTAAAATGTATCATGAGGTCGTTATGTGTCATTTGGTAATGTAAGAATCATCATTACCTAATAAGACCTATTATATCCTAATAATACATATTAAGATCTATTAGAACCTATAAAAAATAGTATGACCTATTACGACTCCTATGTCTCCTTAAGACACACATGTATGGATAACGTATTGAAAAATGTAGTTGACATAAGTGATCAAGTAATGTGTTGTTTGGTAATGTAAGACTCATTATTACTTGACAATACCTATTATGTGCTAGTAAACATATGAATACCTATTACAACCTATAACAGACGTAATGACCTAGTAGGAGTCCCTAGGTCCCCTTAACATATATATGGATAAAAATACCTAGAAATGTGTCATTTGGTAATGTAAGAATCATTATTACCTAACAATAACTAGTTGTTAAAATGAACATCATCAATATCTAAGTGTGGTTCATTCGGTTAGTAGAGGGCCTATGTTATGGTTAGAATGTGGTATGGGTTATGATTGTAATTAATATAAGGTTATGTTAGAAGGTGTATTTAATGTCAAAATTAATTTCACCATAAGATATTATTGTTTCACCTCTAGATCCATCAGGTTATGTTAGAAACTGAATAATGTTCCCTAAAAGTTTGCTACATTTTTTACTAATATTTTTTTACATGTTTACTTCATAACCTAATATTTTTCTATATTTTAACCTAATGTTTTTCCTAATGTTTTTCTACATTTTAACCTAATTTTTTTCTATATTTTAACCTAATGTTTTTCTATATTTTAACCTAATGTTTTTCTACACTTTTAACCTAATGTTTTTCTATATTTTACCCTAATGTTTTTCCTAATATTTTTCTACACTTTTAATTAATGTTTTCTACGTTTTTATCTCATGTTTAACTACATTTTTGCTAACAAATTAATTTAAATACCATTCTAAAATAATCTAAAATAATTTAAATAATTTAAATATATTAAAAAATAAACAATTTAAAGCATTTCACTCAAAATACGTAAAAAACAACTATTTTAAGTACGATTAACATCTATTAATCAAAATATATGTTTAAAAACTATTAAAAAATAGGGAGGAAAAAACCACCAACCAGTTACGGCCGAAATCCTTAACCCGCTCTCCAAACATTCAGGAACCGCAATAGTAACAATGATAGCCGCTAGAGGTTTGCGCCGGGTTTTATTCCGCCTCAGGGTTTCAGCTGAACCTGTTTCAGCTGAAATAGTACGAACCACGTAGGAGCGCAAAACCGTCACGTGTGTATGGCCGGGTCTGTTACAGCCGAAATCATTACGGCCAAAAGGGTTCTGGCCGAAACAGTACAAGATATCACAAAAGGTGACACAGGTTTGTGCTTTCACCCATTAAAAAATCTAAAGGTATATATTTCTCAACAAGGATGGTCTCTAACTCACTAACTCCAAACAAGGTCACTTGTGAAATCAAAGATCTCTAATTTAAGGGGTCAAATCATAATAACCCGACATGCAAAAAAGCTTCTAGCAACGGGATAAGTAGCCTAATATAAATCGAATCAACCTAGGGAGAATAGAAATAATAAGATAACAAAGTAGTTTGACCATAAATTTTCAACTTAGGAACTCAATTTTTATTTGTTTTAAATATACAACTAAGTCTGATAAATTTTGAATAATGAACCAGGCATGCAAGACAACAATCAAGAATTTCAAGAAAACATCTTCAAATAATGAGCAAAGGATAAAGCAACCTTACACGCGAACAAGAATAGTGTTGTAGTGTCAGTCTAATCCCTAGAACCACCATTGTGTATGTTTTCAAAAAAATTTCCAATCACACACATAGTCTTAGAAAAGAAAATTTTGTAGTACTATGGTTCTAAGTATTGTTCAACTCTATAGCTTTTGCAATCTAGTGTGGGTGAAATCCAATCCTGATGTACTAGGGTTTTGACATATTCCATGAATTTGATCAATCAGAGATACTGAGGAGATTTGACAACCCAAAAAAAGACTACACCCATGAGTATTTCCCCCATAAGGACATTTATATAGCAGTTTCTACTACCACATAAAAAATGGTTATTACCGCTTGAGGTTCCATCCACATGGTTGACCCAATAAAGGGAATGTCCACTATGGTTAACCCTCTCTAGTTAAGGATGACTCACAAAGTTATACCACATGGGAACTTGGTTTGGATTCAAGGGTTCCAAGTTTTTGATGTGCCCAAAAGGGAACAAAGCATACTCCTCTAGCATCTTCAACTTACCCAAACAGAAAAAATAAGATTCTTTTACACACTAATTCAAAATCACCTCACTAAATTTTTGGAAAAGCCAACAACAAACACCACCAATCTCAAAAAATGAAAGTACTAATTGATGTTGAGGACAAACCCAAGCAAAATAGTGAGATACTAACAAATATCCTTCCCTACCCACAAGGGGATCTATCTTCGAGAAGAGCTTCACATGTAAGGCAAGTGACTGAAGCACATTCCCTCAAGAACTCCACAACTAGTGTTCATAGGGCCTAATTACTACGTGAAACACATATGCATGAAATTAAATCTAGAACCAATTTTAGAGCACCTAATGAAGTGTGAATCTATGAAAGTATGTAAAAGCACTCAAGCTAAACACGTGAGAGGGTTCATTTCATTTCCAAATCCAAATATTATAGAGATTAAAAAAAAAACCTGATAATCCTTGCAATGCATCTTTTCTCTATTTTACTTTTCATTTATGCTTGAATGCTCACTCACAACGAACAAAGCAACAAGCAAAATAAGCAAACACAAGATATGCAATATATATCCAACTTATGTGAAACTAGGGTTAGATATAAAAATTTGGTTTTTAAGAGTGATAATAACCAACAAATAACCAAAATGAAAGCTCACATCATGCATTGATCCATGTGAAATTAAATGCAATCTATTCATTAAATACCCTTTTTTAATATTTATTTTTGACCTAGTCAACAAGATTGGACCTATATGATATGAATTGGATCCAAAACCCTAAATATAGAAAAAAGACCCCTATCAAAATTAGAGATCTTTCCAAAAATGTCAAAATTTTGAAAATATCTTTTCATTTGTGCCTTACACAGCCATTTTTTCAAAATAGACCAATTTTTGCAAATCCAATTATTGAGCCTTAATATGATCTCTAAAATCAAAACACAAAGAACCAACCCTATTTAGAATTCAAAGATCTTTCCAAAAATGTAGATGTTTCTAAAAAAAATTGCTAATTTGTGCCCTAAAATTATTTTTAAAAAAAATCAAGAAATAATATAAAAATAGAAAATACCTCGAAAAATCTAATTTTTTTACTAAAGCTTCTCTAATATGTTGCCAACCTATAAACAAAATTTAGACCAAAAAACTAAGATGTTTGGGAGATATGATCAAATATTTAAAATCTAGAGTTTTTTAATCTCTAGACAAATCTGCATAAGGGGGTTAGCTCTAAAAAATCTAAAACTAGAAAGTGAAGGTGGGTTACCCCATGGTGGGCACCAAATATGTGTGTTAAAATGTTGATACACTTCTATGAGTCATTATATCCAAGATTTCTCAAGAATAAGGTCTCAAATGGTAGCTCATAGGTATCTATTCATAGAGTGCAAGGGTTTGTAATGGAGGCCCTCAATTTTGACTTAGTTTGTGCCCATGAAAGTACACCATAAAATGAAAGATTCAATGATCAAAATATGAATAGAAATTAAGATGCAAGCTAATCTAAATGATAACAATGTAAAGAAATGCAAGAAAGAAAATCTAATCTATGAAAGGAAATAACAATGCAATATTAATCTATGAAAACAAACATGGATATAAGCTAATATAAAAATGTAAGGATGGATCATGATGATGGAAGCCATGGATGCATGAGAGAAAAAGACAAGAAGATAGAAGTTCTCCACAAAAAGCTTTAATGCTGAAACTCCTCCAAAAATCGCTCTCCAAACCTGTAACATAACAATAGCATAATCATGGATGTCCAAAATGAGGATAGGGCTTTCCCTTATAATAAAGAATGGACAATTAAGATTAAGAGGCAATAATATTTAATCAAGGGTGGAGAAAGAATGATCTGTGTGAGACAACATTCCACTAATGAGAAAAGAGGAGAAAAATTAAATGGAATCCCACTTAGAAATATGTGCATTTAACTGTAGAGGACAAAAAGATTTTCTTTAATTTTTATTTATTTTATTTCCTTTTTCAAGTGAGATTTTATTTAATTAAAAGGGATTAAGTTCTTCTAATTAAATAGAAAATATTTAATTAAATTAAAAGAGGGGTTTTTCTCTTAATTAATTAAATGTGAATTAATCATTTAATTAAAAGGGAGGTTTTCTTTTAATTAAATAAGACTTAGGATGAAATGATTAAACCTTAGGAAATATTGATATAATAGAATTAATTATAATTTGATCAAAGAAATCAATTTGAATTGATTTAATAAAATATTGCAAACCATTGATTCATGAAATTTGATAAATTGAATAATGGGGACCCATAGTCTAGGTGACCATTTTAGTGTGCATACAATTGTTAGTGTTTTTCAATTTTATTATGATCAATATTGTCAATCAATTTCAGACTTGTGGCCTTTATAATGTCTATTAAATGTGACATGTCCTTAATTCATGTCAGATGTCTTTGACATGCTATCAATCCTAATCAGTTGATCAATTTGATTATGCCTTTGATCTATCCACCATCATCCTAGTCTATTTGCATAATCATAGAATTTTATTAAAAGGACATTTATTTCATCAAATTGGCCAACCATTTAATAATTCATCCTATAGGCTTATACAACCGAAAATCTATTCCTATTTCACTTTTAATCATTTCCATCCCACTTTACTAATTATTCCTTTTAACTCACATTCTCAATTAATTAATATTAATTAATTAGTTTGTTCATCTTTGCAAACTATGGGAATTCCCAATTTCCTAAGTCCTATTTTCCCACTTCTATTTTTCTAATTTATTAATTTCCATTTGTATATACTTATGAAATTTTAATTCAAATATTTCACCTAGTCTTGACACATGGACATAATGGACCATAGATACTCTCTCTTAAATTGGCTAATATGTGTCATATTTGACATATATTATTCCTTACACATGACTATAATAAGCCACATTCATTATAGATTTTTTTCTACAAGTGGCTTTATGTGTCATATGCATGTCATAGATTCTCTTCCACATTTAGCCATGTTGAATTTTATGTGTCATAGCATCCTATATGTTGTATATTGCATCATGTTTGTCATATATATTCTAAGGGATATCATGCTAAGTTGCACACTTGAATTGAAAAATATCAACCTCCCCACTCATGTCTCACCTCTTTAGTTTATGCTATAAATTGAGCCATCGTGTCTTCATTTTTTATCCTTATAACTTCTTAACATTAAATCCAAACCACACTTCCAATATTTTCAATAGAATTCATCATATCAGTGTGTCATTTTCTTTCAATTATATGTGCACTATAGGCAATTGGAGCTACAACAACAATGGAGAAGAAAGAAGGACATTGGAACTACAATTGAAGAGGGGGTTTTACTTGTCTTGATTCCTTTGTTTTAATTCATTTTCATCATAGATAACAATGATCTTTAGCATATGTTGATTGAGTTTGTGGTTGCTCATAGTATTCTAGGATTTAACCCATTTTCTAGTCCTACAATTGGTTAACTCAACATGAAGATGATGCTTAATAACTTCAGTTTTCTTTGTTTTGTGCTTGTAGGTGCAAGGAGGGAGCTCATATGAAGGAGTCTAACATTTTTTTTAAATTATTGTGATCACACCTATTCTAATTAGGATTTCTAGTAATATAATTTTATCCATTGTTTATGCATTCTTTTAGCTCTTTATCTGAGGTGTGTGCTTGGCACTATCAGGGTACACTTGGGTGCCTTAGGTAGTTGTATTAGGTGATTAAGACCCTGCATAACCTCTTTATGATGTTCTCATCTCACCAAATGCACTCCAAAACTACCAATTATGCCATTCTAGGCCCCAAGTACACCAGGGGCACACTCAACTCTATTAGAGTGCACTTGGTAGCCTTGCTTTGAGTTTTGCATGTAGTAGCTGTTTTCATTTTCACTTTGTTTCACCTTGTTTGGTCCCTAGCTTCCCAACTACAGTCTAAAACTACCAAATATTCTCTACTAGGTCCCAAATGTACCACAAGTGTAGTTGGCATTGTTTGAGTACATTTGGGAGCTTCCTAAGTGTTTCTATATTTCTCTAGCACAATTGGTATTCTCTGAGCATAGTTGGTTCACAAAAAGGTCAAGTTTTAGTTATAATCTACATCGAGGGTTTCAATTTCATTCTAGGACCTAGAGTAGATTTTTTTTATGTTACTAATGATATTTTTTGATGTAGGGAAGGCTAGGGAAACTAGGGCCAAAGACTCACCCAACTATCCAAACCACCTTGCAAGAATTAACACAATGGAAGAAAACACAAAGAACAACAACCAAATGAGGAGGAAGAGTGAAATACTTTTAATAATTCATCAAAATATCTTCATACATGCCCAGCTATAAGGCCTTCTGAGTTACAGCCAAATACAAATACATTCACATTCAAAGATCCAACAATAAATTCACACTTTCTAAATCTGTTATGCAATCCTCTTCCCAATAACTTACCTAACTCTAAGCCTAAACACTCTATATATACTTTCCAAAATGGCTTACAAATCATTCTAGAATATTACATAAGAGGAAGGCCAACCCAAAAAAATGGTTTGAACACATCCCAAGAAAAGATCTTAACATAAATGTCATGATCAAAATAAATCCTACAAGTCAACTCATAGAAATCACGTCCAAATGCTAACACTCAGCATAAGTAGGAAAACTTTGCACATGAAGGGTCACTTGACATACACTAGGTAACTTGGCACATGAAGGGTCACTTGGCGTACACTAGATAACTCAGCACATGAAGAGTCACTTGGCATACACTAGGTAACTCAGCACATGAAGGAACACTCAACTCCAATTGAGTGCTATAGTAACTCAGTTCTAACTAAGTGCTACATTAACTCAGCTCCAACATGCAGAATGAACAAAAATGAGTAGGATAACAAGGCAACCCAGGATGCTTCTACATTAGGAAACTAGGGTCAAAAGAAATGATTCATCTAAATCATTGAGATATCACAATCTGAGTTGAATCCAACTTAGATTGAGAAATCCATGAAGCATCTTCAATAGGCCTATTTTTCCACTTCACCAAATATTCATAGTAATCTTTTCCTCTTGTGCTCTTGCCAACTCTCTGATCCAATATTTGTTCAACTTCCTCAATCTACTTTTTAGGATAATCTTCTAATGCAACATCTTCACATCTGACTCATGATATTTATAAAAATCAGCAATATTGAATATAGGAGATATATCCATGTCATCAGGTAACTCAACTTCATAAGCATTACCATTGTCAAACTTCTTCAAGATCTTACAAGGTCCAAATTTCTCCATCTTTAGCTTACTGTATGTTCCAACTTGGAATCTTTCTTTTTTCAAATGAACCATCACCTCATTACCAAATTAAAAATCATGGTGTCTTCTAGATTGATCAAAATTCTCCTTATACTTCTGATTCTTTTGCTCCAACCTCAACTTCACTTCCTTATGTAAAGACTCCATAAAATTGGCAAATTCTTCTCCTGCAACGCTTCTCTTTTTTTCACTAGTAACATCTCTCAATTTTGATACTCCTTTGGGCTTCATTCCAGTAACAATCTCAAAAGGTGTCTTCCATATACTCCTATTCACAAAAATTTTTATATGCAAATTTAGCTTGTACCAATACCATCTCCCAATTACTTGGCTTATTCCCAATTAAACATCTTAGAAAATTACCTAAGCTTCTATTCAAAACCTTTGTTTGTCCATCTGTCTATGGATGGAATGTAGAACTAAACTTCAACTCAGTACCCATATTCTTCCATAAAGTCTTCCAAAAATAACCAACAAACTTACTATCTTTGTCTGAAATAATACTTCTTGGTAATCCATGCAATCTCACAATCTCTTTAAAGAAAAGTTCAGCAATATGCTCAGCATTTGATGTCTTCTTACATGGTATGAAATGAGCCATCTTAGAAAATATGTCCACTACAACAAATATGGAATCATACCCTTCACCGTCTTAGGTAATCCAAGAACAAAATCCATACTGATGTCACTCCAAGGTTTCTCAGGAACAATGATAAGTTTATACAAACTAGTATTTTGACTCACTCCTTTTGCACCTAGACAAACTCCACAACTCTTTACAAATTTCTAAACATCCTTATAAATTTGTGTCCAATAATACTTCTCTTTCAGCAAACTCCATGTCTTATCAATTCCAAAATGTCCAGCCAATCCACCACTATGTTTTTCCTTAATCAAATTCAACCTCTTAGAACTTCTAGGAATACATGACTGAATTCCTTTGAACAACATGCAATCATCCCGCCCTTTTGGTAAGGGTAAGATGAAGTTTCTCTGGAGGTGCAAACTTTCTGTGGCACAGAGGAGGAAGGCTGTCAGCTAGAAGGATAAAGCCTTGAAGGATATTCCTAAGAAGGACTTTCCCAAGGAGTAGGCAAGTGCTACCCCCCTCCACGAAGGGTCTTGCCTTGGATATACCACTCTCAGCCTCGATGGAGGCTCCAATGATGCAAGAAAGTGCCCACTTCCAAGCCATGGGACCTGCAGAGGAGCAAGCTCCACCTTTGGATGCAACAAAGCAGCTTAGTTTCGTAGAGGAGCAAGCTCCACTTTTGGAAGTAACAGAGCAGCTTAGTTTGGGGCAGGAAGCCACAGCCTAGATTATTCCAGAAGCAAAGGAGAGCCAGGATAAGATTATTTCCCATAAGCTCACTGATGCCCAATCTCCTTTAGGGTCGAAGGGGGAGAACCTTCTGCTCCCAAAGGGCTGGAGGCCAAGCTCCATCTTCTCATTAAAAACACTGATCTAGACTAGATCGCCCAATGGGAAGGTCAGTTAGAAAGCAATGTGACAGTAAGCCTAGATGACTGGTGCATGGTAAAGAAGAAAAAGAAGAACTAGAAGAACTAGAACAATATCCTCCCTCCTTTATCTCCAGCATCTACCAGAAGCAGCGTCAAAGTTGACGTTGGGATAACCCCCAAGGGAGCAGGAAGAAAGAACTCAAATCAGCTTCTACAAGAAGAGAAAAAAGGAACCTGGCAGATGGGAGCTAGAGAACCATCAAGGATTTCTCAGGAAGTAGAAATGAAAGTCATTTCATGGAATATAAGGGGCCTAAATGGGGCTCATAAATAGGATCTAGTAAAAAATATGATTAGAGGCCATAGACCCGATTTTCTGATGATACAGGAGACTAAGATGAAAAGGGACCTGGTTAAGCGGATATCCTTCAATAAAGCTTTTAGCTATGAAGCCTCAAATTCAAAAGGTGCTTTTGGAGGAGTACTAATCCTATATAACTCCAGGGCCTTCAAGTTATCTACTCTTTTTAGCACTTACAATGCTCTTCTGTGTGAGGTCTCTCACATCCATAGCAATGATTCCTAGCTAATCCTAAACCTGTACGCCCCCAACACCAAGAAGGAAAGGAATTGTTTTTGGGTCAAGCTCCTTGACATCCTTTCCAATTGCAATGTTAACAAAGGGATTATCATGGGGGACTTCAACTCACCTCTCTTTGATGCTGAAAAATGGGGGGGTCTTGCCCTGGATCAAGACAGTAAGTGTGACCTCACATTGTTCATTTAGAATCTTGCCTTCTTGGATATGGACCTTCAAGGGGGAAGTTTCACTTGGTCTAATAGGAGAACTGGGGGATATAGCATTTAGGTTTGCCTCGACAGAGCCCTCATATCTCTTGAATGGCTTCTTTCCCATTCTTGCAGATTATCCCTCCTCCCTAGGGTGGGTTCCGATCACTCCTTGATTTCTCTCTCTGTCTCCTCCCTGTCTAGCAAAAGGGCCTTCCCTTTTCGCTTTGAGAAAATGTGGCTTTCCCATCCCTCGTTGGAAGGAAAAATCTCTTCTTGGTGGAACTTTGAGTTAGATGGTACTGCTATGTACAGAGTTGCCCAAAAGCTGAAAAATCTGAAAAGGAACATTAAATCTTGGAACAAAATTGACTTTGGCCACATTTTCAAAGAGAAAGATGAGAAAATTGATTAGCTCAATTCTATCTAGGAAGAAATCTAGCTCTCCAGATATAACGCTCACAATAGGCAGGAGGAAAAGGCTATCCTCTCAGATTTGCATAACATCATATCTAAGGAAGAGCTTTATTGGAAACAAAGATCTAGAGTCAGCTGGTTGAAAGAAGGAGATCGTAACACTAGATTTTTTCACCTAACCACCCTTAAGCATCGGGCTAACAATAGGATATCTAATATCAAAAAGGGCCAGGTTCTGGTTTTTAAGGAAGAAGAGATAGCAAAGGAAGTTGTCTACTACTTCTCCTCTCTCCTCATAGCTGATCCCTCCCTCTCTGCGTCTGATCAAGAGGATATCTTGGCAGCCATTCCCCCCCCCCCCCCCCCCCCCCCCTGCTGCAAGATCATCATAATTCCTTGCTAAAAGCTATCCCCACCTTGGAGGAAATTCACCAGGCCCTCTTTTCCCTCCCGAGGGATAAAGCTCTGGGCCTGGATGGCTTCCCTACCTTTTTCTTTCAGACTTATCGGAATGTGGTTAAGAAGGATGTGGTTAAGGTGGTTCAAGAATTCTTTGGGGCTAGGAATCTGCTCATAGAACTTAATGCTACTTTTCTAGTCCTCATCCCCAAGATTTTGGGAACTGACTCTTTGGACAAATTCAGGCCCATTAGCCTCTACAATTCCTTCTACAAGATCATTTCCAAGGTTCTCACTTCTAGACTCCTCAGCATTCTTCCCCTAATCATCTCACCCCAGCAAACTAGCTTTGTTCTTGGTAGGTAGATCCTTGATTCCATCATCTCGGTTCATGAGGTCATCCACTCTCTTGAGGCGGGCAATAAGGAAGGTTTCCTTCTTAAACTGGACTTGTCTAAAGCTTATGATAGGGTTGACTAGAATTTCCTCTTTGCTATCCTACGGGCCTTTGGTCTCGATGCTTAGGTATGCAAGCTCATCTCTCAGCTTGTGTCTTCTCCCTCTTTGTCTATTTTGGTTAATGGTCTCCCCTCTCCTTTCTTCTCCCCCTCAAGGGGTTTAAGGCAGGGTGACCCCATTTCTCCTATCCTTTTTGTTATCTTGGCAGAATGCCTGGGTAGACTCATCTAGAAGAAGATCTGAGATAGGAGTTTGAAAGGTCTAAGGCCTTCTTCAGGTCTAAGGCTAGGACTTTCAAAAGCATTCTAAACTACTACACCAAGGGCTCGGGATAGGCTATCAATTTGGATAAGAGTTTGGTTTTCTTCCTCAATACCCCATTGGAGAGGCAGAGGAAAATTGCTCGCATCCTGGGATGTGGCATCGAGTCCCTGCCAACAACTTATCTTGGGCTACCTCTTGGAACTAAACCTCCAAATTCCTTTTGGATCAGCATTATAGATAATTTCAATATGAAACTTGTAAGTTGGAAAGGGGCCACCTTCAGTCAAGCTAGAAAATGCTCTCTAGTTAACTCTATTCTCTAGAACCTCCCTACCTATGCCCTCAGTCTTTTTGGAATTCCAGTTAAGTTTGTAGAAAGAATGGAGAGGATTTAGAGGGATTTTCTCTAGACAGGGACTGATGACCACAAGAGATACCACCTGGTTTCTTGGGACCTAGTCTACCAGCCGAAAAGCTAGGGAGGTCTTGGTATTAGAAAAATTTCTCACCTCAATCAATCCCTTTTAGCTAAACATCCTTGGCATATCTTTGAAAGCATAAGTGTTTGGAGGGATATTCTAGCTAAGAAATACCTCGGTAGACTATCTCTTAACTCCATATTTTAAGGAGTTGAGCTGCTAACGGGATCCTACATTTGGAATGGGATCTTAAAGGCCCTCCCCCTTGCTAAATCCAGGGCTAAATGGAAAGTTGGAATGGGAGACAAAATCCTTTTTTGGAAGGATAGCTGGCTGTGTCAGGAACCCCTCATTAATCACCCCATATTTGGTAGGTGGGTTGATCAGTGTATTCGCAGATACAGTTTGATGGTAAGGAACTACAAAAATGGTAATGAATGGCACAATCTGACTAAACTTTTGTAGGACCTCAAGCCTTTAATGTCCTCTCTGAATGCCATCTTCATAAACCAGAATGGTGACTCTTTAGTTTGGGGAGATTCTTCAGGGGGCCTTTACTCTATGGCCTCTGGTTATCTAACCCTTGTGAGTAAAGAGGAGAAACCTCTCTGGGCCAAAGCCTAGATCCCTGGGCTTATGCCTAAGATAAACATTTTCTTCTAGCTCCTCTTACAAGATAAAATCCTCACCCAGGATAATTTAGCCAAGAGAGGCCAAATCTTACATAATAGATGTTGCCTCTGTAAGCAAGATCTAGAAATGGTTAATCATATGTTCATCCACTACCGCTTCTCCTCCACGATGTGGAGCCATCTGACTACTAACCTAGACTTCAATTGGTGCCCTCCAGCTTGCATCCAAGATTTCTTTAGTCAGTGGAGAAGCCACCACCAAGGATTGAAATCTCAGTTATTGAGCTCCTGGATCCTCCCACACTTTTGTTGGGGAATTTGGAAGGAGTGCAACAATAGGATATTCAGAGAGAGAGAAGCTCTTGAGGTTATAATAACTGAGAAAACCAAAAGCCTTATGACAAAGAACTATGCCATAACCAAAGAAGGAGACATAAAGGTTGGAGGGAATAGTAAAGCTAGGAAAGAAGACGGGATCAAAAGAAGACAAGAGGCTATTTGGTCTTTTCCCCCTGAGAACTGGCATAAAGCCAATTTTGATGGGGCAGCCAAGGGGAATCCTAGTCCAGCTAGATGCAGAGGTATCATAAGAAATAGTTTAGGAGGTGGCATTGCTGCTATCTCTTCCCCTATTGGCCACCAAACCAATCATCTAGCTAGAGCCACTGCTACTAGTTCACTGTTAAGTTGGCCCTGGCCTCAGGGATTGAGTAGTTGTGGCTTGAAGGTGATTCCTTAAATATAATAAATTGTATTTTAGGAGTCACTAAACCCTCCTAGACCATCAAAAGCATTATTGAGCACCTAAAATCAAACTTAAGGAAATTTAAAAACTACCATGTCAGCCATGTTTATCGTGAAGCAAACACAGTCGCTAACTGGTTCGCCAACGAAGCGGTTGCTAGCAACTCGGTGATGATGTGGGGAAGAAACAATGATTTTTTTGGGGATGGCAACTGAGCTAATCTGAAAGGAGCAAATCCACGACACCAACATAACTTCTTTTTAATGATGATAGGATATGTAAAATTGTACTTCAAAAATGGAATTATTTGGAGTTATGTGGAACCCCCTTTTGCTCCATAATCACGTGTACAGAAGACACGAGCTGAAGGAAGCTAGAAATA
Organism: Cupressus sempervirens; assembly: GCA_028749045.1. Lineage (NCBI taxonomy): Eukaryota > Viridiplantae > Streptophyta > Pinopsida > Cupressales > Cupressaceae > Cupressus > Cupressus sempervirens. The sequence continues at coordinate 429,913,079 of CM053787.1, read as the reverse complement.
AACCCATAAACATGCACAATATTATTTTTTCTCTCAGCATGACCATGGACACGAACGGCCACTAGCTTGTTTGCATGGCTTTTCTTTTCTATCTCTGGCCTTTGTTCTTTGGCTTTAGGCCTTCTTTTGTCTTCGGCCTTTTGTGGCAATTTTTTGTTTGTTTAGTCTGTTTCATCTCGCTCTTTTTGCCATAAAACTTTGGGTTTCAAGATCCCTGTAAAACCTATTTTACCTAATCAAAAACATGCCTTCTTGAATGAAATACTAATCATACTTTCTTATGTGATTTGTCAGATTTGGTGTTCTGCACTCTCTCCACGCCTCAGAAAAGTTAGGATCAACATCATACAACTATTTCATTTCATCAAAACCAAGAACTTTAACCTTCATTTCAGTCAACAAAGATCATCTTCTACTCAATGCATCAACAACTATGTTAGTAACACCACTCTTATACTGAATAAAAAATGTGAAACTTTGCAAGTACTCAACCCACTATATATGTCTTTGATTTAATTTATGTTGACTTCCCAAGTATTGTAAAGCTTTATGATCAGTATACAACACAAATTACTTAGGAATCAAATAATGTCTCCACTTCTTCAAGGCTTGAACAATAGCATAAAATCTTGATCATACATAGAATACTTCCGTTTAGCATCATTCAACTTTTCACTAAAGAAAGTGATGTGTTTACCTTTTTGACTTAATGTAGCTCCTATTGCATTACTACTTGCATCACATTCAACTTGAACTACTTTTTTGAAATTAGGAAAAACCAATACAAGTAATTCAACAACCTTTTTTTTCAAAGTCTCAAAACTCTTAGCAGCTCCATGTGTCCATTTGAATTCCTTTTTATCTGCCCTCATTATCTCAATCATAGCATTACAAACCATGCTAAAATTATTTATAATCTTTCTATAAAAACTAGCCAAACCATGAAATGATCTTACCTCACCCACATTCTCAAGTGTAGGCCATTCCAAAATTTCTTTGACCTTCTCAGGATCCATCTTCAATCCATCAGCTAAAATCACAAATCCTAAATACACAATCTCCTCTTGCATGAATGAACACTTTTTAAGATTAATCACCAACTTTTCCTCTTTCAACCTCTACAATACTTGTCTAATATGCTCAAGATGTTCTTCCTTAGTCTTAATGAATATCAAAATATCATCCAAATAAACAATCACTAACTTACCTAAAAATCTTTTCACAACTTCATTCATCGACCTCATGAAAGTACTAGGTGCATTAGTCAGACCAAAAGGCATAACCAACAATTCATACAAGCCATATTTTGTCTTGAAAGTAGTCTTCCATTCATCACCTTCTATGATTCTATTCTAATGATAGCCACTCTTCAAATCAATCTTTTTAAAATACTTAGCTCCACACAAACAATCCATTATGTCATGCATCCTTGGCATAGGAAATCTATATTTCACTATGATTTTGTTAATAGCTCTAGAATTAGTACACATTCTCCATTCTCCATTCTTTTTAGGTGCTAATACAATTGGTACAACACATGGACTCAAGCTTTCTCTGATCAAACCTTTCTTTAACAACTCATGCACTTGTCTATTAAGTTCCTCATTCTCTATAGGTGTCAATATGTATGGTGCTTTGTTTGGAAAACTAGCTACAAGAATCAAATCCATACAATGACTTTTACTTCTTATTGCTGGTAAACCATTAGGAATATCCTTAGCAACAATATCCTTATTCAATAATTCTATAATTTCTATTGGTACTCGGCTATCACTATCTGTTGTCACTTGATCATTACCAGCTTTTTCTACTTAGTCATTACTACCAACACTTGGTCCTCTAGGAACTATGGCAAAACAAACTTGATTCTTCTTCACTTCCTTTTCAAATTGTTTCGCATTAACCATGCAAAATTTTATTGCAATACAACTGACCTCATCTAGACTTTCTATCAAAGACAACAATATTTGTTGCTTCCCATTCACATAAAGAGTATATTGATTCAATCTTCCATCATGCATAGCATATCTATCATATTGCCAAGGTCTACCCAATAGAATATGACAACAATCCATAGGCATAATATCACACAAAACTTCATCAAAGTAATGTCCAATTTTGAACTTCACAAGGCATTGCTCACTTACCAATATCTTATGCTCATCTTTGATCCATGAAGCATGATAAGGTTTTAGATATTTCAACCTCTGCAATTGAAACTTTGTAACCAACTCTTCTGATGCCAAATTTGTAGAACTTCCACTCTCAATGATCATCCTGTAGCATTTTTCAACCATCTTACATCTTGTCTTGAAAAGACTTCTCCTTAAAAGGGGTTCCTCATCACTTCGCTTATTACATAAGCTTCTTCTCACCATCAGATTTTCTCCAGCATTAGGTCCTCTTGGTGAACCCTCATCATCTCCTTGAATCACAACATTCATGTTACCTTGTCCACTTTCAGAGCATCTACATTCAAAAGATCTATGTCCCTCTTTACTAAATCTGAAACAATTACCATGAAATCCACCTCTAGAATAAGAATTAACTCTTCCTCGATAAGAATTAGTACCTCCTTAGTAAGAATTACCACTTTTCCATTCGGTCTTACCTTTGTCATCATTCTTCCATTTAGATTTTCCTTTATCCTCCACAAAATTGTCAGATCTACCACCTTCACCATAAGATCTACCTCTACCTCTCTAGAATCTACCACCTCTACCTCTTTGTCTTTGTTCATGCTTCTTTGCTAAGATCTCCTTAGCTTTCAAGGCATATTGATATGCTCCTTCAACACTTTCCAACTTCACAAAACTTATTTCATCTTGAATTCTAGATCTCAATCCATTTATGTACCTTGCAATTTTCTCAACATCATCATCCACATGTCTAGATCTAATGTCCAATCTATAGAATTCCTTGGTATACTCTTTCACAGTCATGTCCTTTTGTTTCAAATTTTGCATCTTTCTCAACAAACTAACTTTGTAATTAGTAGGAAGGAATTAGTTCTTTACCTTTTTCACCATCTTTGGCCATGTTTAGATCTTCTCCTTTCCTCTCCTTTGTCTATCAGTTTGCAAATGTTCCCACCATAGTGATGCATGACCTTTCAGCCTAGTAACTACAATCCTCACCTTCCTATTATCATAAGTGTTTTCATACTCAAAGAATTCTCCATATCTAAGATCCAATGTAAAAAGTATTGGTATCCAATTTTCCATCATAAGGAACAACATTTACAGTAGGCGTTGAATTTTCCCTAGACAACACTCGCAACAATCTTTCCTCATCTTGATCTTCTTTAGGTTTTGGATTATGGCTTGGTGTTGCTGCCTCATCATTACTTACATCATCAATATGTGCTCCTCTCCTCTAGGCTATCTCCATACCATCTAGTCTAGCTACAATTTGTCTCAATTGATCCAATATAGTATTATTAGCATTATTTCCTCTACCTTGAACCATCTTTACAAATCAAGTTCCTGCAAGATCGTAACCCTCCATAGATCTACAACCCTACAACCAAATCCAAATTAGGGTTCTAGATGATCTAATCTCCAAAAGAATGAACTTCAAGCTCTGATACCACCTAACATAGGGAAGGCTAGGGAAACTAGGGCAAAAGGCTCACCCAGCTATCCAAACCACCCTGCAAGAATTAACACAATGGAAGAAAACACAAAGAACAACAACCAAAGGAGGAAAAAGACTTAAATACGTTTATTGATTCATCAAAATATCTTCATATATGCCTAGTTGTAAGGCCTTCTAGGTTATAGAAAAATACAAATACATTCACATCCAAATATCCAACAACAAATCACACTTTCCAGTTCTACTCTGCAATCCTCTTCCCAAAAACTTGCCTAACTCTAAGCCTAAACACTCTATATATACTTACCAAAATGGCTTACAGATCATTCTAGAATATTACATAAGAGGAAGGCCAACCCAAAAATGATCTAGTCACATCCCAAGAAAAGATCTTAACATAAATTTTGTGATTGAAATAAATCTCGCAAGTCGTCTCACAAAATCCACATCCAAATGTTGACACTTAGCATAAGTAGGAAAACTTGACACATGAAGGGTCACTCAAAATGCACTGGGTATCCTTGCACATGAAGGGTTACTCAGCATACATTGGGTAACTTGGCACATGAAGAGTCACTTGGCATACACTGGGTAACTTAGCACATGCAAGAACACTCAGCTCCAACTGAGTGCTACAGTAACTTGGCACCAACTAAGTGCTACAGTAACTCAGCTCCAACTTGTAGAATGAACAAAAATGAGCAGAATAACAAGGCAATCCAAGATGCTCCTACATAATTTTTATAGCATGTGGCACTCATTGGGAGAAGACTATTCACTTGAAAAATACTAATATGTTTGGTGTAGGATGTTGATAAAAACTTGTGTGTTTGTTCAAACTATGTGTGTGGTTTTCTTTAGATTAGATAATACTTAATTTGGTGCTTTAAAATGAACTTTCTCTTATGATTTTTGTCTCTACATTGTTTAGAACCTAAAGAGTTGCATGGATGTATCCTCTCCCTGCCCCATTCATGGATTTTGGGTGTAAGAGAAATCTATACAATTTCTTTTAGAGATGCCTTCCTTGGAACCAAGACTCACCACTTGGTTTGTTCCAGGGGCGAACCTCAAAGTAGTAATGGGCCAATTCTAGGTCTACACTCTAGCAGCTATAATAGACTTTATATATTTAATTCCCTATCGATGGTATTGCCGAGTGATAGCTATCCTCCAGTACCCTTTTATTGTGTCAAACCTTGGTTATCAAGGCTGGTAGACCTTCTAAGGAAGTTTATCTTTCACTTGCTAAACAAAGTACCCAAACTAAACACCATTTCTTAGTGGTCAAAATCATTTCTATCCACTGGCTCATGGGGTCACCCATGTTCATGAATACATCCCACATTCTCATAGTCCTTAGTAGAGGCAATAGTCCCTTGGGAAGTGATAACCCTTGGGAAGCAGATCTTGGTAGCCTTGAGTAGTGAGTGTGTTATAAGGGGGATCCTATAGTGCCAAGATCCTAGGTTGTCTACTCTAGATAAGTGTGGCTAAACTTTAGTTCAACTAGAAATTTAGTTGATATAGTCTAAAAGATTAGGTGGGAATTTAGTGTATACTCACATCACCAAACACATTTGAACCTTGGACAATTTTTTTCTATTAAGATAGTTTAAACATTTACAAGTATATCTAGGAGTCTGAGATAAAACAATAGATCACATCCCCAAATACATATACAGTTACAAATTTTTTTGGGGGTGATAAAAAAACTTAAAGGATCAGAGTACTATCAGATTTTACATTTACATTCATTAATTAGAGATTTATATATATTTATCATAACAAAAATCAAACTGAAGGAACAAGCTAGCTCCAGCCATCATTTTGGTTGTCAAGATTGGGTTGAACACCTAGAACTTCATTGAGATTCTAAATTTTATCAGTAGTTGACTCCTCCTAACTGGCTAAACTATAACCTTGCAACACATTACTCACATTGTTCAAACTTGTTGCCTCTAAAGGAGCTAACAAACTTTGATACTCAAAAATATAGTTTGTTGAATGCACATTATCCTTATTGATCAACAAGCTACCTTCTCACATAAGTAACATGAAATCACTCCTGGAGATATGTAGCACCAAAGCAACCTAAGACATAATGTGAAAATGGGTGAGTTTATAATTAAACTCAGTAAGTACCCTTCTCTCCTCCTAAAATATTTCTTTGTTCCTGTCCTTCCAAAGAGTCCATAAAATCTCAATAGAAAGAACAAACCAAAAAATGTTAAGTTTACAATCAAATTTTTCTACATAACCAGCACGAATTTCACTCCAAGAGACACTACCTTCACAATTCCATATACTAGAAGAACCAAGAAAAATAGAACACAACTTATGGGCATAAACACACTCAAAAAATAAATGTTCAAAAGACTCAGTCATATTACATAAACTACAAGACACAGGGGATAAACCAACAGAAGAAAGAATTTGACCAATGGCTAACTTTTTTAACAAAAACAACCATTTATAACAAATCCTTTTAGGCTCAGCTTTACCTTTCCAAAAAAAATAAAAAAAGAAAGACCAATTAGAGAATGGATTAATTTTCCCCCAGCACTAGATCACTCTAGCAATGAGAGAAGAATCATTCTTCATGCATAGATACAACCCTTTAGTAGTAGTATCTTTCAGCAAAACACCATCAACACATTTAGCTTTATCAAGAAAGACTTTTGAATCAATAATATCACAAGGGCTATTAAACTTGATTGATTTCTTAATCAAAGTGTAAGTATTTTTCTAAGAATCAGGAATATTAAGTCTACCTTTTAACTCCTCCCATGCCCCTAACCTCCCACCCATCAAGATATCCTCAATCAATGAAATCCCTTTCAAGTTCCAAGTTTTGGTAGAACAGCTCTGAGTAAGGGACAAAGCTTTATTATTATTTGAAAGCCCCTGCCAAATGGATCTATCCTTCACAAGGAAATAAGGAGGTCCTCCTACTACTTCTCTTTCTTGTATAAACTTCCTCACCTAAATCCAAGCCTTCCAAAAGGTCTGAATTTTTTTTTACCCAAACGATCTCATCTTAAACTCTCCTAAAACAATATCAATCATTGGAATATCCTTCCAATTCTTTCCTTTCCTAATGACTAATTTAAAAAGGTTATTTCTAATAATAATTTTCCATGGCTCATCTCCCCATGGTGCTTTTAACACCCATTTGGATGCTATAGCCATACCTTGGGCTTTAAGATCCTTTAACCCCAAACCTCCCTTACTTATTACTTGATAACACCATTCCCACTTAACACAATGTCTCTTCTTAATCCCTTCTCCATCTATCCAAAGAAAATCTTGCAGTATTCTTTCTTACATATTCACATGAGAGTTAAGAGACATCCAGGCAGAAGCATAAAATATATATATGATGAGAGGAAAGAACTTTCTGCACAACTTGCAATCTACCAGCAAAAGACAAGGAATGGGTCTACCATTTCAAGTGCTTTTAATTAATTTTTTCATAGACCCAATCCCACATGTTATTGAGATTTGGATCAACTGAGAAGGGGATACCCAAGTATCTAACAATTTGATTAGGACCAAACCAATGCCAACCCTTACTTACCAACCAATCCAGAGGATCAATAGACCAACCCAACACATTAGCCTTTGAAGGTGAGATCTTGGACCCAGAGGCCATACAAAAGAAATTAATCTTTTAATAAGCATTCTCAAAATCCTCCTCTAAAAACCCTAAGAACAAAGAAGTATCATTTACAAATTGAGCATTGAGCAACACCTCCCCATTAGGCAAGGAAATACCTTTTAGTGGTGGAACCAACTCCATTTCCCTTAGAATGAAAAACAAGGCATCTGTTGCAATGAAAAATAACAAAGGGGCAATCAGACAACCTTGCCTAATTGACCTCTCTAGCACAATAAGTTCTGACATGCATCCATTTACATCAACGACAATATTGACATCATTAAATAAAACATTTATCCAATTGCAATAAGTTTCTAGAAAACCAAATGCTTTAAGCATACCAATAAAAAATCCCCACTCAATCTTATCATAGGCTTTCCCAAAATCTAATAGAATCATAGCTACCTATTGTCCATCATTTTTAGCCGAATTCACAAAATCCCAACTAGTGATAAGATTCTCCAGAACATACCTCCCTTGGATAAAATATATTTAGGTCTATGAAACAAACTTGTTTAGCAACAAAATAATTCTTCTAGCAAGCACTTTAGCAAGAATCTTATAGGAGAAGTTTAGTAAAGTTATAGGTCTCCAATTCTTAACTAGACTTATCCCCCACTTTAGGCAAAAGCTTAATAACTCCTTTATTAATGGAGCCCCCTAATGAACCCTTCTTAAAATCTTCTTTATAAACAACCAATAGCTCAAGGCAAATCCAACTTTTATATTTCTTATAGAACTTAGTCGAAAATCCATCCAAACCAGGAGACTTTCCATTAGGAAAGGAATCAATAGTAGCTTCAATTTCCCCCATCGAGATCTCCTTGCTAAGATTTATCTGCTCCTCTTCAAAAACTTTGAGAGGAATGAGTTTAAAGCAATCTTTCATCATAATTCTACTATCTGGAGTCATCTTTGAAGAGAATAAGTTACTATAAAAACTATAAAAAGCATTCTGAATCTCCTCAGGGTCACTTGAAATTCTATCCCCTACAAGAATATCACTAATCAATTCTTTTTTGTGTTTAGCTTTAATAATGTTAGAAAAGTACCTTGAACCTTTATCCCCTTCATCAATCTAATTCATCCTAGCTCTAATCCTCTGCCCTTGAATCTTGTACCTCTGCATACAACTCAAATGGTGCTTAATGCTCACCATTTACATTTCCAGTTCTTCACTCTGGCCCAATTCTTGCAGTTCTTTTTCTCCCCATATCAATTTGTTCTGCCACAAGGATTCCTCTTGGTTCCTATCCATGGCTAACTTTTTACCAATTACATGAAGAATATTTTTCTAAGTCTCCACCTTCAAATTTTAGAGATCAATAGGATCAAGCAAAGGGTTACTAATTCTAAGAATCTCTATTACCATGACTAAGGCCTCAATATTATCAGGATCCTTGAGGAGCAAAGAATTATGCTTAAAAGAACTATGAGTCCTCTTAGGAACTGGAGAATTCCTGAAATCTTCTATCCTATAGCAAGTATGAATAGGTGAATGATCAGAGAGAGAAGCTAGAACAACTTGGACCAGAGCATGACTATTTTGTTGTAGGAAAGAAACAAAGGAACCATCCCCATACACCTATCTAGTCTACAATAAACCCTTTGCTTGCCTATTTGATTATTGCACCAAGTGAACCAAATGTCTTCAAATTGCCATACATATTTTCCATGGGATCCACCAAGTTGAATTATCTTTTGAATTTATACCTAAAATACATTTCATCACCTTTCCAACAGTGAGGCAAACCTCTAGCTTTATCAATTCTGTGCCCCACCATGTTAAAAATCCCTCATGACAACCCATGATATTTTTGGCAAGTGCACACAACACCACTCCCATAGCTCTGCTCATTCTCTATAGTTATTTAAAACATACACATTACAAATACCAAAAACATTTTCACCTTGCTTAGCAGTAACCCAAATTACCCTCTAACACACAGAACACCCATGGCTTACAATAGAGCTTTCCCATTTGGGGTGAATAAGAATAGCCATACCACCCTTTCCTCTCTCATGGTTGGAGTGGAAGCCTATAGACTTGTCCCAAAGGAACTTCAACATAGAATAGGCTTGAAATCTAACCACCTTAATTTCATGTAAACAAATAAAATCCTTATCCTTTAACTTATTGCACCATCTTCTAATAAGATATGTCCTATTTGGAATTTCTAGCCCCTGAACATTCCAACTATTGATATGCAACATTATAATAACTTAGGGGGAGTTTTGGAACTCTTGTATAACTTATTAAAACAATCTATAAGATTCCTTCTCCATCTATCCCCTAAAGGACCAAAGCTTCTTTCTATAGTCTTTCTCTTCTTCCTACCAACCTCTATAAATTGACCCTCTAAATTAGATACTATTAGACCTAAAGATCTAGGTGGGGAAGTGGGAGCCAAAGGCACATAAAACACCTCCTCATTTTCTTGCTGAATTTTAACTGCCCTCTCTTTAATGGATATGAGGGCTAATTGTTGAGCATTCAGAGTTGGTTGAACATTGATAACTCCCTAGGGGATATCAGACTGACCTCTTGATAGGGGGGAAGCTACAAGTGCAGGAATAATATATGAGGCACCAACATTAGCAGGAACCACATCAAACTCTTCTTCAAAAAGGGAGTTCGCCAGTGATAAAAAACTATTGCTCATAGGAATGTCAATAGAATTAACAACTGAAGGCTGGAGACCTAGTATGGTAATGGGGTCTTCCATCTACAAGTTGCCTACCTCCTTAGCATGATTAATAGAATCCTCATCTTTATTGGGGATTTTTCTTGCATTATTATTACTAGTGACTGGTAAACTAGAGGTTCCTTGTTATTGACCACATTAAATTTTTCTTTATGGGAAGGCTAAAGAGATGGGCAATCCTTTTTAGTATGCCCATTATGCCTGCAATTAAAACATGCATTTAAATTCCCCAACAGGGAAATCTCCCAAAAAAACCTTTCTCCCTCAAAATCTAAAGAAATATTGTCAGGAAAATCCACATCCGAAGCTAGAACCAAAAGAACCCTAGCATTAGGGTGAGGCAAGGTAACCCTAGATTGCTCAACCTATAAAATAGAACCTAGCAGTTTAAGAATCTGTGGAATGAATGGCCAAAATTCCACATTCAAGTTCTTAATTTCCACCCAATTTGGTGGAGCCATAGAAACCACCTTATCAAAATCACCCTTTGGAGACAACGAGTGGACCCTGAATATCGACCTACCAAAATTATAGAACCTTTTTTCCAAAACTCTTTCTTGCATGTTGTGATTTTTCAAAAAAATAATAAACAAACCCTTCTGAATCATTCTACAATATGTCACATAAATACCAAGCATTTTACCCCACACTGCTGCTAGCCAATTATCAGAAAACTTCCTAGTAGGGAAAGCCTCTTTATCCAAACAAACAAAGAAAATAGAAATTCTTTTAAGCCTAGACCTTTCATTCAAAATAGAAGAAACCATGTCCTTATTGTGGGAAAGAGAAAGAATCTTAGGACTGAGAGAAGGATACTTACCATTCTCTCCTCTGCTTCCACCAACGGCAGCACTGCTTCTATCAGAGAATCCACCTCCATTAGTTGTGGCCCATCTTCCTTCTCCTCCTCAAAACTCTGGTTCCACATTTTTTCTACGGATGACACCCTTAAACACTACAGCTATCGAGGTCGGAGAACTTTCAACCACCACTTGTTTGTAAGGAAACTTTCCTTCACCGTCGCCAACATTCCCGACTGCAATTTTATTAGTGCCCTTCTTAGTCATACTCCTACCCACATCATCCTGCAAATTTCTATCCTTCCCTTTTCAATGATTCAGCTTTCCCATGGCACAAGAAAACTAGGTCGAGGGCAAATAACACACAACACCATGGAAGCTCGAAATAATGAAACAATAAAACATAGGTAAAATGAAGGACAAAAGAAAATGAAGTATTTATTGCAACCAAGCAAATAGTACAAGTGACACGGGGCACTCAACATGACTTACAAAACACAAACAAAATAGATTCCAAGGTTGACATCATTCAAACAAGCCACAAGTTGGAAAGCCCATATTTTTTTCCCAATATTCAAACCTTGGACACTTTCAAACATCCACATTGTCATAAAATTAGAAACCTTTGTTAACCATTACAACTTGTTTGTAAAAAACCCTAGAGAACTTTGTAAACATGAATATTTGTAGCCTTAGGAGTCCTTGGCATCATTTAGACTTCATCTTTGCATAGAAAACCCTTGCATTGTCCATCTTTTGATCCTCATACTTGCATTTTTTAGTCCTATTGCCTTGATATTTTTACCATGCCCAAGAAGTTATTAATGAGAAGTTACTTCAGGTATGAGAATTTTTAAATAAGGTAAAACTTTATTTTCTCTCTCTATGAACTCCAACTTACTCTCTCTCCATGAACCTTAACTTTTTAGAAAGTTAAGGTTAGAGAGTTAAGTTTGAGGGGTCTACCTTTCTTATTCTCTCTCCTCAAACATGTGTTCACTCTCTCTCCCCCAACCTTAACTTCTACCCTAATCGTAACCTTAGTAGTTCACAAACCCAAACCAAAACTTTAATATCCAACAAGTATGAATAACTACAATATAGCAACTCATGAGAAATGTAGATGATGGCATTAAGAAAGAAGGATGCATTAGAGGCTTGACCATAATAATTAGCTTTATGTAAAAAAATGAATATTAATCAAAGAAGCAATGTAAGGAAAAGGTTAGTTAGATGTTATGGTAATGACACTTCATTTGATATGCATCCAAAATGTGTAGTCACAGTGGTGTAGGAGCACCTAGGGGTAAGGCAAAACCCTAACTCAAATTTTGGTTTGTAAATGCTCTAACCAAAAATTTAGTGAATAAGGACTACATTTAAAGTCCCAATCTGGGTTTAGGAGGTGTGGTAAGGTAAGAGCTTTGTGTGAGACAAGTTTTAACCAATTAGATCCTGATAAGTATAATGTTGGTTAAAGTTGCTTTATATGGAAAAACATGGGAAAATTATTAAAATAGGAGCAAGACAGGATTAGTGAAGGTCCTTATGTGTTTTAGGTTCATTTTATGAAGGTTAAAAGAAAACTAGTCAAGTTTGGAGGCTTAGATTGCAAAATTGCAAAAGTTGTCAAAATTGCTCATTGACAACTTTGTAATTTTTGCAAAATTGCAAGAGCAAATTTTGCACATTTTTAGGAGAGAGAAAAATAGATATTTATGGCTCAAACCAAAAGCCAAGATGGATGGGAGAACCTATTTAAACACCTTTTAACTCATTTCTAAGGTTTGGTTGAATCACTAGTATAGACAGTTAGTGAAATATGAAGAATTGCTGACATGAAACATACATTTCAAAGTTTCTATTAAATAATTGGATTGGTGTTCTTGCTGTCTTGTATGGATTAGTTTCTTGTACCTTTTTTTGAATATGTACTAGGTTTATTTTATTAGGAGTAGTCATTTTATAAGGTTTTCAAAATGAATTAGTATTTGCTTACCTGTTGTCAAATTTTGTGCAACTAGCAACAAAAAGGCTATAGCTCAATTTTCCATGTTTATAAATACTATGGCCCTAAGGGATCAAGTAATAGCCTCTATAAATATTTTACATATCAATTTTTGTGTGTGTGGGAGTCAGATAGCTATTTTTACAAGCAAGCCCTAGGCAAGCAAATGAAGGCTTGACAAGGTGCAATGAAGCTTGTAGTTGGATTTTAGAATGATGAGAGAATTGAAACATGAAAAACTTGAAGGGGAAATGGTGGAGTAAGGTTTAAGGTTACCAAAAACTAGAGGAGGAGGTTTAAAGTTGAGTCTAGAGAATTTGGCAAGTGTGTGACTATAATTGCCCTTGAAATCCTCAAAATAAGGGTTTTGTGGAGCCGTAATGTATGGACACCATGGTGGCCTAAGACCTAGAAAATATTCAAGATTAGGTCATTAGAAAGAAATTCCAAAAGGAATCAATAATAATTTTTAATGGATTTTGGGAGTTATTGCAAGTTCCTTGTTTTTAGGAGGGCTAATAGGGGTTCTTAGGGCTACGAGGGCAAACATGGCAATTTGGATTTGTGGGTAGGATAGAATTGTCCGAAAGTTGTAAAATGGTGTGAAAAGTGTCAAGAACCATAGAAGGGAAGTAGAAATTTTTTTTTAAACCATTAATGACACTTGATGGAGTTTTTTTTTGGTAGACTATTAGGGTGTTGGAATGAGAAGGAGCAAAACCTAAGTTAATTGGTGAGTTTCTAGGAGAAAGGGGATAGGAAAATAGTCCTCTATGTTGGGATAAGAGTAGTGATCCCAAGTAGGCTAAGAAGAATCCTTGAAATGGAAAAAAATATCTAAGTGAAGAATCTCCCAATCAAAGTGGTATTAGAGACATAAGATTGTGGCTTGTGGTGGTATGTTGTATTCTACTGAATTAAGTGGATCTTTAAAGATGGTTACCAATGTAGAATTGGCTAAGGGGATAGATGAGAAAAAGAAGATTATGGAGGAGAAAACTAGGCTTCTCAATGAATCCATAGAAGAGATGAAAGACAAGTTGAAAGAGATGGAAGATGAAATTTAAGAAAAAGAAGATGAACACATTAGTAAAGGCAAAGAGAAGGTGAACTTGGAGGAAAAAATACCTAAACTTGATCCTCCACTTGATGAGAAGGAACCATTCCTCAAAGCCTTCAAAGCATTTCGAGGAAAGAGTCTTGAGAATGTTTCACTATTCCATGGTAAGATGGATGTAGAGGTGGTCCTAGAGTGGATTTTCAGAGTATTGAGAATTACTTGAATGTGAAGGGACAATAGAAGCTTAGAAGGTAAGATTTTTAAAATCAAGATTGAAAGGACATGCACTAACTTGGTGGAAGTTTGTGCAAGAGGAAAGGGAGACTGAAGGAAAGAAGCCAATAGCCAATTGGAAGGCTATGTTAGTAAAGATAAAAGAGACATATTTTATAGAGGACTATGAGATCCAATTGCATAAGTAGAGGAAAAATATCAAACATAAGGATCTTGATGTGGCTACCTACACTGAGGTGTTTCAAAATTTGGCTCTAAGGTCAAGGGTAGAAGAGATAGAGAGAATCAAGGTGGAAAGGTATTAAATGGCCTTAATTAGTCTATTTAGGATGAATTGATTTTTTTAAACCTCACTACATTGTAGAGTTGTTTTCAAATGGCTAGGAAGGTGGAAGACAATCTGAGGAAAAAAGGTCATTCAAGTTCCAAAGGTAGAGGCAGAGGTCAAGATTCCAAAGGTGGCTCAAGAGGAGGTTCTAGTGGAAGGACTAATAAGTAGAGGAGCTATGATTAGGTTGGGAAATGTTTCAAAAAAATGAGATCAATAACTTAGGTAGTGATACAATCAGTTGTATGATCTGCAATTTTTCTAAAGCAAGAGACTAGTTACATGGACTAGCAAGAAATCGAGTTGTACTTCACAATTTACTACTAAAGTTGAATATGTTGTTGCTTTTGTAAATTGCACAAGCATTGTCTAGATCAAACAGCTACTCAAAGGAATGAAAGAAGAAATCACAGAAGCAATGATACTTTATTGTGATAATACAAGTCCTATCAATATATAAAAGAATCCAGTGATGCACACAAAGACGAAGCACATTGCAATCAATTATCATTACTTGAGAGAGTTAGTTCAAGATAAAGAGGTGAAGATGGAATATGTTAACACAAATGAGAAAATTGCTGACATCTTTACAAAACCATTACCTAAGGATGCTCATGGGTATCTAAGAGGTAAATTAGGGGTGATACCCTATGAAAGTCTAAGTAACAAGAGGATTTCCTTGCATCAAACAAGTTGATATTCATATGTTACACATTGATGCAAAGGATCTTACTTTAGGAGCTACCTAAAGTAATCATAGAGCTAAAACTTCAAATCAGCCATAAGCAAGGTGACAAAGGGAGAAATTGAAGAAATGGCAAAAGCCTATATCTACATGTTTAAGATGTTAAGATGATATGTCTTTGGAATTGTTGTCAAAAAGGGAGATATTCTACTGATCAAGAGTCAAAATAGAGAAAGGAGATATTGATCAAGAGCCAGAAAAGAGGGAGAGATTTACTGATAAAAAGGGAGATATTTTGCCGATCAAACCGGTATAAATGTTGAGGGAGATATTCCTAATCAAAAATATTAAGAGGGAAGTATCAAGAGATTGTTGTTAAAGAGATGAAGAGTGTTAGTGGTCAGCAATATCATAAGAAAACACATGTATGATGAAAAACATGCAAGAAGGAACTCGAAGGGAGTCATAAGAAAGAGTTTTGTAACCTAATTAGAAAATGGGAGTTACTAATAGAGGGAGAAATTTTGATACAAGTTTTTCTTTTTGTATTGTCATATTGTTTTAACCTAGTTAGTTTCGTTGAACAAGATGTTCATCATTTGATTGATTTAGTTGATCAATTTGGTTTTCCATCAATTCCAAAGAAAGAGATTGTTCAAATCTGATTGAAAGAGGTAATTGAAAGACGGAGATTATTGAAGAGACTATGTGTTTCAATCATTTTTTTGTCACTAATGTCAAACCTACTATTTTATGGTAAGACAATTGCTTATAAGATTTAAGTACTATCACTTAGTTAATTGATGAAGAGGATTTGATCAATAAGATGTAACAAAAGCACCTAGAGGAAAGGTTGAGTTATGATTATGTAATGAAGTACAAGGATCAACTAAAACAATGATGATATGATGTATTAGTAATCTACTTATACAAATATTGGTTATACTTAGAAAGTTTAGAAGAACAAGTTACATAAAGTTTGTCTGCCAAGCTTGACCAAGTGAATAGTAGGTGCCGAGCAAAGATCGTGCAAGCCATGCAGAAAGTCAGTTGGAGCTGAGTGAAAGAAAATTCTAATGGATGTTGAGCAAGACAGTTGGTGATAAGTAAAGTTTAGTTGATGCCAAGCATCACTAAACTTTAGTTGATGCTGAGTGAATTCATTATAGATGCTGAGAAATGCGGTATGTGTTGAGCATTAGAAGGTTTATAATGTTGAGCTACTTCATTATTTTAAAGATCAAAGATTTATTGAATCTATGCCGATAAGTTTGTTTTCTTAAATTTTGTGAACCAGGTGGAAGATAAGGTTGATGAGCTAGTGGCATAGAATTTGAGGTAAATAATTTTTAGAAAAATTCAAATGGATTCTAGGAGAAGTTTCTAGAAGAGATATGAGATATGGGGTAGATACATTGTATCCTGCCTAATCTATCTGAACCCTAAATTTTGATGATAGAAAATGAGTGGGAAATATCCTAATTTCCTATATATATGAATGTCTAGTCATGAAGCAAAGTTGTCATGTGTGAGAACCTAAGGAAGAGAAGGAGTTAAGGGTTTTGCTTCATCAAGTGACCCAAGAGAAGAGTCTACAATGGCATGTTAAGCAAGAAGGCTTAAGGATATGAATGCTTGAAGAGTGAACAAGCTATCAGAGCTACAAAGTATGAAGGCCAAGAAGAATTGAGGACTAAATAGAGATATATAATCTACAAGAGAAGTTGTAAGTTGTATCAAATCAAAGCTCTACTATTACTCTCTAAAAATTGTATTAGTCTAGGGTAAATCCTTTGGAGTAAGGTTGACCTAAGAGTCATTTTCAAATCCTTTAATTGGGTGGCATTCCAAGTGAATAGCTTAAAGTCCTCTAACAAGGCTCACTTCTAATAGGGTGATTGAAATCCCTTGACTATGTCACATTTAACAATGTGTATTGTAAACTTTAATAGGGTTGGCCTTTTATAGGGAATCATTTCAAAAGAGTGAAAAGGAATACCATGTTACTAGTGGTTTTTCTCAAATTGGGTTTTCACATAAATCATTGTGTCAAGTGTGTTGATGAATTTGTTATGTTTCATGCTTTACATTTTTGCAAGTTGATTTGACAGTAACCTACAAGTTTTAGTGATTGCATAATCTTATGGATAAGAATGGGTTCACTAAGAAGTGAAAGGTTTTATTTATACATCTGGACCTTGGATAACTGATTCACCCCCCCTAGTTATTCTAAAAGTATTCCAATAATATGTATGTAGCTAGATCATTTTTGGTAAAGCTGATTGTTCATTTTATTGTACCTAATCTTATGATAGTTCTAAAAGAATTTGTAATCAACCCAACTAAATTTAACTAGGTTATGGCTTGTTTCTCTCTAAAAAATCTATTATGATATGTTTTTGTGAAATTTCTTGCAAACTCTACCCATTTTTTGTGCTCTAAATTATTTTTGTGCAGGATCTTGAGGTAAGTCACTTAGCATGGTTTGAGTGAGTTCTATTGTTTTATTATTTGGATTCTAGTATACGTATGCAGTTGGATCATTTTTGGTAAAGCTAACTGTTCATTTTATTGTACCTAATTTGATGATAGTTCTACAAGAATTTGTAATCAACCCAACTAATCAACAACTAGACCAATTTAACGGGGTTGTGGCTTGTTTCTTTCTAAAAATATCTACTATGATACATTTTTTGTAAAATTTCTGATGAACTCTACCCATTTTTTGTGGTCTACATTATTTTTGTGCAGGATCTTAAGGTAAGTCACTTAGCACAGGTTGACTGAGTTCTATTATTTTAATATTTGGATTCTGGAATATGTATGTAGTTGGATCATACATGTAATAAGCACCTTGAAAAAGATATATCTAGATATATAAAGAGATACATGTTTAGAAGGAAATGTAAAGACATGCATGTTTACAAGGAAAAGAAAAAAACATTTACATACATATCTCTTCTTGCCCTTGAAGAAAATCACAAAGAAAGGGCACATAGATCACAAGGGCATGGTATGACAATGAAATCACAAAGCAAGGGCATGGCACAAAAATGAAATCACAGAGAAAGGGCATGACAATGAAAATGCATCAATCACAAGGGCAACGACAATGTTTATAGCTCTCCACCCTCATTCAGAGCTCTCTACCTCTTTCATGTACAACTCTCCAAAATCAAAACAAATGGAAAATGATTGTCGTGTTTACTTTTTTTCTATGCTCACAAGGGCAACACAATTATGATGTCGACGTCGATATTGTGATGGTGTTGAGGATAATTGCAAAAATAAAACATGAAAATGACCACAAATTACACCATCGCCACAATTTGACCCCAAATGTTATAGTGGACAGAGGGAAATCAATCATATTTTAATTTAATAAACTATATAATACTATGCGATAATTTCTAATACTATGTAATAATATAAAATATAGTAATATATATTTAATATAATAACAATAATATAGATAGTATTTATAATATTATATAACAATATATAGTAGTATGATACTAATATACTACCTAATCATATTTAATATCATATATAATATTATACAGTAAAATTTGTTATATAATATAAAATATAAAATAATAGTACTCAGATATGTCATTATATTGTAAATGTGAAAACATATTTAAATATGTTTGTTAACTAAATGTGAAAACACATTTAAATGTGTACAAATATTTCCCACCTTCTCAATTTTTGAAATTTTTTGTTTGCCACCAAATTTTGGGTACTCAATTAGGCTTGGTATTTACCAAACCTCTTTGGTCAACTCAAAAAAAGTGTTTGAAACATGTTTTAGTGACATCCAGACTTCGAGTAGCCATCTGACAATATTTTTTCATCGAAATTCAATGAAACAAAAAGGGTTTTTCAATAACATTCTCAAGATTCGATTGATATAATTTCTATCAAATTATGAGTTTGATAAGTATTTATTAGTTAATTTTTAATGAATATGTTTGTAAATAACTAATTGAAATACTGATTGAAAAATAGCTATAACTTTCAAAACGTATAACATTTTTGAAATCCAAAAGTTGTGTCACATTCTATGCTTCACCTAGTATAAGTAAAAAAGAGAGAAAAATTTACTTTTATAAAGTTTTCAATTAGTTAAGGTGGTCAAATAAATGATTTTTTTATTCTAAAAAACTTATAGTAGAAAATTCATATTAATTATTTATTTAAAATAAAGAATACCTAAAAATATGCATCACATTCAGCCATGAGTCTAAATTTTAGATCTATAAAATTATATTAAAAATAATTATCTTTTGATTTTGATTAAGGTGGTCAGACATACACCTACTTTTTATTTTCACCCTAAAATTTTGGTAGTATTGCATTAAAATCCAAAATTTTGACAAATCAAATATTTTTTTCTCTAGATAAGGCCTAGTAGTTTAGAAACTACATTTAATTTCCTACAAATTCTTTTGTTACAATTTTTTGATATGAAGCCCATAACTACTTTAAAATTGTGTGTCAAGTTAACATAACCCTGATTTGTTGGTTTCTCAGTACCACTCAAGGCCATAGTTTGGTTGACCATGATCTTGCACACATCCTTAATAGACCTACTAAATAAATGTAATTGTGTTGTGTTTTTTCAGCTCCTCCTATTTTCCATACATATAGAACGCAACTGCACATGCATCCTTGATTCAAAGTGGCAAAATCTTGTTTTGGATGCGATGGAAAAATGGCATGCACCAAAACATGGAAAAATGATGTCACATTTGCAGGTTTGGAACCTTTTTTTGTACTTTAAAGATTGATCATTTCTTAAATATTTTAGATGTTGATGAGGAATTTAGATGTTGGGAGGGAGGGGGGAGGGGGGAAATGAGCTTCCACCTTCACGTGGTTGACCTTGATTAGTGGAGAATATTAAACTATTATTGAAACCAAGTGAAGCTCAACATCAACCTATGATTGCATGACAACTAACTATGTGAATATCTTTGTTTCAAGCAATGCAGATGGATGACATAGTTTAATATGCAATCTCAATCCATATGTATATGACATTAGGTGAAGCTAAAAAAACCCAATAGGTTTGCATTTTTGTTAGAGGTTTGCATAGACCTATTAAATAAATGTAAATGTGGTAGGTTTTTTCAACTCCACCTATTATCCATGCATATAGAACACAACCACACGTGCATTCTCGATTCAGAGTGGTAAGGTGTGATAAAAAAATGATATGCACCAGAAGATGAGAAAATGATGTCACTTTTGCAGGTCTGGAACCTTTTTTTGTACTTTAAAGATTGATCCTTTTTAAAAGATTTTAGATGTTAACAAAAAATTTAGATGTTAGCGGGAGGGGGAGGGGTCAAATGATCTTCCACCTTTATGTGGGTGGCCCTGATTAGTAGAGAATATTAAACTATTCTTGAAACCATGAGAAGCTCAATATTCACGTTGATAACCTGCTTTGGAGACAAAAGGCAGTATGGCGGCTGTCTATTTGCAATGTCCCTCCCCAGGTCCCTCAAGTGATCATGTGTTCTTATCCAACCATCTTCATCCTCCTTAATAAGATATCTATTGAAAAGAGTTCCCCAAACAAGTTTTCCATAAAACTCAGTGTCCCATGCTGCAATGGTCATATTTCTTCTTTCTCCAATGAAGAAATATGTTGCATCCAAGAACATCTTCTTCTCTTGCTTCCCTAGAGCATCAGACCTGAGTTTGAGCCTATTTTTGATGTCCTTGTGGGAAATTAAGGAATACTTATTCAATGCTTGCCGACAATTTTTCTTTTAAATAAGGCAACAAGCGATCGTAATTGTGACAACTTATTCTGACGAATAGTCATTTCTCTCATAGCATTATTGTCGCATAACCATCGCAATTATGACAGGTTAATTCAATGGATAGTCATTGATCCCACAACATTGTTGTCACATTCACATTACACTTTCAATGACTTTTCTGATGGCTAGTCGTCGGTCCTATGACAGATAGAAAGCTTAAGCCATCACAATTATGATGGACTACTATCACACTTGGGATGGTGTGAAGATGAACTTTTTCCCTTGCCTTGATCCTAGTTATGATAGTTTTATCCATCATAATTGTGATTGATGCCCTTGTCATCACAATTTGCAACAACAAAAGTTTGATGCCCATCCAATGGGAGCCAATTCGTGGTATTGTCACTTGGGTGATAGGTAGTCATCACAATTACAAAAGCCTATTGTCATAATTTAGGCCCAAATATAGTAGTATCTCAACATCAGAATATCTAAAAGGTCCTCCTACATAAATCAACAAGCACAACATTAGCTATCTTGGAAATTCTTTGTTGTACATGTTTTATCAAACAATACACATGATTATCACATGACCAATGACATATTTATCATTTTGTTGTACCTCTAGCTAACATTGCTAGAATGATGCCTATGTGGGTCACATTACTTATCCTACCTAAACATTCCAATAGAGTCATTTCCTATTTATCTCTACCAATAAAATAAATGTGCAACTCTATTTGGTAGATGCACAATATAATCGAACACTTATGCAATGAACATATTTGCATAGAAATCCTAGACCAATGTGCAACACTAGGGCTATACATTTCTATCAAATGTGCAACATCCCTAAATCTATGTACACTATCATTTTAGATATGCACAAACAACACAAATGCAAGCATACGAATAACACCTATGCAAAATTCTCCTACAAATGTGATTAAACACCTAAAAATTCACTAACATGCACTAAAGTTACACATTTGTGTGCTACAACAGTGCATTTGTTTGCTAAATCCAAAAAATTCAAAAATATTTCTACCTATGCTACAATCCTAATAAAAAACCTATAAAAAATCTACCACTCTATCAAAAAGTCTAGCTAAACCTATCAATTGACTAATAGGGATAGATTACCTATCCACTATCTAGAGTTGGTTGGCCATTGATATCTCTGAACTCACTCAAATTGGTGCTCTGCAATTGAGAATGAAATCTTTGCTTCACTCGCTTTCCATCGATCTCCTATAGCCACGTGTGCAAATGATGATTCACCACCTTTTCGTTTTCCTATATGTACCCATTAGTCCCTTTTTTGCTTGGGGGTGTTATCACACACCATCACTTTTCATTCATTCCCTATCACCTAGTCCATTTCTTTCTGATGCTTACCGAAACATTGCTCATATTCATACTCTGATCAATCTTTCAAGGGAGTAGCGGCAATAGAGTCAACCACTAGATGTCTTTGAAACAATGTGTTGTCTATATATTATTACAAAGAGAGGCAAAATATATACAATTAAAATCATCAAGTCAACTAATTAAATATTTTAATATTTAATTAATAAAATTTCTCCTCTATTAATTTTAATAAATTAATAAAATTATTAGGTTAATTCACTTTTTGGTTATGTGTAGGATCATGGTCAACCAAACTATGGCCTTAAGTGGTAGTGAAAAATTAGAAAATCAGGGTTATGTCAACTTGACACATAATTTTAGAGTGGTTATGCACTTTATATCAAAAAGTTGTAAGAAAATAATCTATAGGAAATTTAATGTAGTTTCTAAACTACTAGGCCTTATCTAGAGAAAAAAAATATTTGATTGGTCAAAAGTTTGGATTTTAATGCAATACTATGAAAATTTCAGGGCAAAAATAAAAAGTAGGTGTATGTCTGACCACCTTAATCAAAATCAAATAATAATATTTTAAAATATAATTATAGATATAAATTAAATAAATAATATAATTATAGATATAAATTTATCCAGATGTGACACATCTTTTTGGGTATTTTTATTCAAATAAATAATTAAATATGATTTTTTTACTATAACTTTTTTAGAAATTAAAAAACTCTCTTGTCTGACCACCTTAACTAATTGAAAACTTTATCAAATTGATTTATTTATTTATTTCCTTGTACTAGGCAAATCATAGAATGTGACACAACTTTTAGATTTCAAAAATGTTATACCGTTTGAAAGTTATAGCTATTTTTCAATTAGTATATCAATCAACACTTTACAATCATCTTCACTGAAAATTAACTAATAAATACTTATCGAACTCATAAATTCACATCAATTAATTGATGAAATCTTGAGAGTGTTATAAAAAAACTTTTTGTTTCATTGAATTTCGATGAAAATAATATTTTCAAATGACTACTCGAAGTTTAAATGTTAGTGAAACCCTTCTCAAAAATGTTTTTTGAGTTGACCAAATAGGTTTGGTAAATACCAAGCCTAATCGGGTACTGAATTTAAAATTGCATATTCGATTACAGATTGGATACCCGATATGAAATCGGGTACCCAAGAATTTGGAGGGAAACCACCCACATTGCAAATTTTGGAGGGAAATGAACCATATTAGAGGGAAACAAAAAGTTGGGAACTGTGGGCATTATTATTATTAAATATGATTATGATTATTATTATTAACTATTATTTTTATATACGATTATAATTATTATTATATATAGTAATATGTATGATTATTATGATTATTATTATTAAATATAATATAGTTATATATAATTATTATTATAACTAAATATAATATAGTAATATATATAATAAATATTATTATTATTAAATATATATAGTACTATTATATGATTATTATTATATATAGTAATGTATATGGTTATTATTATTAAATAAAATATTTAGTAATATATATGATTATTATTGTTATCTACTATAGTAATATGTTATTATTATTTTAAAATATTCAATATTATATTATTATTATATTGAAATATACAATATTATATTATTATTAAATATAGTATTGTCATGAAATGCATTGAAAGGGGTCATAGGTTAACCTGTGACCCCTTTAGACGCATTTCATGACAACATATGTCCCTAAGGCCCCTAGTGACCCCTTTCCACTCATTCCCAATGGGACCCTAGTGGCCTTAGCACCCTTAGGGACATATGTTTTCATGAAATGCACCGAGATGGGTCATAGGTTATCCTATGGCCCCTTTCAATGCATATGAACCAACCAAATGCTTTAGTAGGGCCCCTAGGGCCCCTAGGGACATATGTGGTCATGAAATGTATCGAAAGAGGACATAGGTTAACCTATGACTCCTTTTGATGCATTCGAACCAACCAAATGCATCCCTAGGGGCCCTAGGGACATATGTTGTCATGAAATGCATCAAGAGGGGTCATTGGTTAACCTATGACCACTCTCGATGCATGTAAACCAACCAAATGTGTCCCTAGGGACATATGTTGTCATGAAATACATCAAGACGGGTCATAGGTTAACCTATGACCCCTTTTGATGCATTGGAACCAACCAAATTGCTCCCTAGGGGCACTAAGGCCCCTAGGGACATATGTTGTCATGAAATGCATCGAGAGGGATCATAGGTTAACCTATGACTCCTCTCAAAGCATTCAAACCAACCAAATGGGTCCCTAGGGGCCCTAGGGCCCCTAGGGACATATATTGTCATAAAATCCATCGAGAGGGGTCATAGGTTAACTCATTACCCCTTTTGACACATTGGAACCAACTGAATCGATCCTTAGGCCCTGGGGACATATGTTGTCATAAAATGTGTTAAGAGGAGTCATAGGCTCTCGACACATTCAAACCAACCAAATGAGTCCCTAGGGGCCCTAGGGCCCCTAGGGACATACGTTATCATGAAATGTATAGAGAGGGGTCATAGGTTAATCTATGACCCCTCTCAATGCATTCAAACCAACCAAATGCATCCTTAGGGGTCATAGGGCCCCTAGGGACATATGTTGTCATGAAATGCGTCAACAGGGGTCATAGGTTAACCAATGATCCCTCTTGACGCATTCGAACCAACCAAATGTATCCCTAGGTGTCCTAGGGCCCTTAATGACATATGTTGCCATGAAATGAATTTAACGTATGACCCCTCTTGATGCATTCAAACCAACCAAATCTGTCCCTAGGGGTCCAAGGGCCCTAGGTACATACGTTGTCATAAAATGCATCGAGAGGGGTCATAGGTGATCTTAGGGCCCCAAGGACATACGTTGTCATGAAATGCATCGAGAGGGGTCATAGGTTAACCTATGACCCCTCTTGACACATTCAAACCAACTAAATTGGTCACTAGGGGCCTTAGAGCCCCTAGGGACATATTTTGTCATGAAATGCATCGAGAGTGGTCATAGGTTAACCTATGACCCCTTTCAACACATTTGAACCAACCAAATGTGTCCCTAGGGGCCCTAGGGCCCCTAGGGACATATGTTACCATGAAATGCATCATAACCTATGACCCCTTTTGATGCATTGAAACCAACCAAATGTGTCCCTAGGGGTCCTAGGGCCCGTAGGGACATATGTTGTAATAAAAAGCATCAAGACGGGCCATAGGTTAACCTATGACCCCTCTTAATGAATTTGAACCAACCAAATGGGTCAAGAGGAGTCATAGGTTACCTATGACCCCTCTAGACACATTCAAACCAACCAAATGCATTGCTAGGGCCCCTAGGGACATATGTTGTCATGAAATGTGTCGCCTATAACACCTTTTGATGCATTGGAACCAATTAAATTGGTCCCTAAGGGCCCAACATATGTTGTCATGAAATGTGTCAAGAGGGCTCACAGGTTAACCTATGACCCCTCTTAACACATTCAAACCAACCAAATGTACCAAATGAGTCCCTAGGGCTCTTAGGACCCCTAGGAACATGTGTTGTCATGAAATGCATTGAGAGAGGTCATAGATTACCCAATGACCCCTCTTGATGCATTCAAACCAACCAAAAGCATCTCTAGGTGTCCTACGGCCCCTAAGGACATATGATGTCATGAAAAGCACCAAGAGGGGCTAAGGTTAACCTATGACCCCTCTCAATGCATTTGAACCAATCAAATGGGTCTCTAGGGGCCCTAGGGGCCTTAGAGTCCCTAGGGACATATGTTTTCATGAAATATGCCGAGAGGGGTCATAGGTTAATCTATGATGCCTCTCGATGTATTTGAACCAACCAAATGCATCCCTATGGGCCCTAGGGCCCCTAGGGACATATTTTGTCATGAAATCCATCGAGAGGAGTCATAGGTTAACCTATGACCCGTTTCAATGCATTCAAACCAATTAAATGTGTCCCTAGGGGCCCTAGGGTCCCTAGGGACATATGTTGTCATGAAATGCGTCAAGAGGGGTCATAGGTTAACCTATGACCCCTATCAATGCATTTGAACTAATTAAATTAGTCCCTAGGGGCTCTAGGTCCCTTAGGGACATATGTTGTCATAGAATGCATTGATAGGGGTCATAGGTTAACCTATGACCCCTCTCAACGCATTCGAACCAACCAAATGGGTCTCTAGGGGCCCTAGGGCCCCTAGGGACATATGTTGTCATGAAATGCATTGAGAGGGGGCATAGGTTAACCTATGACCCCTTCCAATGCATTGGAACCAACCAAATTGATCCCTAGGTGCCCTAGGGCTCCTAGGGACATATGTTGTCATGAAATGCATTAAGAGGGGTCATAGGTTAACTTATGACCCCTTTTGACACTTTTGAACCAACCAAATGGGTCCATATGGGCCCTAGGGTCCCTAGGGACATACGTTGTCATGAAATGCATCGAGAGGGGTTAGAAGTTAGTTAATCTACGACCCCTCTCGATGTATTCAAACCAACCAAATGTAACCCTAGAAGTCCTAGGGCCGCTAGAGACATATGTTGTCATGAAATGCATTGAGAGGGGTCATAGGCTAATTAATGACCCTTCTTCACCAATTTGAAACAACCAAATGCATTCCTAGGGTTCCTAGGGCCCCTAACGACATACTTTGTCATGAAATTCTTTGAGAGGGGTCACAAGTTAACCTATGACCCCTCTCGACACATTTGAACTAACCAAATGCATCCCTAGGGGTCCTAGGACTGCTAGGGATATATGTTATCATGAAATGCATTGAGAGGGGTCATAGGTTAAGCTATGACCCCTCTTGATGCATTCAAATGAACCAAATTAGTCCCTAGGGGCCCTAGCACCACTACAGACATATGTTGTCATGAAATGTGTCAAGATGTGTCATAGGTTAGCCTATGACCCCTTTTGATGCATTCAAACTAACCAAATACGTCCCTAGGGGCCCTAGTGCCCCTAGGGACATATGTTGTCATGAAATGCATCGAGAGAGGTCATAGGTTAACCTATGACCCCTGTCGATGCATTGGAACCAACCAAATCGTTCCCTAGGGGCCCTAGGGACATATGCTGTAATGAAATGCATCGAGAGGGGTCATAGGTTAACCTATGACCCCTCTCAATCCATTAGAACCAACAAAATGCGTCGCTAGGGGCCCTAGGGCCCCTAGGGACATATGTTGTCATGAAATACATCAAGAGCATTCATAGGTTAAACTATGACCCCTCTTGATGCATTTGAACCAACCAAATCGATCCCTAGGGGCCCTAGGGCTCCTAAGGACATATGTTGTCATGAAATGTGTCGAGAGGGGTCATAAGTTAACTTATGACCCCCTCTCGATGCATTCGAACCAACCAAATGGGTCCCTAGGGTCATATGTTGTCATGAAATGTGTCGAGAGGGGTCAACCTATGGCACCTTTCAACACGTTGGAACCAACCAAATCAGTCCCTAGGGGCTGAAGGGCCCCTAGGGACATGTTGTCATGAAATGCATCGTGAGGGGTCATAGGTTAACCTATGACCCCTCTTGATGCATTCAAACCAACCAATGGGTCCCTAGGGGCCCTAGGGCCCCTAGTTACATACGTTGTCATGAAATGCATTGAGAGGGGTCATAGGTTAATCTATGACTTGTCTCAATGTATTCAAACCAACCAAATGCATTCCTAGGGGTCCTAGGGCCCCTAAGGAAATACGTTGTTATGAAATGCATCGAGAGGGGTGATAAGTTAACCAATGACCCCTCTCAATGCATTCAAAGAAACCAAATGTATCTAGGCCCCTAAGGACATACATTTTCATCAAATGTGTCGAGAGGGTTCACAGGGATATATTTTGTTATGAAATGCATGG
Source organism: Cupressus sempervirens (assembly GCA_028749045.1). Lineage (NCBI taxonomy): Eukaryota > Viridiplantae > Streptophyta > Pinopsida > Cupressales > Cupressaceae > Cupressus > Cupressus sempervirens. The sequence continues at coordinate 429,884,946 of CM053787.1, read as the reverse complement.
ACCTATGACCCTTTCAATGCATTCAAACCAACTAAATGTGTCCCTTGGGGCCCTAGGGCCCCCAGGGACATATGTTGTCATGAAATGCATGGAGAGGGCTCATAGGTTAACCTATGATCCCTTTCAACACATTGGAACCAACCAAATTGGTCCCTAGGGGCCCTAGGGCCACTAGTTACATATGTTGTCATGAAAGGCATCGAACCTATGACCCCTCTCAACGCATTCAAACAAACCAAATTAGTCCCTAAGGGCCCTACACTATCATGAAATGTGTTAAGAGGGATCATAGGATAACCTATGACCCCTCTCGACACATTCGAACCAACCAAATAGGTGCCTAAGGGCCCTAGGGCCCTTGGGGACATATATTGTGATGAAATGCATCAAGAGGGGTCATAGGTTAACCTAAGACCACTCTTGACACATTGGAAATAATTGAATGTGTTCCTATGGGTGCTAGGGCCCCTAGGGACAAACGTTTTCATGAAATGTGTTGAGAGGGGTCATAGGTTAACCTATGACCCCTCTTGATGCATTCAAACCAACCGAATGGGTCCCTAGGGCCCCTAGGGATATACATTGTCATGAAATGCATTGAGAGGGGTCATAGGTTAACCTATGACACCTTTCAACACATTCAAACCAACCAAATGGATCATAGGTCATAATAATAATAACAACAACAATAATATATATATTACTATACTATATTTAATACTTATAGTAAAAATCACAATAATCATATATATGTATTGATATTTATAGGTTATAATAATAATATATATTACTATATTATATTTAACAATAATATAATATAATAATTATATATAATAATAATCATATATAATAATCAAATTTGTTTGCATTGCCCATAAAATTTGTTCACTTCCCTCCAAAATTTGAGAATCAATTTCGGGTACCCGATCTCATATCGGGTATCTGATTTTATATCAAATACCTGATATACTAGAATGATTTTCCCAACATATCCCCTGCCACTACAGACCCAACAATCATGCTTCTTGTGGGCCATTTTCACGGATTTGGAGAAAACTAACTTTTTGGGACCCATACTATTGAAAAAAGGTTCAATAATATTGGATTAGGTGTCTGATATTGTTTTTTGAATGAGGAGTAGTAGTCGTCAAAAGGCTAAACACAAAAGGAAGGTATCGAATGAAGACATTGCAGCATATAGGGAAAGGGAAAAGCTAAATCACTGAAGGAAGATACAAGGTATATTAAATGTGAGTCAAGTTGATGATTTATTGATCGAAGGTGAAATCATAGAGTCAAACAATGAATATGTGTGGTTGGGGAATGAAAATGTATCGATTTATAATGATAATAGTAGGATTGAAAATTTAGAGAATGAAAATTTGGAGAATGAAATGCTACCAAGTCATAATGTAAATTGCATTATTGACCATGTCAAAAATGACAATGCACAAGAACCTTACATATCTCCTAATTATAATCGACATGAAGGTTCTAGAACACCAAAATGGATAATTGAAATTGATGAAATGATTATTACCAATTTGGAAAAAAATCAGAAAGAAAGATTCGGTTATGGGCTTCAAGACTATATAAGATGTTTTTCAACAACAAGACAGTGGTGGAGCAATGTCAACTTTTTATGCACTTATTAAAGATGCAAAAGATGAGACCTATGCTTTCCAAATTAAAGATTCATGTTAATAAAAAATTGGAAAGAAATGCCATTATTGTAAAAAATCTTTTCAGTGCTCTCAATAGCATTGGAAAAAATAGCAGGGAGAAGGATAAGCGAGTTTCTTGAAGGATTATTACAACATCTTTGGTAAGTCATCATTCGAGAAAGGGTAGATAAATAAGACAAACTTGTATTGACTTGAACCTATATTGTACTACTTTGAGAAGAGCACTTAGTAGATAAGAGAGAATTGATGATCCTCTTCAAAATGAAACATGAGCTTTTTGTGAGAGACTTCCATGTTTTGATAAGAAGCTATCTGATGATGTGAAGGAAGAAATTACACAATTTTGAAACTCTAGCTCAAAATTATCACCCAATACTAAAGGATGTTAAAGTTGAGAATTGGCATCAGAGACCACACACCACATCCTAAACATTATTTGGAGGTAAGTCAAATTATGTTTTTCAAACAATTTAGAGAGATTCATCTAAGAATTCATATATCACAAAGGGCTTTTGAATCTTTAAAGTCATTTTATTGTGTGTCACTTAAAATTCAAAATACATGTTCTTGCAAATATCATATCGAGTTTTCTATGCATCATGAACCATTATGCTCCATCTATTCTACTTTACATAGTAAAGAAATGTTGGAGAATTTTGGTGCTAATGCTTTTCCAAAATCATCAACATACTTGCTAGATCAATTTTTATGTCGTAGAGTTGATGGTTGTTTCTTTTATAGAAATGCTTGCTTAAATGAGAAGTGTTCAAAATGTGGTGGCTTATCCAAGTTTGACACATGTTTTCATGAGGGGTGTGAACAAGATCTTGGGAAGGTAATAGTAAAAAAAATGGTATATGAAATGGTGAAATACACATTGAAGAGTGGGGGTGAGGGCTCTAGATGTGAATTGGTTGCAAAAGAAATAGAAATGCTTGCTTAAATGAGAAGTGTTCAAAATGTGGTGGCTTATCCAAGTTTGACACATGTTTTCATGAGGGGTGTGAACAAGATCTTGGGAAGGTAATAGTAAAAAAAATGGTATATGAAATGGTGAAATACACATTGAAGAGTGGGGGTGAGGGCTCTAGATGTGAATTGGTTGCAAAAGAAATTAGTGTGGCTAGTTTAATTCAAATTTCAAGATAAATTCTTTCTACAAGTATGCAAGACATAGTCACAGGTCTCAATGGTTGGATCAACAATTTAGAATGTGTAAGGATACTTTTCCCATTGGCACTATTATATCATTTGTTGACTTTGTTGGGAACTATACATTGTAGCCTCAAAATGAGACACAATCTTAGTATTAAAACTCCATTCATATTGTTATTTTCATCCACATAACATATATACATGCTCCTGATAGTGTGGAAGATAATAGAAAGATTATTAGAGAGTACCATTGTTATATGAGTGATGATAGAACTCACTCTCACAAGTTTGTGCAATATTGTTTCGAGAATTATTTTGATTTCTTATAGGAGCATGCAATTTCTATAGATAGACATATCATTTGGTCAAATAATTGTGCAGGTCAATTCAAGAATGCTCGCATGTTTTATTGGTTGTGTAGGATGCACATAGAGAGGGGGATGCCTCATATTTGGAGTTTTTTTGAGTCTAGCCATGGGAAAGGGGAACATGATGGAGCAGGGGCATGTGTGAAGAGAGCTCTAGTTAAGGAGCAATTGAAGATTTTAGGAGCATAGCTTCTTGATGCTCATAACATTGTTGATTGGTTTAGTTCAACATTATCATAAGGGGAACTCTTGATTCAGTAGTATGTAATTTCTTTTGGTTGGTTGAGGAAGGTTCCATAGGTGATAGATCAGATTGTGCTACAGTGAGAGACTCATAAAAAATGCATTTATTCTGGAGCTCTGATTCTAGTACATGGACCATTTGGACATGACAACTAGCTTGCTTTTGTCCTAGTTGTTTTCAGTGTGATTAGGATCATTGTGAGTTGAGTGAGTGGGTGGACACATGGGCTCCACATTATCTTACTCCATTATCTATCATACCCTCTATCAGTAATAATGACATGGAAAGTTCACTTGAACATAACCATCTATCGGATCTTCTTCAGCTAGGACATGTCTTTGCATTGGTTGCACCATAGGGGAATGATAAGAAATCAGATTATTGATTAACACGTTGTGTAAGAGGTAAAAAAAATCTTGCATAATCGATCACAAATGATGATGGATTCACATATCCTATTGGTTCATTGGTTGTCATTGGAACATGGCTATGGACATACATGCTTAGAAGGAATGAAATTCCTACATTCAAAGACTATCATAAGCACAAAATAATTCTCATATATTCACATCTTATTATAGCAACAAATGTAAAGTTCTTGAAGCATCAAGGAAGACCAAAAGTAAAATAATTTTTTACTATTACTAATGTTGACCATGAAACCCTATTGGAGACCCTAAAATAGAGAGAGGACTCTACTAGAACACTCAAATAGGTACATTTACTTATTATGTTATTTTGTTCATAATGATTTGGTGAACCGATGATTATCTTGTTTATACAATAAGTTACTAATATTTTTTATGATATTGGAATGTAGGTACATCATGAAGAGTAGCCATGCATGAAGATAAAAAACTCAATAAGGAGCAGAATGAAGAAAAATCTATTCTATTTTTGGCACTATGTTTTTTGACAATACTTTTATTGATACTACGATTTTTGACATTACTATTTTTGACACTATGATTTTTGGTAGTTGTGTATTGATGTAATAATGATGAAACACTTGAGATATTGTAATTGTAAACATGTTGATTTAATGTAAGAAACAAAGATGATTTTACTTAATGCAATTTATGTGGAGGGACCTAAAAATGATGATTTTAATACATACTAACACTAAACCTGAACAACACCCAATGCCAAAAACTTGAGAGAGGTAAAAAGTAATGTTTTTTCTTAATACTAACCCTAGTAACACCCTTATTCTAGCTACAAAGAGCCTCCATCATCTGCAACCACCCCGTACAAAAGAGTCTCCAAGGTGTTCTAAGTGTGTGTTGAGGTCGATCTTCTGAGGGTCTTAACTCGAAGCTTGTGGGGGCTATCGATGAACATCAAATCCTACAGGACAGTCATGGTGAGGCCTAAAATAACCTATCTCATTTTTGAGAGATCACATTTTGGTTGGATTCGGCACAACAATCTCGCTTGATGCCAAAACTCACAAAGTGCCTCAGTTCATAGGTACATCACAACATAACTTTGAAACCATTGATCTTGGCATAAAATCATCAATTCTATTAGCCCCAGATGGGTGGGTGAACACTAGTGACACCCTTGTTTTGGCCATGAAGAGCTTCCATCGTCTGCAGCTACCCCATACCGAAGAGCCTCCAAGGTGCTCTAAGTGCATGTTGAGGCCGATCTTTTAAGGATCGTAACTTGAAGATCATAAGGGCTATCGATGAAATGTTGAATGATACATGATGGTCATGTCGAGGCCTAAAATAACCTATCTCAATATTGAGAGATCACATTTTGTTTGGATTCAGCACAATGATCTCACTCGATGCCAAAACTTGTAGTGTGCCTCAGTTAATAGGTGCATCACATCATAACTTTAAAACCATTGATCTTGGCATCACATTGTTAGTGCCATTAGCTTTAGATGGGTGGATGAACCCTAATGACACACTTATTCTGGCCACAGAGAGGCTCCATCATCTGTAGCTACCCCATACCAAAGAGTCTCCAAGGTGCTCTACATGCGTGTCGAGACCGATCTTCTAAGGGTTGTAACTAGAAGCTCATGAGGGCTATTGATGAAATGTCAAATGCTACATAATGGTCATGTTGAGGCCTAAAATATTCAATCTCATTTTTTAGAGATCACATTTCGTTTGGATTCGGCATAGCGATTTCGCTTAATGCCAAAACTCGTAGTGTGCCTCAGTTCATAGGTGCATCACAACATAACTTTGAAATCATTGATCTTGGCATCAAATCATCAGTGACATTAGCTCTGGATGGGTAGTTGAACCCTAGTGACATCCTTTTTTTGGTTGCAAAGAGCCTCCATCATCTATGACCACCTTGTACCGAAGAGTATCCAAGGTACTCTAAGTGCGTATTGAGGTCAATCTTCTAAGGGTCATAACTCGAAGCTTGTGAGGGATATCAATGAAATGTTAAATTCTACATGATATTTATGTTGAGGCCTAAAATAACCTATCTCATTTTTGAGAGATCACATTCCATTTGGATTCATCACAATGATCTTGCTCGATGTCAAAAGTTGCAGTGTACCTTAGTTCATAGGTGCATCACAGTGTAACTTTGAAACCACTGATCTTGGCATCAAATCATCAATGTCATTAGCTTTATATGGGTGGTGAACCCTAGTTACACCCTTTTTCTAGCCACAAAGAGCCTCCATCATCTGCGGCTACCCTATATCGAAGAATCTCCAAGGTGCTTTAAGTGCATGTCGAGGCCAATATTCTGAGGGTCATAACTCAGAGCTCATGAGGGCTATCGATGAAATTTTGAATGCTACATGATGGTCATGCCAAGGCATAAAATAAACTATCTCATTTTCAAGAGATAACATTCTATTTGGATTCGACACAGTGATCTCACTCTTTTCCAAAATTCGCAATGTGCCTCAATTCATAGGTGCATCATAGTGTAACTTTGAAACCCCTGATCTTGGCATCAAATCATTAGCACCATTAGCTTTGGATGGGTGGGTGAATCCTAGTGACATCCTTGTTTTGGTCATGGAGAGCCTCCATCATCCATGGCCACCCTATATCGAAGAGCCTCCAAGGTGCTCTAAGTGCGTATTGAGGTCGATATTTCAAGGGTTGTAACTTGGAGCTCGTGAGGGCTATCGATGAAAAATTGAATGCTACATTATGGTAATGCAAAGGCATAAAATAACCTATCTCATTTTTGATATATCACATTCTGTTTGGATTCAGCACAACGATCTCGCTTGATGCCAAAACTCGCACTATGCCTCAATTCATAGGTGCATCACAACGTAACTTTGAAGCTGCTGATCTTGACATCAAATTGTTAGCACCATTAGCTCTAGATGGGTGGGTGAACCCTAGTGACACCCTTTTTCTAGCCGTAGAGAGCCTCCATCGTTCGCAGTTACCCTGTATTGAAGAGTCTTCAAGGTGCTCTAAGTGCGTGTTGAGGTCGATCTTCTAAGGGTCATAACTCAAAGCTCGTGAGGGATATAAATGAAAAATTGAATGCTACATGATGGTCATGCTGAGGCCTAAAATAATCTATCTCATTTTTGAGAGATCAAATTTCATTTAGATTTAGCACAATGATCTCACTCGATGCCAAAACTCGTAGTGTGCCTCAATTCATAGGTGCATCATAGCATAACTTTGAAACTATTGATCTTGGCATTGAATCATCAGTACCATTACCTCTAGATGGATGGGTGAATCTTAATGACACCCTTTTTTTGGCCGCAGAGAGCCTCCATCATCTGCGGCCACCCCATATTGAAGAGTCTCCAATGTGCTCTAAGTGCTTATTGAGGTCGATCTTTTGAGGGTTGTAACTTGGAGCTTGTGAGGGCTATCGATGAAATTTCAAATGCTACATGATGGTAATGTTGAGGCCTAAAATAACCTATCTCATTTTTGAGGGATCACATTTCATTTGGATTCGGCACCACAATCTCATTCGATGCCAAAACTCATAGTGTGCCTCAGTTCATAGGTGCATCACAGCGTAATTTTGAAATTGTTGATCTTGACATCAAATAATTAGTGCCATTACCTCTGGATGGGTAGGTGAACCCTAATGACACCCTTGTTTTGGCCGCGGAGAGCTTCCATTGTCCACGGGCACCCTAGTGTAGGAGTACCCTGGTAGTCTAGTTTGTACCTAGTGCTTCTTTCTTGTCATTTTGGCTTGTAGTTATGCTAGCCACATCACTCATGGTTTAATAAGACCATTTAGATCCTTAGGTAAGGTTAACTTAGTTGCTAAGTGGGTTTTTGCTCTTAGGTTGTTGTTATGCCTATAAGTTGCTCAATAGGGACTAGGTTGACCAAAGTGGTAGAAAAGTTGACCAAAGGTCAAAAACCATATAAGAATGTCTAAATTAACCTAATAGGACACCTTACCAAGTTTGGTGAACTTGTCTAATTAATAATTTTAAGTTATAGCAAAAATTGCTCAAAATTCAAAAGTTGCAAAACTGCAATTTTGTGACTTTTTCTTGCAAAGTTGAAAATGAGTGCAAAGAGTTAGTTAGGGGTTTTCACATGACCATACAAGGTTGGAAACACCTATATAAGGTGTGAAATGACCTTGCTATGACTGTGATTTTAATGTGCTAACAACAACATCTAGTTGAAATTTGTTTGAGATATTGATTTTTAGTTATTGTAAAGCTGTTGGTTGATCCAAACTCATATATCAATGTCATGATGCTAATGGAAACCTTAAATATTTCTTACATTGCAAAAATTTCATGTGGGCTTGGTAAGCCAAATGTGTAGTAAAGTCTCATAATATTAGTTGTTCTCATTTTTCTTTGTAAAGTTGATGTACCAAGGTGAAGGAGGTGGACTGCAAAGATTATTTCAAATTAAACATATATGATAGCATTTAAAATTAAACATTGCATCAAAATTGATAATAAAGGTTGTTAAAATGTTATTCACAAATTATTGCATTTGAATAGAATATAACAAACATGATAAAAATGAATGATATTCCATAAACATGAACAATACACATGATCCATGATAAATTGAACAATACTATACTAAATTATATGTATATCATTATGCACATAAATGAAAAAAAAATATCTATCAAAATTCATGTATCCATAGACAAATTACACAAATATATATCAAAAGACATAGATCCATATACAAAATGTGGTTGATCATGCCATCAGAATGTGTATAATATCAATGTTTTCATAAACAATGTGGCACATGCCATCTCAAAATATCTCATGATGCATCCTATGACAACTATACTATCCTAGGCTACTAGTGGATTATCAAAATGCAACCTCTTTGCTGCATTAGGTGGATCAGATGCCTCCTACATAAACAAAAAAGGAAAACCCAAAGTTAGACTACTAATTTTTTATGATTCTTTGTATCTAACATTGAATTACTCAAATTCATAATGATATTTTTTTTAATAAAGATTTATAGTATTAAACTTTCATCATAAATACCTCTCTTGTCGACCTCCTGCACTGGTCAGGAGTCCTCTCATATGTCCTCAATGATGCTTGTACCTAGCTAATTGTGGCTTGTGTATGTTTAAATATGTTTGTTAGATGAATCTATAACTTAAACTATAACATTATAATTCATAGCATGCTAAATTTATAACATATAATCAAGAATTCAAACTACAACTTACTTGTGTCGACTCCTCCTCAGGATATAATGGTTGCATCAGCAAAGATACAAAACTCTGTTGTCCAACCTAGTGTGCACTAGGTGTTTCCTATGAGATACAAAATACTAGTTGTTAATATCACGAAAATCAGTTTTGAATTTATTTATGAAAATAAGGAAAATAAAAAATAAATGATACTTATACATACAATGGGGCTCTCAATGCGAATGGAAATGCCAAAGCATCTACGATGTGGAATCTGCATGGGCTCATCACCTGTTGCCATGCCCTATACAATAAAGAATGTAATTAAATTTCATTACCACAAACATTTTACAAGAATGAATTGATATTTAATCAAATAGAAAGCACCTAATTACCTTTCCCTTGTCAATGGGTCCTACCTCATCCCCCACACTCTGTCCCCCACTGACAAGTGATACCTGCAAGAAAAAAGAAAGATTTGAAACCATATATGCAACAATATCAAATAGAAAAAATAATGAGAACACAACATAATGTACCATAGATGTCTCAAGGCCAAATGAAATCGCTGAGAGCGTGACATCATCAACCTATCTAAGCTCCTCCTTGATCATCAACTAAACATGAATGAAGATCACGTACATGTATAAGTCAATATGGGTTAAAAATTAAAATTTCTCTATTATAAAGATTAACTTTAAATTGCATATGTCGTAACAAAAAAATGTATACATGTACCGACACAGAAGGAGTCCATGACTCTACATGCCCCTCCTCTCTCATGTCAGGGTGTGTAGCCTCTGTATGCAAATCTAGTGTATCCGTGTCAAATACAAATTGATACTTAGAAAGATGATCTATGGGATCTAGACAAATATTCTTCCACATTATGCAAGTATGGCGCACACAAACATTTGATGAGCTCACCAATGATGAACTTGCACTAGCATCATCAACACAAGGTGGCAACATTGACTTAGCCTAGGATATCAATAGGCTACTCGATCTATGGATGGTTGTACTAGTCTGAGAGCTAGCCTTTGCAATGATATCAAGATGTTGCACTAGAGGAGGGGGGGATACATCACTAGGGGGGACAAAAGTGCTAGCTTTATTTTGCTAGGCAAAGGGTCCATCCTGAGGAGCTCCTCCTCCTATACCCATGGTGGACTTCATGCTCCAATAGTTCACCTTGATGCCCAACACAAATTCTACATACAATTTTCTAAGGAAATAAAATGGCACCTCCAAATTGTTGTGTGAAGGGATGTCAAAAACCATCCACCAGCGATCCCAAAAGTTCACACGTATAGCCTCATTTTTGCACCATTAATTGATATTTTGAGCTTTTTGTGGTCAACTTGTTTACCAATTTTTGGGTTCACAAAAAGGGCAACCAAATCATCTTTGCTTATATTGAGGGCCACAACCTTATCATAGTCCAAACCATCATCAAACATGGCATGCATTTTGTCACAACAACAAAAAGTGACATTTTGTTCATTGGTAAGTGTTTCAATATTATCCACTATGGTGTTTAACATGGATAACATAGGAATCAGTGCGGGTACAATATTATATGTGGTTTGCAAAGCCCTCAATTCGATGAGATTTTCAAATATCAAATCTTTGATTCAAGGAGGGTTTTGAGGGGGTAGGGGATCATTTGGTGGATGGTTTTGAGGGGGCACTGGATCATTTGGTGAAGGGTTATGAGGAACATTATTTCTTGCCTCAATATCATCATTTCAGTCAACCATACCTATTAATTCGCAAAACATAATTTCTATTAAAAACAACCTAAATTTTAACAATTTTTATTAAAAAAACCTAATTTTTAACAAATTCAATTAAAAATAACTAATTTATAATAAAATTCATTCAAAACATTTAAGCAAAAAAAATACTCATTGATATTATATACCCATTTTGAGATCAGATACCAAAAAGAGGAGCATCAAACAACAAAAAAATGCAATGTAAAACAGTGCTCGGGTTTTTAAAAAAAAATTAAAGTTATAGGTATCAGGTATCCGATATGAAATCGGATACCCGATAAGGCTTGGTCCTAACTTTTTAGCTTTGGTATCAGGATGGGTGGAAAAAAGTCAAAGCAGATTTTGAAACACTTTTAGACGTTTTCAAACTCTATTTTTTTCACATCACCACTTTTTGGCACACCATGATCCTACACATACCCTTTCCTTAATTAATTAAATATTAAATATTTAAATTTTAAATTTTCCTCTGTTAACATTAATAAACTATTGAATTTATTAAGTTAATTCACTTACTAATAATTAATCAAATAATTCTATATTTAGTTAATATTATTCGTCTATTAAAATTAATAAAATATTTAATTTATTAAACTAATTCACCTAAGTCAATCACATTATCTTGAGTCTCTCAAATGATTTTATTAAGTAATTTATTTAAATTACTTATTTATCTACTCACCCAAAAGACTAAGTCTTTCAGGTCACTTAAGTAGTCCAAGTCATGTGCCACCTCATAGTTGCACCAATAATTAATTTTATTTAATTATTAAAAATCCTATTTATCCTCACCCATGTGTCCTATTTTATGGGACTAAAAGAGGAGATGTGGCCTTAATTAACTCAACCTCTAAGACACATGTCTCTAAGATACTAAGTCCTCTTCCTCTTCTGCTACTAACTTGGAGTCAATCAATCCACCTCGTGTAATCAACAAGGGCTCATGAGACAATTGTCTTTAGAGGTTTCTCTAGATCTAGAGTCCTCTAAAAAGGTCTTGATGAGATGATTGCCTAGTGTCTTTCTTTTTCCTAACTTTCCTCCCATAACTCAACCAAATCCTTGATTTCCTCAATCTCTTCAATCAAGTTAATCACATCCATCCACATGTCCTTAATTATCTCTCCATCATCAGATGTGCCACCTAGGATAGAATCTATCCAAAGTCTATAATAGGAACCTTTGTCTCATCATTTTAGAACCTAAATTCATACTCAATTGTAGCATTTCGAATTAGCATTAGAAGAATTCTCAGGCAATCAATTATCCATTTTCATAATCCATTTTCATTATCATCCATCTTCATCAGTTAGTTGTTTTAGGATCATTCCATTTTATTTTGTATTAAATTTCATAAATATCCAACATCTTGAAGCAATCTTGTAAAAGGGAGCTGATCAAAATTTGAGGGCTTCGAAATCAAGAAGACTCAAGACTAGGAGGACAATGAAGGCACATTGCATATGGTAAGGAAAGGTAAAGATCCTTCATTATGTGTGCATTTATTAGATTAGATTTGATATTCAAACATTGACACATTAATTTGCATACACATGGAAAACAGGCATCTTGGCACGAAAAAATTTGAGTAAAGAGAAAAATTTTGTTCAAAAGTGAAATCTTGGGAAATAGGCACTTTGGGCAAGTACCATGACAAAAACCTAGCAAATAGGCACAATGTGTAATAAGTTATTTCTACTCCACCTATCAAGATTCCATTTGGTTTTCCCTCCATTATCATTTCCTAATCACATCCTTCATACCACAAGACATCCTTAGTCCTTGACCATAGCTTGCTAACTGGTTAATCTCTATTGTTATCTTACCTAAACATCACTAGTATGTACATACTCTATCTTTGGCATTTATAAATAATTTGTGTCTTGTATGGGGCATATTACGTACATAGTGCACAAGTTTGAAGTTGAATTGGGGGCATGTCCCTAAGAACATGTTATCCATTGGGCTTATCGCGTATCAGATTGGAGCTAACACTTGTGAATCCTTTATGATCCTGAAAAAGTTGTAAAACTTGAAATATGATCCTAAAAAAGGACCTAAAAATCATCAAACATCCTGAACAAATCCATGAAAATCATAAAACATCCTAAACAAGTGCATAAAAATCATCTAATGTTCTAAAAAAATTGATAAAAATTAGATAATGTCTTTAAAAAATCCCTAAAAAACATAAAAACGTCTTGAAATAAACCCTAAAATCATAAAATGTCTTGAAGAAATGAGCAACACAAAAACATCAAATATCCTCAAAAACCCTAAAAATCACAAAAACCCATCAAAAATTTGCAATAAACCTTGTAAGTAATCACTATGGATAATCGCCCTTTTGCTTAAACAATTGTACTTTCATTGAGTGAAAGTCAAAAGCACTATGCATTCATGACAATCACATCATGTCCTACCATCTGAGAAATGTGAACCAATAATCAATCCAACTTGTCACTATGATCTTATCAACTGAACCAACAATCAAACCTATCAAATCACCAATTTGCAAAAAAAATCAAAGACACTAAAAACAAGTAATAATGGATGGCAATAGCTATTGGTTCACATTGTTTAATGAGTGTTTTTTTTTTCTTTTTTTTCTTAAATCATGTTCTTATGCCACTCAATGATATGAACTAATCTATGTGAGTGGTCAAGATGGTTCATGATCCTCTTTTTCCTTTTTGTTTGTTGAATGTCCCTTTGAGAGTCTGGGGCATGTATATATGCATTAGGAGGGATAAGGTCATTCTTTGTTTGCATCATACTTGTTTACACAAAATACTTCCATCTGTGCTCTAGCCCTTTATGCCATAATGCATTGCATTCCATTTACCATATCAAAATAAAGCTCCTTTGACATATATTGTACTTTATGAAAGAAAGCATCCTTACCTCATACTAATTGGTCCTCATCTCATCTCTTGTGTCTTCTAATGTCCATCTCGTTGACCAAACCATGGTCTAGTACTTTGATACACCAAAAGCATCTTCATCCTACATTCCTACATAATCCTACATTATATATCAACCTTCTGTGGCTTTCTACCAAGTCTGGACTAAGTTTGACCTAGGTTTGACCAATTTTGACTAGTGACTTTTTTCTAGGTTTTTAGCATGCATACCAAATTTTGGGTCATTACTAGTTCATTTACATTTTTTTCAACCCTTTGCATAATTATCTATCAACTTTCTACCAAGTTTGATCTAGGTTTGACCAAGTTTGACTATATTTTGACTATTTTTGACTAGGTTGACCTATGTTTTGTCCTCCTAGTAGGTTTATATGCATGCACACAAAGTTTTAGACCATTTTGGGTCCATTTACATTATTTTTTGGCCCCCAAAGCATCTTGGGGCCCAATTAGGCTTCCCAATGGTGCCCATGGCATACTTGGTCATGCAAAGTGTGCCCTAGGAATACTTGGGTGCACTAGGGATAGTTGGATACCTGAAACTACCCTCGTGGCCTTGATTGACCCCCACTTTGCACTCTGAACCCCATAACTTTTTTATTTGAGCTTCGATTTGTGATCCATTAGTAAACCTATCATTTTCATTATGTGGTCAATTTTTTAAGGGGGAATCCATATATACCATCCCGATTGGGGTATGTTTTAGGGATTTTTCATCAGTTATTCTTTGACACAATGCTCTAAACACATTGTATCAAAGAGGGGCAAAATGTAGGTGCTCAAAAATGGTTGTCATTTATTGTTTAATCACACTTTCATACTAATATCCCATTATCTCATTTCACTAATTTTGATCTTTTGGCCAATTTGATCATCATTCGATCATATTGTGACAATATTCTTCACCACTCGCACCCCCTTTCAAATCAATTGCAGATCATTTCAAACCTGTTCAGGTATTTTTTCTAAACTTTTTGGAATCAACTCTAAATCATTTCAACATCACAAGAATCTCATCCAATCAACCCTAAACCATTTCAACGTCATCAAAATCCTTTCTAATCAACCAAAAGTTATCCCAAATCAACCCTAAACCATCTAAACATATTGAAATTAGGATTCAGATCCTTTTTATATAACCAACTAGAGAAGGTTCTAGATCAAGATCAACGATCCATATTTCTCCCTTTTTCTACTTAATCATTCCATTCTTTTGATTGGTCAAACACCTTGCATAGGGATTGATGATCCAACTCATAATACATATCATCTCCTTAAGTTACTCCTTGATTATTAAACTATGCAATAAGTTGGCCAAAAGCTATTTACCCCATTATTTGTGCAATTCCAAACTAACATATCAAAAGTGGTTCACTTGACACTTGAAGACTCTAATGCTCGGTCATGGCTAGTTCTTCATATTGTCCCTCAGCCTTTGAATGCTCGACATTCATTGTATAACTTGGCATGAACTAACTCAATGTTACTTGACACAAACTAACTTCTATCTTACTCAACATGTATAGGAAAACTTGGTGACCATAGAATTTCTCAGCAATAACAATTGTTCGACCTTAACTAAATTATGAACAATCCTAAATATATTGCTTGGCTTTAGTAGGATTGCTCAATCATAGTGATGACCGACCAACACTGCCAAATAGATGACTAAGTGTTTGACACTAATAGATAACAAACTATAGGGATCAACTGCATCTGTCCTTTCTTTCATTTGTTGTGTTGATTTATTTTCCTATCACATCACTTTTCTTGATTGTCTTGTATCGTGTCACATCATTGGTGGCTCATCATGCTCACTACTTAACTAGTTGTTAACTCTACTTATTTTTCTTGCCATGACCTTGACTTAGTCACGACACATGTCTTGGCTAGTGAGGATCCTACTCGTGGTTTAGCTAACTTGTAATCTTCTTCCTCTTCCTCTACTAGTTGTTCATCAATGATGACACTCTAAATCTTGTGATGTTAAGTGTTAGTCATCACAATCCTTCGATCTTCATGCCTTTGTGAATGATAGGTTCAATAGTTGTAGAGTCACCTAAAAGTTTAACATTCCTTTGAGAAATTCCATATTTCTCTTTAATATTTTATTTTATAACTAATCATTTTGAAAGAATGTCTTGAATTGTTTCTTTGAGAGAATCCATAAGTTAAGTCTAGAACACTTTTGCACAATTTTTTTATTTATTTTTAATAATTTGGGAGAATCCAAAATTTTATATATATATATATTGAGTCATAACTTTTAGAGTTTTCACAATTAATACTTTGAGTACTTTAAAAATTCCCTTTGTTATTATTGTCACACAATAACACGAATTTGAGATATAAAAACTTTATGGAGATGGAAAATATAGTCTATTAACATGCATTAAACCTCCTCATCTACATTTTATTTTTTGAATTTAAAGTTAGCTACATTGAGAGACTTTTACACGAGAACATTGCTTCTTTTTTTCGTTTGCTACATTAGCCATTTAACATGTTTATTCATAAGAACCCCACAAAGGACATGCAAAGGCTCTTTGCATAACATGGACACTTGATTAATACATGCACCATTAATTTATTAATGAACTCTCATGTGCATAGTTGATACTTATACATATAGGTCTATCTTAACATTATAGTAAATAAGCCAAACATACAAAAAATCAGATAACACACAATGGATAGGATTACAGTTACATAAATTGTAAAGAATGCAAGATAACCAAAAAAAAGTGAATAGAAAACATACAAATTACATCTCTCGAGTGCTACTCAAGCTTCATTAGGTTTATGTTAGAGAACTAAATGCCATTAAAGATATTGAAGCAATGGCTACTAGTGGGAGCTTAGTATCCTCTCATATAAATAATGTTTCTTTATTATATAAGTCCCACAATCCTAGAGTGAGAATCTCTCCCCAAGCCATCATCCTTAGAATTTTGAAGCACCAAGGTACGAAAGAAGAAACAATTATCTTGAATATCTAATTTCTACATTTTATTATTTTCCACTTTATCAATTAAATTTAAGTATGATTACATTTCTTATACCAATTTGGTTTGGGAACATGAAGAGAGCTACCCCTATAACCCTCTCTAGTAGCTAAGTCCTAATATCATCACATTCCCTCATGGCCATGGAAGAAAACAAAAAAAACCATTGGAGAAATGGTATAGCATGCTATAACTATGGAAAAATGGCTCATCTTATAGAAAAATGCTAGCTTGAGAAGGATAAAGGTTAATTTTTTTTTTTTTTTATCACAATACTCATGATATATTCAAATATGGAAGGGTACAATAATACTTTTAGAATACCCCTCTCAATTAAAAGAGAGACAAATTAAAAGAATATATAGTGAGAGTGATATTCCACCCTAAGTTGCAAGAAGATGAAAAATGATAGATAACCAGTGACTAAATACTTCAAATGTAGAATATATCCTAGATATGAACATGCGTGGGCCCCAAAGAAGAAGTCAATCAATAAAAAGGATAAAGTTGTGGTACTAATTTTCCAACAAAATATCAGGAAAAATAGGGAGAAGCTTGTCAAAGAAATGAGTGAGTAA
Organism: Cupressus sempervirens; assembly: GCA_028749045.1. Classification (NCBI taxonomy): domain Eukaryota; kingdom Viridiplantae; phylum Streptophyta; class Pinopsida; order Cupressales; family Cupressaceae; genus Cupressus; species Cupressus sempervirens. The sequence continues at coordinate 429,867,593 of CM053787.1, read as the reverse complement.
TATAGAGATATGTTAATATAAAAACACTAGCACATATAGCTCCCTTCTATAGCTCATTTATATCTCCAACACATTTTTACAGATCCAACTTTTGAACCAAGTGTTTGATTAACAAACCATTGGAGCATTAAGTAACATGTGATAAATAACTCTATAACTTGCTACATTAATATCTTCAAATTTAGACATAATCTTGCAACAAAAAATTTCTAGCATGCTTGTCAAGACAATCCTTGAAAGCTTTGAATTAGTACTTAAATGTGAACTTACTATAAATAACAACCTTATATGAATGTGAGCATGAGAGACCATTTTCCTAAGAATTTTTTTGTCTATTTTCTTTGAGTAGAAAATTTGCACATTATTTAATAATTATAAGTTTTGTTCTACATAATAAATTAGTAATGATTTTCTATGACCAAGAATTCATATTTAAAGTAGATGAACCATAAGTACTCTTTTGAGGGTTAATATTTCTCTCATGATAATTTTTTTTCATTGCTATAATTTTTTCTATCGTATTTGATTTTGTAATACTACTTGTAGCATCCATTTAAACTTATCTTACAATATATTACTATTTGCAAACAAAGCCTACAATAGCTACCACAAATAACTTCATAAAATTTGAATACAATTTATTTAAATTTGTTTATAATTACCATTTTAAAAATATTTCTTGAAGATTAAAACTCGTACATAGAAAATATTACACTGTTCTTTATGGATTTATAAAACAACTGGATTTGTCAATTCTCAATCAAGTTGCAAGATGGTTGAAGGTTAAAAATTACCCATGAACTCATACATTTTTTTCTTTATTGTACTTGTTCCTAAAGCTAAAGGTTCCATGATTCAATCTTAGTCACTCATTGAATAATGCAAACCATTTCTTATAAAAATATGATAAAAATCTTAAGAAAGAAGGGTGCTTATCAAGTTATTGTCAAACTTCCCAATCTAAAATCCCTTTTGCCACAAGTCCTCTTGCTTGCTTTTGTCTATTATCCTTAACTAGAAACATTGCACCTTCAATAATAATTAAAAGTGGGACCTCTCATGATATATTTGCAATTCTTTTGTGTGACTTAGAATTCATATTAGAAGAAAAAAAATTATAACTACTGCTTCGAGGATTAATATCTCTCTCATTATCAAATGTTTTATTTTCCAATCATATTTACCTTATATCACCTATAACTTCCATTCAATCTTACAATATAATCTAACATTTTATTTGGCAATTTATGAACACTATTATAGCTCACAATATATCACAGATCATTTTGATAAAATTTAATCTAAAATTTACTTTTACATAACATAAAACAATATTTCTATAAAATAGATATTGAATACACCCCTCATTAATTATATCATATGTTGAACATGGCTTAAAACAAATATATAAAACAAGAAAATACTACTAAATTTTTAAAAAAACTAATATTGATATAAATAATATATTCTAAAGGGAATAAGTCTAGAGCCACTCTCATGGATGACAAGACTATTTCTTTTTTTCCCTTTAGTCTAGAAATGGAACTTCCAATTGACCACTTCAAATGAAAACAATATACTTTAAAGGGTAAAAGCCTACAAGCACTCATATGGCGATATGACTTTTTCTTTTTGATCTAGAATTAGAACTTTGAGTTGTATAATATAATTTGTTAAATATAATTGAAATAGTACTATATATCTTAAAAATACGTATTATATTTTATTTTACAAAAATATATAACTATAAATTTTCTATTAATTCAAAAAGAAGTTTTGAAGGAATCCAAAAACCCTTTACAATTACTTTACAATATGATATTCAATAAGCTCAAAGCCAAAATAGAACAAGATCTATATAAAACGCACTTAAAAAAGAGAATTATGTATATTTTGAGTGTAGTGGTGGTGTTCTTACCATTAAGGTTCGAACCTCTCACCCCTCTTCACGCATCCTAATTTAAAATATTTGACCCTTAAAAAATCTTAATTAATAAACCATATCTAGATAAACAAAAAGCAATTGAGCAATTCAAAAAAAGGGAAAATAATAGAACATTATCACATTTATATAAAACACACTTAAAAAAGAGAATTACTAATGAGTTTGGTATATTTTGAGTGTAGTGGTGGTGTTCTTACCATTAAGGTTCGAACCTCTCACCCCTCTTCACACGTCCTCATTTAAAATATTTGACCCTTACAAAATCTTAATTAATAAACCATATCTAGATAAATAAAAAGCAATTGAGCAATTCAAAAAAAGGGAAAATAATAGAACATTATCACATTTAAATTTGATGGTCAAATGATTCCACCTAAATAAAATTCATTTTGAATCATGATTTTGTGATTTTTATATTAAAAAACAAAAATTAAAAATTTTGCTCTATAAAAAGAAACAGATGGGAGAGTGTTAAAATTTCTACATAAGTATAGACACATATTTTAGTACTTTGAAAGTCATTTGGGTCCTTTGTGGGGCCATTTGTGTGTTCGTTGAATTATATAAATAAGTTTCTTGAGAATGAAGGTGAAAATGAAAATGAAAGGCAACTTGGTAAAGAGTGTTGGGCCACTCCCACCACCCCCCAAGTTGTCCACTTGATAAAAAACATAAGAAATATGTAAATGCGTAGAATAAAAGAAAAATGAAGGCATTGGATATTCTGCCGCTTTGCTAGGCAATCCACTTGATGTTGCAACATGCTTTTTTTAATTGCCTGCAAATGGGAGGAGCAATCTAGAAACTCCTTTTATTATTTAAATATATAAGCGCAAGTTGCCATGCGAAATGGACATGATGTGCATACATGACTCCCATGCCCGATTTGTTGTGTGTTTATATATATGGGATTTTGTAGATGGTAACGATTAAACAGCCGTCACAAATAGGAGCCAAGGATTTGAAGAGATGCAAAGACAGAATATTTAGATTTGCAATTCTGTAAATTGACAGAGTAGTAGCAGCCGATCTCCAAGAATTCGGGGCGTTTGGAGGAAATTCGCGGATGGTAGATCGGCGCTGTGCAGAATTGCTGGATTTGTTTCGGTGAGTTTGAGGATTTGTGCTTGAGTAGGGAAAACTTGAAGAGGCTGGGGCTAGATCGGGGTTTGCAGAGCTTTTGGAATTGTGGCAGGGTGATTTATTTGAGAAAGAGGAGTTTGAGCATTTGTGTTGGATAGTGGAAAGGCGAAGACGGAGATTTGCAAAGGCTAGATCGGCTTTGTTGGGAGAATTTTTTCGGTTAGGTTTGAGAGAAAAAAGTTAAAGCATTTCTGTAGAATAAGGAAATTCTTTAGCTTTTCTGTGGAATAGGCGTTTATTTCCGTGAGATTTCTTTGATAGAATAAAGTTTGAGATTTTCTGCAGAAGAGGGAAATTCTTCGAGTTTGAGAGAATAAAGTTTGAGCTTTTCTGTAGAAGAGGGAAATTCTTTGAGTTTGAGTATTTCTGTAGAAAAGAGAGATTCTTTTAGTTAGATTTCATTGAGAGGAGGAAGAGTTTGAGCTTTTCTGTAAAATATTGAAAATCTTCCCTTGAGATTTCTTTGAGAGAGCCATTTCTGTAGGAGAAATCCATTTCTTTGAGAGGAAAAAGTTTGAGCACTTCTGCGGAATAACCTCTTCCAGTGAGATTTCTTTGAGAGGAGAAAGTTTGAGCATTTCTGTAGAATAAGGAAATGATGTACGCACAGCAAGCGCCGCAAGAAGTTTGGAGATCGCCGGACTTTACAGTCCGGCGACAAAGCGCGGAGGAGGAGGACGAGTATTCGCGGCTCACGGAGGTCGTGGAGCGCTACCATTCGCATGCCGTGTCGGGCAACGAGTGCCGTTCAGTGGTGGTGCAGCGCATCGAGGCGCCAGTGAGCGTTGTCTGGTCCGTGGTGCGGCGCTTCGATGAGCCGCAGGCTTACAAGCACTTCGTGCGGAGCTGCTGTTTGCGAGGCGATGGAGATCTAAAGGTCGGATGTCTCAGAGAAGTTAGGGTTGTTTCGGGGCTTCCTGCGGCTACGAGCACCGAGCGGCTTGAAATTCTTGACGAGGAGCGGCACATTTTCAGTTTCCGGATCGTCGGCGGAGATCACCGGCTGAACAACTATCGATCCGTGACAACGCTTCATGAGGCGCCTATTCAAGGCCAGCCTGGTACAGTGGCCGTGGAGTCTTACGTTGTGGAGGTACCGGATGGAAATACAAAGGAGGACACCTGCCTGTTTATTGATACTATTGTTAAATGCAATCTGCACTCGCTCGCTCAAATCTCACAGCACCTCAAGGCGCATGGGTGATGCAAAGGTCAAGGGATCGAATCCTGGGACTATCTCTCTTTTTTTCTTCTTCTTTTTTTCTGTTTTCGGTGTGATCTTCTTACAGTTGTACAAAGGAGTTGTTCCTCGGACACGGCGGGCAGTGGAATAGCAGAGACAGTTTTCGTGAAGGATAAAAATAGGCGCTTTTATCATTATTATTATTATACGGCAGATGATGTTCATAAGAAAAACAGATATTTTTTGGGGGAAGGGAAGAGCGGGAGTTTGAAATATTTGAGTGTGGCCGACACAGGTTCGAATCTCATTGTAGTAATTCAATTCTATCTCTGTTCTTCTGCCATGGCAGTGCACACTTTCTCAACTGTTACTTCTCATCTTTAATTTTCTTTCCTTTCAATTATATTTATCAAAAATACTGTGTTTTTTTCTACGAGGCAAGATTCATTGGCTATTCGTGCAGGATTTCATTTGCATTTTTTTCCTGGGAAAATATGTTATGGTTTTCTGTCAAATGTAAGACTGCTGGTTGATTCTTGATGGAAATTCCGCGCACATCTCACTATCACATCCATTTTGTCACTACTATTGCATCCCGTGATTAACGATTGACTGTTTACCATAATCATGCTTAGTAAATTGTAACATTATACGCTTTACATACCTACTAGTATCTTACCTTCCATTTTTATATTTATTTCACACCCTCTCCAATGTCCACTGATGTTCTACAATTCCTTTATTAATATAGAGTCTAGATTTAGGCACTTCATAGGACCAACCCTTGCAAAAGCATCATGGCTATAATGAGAAACTGCTGACAAAGAGATAAGTATATATTGCTTCACATATTAACCAACAGAGCTAGAGGTTTTAACTTTTCACGAAGATTATCTTCCTTTCAAATTTTCTTCTATCTAATTATACCTCGTGATATAAACAATGGAAACCTATATTCTGTAATATTAATAAACTTTTTAACTAATCAAATAAAAAATATTACCGAGACTTTAAAGAATTAGGACCTAATTTCCTGTACCATCCCCCTTGGACAGTTGATTTGTTTATTTGAAAAATGTGCGTGGTTTTGAAATAACCAGTGTGTTTTTTTGAAGGGGACAAAAACTACACGAGTAGGATCTTATAACCTATAATAACAAGCACTTACTGAGTGAAAGCTTTTGTTTAAGGAAGCATGAGAAAGTTATAATGCAGATACATTTTCAGAAAATCTGTGGGCTTTCTACCCACAATCAAATCTGTGGGCTTTCTACCATCAAATCTTTGGGATCTCAAACTCAGCGTGAGCCTGGAATGAAATTGTGGGGCTTACAATATTTTGGATGGGAAGGTACGACAAGATTCTGCTGGTGCAGTCTGCAGTTGGTGAATCCAAAGGAATAATGGCAGTCAGAGTAGTTGAAGTACCAAATGCAGTGGGGCTGTTAACAATCAGGATACAGTGTCATTTACATTGTGGGTTTTCTTTATCCATAATTTACCAAATTTATTTATTGTGTGTCAGTACCTAGTTATTTTATGGATGGTACTTGGGCTCTGTGGTGATTATGTGAAAACCAATTCAACCATTAGTAGAATAGGAAAGAAATTTACTTTTGGAATGGAGAATGATACTAAAAGAAAATTATTGGTTTTGTTCTTTTAAAAAAAAATCTGTAAAAGGTATTATATATTATGTGTTGTGATTAATTGTTATTATTATTTATTAAGTTTAAGAAAATTAGAGCTTAAGACCTCTTACATAATAAATTCACAATTTGTCTTTGTATTATAGACTCTAACTTAGTTTTGTTCTCATCTCTATATTTTACCGATAAAGATTATATGACTAATTATCTCACAGGGAATATGTGGAGTTTTAGTTTACAAGTCTGACATTGAAGATTTGATAATTAGAGGCCTGGCGAGATTTCTACCTTAAAAATTGTAGAGCCTTTCTGTCAAATCCAGCTAATTTGAATTGTTAAAGAATGGAGTGTGCCATTTATGATGTTGGCATTGCAGGTGTAGGATCGGGCAGTGCTGTCATGTTGGTGGGTGGGTTGCAGGCTAAATATTTTCAAGTAATCATTCAGTGCATTTAGGCTTTTTCAAAAGAAGATTACAACACAGATCGATAGATATGGTGGTACCAGCAAAACATAGTTTATAGATAACCCATATACTGGAATGATGTGAATAGAGTTCAAGATCAGCACTGCAGCTAACAGGCTAAAGGCTGACATAAAAATACAAAAATATTTAACTTGTTTATGGTTTTCTAATAAAGTTTTAAAAACCATTATTAATTTAGTTTAAAATAAACCAAACCTTCAATCAATTAATTATGGAGCCGTTAATCTTTCGCCTTGTGGTTTTAAATCATCACTTGAAAGAATGTCTAAATTTTCACTTCCCTCACATGCAAAGAATATAATAATTTTGTGACTGATTGGATTTTCATTTAAAAAATAAATTTAAAGTATAAAGATGTTTGATTTAAAAAATAATAATTTTAGTGATAGTAATGGATATATATTTTTAAAGAAAAATCAAGAGTATTATATGATTAGATTACTTCTAATTTGACATTTATTTCTCATGATACAAATGCACTTTCTTTTGGTTCTTTGAATGTATATTATGTTACTGTCAATTGAAATGAATGAAGAGGAATCATGTATGACTTGGACTCTACGAGATGCAATCTCACTAGCGAGTCCACCCATCTAGTCCAAGCTTCTAAGGAACACTCAAATGGTTTTTATATCGATATCTCCTCTCCAATCCCATAAAATGGATGCAAACTATACACTAACACCATTTGAAGTTAAGTGCAATTAATCACTAGCTTACCACACAAGGCACACTTACAATCCATAAGAGGCTAGTGACCCATATTTGTTCCAGTCAAGCAAGTAAGAATTCACAATGCTTTCATCCAACTAGACTACTTCAATATGAAAATAAATATACTCCAAGCGAAAGATTGACGAAACTATGCAACACTCCAAATAAATATTAAGTAATCCACCATGAAGAACCAACAATGAGTTATAAATTACTTTGACAAACATTATGGAAACAACTTCATCAAGTCCCTCACTAAGCTAGCCTACTCTATTCTTCTAACTCTCTACTATCTTCAATCTCCTAATGGACTACAAATGAAAAGGCCTTGAACTTTTATATGTGTAACTTAGTTATAATGAAGGGTTTTCATTGAACCAAGATCAAGGGCTAAGATTTCTCCCTAAAACCCCGAATTAAGGTTGCAAACATTATAAAAAATTACACGTGTGTGTCATGTAAAGAGCCAATAAGAAAATTACAATGATTTTTAAAAACAATGAGAAAATGGGACACTTGGCATTATATGATTTCTCATGCTTGTAATTCTATGCTATTTTTGGAAGAAGAAAAAATAACTCTTAATACTCAACATTACATAGGTTTTTAATTGTGATCAATGCTTCTAAAACTATCAATCTTCTTAGAATACTATGATGGATCATATTCGTAAATTATTTCATGTAAATTGTCTTCTTCATCCTCATTAAATCTTCCTCCTAGCATCACTTAAATCCTCTATATTGAATCTCAAATTCAATTACACTTAGTTGCATTCATGAGCTTGATAATACCTTCATGTGGTGGGATCAATCAAAATAAACTTCAATTCAAATATAAGGGAATTCAAGCTAATGAATATTTTCCCATTAATGAATCTTGATTTATCTCAAGCTATCTGAATTCAATTTGGATTTCATTTGGGTGGCTTGAACATGAATCTTATTCAGTGTATACCAAAGGAGGAGATTGTTGGGATTAAGGGAGAGTTTTGGAACTTGAATTGGATGCTTATGTGTTGCACTTGTGATTTGTTTGACATTGATGTCAACATATATGCATCTAAGTATGTGATAGACAAAATTTCAGTACATTGCAGAGGCACATTTGATCAAAAAGGTTATGATATGGAGAGTTAAGATGTGGGATTAGATTCATATTTAGGGATGTGTTTAGAAGCTATATTTGTGTTCGCATGTGTTAATATGAAGGATTGGACCAGTTACAATTGATTTGGTTAAGGCTGGTCGCAGGCCAATGTACAAGAAATAGTTTACGAGTAATTCAATTGTATTTGACAATCGAGATGGGATGAAGGTAAGCAAGTTTAAATCATGGTTGAAGACATGTTCTTTGTCCTATTTTTGTATTAGAAAATGCTAGAGATTATTCTATTGAGGTCATGGAAGTGTAAAGTGCGATATGTTTACTGGAAACTGACTCTTGTAATGAGACTTATTTTGGAAGTTGTAACTTGGACGTTGTAGCATGTGGAACTTAATTGAAATATTGTATTGATGTCCTATATTACTTATTATATATTGGGAAGGCCCTCATATATTGACTCAATTATTTATTAGGATAAGGTATAAAGGAAAGATTATTTTCTTAAGTTGTAAGGGTGCAAGTGTGGCTTTTGTGATTGTGTAATTGATGTTCGTATGTTGAGTATGTAAATTTGATCAAAGAAGAGAAACAAATGATGTTGAGATTAATTTGAGAACTTCAAAGGAATTATATTGGAAAAGAGGTTATTGTATTGGTCAATTCATTACTTGGATATCTTATCCCAGATATGTATTTTGTGTAATAATTTTAAAACAATTTGGATGATGGGTTCAGAAGCCGTCCTTTTGCTCCTAACATGGCTAGAATCTTTTGATAGGGATTCAAAGTCTTCTAATAGGGACTTATATGTACTAAATGTAATGAATTGGATCCTAACATGGTCATATCCTCTTACAAGGAACTTCTATGTTAGTGAATCATATTGTGGGTTCCATCCCACCAGGGTTTTTCCTCTGATCATAGGTTTCCCTAGTTAAAATATCATTGTGCTATTGTGTATGTTTTATCACTTGGCATTGTTCAATTTAGTAGTTATTGAAGTTGGAATTGATAAGTTTGTTGAAGTATAAAATTGATTCACTCCCCCCTCCCCACATGTATTGGTGGATTTTACCTTCTAACAATTGGTATCAAAGCATCATGACCTCAATCGGGAAGCCTAAGAACTGAAGGAGATCCATGGCATTTAGGAAGGAAAGTCCAAAGTTTGGTGGAAATAACTATGAAAGTTAGAAGGACAAAATGAAGACTCACTTTCTATGCATGAGAATTGATTATTAGAAAATAAAAAGGGATAAGAAGACAATCAAGGAAGAGAAAGATCTATCTTCTTTCTCACCTAAGGAAAGGGAACTATTCATGTACAATATGTATGCCAAGGAAGCATTGATCTTTGCACTCCCAGAATATAAATTTGTTGAGGTAAAAGGTCTACATCTTGCTCATGATATCCTGACAAGGTTAGAAGCACTTTATGAAGAAGATGTACTTGCAAATAATTATAGATTTCAAAATTGGAAAACTATGCTTCAGAATGCAAAGATGTATGGGGATGAATCAATTAAAGCATTTTCTCAAAGGATCATTGAGATTGTTGTAGGCATCAAAGGTTCTAGAGGAACTATAACTAAAGATGAGGCATGTTGCAAAATTTTGAGATCTTTAACCCCTTCTTATGATAGAAAAGTATTAGCTATTGAAGAAATTATACCAATCATGCTAAATCTTAATAGAGAAACATTGATTGGAAAATTGCAAGCATAAGAATCAAGATTAAAATAGAACTTACCTAGATTTGAAAGTTCTTGTAGAGCTAGTGTACAAAAGGACCAGTGGTTGTTTCCTATACTTTACATTATATATTTGAAGATATGGTGTTCATTATTAAAGAAAAAGGTTTGATTATAGAACTGAAGTCTAAACATGTTGCAAAATTTAAAATGAAATATTTGTTGGCATGAATGTTGATGGTATTCCTTTGGAAGAGTATCCTAAGAATTGGTGAGCATGTGGCAGTATGACATGTTGCATTCATGGCTGCATTTGTCATTGATGTCAACATAGCAGTAATTCTATGAAGATTGGCAGAGTAGTTGTTAGAGATCAAGGTCGTATGGATAGAGTTTTAATTTTCAGGTGATGCATGGGTAAGGACATGTTCCACACTATGTCCTAATGATAATGTTCAATGCACATAAAGTAAGTCAAAGACATATGGAAGATATGTCTAATTTATAGAGAGCAGTACAAAGATAAAGTACCTAAGAAGCAATTTCTGGTGATTGCATTATATCTTCTAACATAGATACAATCTGGAGATGCACATTTAGTTAATGACAAAAGATAGTCTGATGGTGACGTCAACAAGTGCACAAGCCCTAATGTTGCATGTGTGATAAGTTGTATCGACTGTGAGCTGATAGTGCTATTGTTATTACAAAATGATTAATTATCTTGTTACAATTAATTGGGAAAGCCTCAAGGCCAACTCAAGGAATTATTTTGAAGATACATTATAAAGGAAAGATGTTTCCTTGGTTGTAAAAGTGTGATTAATGTATTGAATGTTAAGTAATCAAGGAAGTGCAAAAAGGAGTAGAGTGTTTGGTGAATGTGAGTAAGCGATCCAGGGGATTATTGGATACAAAGTTTGAGATCTAGTATTAAGATAAGAAGTACAAGTCCAGTTTATATGACAGAGAAAGAGGAAGGAGCAATATAATTCAATTCTATTATTCTACAAGGAACAATATTGAGATCATTTGGATAGTGGGTTCATTGGTCTTGCACCTAAAGCTATTTGGATAGTGGGTCCATCTGCCTTCTACAACTCCTAATAGGATTGGCACAACTCCTAACAGGGTTGGAATCTCCTAACAGGGATTCAAAGTCTCCTAGTAAGGACTAATATATACTAAATGTTGTTATAGACTCCTAATAGGGTCCATCCTCTAACAAGAAATATTTATATTAGTACATCATCTTGTGGGTACCATCCCCACCGAGGTTTTCCCTCTAATCAAGGGTTCCCTAGTTAACATATTTGGTGTTATTGTGCATGAGTATCTTGTTATGGTTTTGGATTATATTTCTCACATGGTTAAGATTTATTAAGGTTGAATTTGTGATAATAGTTGTAAAATTGATTCACCCCTTCTCTCACTTATATTGGTGGACTATATATTCTAACATCAAGTCCTTAAAGAGAAAGCTTAACAACTTTGGGAGATCAATGGAAAGTAATTTCATAAAGGATAGTCCTAAGTCTGATGGAGGGAATTTTTACACCCAAAAGATGAAGCTTCTTGGTGAGACATCAGAAATGTGTAAAGATCTAAGCATTGAGTTTCTAGATCCATAATCTTTTTGTTGCATACAAAAGAATAGAAGTACAAGACACTACAACATTTGGGGTTAAAATTGGTATCAAAGCATCAAGTCCTTAAAGAGAAAGCTTAACAACTTTGGGAGATCAATGGAAAGTCATTTCATAAAGGATAGTCCTAAGTCTGATGGAGGAAATTTTTACACCCAAAAGATGAAGCTTCTTGGTGAGACATCAGAAATGTGTAAAGATCCAAGCATTGAGTTTCTAGATCCATAATATTTTTGTTGCATACAAAAGAATAGAAGTACAAGTCACTACAACATTTGGGGTCTAATTGAGACAAGAATATAAGTTGTGGTCATTTTCAAGCTTTTTTTGCAATTGTCCCTAACGCTATCGCAATACCGACTTGGTATCATAATTGTGACACTCGTGTGAGTATAAACAAAAAAAGAAAAGAAAATATGACATAAATCATTCCCAAATTGTTTTTATTGTGGAGATCTACACGAGAAAGAGAGTAGAGAGCTTCGAACAAGGGTGGAGAGCTCTAAACGTTGTCGTGCCCTTGTCATTGGTGCATTTCAATGCTATAATTTCTACATTTTGTTGTCGTATCCTTGCTCTACAATTTCATTATTGTGTATCTCTACATTTCATTGACATGCCTTGCTCCGCGATTTGGTTGTCGTGCCCTTGTGATCTCTATATTTTTTGTTGTGCCCTTGCTTTGCAATTTCATTGCTGTGCCCTTGCTCTGTACTTTTGTTGCCATGTTGTTCCCTTGTGATCTCTATGCCCTTACTCTGTGATTTCATTGCCATGTGGTGCCCTTGCTCTATGATTTTGTTGTCATGCCCTAGATCTATGATTTTTTTCAAGGGAGCTACGTAAATGTTCATTTCTTTCCTTCTAAACATGTATATTTAGAGATCTTTTTTAAGGTGCTTATTACATCTTAGCACAATAGAAAAATTAATCCAGCTACATAAATATTCTAGAATCCAAATAATAAAACAATAAAACTCACTCAACCCATGCTAAGTGACTTACCTTAATATCCACCATAAAAATAATGCAAACTAGGAAAAATGGGTAGAGTTCACAATAAACTTTACAAAAACATATCATAGCAAATATTTTTAGAAAGAAACAAGCCATAACCTAGTTAAATGGGTCTAGTTGTTGATTAGTTGGGTTGATTACAAATTCTTGTAGATCTATCATCAAATTAGGTACAATAAAATGAACAAATAGTGGTTCCCAGGTGATAAAATTGCATATGCAAGGAATTGAAGAATAACTTCAGTGAAGAGTTGAGTGTAAGCATTTGAAGAAAAAAGTTTTGCTTCTGTGTAAATGCCATAATCACAAGGCTCATTCCCTTGCAAAAGCCTCTGGCATAATGAGATTACCTCTAAACTATGCATAGGATGTTGAAGTGGTTCCCAACCTTGAAACACCCTTATAAGCATTTGATACTTGGGATCATCACAGAGGGTTTGTGGAAATACTTGAAACACTCTTACAAGCATTTGATATTTTAACTATAAATTCTCAAAGACACTTGCAAGTGATCCCAATGTCACAGTACCTACCACAACACTCTCCTGGATTCTATCCAATGAATCCCATAATATACTCTATGTTGTTTAGCTATTATTTATGTCATGTAGTCTCTTTCTAAAGATGCTCCTTCTCCTTCTCTTTCTAAAGCCGCTCCTTCTCCTTCACTCTTGTGTTTTTTGTGTTTTAAATTTTGATTATCAAACTTCTAAATATCTGCCTCTACCTTGTCTAAAATCAACTTCACATTGTGTTGGAACTCTGGCATAGGTGTTTGATCATCGATAACTTTCATTTCAACATTCAAGTTATTAATATTGGTCAACACCCTCACTTGCGAACCTCTCATATATAATAATGAATAATAATAATGTTTTCATGTATGTCAAAATAATAATTAACATTAAACCATTGGATTATATAACAATGAAGTAATCAACCCAACTAATCAACAACAAGACCAATTTAACTGTTGTTTCCAATGTCATAGTAGCCACCACAATACTTTGCTGGATTCTATCCAATGGCTCCCATAATAACCTTAATGTTGTTTAGTTGTTGTTTCTATCATGCAGTCTCTTTCTAAAGTCGCTCCTTCTCCTTCTCCTTCTCTCTCATGCCTTAAATTTTGATTATCAAACTTCTGACTATATGCCCCTACCTTGTCTACAATCAACTTCACAGTGTGTTGTAACTCTGGCATAGGTGTATTTTTTTGCAAAACAAATTAATTTTGTTGAACAATTGTAAACTCTTAGAAAGCGTATTGTTGTTTTTATGTATGTATGTATATATGTATGTATGTATGTATCTATATCTATGTATGTATGTATCTATACAGAGAGATCTTGCAGATTGTGGATTATGGATTATAAACAAAGAAAAAAAAAAACATGATATTAATCATTCCCCATTTGTTTTGATTGATTGTGGAGAGTTGCACGTGAAAGAGGGTGGGGAGCTTTGAATGAGGGTTGAGAGATCTGAATCTTGGTGGAGATCAATGGACATCTAGGATTTTGTTGTCATTCCCTTGTGATCGTTGCATTTCATTTGCTGCATTTCATTTTCGTGTCATGCCCTTGTGATCTTTGTGCCCTTGCTCTGCAATTTTCTTAAGGGGAGAAGAGGTACCTATGTAAATGTTCTTTTTTTCCCTTCTAAACATGTATCTCTTGTTCATATATAATAGCTTTGGTCAGATTCAAGGATAATTGATTATGATGATTTTATGCATATGTGCATGTATGTATGTATATTAGTTCACTATGTGAACTTCTTTACATGCATACACACACACACACACTTGCATAGTGCTTGTGCTAAATCAAATTCATCATTCATGGCTTGAATTCACACAAGCAATTATCCTTGCATTCAAACAAAACCGTTCATACCAATCTAAGTATGAAGAAATTTGTTCATGTCTGCATTCTTTAAATATTGCATATATATAAATGAATAAGTAATCTTAGGATATGACTTTTGCATTGATAAAAAAATGTTGATTTACAAATCTAGGAAAAAAAAGTGAAATAATGTTGATTTTTACATAGGGTTTAGGAAATTGTATTTGGGAAAAAAGAGTACATTCATATTTCAATCAAAAGTAAATCAAAAGGGGCAAAGAGATAGAAGCAGATACACAGAATAAACTATAGAACTAAAATTAATGGCAGTATGCTTTAAAAATCCTTCACTATCATTATGCAAATGAAGTTTTTGTCTCTCAAAGCAACATGATTAAAAACTAACATGGTTTTTGCAAACAATCTATTTCAATGAAACTCTTAAATAATCATATTTGGCACAAAATCGAAGCAAATCTTCCACTTAAGTTAAATATTACAAAGGCAATCATTACCTTTTTGAGAGGGATTGTCATATGCATGGATGATTTAAATTAAGAAAGAAATTACATAGAAAGCTTGGTCAAGATTTATGGTATGTGGTTTCATTACCATGCCTGCATTTGTGCTTCAAATTTTTTCTTGAAATATACAATAAAATAAGTTAAGCAAGCTATTGAATCTTCATGTATTTGTCCCTTGAATTACCATTGTGGAGGTGCTTCAATTCCTTTCACACCCAACTACCTAGCTTGTAACCATCCATGCAAATGTCAAATTCAATAATGGTGAATTCAATAAAGCTTCCTTAGTCTATTTATCCTCCAAAAATATTATAAAGTAAGAGTTGTATTATAACAAGTGTATTATTATTAAATATATTTCAACTATGATTCTTTCTTTTTGATAACAAATTTATTATGAAATATTTCAAATGTTCAATATGATTGTTTGAATCACCTTTCTGTAATTAGGAATGCAATAATAGCTGACAACAATGATAAAAATGGCTAGTTCTTGTTTCAGTTACAAAATTAATTAAATCAAATTATGTTAATGTTTATATTATTAATATGATTTATCTGACATTTTAATATACATGACACTGAAATGGCTATCAATTTTTTAAAAAATTCTAAAAAGTTTGCATTGACGAATGCTTCCACTATAGAAAGACTCTCGTCTTAATTATCTCTTGTTGATTGAGTAAAGATCAAATATAGTTTTCCAAGGTGGTAACATATCATATGCAAATGTGTGTATGTATATAAATATGTATGTGTATATGTATCTCTACATCTCTGTATTTCATTGCCATGTCCTTGTGATCTCTACATCTCATTGTCATGCCCTTGTGATCCCTGTATATGTATGCATGTATGTATATACATATATATACATATGTATATGTATATATATGTCTATATACATACATACATACATAGACACATACACACACACACACACACATGTGTGTATGTATGTCTATAAACACATACATATACATAAAGAGAAGCTTCTCTAATCACTCACTTGAGGAAATATAAAGAGATACATGTTTATAAGGAAAAGAAAAGAACATTTACATAGGTACCTCTTCTCCCCCTGAAGAAAATTCCAAAGAAAGCACTACAATATTTGGGGTTGAATTACACCACAAATTACAAAAAAAAAACATAAAAATCACCACAAATTACACCGTTCTCGCAATTCAACCCCAAATGTTATAGTGCAAAGGGCACATCGATCACAAGGGCATGTCATGAAAATGAAATTGTAGAGAAAGGGCACAAAGATCACAAGGGCATGGCAAAAAATGCAGAGATTACACGGGAATGACAATGAAATGCAGTGATCACAGGGACACAACAACAAAATTGTAGATCTCCACTAATCTCCACCAAGGGCACAACAATGAAATGCAGAGATCATAAGGGCACATCAATGAAATGCAACAATCACGAGCACATGAAAATGAAATCTCCAACAACATTTTGAGTTTAGATCTCTCCACCAATGTTTAGAGCTCTCCACCCTCTTTCATGCGCAGCTCTCCACAATCAAAACAAATGGGGAATAATTTATATCATGTTTTCTTTTTTAATATCTAAAATTAACTTCACATTGTGTTTTGACTCTAGCATAGGTGTTTATCCTTGATAGATTTTATTTCAGCATTTCAACATTTAAGTTTTCAAGTTTCCTCTTCATTATATGTTTGGTTTATTAATGATTTCCTCCAGTTCGATTACAATTCATCTCAACTAGTTGCTCCAATGATGCAATCACTCACTATCTCTAGATTATGCAAGCACTTATTGTTTTATAGAATCTAGATAGATACTGAGAGTTCGAAAGCCATAAACCTGAAGAGCATCATGTGTGCCTCCCAATAATGGAAGCCAAGGATGTAACCATGCATGTATTAGCACACTCCCCCTACGAAGATCCCAAATATCTACTGTTGTTGTTAATTTGGGCATTACTATATGATCTAGAATATTATGAATTACTGAATTCGATAGTAAGTTCTCCCATGTCTCCAAAAAATGTAGTATAGGTTTAGGGTCCCTTAGCTCCCAAGAATTTGTAGCATAGGTACAAGGTAGTAACTCCTTACACTCAACTATTCATTGAAGTTATATACTCAACAAATTTTACATTTGAATAAAGAGTCCCCTTATAGAATGAATAATTTGTACTTGTGGTTTATTGTAAGACATTTCAATAGATGCAACCTAGTCTACTCTCCTTTTGAAAATAGAAGACTAAACTTTAAGTTTCAACATTAACTTGACTAGTCTATTTAGACCCTTGATTATTGTCACAATATTGTAAACATGACTATATAAGGAGTGAGTTAGAATGTGTATAGGTTAAACTTACATTAATTGTAAACTACAACACAAAGGTTCCACCAAGGTATTGCAGTATTGTAATTATAGAAAATCACTTGATTCGCCTGAGTGGGTGTATAATGGCAAAGATCTATATTAGGTAAGTAAAGCTCACTAGTGGTTATAGGAATACTACATCAAAACAATTAGAAACCAAAACTACATAAGTGTTAGAGTGAGTAGTTCAAGGGTCTTGATCCTATGGATACAAATATGTAAACAACTTGGTAGGCAGAGTATGCCTCCAATGTGCAGACACCTTGGACATAGTTAGGTAGCACTTAACTATTTTAAGATATTATATGTTAACTCACAAGGTTTATTCTCTTGCAAAAGCCTCTTCCGCAATGACATTACCTCTAAACCATGGAAAAGATGTTGAAGTGGTTCCCAACCTTGAAACACTCTTATAAGCAATGGCAAAGCAAATGTTGACACAATACATATATTACTATTATTTTTGTATATGTACGTATGTATGTATGTACATTTGTACATATACATATAGACTAGAAAAAATGGGCAGAGTTAATGCCATTATTAATGGGCATTATATTTCCCCTACATACATTATATACATACATACATACATACATATTACCCATTAACTATGCATTATTTGTGTGCAAGATTTTGAGGTAAGTCACTTAGCATGGGTTGAGTGAGTTTTTTTGTTTTATTATTTGGATTTTGGTATATGTATGTAGCTGGATCAATTTTTCTGTTGTGCTAAGATTTAATAAGCACCTTAAAAAATATCTCTCTATATATATACATACATACATACATGTATATGTATGTATGTATATATGTATGTATGTATGTATGTATGTATGTATCAGTGGAGATCCAAGATTCTGTTGTCATGCCCTTGTGATCGCTGTATTTTGTTGTCGTGCCCTTGTGATCTCTACATCTCATTGTTGTGCCCTTGTGATTTCTACATCTCAATCATTTTATTGTACCTAATTTGATGAAAGTTGTACAAGAATTTATAATCAACCTAGCTAATCAACAACTAGACCCATTTAACTAGGTTATGACTTGATTCTTTCTAAAAATATCTACTATGATATATTTTTGTAAAATTTCTTGCGAACTCTACCCACTTTTCCTAGTCTACATTATTTTTGTGGAGGATCTTGAGGTAAGTCACTTAGCACATTAAAAAAGATCTCTCTGTATACATACATACATACACACATGTATGCATGTATATATGTATGTATGTATGTATGTATGTCTGTATATATGTATGCATGTATGTATATATACATACACACATGTATATGTATATATACATATACACACACATGTGCATGTCTATGTATGTATGTATGTATGAATGTATATAAATAAAGAGATCTTGGCACAATAGAAAAATAATAAAACTCACTCAACATGTAGCATGGCCATAGATGCAATGGCAACGCCTATTGGTGAGTACATTCTTCTTTTTCTCTCTCATTTTCATGTGTTTATTTCACTTGAACTATTATTTCTTAGGGGGCATTTTGTAATATTGGATTCATTTTATGTAGGAGGTGATGAGGACATTCCTAGATGTACCCGTGTTAGATGTACGAGAACCAGTAAAGAATTGTGATGAATTTCTTGTGGGCAAGATGGACTTCCCCTAAGAGCAGCAGGAGGCAATGAGAACATTCCAGGTACTTTAAATATTGATCATTTCTTAAATATTTTAGATGTTAACTAGGAATTTAGATGTTAAAGGGGGGTGGGGGGACAAATGAGCTTCTTGGTTGGCCCTGCTTAGTAGAGAATATTAAACTATTCTCGAAACCAAGTGAAGCTCAACATTAACCTTATATGATTGCATGACAAATAACTATGTGAATCTCTTGATTTCTAGCCATGCAAAAGGAGGCCATAGTTCAATATGGAATCTCAATTCATATGCATATGACATTAGATGCAACTGAAAAATGCAGCAAGTTTGCATTTTTTCTTAGAGGCCTTTAATTAGGTATTTTAAGTTATAGACTATCATGAAAACTCTCTTGGCCATAGAAACTAGAGTTCTAATGTTCATGATGGTCTATAACTTAAAAAACTTAATAGACCTATTAAATAAATGTAATCATGCTACATTTTTTTAGTTGTGCATGTTGTCCATGCATATAAAATGCAATTGCACATGCATTCTCGATTCAGAGTGGTAGATTCTTATTTTTGATGTGATGAAAAAATGACATGCACTAGCAGATGGGAAAATGATGTCACTTGTACAAGTCTAGAACCTTTTCTTGTACTTTAAAGATTGATCATTTCTTAAAGATTTTAGATGTTAATGGGGAGTTTAAATGTTTTTTTTGGGGGGGGGGGAGTGGGGCCAAATGAGATTCCACCTTCATGTGGTTGGCCCTACTTAGTGAGAATATTAAATTTATTCTTGAAACCAAGTGAATCTCAACATAATCTATGATTATATGACAACTAACTATGTGAATCTATTGGTTTTAGGCAATGTAGAAGGATTCCATAGTTCAATATGTAATCTCAATTCATATGCATACAACATTAGGTGGAGCTTAAAAAACCCAACAAGTTTTCATTTTTTTAAAGGTTTACATAGATCTATTAAATAAATATAAATGTGGTGGATTTTTCAAGATCCTTCTATTGTCCATGCATACAGAACATAGCTACATGTGCATTCTCAATTTAGAGTGGCAAAATCTTATTTTGGATGCAACAAAAAATTGATATGCACCAGAAGATGGGAAAATGATGTCACTTTTTTAGGTCTAAAACTTTTTTTTTTACTTTAAAGATTGATATTTTCTTAAAAAAATTAGATGTTAACGAGGAATTTAGATGTTAGAGGGGTGGGGGGTTGGGGCCAAATGAACTTCCACCTTCACGTGGTTGGTCCAAATTAGTAGAGAATATTAAACTATTCTCAAAACCAAGTGAAGCTCAATATTATCCTATGATTACATGACAACTAATTGTGTGAATCTATGATTGCATGATAACTAACTATGTGAATCTATGATTGCATGACAACTAACTGTGTGAATCTACTGTGAGCTATGAGAGCATCAAATTTGAATTTGAGCCAATTTTTTTTATTAATACAAGTAGTCATCACAATTGCAACAATGTCTTTAGATAGTTAACCGTCGCTCCCCCCAAATTGCTTGCACATACCCATTTCTTTCACTGAATTCCTATCACATACCCATCACTATTATGATGACATGTGTCGACAGCTAGCTATTTCTCCCACAACATTGTTTTCCCTTTTCATCAAAATTGTGACACTATACATATGATCTCTTTCTGTGGTCTTGTTCCAAGGTATGACAACTTTATCATCACAGTTGTGAAGGACTCCCTTTTGTCATAATTTATGACAATAAAATCTTGATGCCCATCTAATAGGAGACAAATCATGATGTTATTGCTTGGGTGATGGGTGGCCATTGCAATTACGATGGCCTACCATCGTAATTCAGTCCCAAATGTACTATTGAGTAGAGATAGATCCAGATCCAAAGAAGACAAGAAGATCAAAGATGGTATTGATCTTCTTATGGAAAGAGAGCCAGAAGTTATGAACTTTTTTTTGTTGGACATGTAAAGAGTTTGGTCATTTTTCGTCCAAATTTCTTAAGAGAGTAAGGAAAGCTAGAAATAGTTCATTGCCTGATGAAGATGAAGAATATAGAGCAAGTACAGGAAGGTTCTTTAATGATTGTGATGATAAAGATAATGAGCTTGAATTGATTAAGAATGATGAAGTAATAGGATATATGGATTTGGTAACTATTGTTGATCCAAAGGTTAACCATGAAAATGTGGAAGTTATCATTGAGACTAACAATGATTTGTAGAATGGAAATTAGATTGAAGAGGAGAGATATAAGCCTAGAGTAGAAGAAGAGTTTAGTTGACAACTCCTAACAAAAGTATTTCAAAGAATTGCCCTCCTGAAATGATCATTGGGAGTAGAACTAGAAATCAGGTAAATAAAGAAGTGTGTGAATTATGTTTGATTTCTCAAGTTGAACCTAAGAGTATAGATGAAGCATGTAAAGATGACCATTGGATCCAAGCAATGAAGGAAGAATTAGATCATATTGTGAAGAATAAAATATGGGAATTAGTTCTAATACCTAAAGAAAAGAATGTTATTGGAACGAAATGTGTATCTAGAAACAAGATGAATGAACAAGGTGGAGTTGTAAGAAACAAGGCTAGACTTGTGTGCAAAGGATATCCAAAACAAGAAGGAATAGACTATGAGGATACATATGCCCCTATAGCTAGAATGGAAGTGGTAAGAATATTCTTGGTTTATACAGCAAATAAGAAATTTGAAGTGTATCAGATGGATGTCAAATTAGCATTTTTGAATGGAGAACTTGAAGAAGAGGCATACATTGAGCAGCCTGAAGGTTTCTCTCTAATAGAAGAAAAAGACATGGTATGTAGATTAAAGAAATCCCTATATGGTCTTAAGAAAGCACCTAGAACCTGGTATGCAAGGTTGGACAATTATTTGATAAAACTTGTATTTGCTAAAGGTACAATAGATAGTAATTTGTATTTGTATTTGAAATAAATAGAGAATGGATTATTGATAATAATAATATTTGTTGATGACATAATATTTGGAGGTAATAATGAAGTAAGTGATAAGTTTGCTAAAGAAATAAAGAATGGGTTTGAAATGAGTATGATAGGAGAAATGAATTTTTTCCTAGGTTTGTAGATTGTACAAAACAATGATGGTATTTTTATTTCACAAGCTAAGAATCTGAAAGAATTATTGAAGATATTTGGATTGGAAAGTTGTAAGCCTATTGCTACAACAATGATAGTTGGTCACCAGATATCTAGAAAAGATGAGATACCTACAGTTGAGCAGAAGAAGTACATATCCATGATTGGAGGTTTGCAATATTTGACTCACACCAGACTAGATATAACAATTGAAATTTGGTATTGTAGCTAGATTTTAAGCTGATCCTAAGGAGTATCATTATGAAATAGTAAAAATGATATTTAGATATTTGAAGGGAACATCTTATTATGGAATATGGTATGATAGATCAAGTGATTTCACTCTATGTGCTTATACTGATGTGGATTGGATAGGAAATATGGATGATAGAAAGAGCACCAGTGGTGGATCATTCTTTCATGGAGGAAGATTGGTTTCTTGGCTAAGTTAAAAACAAGATTGTATTTCATAGAGTATAGTTGAGGAAAAGTATGCAGCAACAACAAATAATTGTAATCAAGTGATGTGGATGAAGTAGATACTAAAGGATATTAGGATAGAATTTTTAGTACCTGTTATCATATACTGCGATAACACAAGTACAATAAGTATGTCTAACAATCTGTATTGCATTCTAAGACTAAGAATATATCTATTAAGTATCATATTTTGAGAGAAAAGGCAATAGAATAGGAGATCATATTGGAGTATCTAAGTACTAAAGATCAAATTGTAGATATCTTTACAAAGCCCTTAACTAAAGATACATTTGAGCATATGAGAGGTATGCTTGGGGTTCATAGTAGATGATGAAAAGATTGTATCAATCCAGTGGTACATAGCACTATTGTTTGAATAGATTGAATGTTGATGCTTCCTGTATGGGGGAGTATCTATCATGAGTAGAGTCATTGAGGATGCTTGGTATTTGGTATTGAATAGTGTCTTTGAACACTGATCTAGTTGAAGTCTTGAAGAAGTAAATTGACATAATGAAGCCTTTGTCATTGATGTCAATGGGGGAGAGAATGAATGAAAATAATCTCCTAAGTATGAATAAGGGAGAGATAGTTATTAGGGAGTTTTAGAAATATTCATGTAAGTAAGATAAAGGAATGTCTCTATGGGGAAGATATGCAATGTGAAGAGTTTTGATGAACGAGGGAGAAGCTAAGAAGTTGCTTAGTGAAAAACTCATGATGTCGATCTAGAAGATACAAAACAAAGAAGTATTCTAGAGGATTTCATATTTGATTGATGAAGAGGATTTGAAAAGATGAAAACAACAATAGTAGCAATAGAGTATTGTTTGGTATCTTGGAACCTAAATGTTTTTCATCTATGTTTCCATCAAGGCCAAAGGGGGGAGATTGTTAGCATGAATTCTAATGGTATTCCTTTGGAGGAGTTTCCTAAGCATTGATGAGCATGTGGAAGTATTGACATGTTGCATTCATGACTATGTTTTTCATTGATGTCAACAGAGCAGTAATTGTGTGAAGACTGGTAGAGTAGTTGTAAGAGATCAAGGTCATACAAATAGAGTTTTGATTATCAAGTGATGCATAGGTAAGGACATGTTCCATACCATGCCTTGATGATAAGGTTCAATTCACATAAATTAAGTCAAAGAAGTACAAAAGATATGTTTGATTTACATTGAGTAGTATAGAGACAAAGTACCTAAGAAATGACTTTTGGTGATTGCATTATATCTTCTAACAAAGATACAATCTAGAGATGCACAATTAGTTAGTGACATAAGACATTCTGATGGTGACATTAGTGAATGTGAAATCCCTAGTCTCACATATTTGATAACTTGTATAGACTGTGAGATTAATGTATTGAATGTAAAGGAATCAAGGAAGTGTGAAAAGGAGCAGAGTGTTTGGTGAATGCGAGTAAGTGATCAAAGGAATTATTGGCTATGAATTTTGTGATCTAGTAGTAAGACTAGAAGGAGAAGAAGTCCAATTAATAGGATAGAGAAAGAGGAAGGAGCGATAAAATTCAATTCTATTATTTTGCAAGGAATAATATAGAGATCATTTGGATGGTGGGTTGATTGGTCTTGCCCCTGAAGTTGTTTGGATAATGGGTCAATCTACCTTTTATAACTCCTAAAAAGGTTGGCACAACTCCTAATAGCATTGTAATTTCTAATAGCAATCCAAAGTCTCATAACAAGGAGTAATATGTACTAAATTTTGTTATAGACTCCTAACATGGTCCATTTTCTAACAAGAAATATTTATATTAGTACATCATCTTGTGGGTACCATTCCCACCAGTGTTTTCCCTTTGATTAAGGGTTTCCCTAGTTAACATATCTAATGTTATTGTGCATGCATATCTTGTTATGGTTTCATATTATATTGCTCACATGGTTAAGTTTTATTATAGTTGATAATTGTGATAATAGTTATATAACTGATTCACCCCCCTCCCCTCTTAGTTATATTGGTGGACTATATATAATAACGATATCTTAGTGTAGTTAAAAAAGTTATTGGGATGAAAATAAAAAGATATAGAGTGAACAAAATTTAAACACTAGGCCATAGCATTATTAGCCCAACTAAAATTATAATTGATATTGGGAGATTGTTAGATGTTGATCCTATGAATCTATGTAAGAGAGTCATATCAAATGTTATATTATCATTGATGTCAACATCTTAGTTGGAAAGACATTATGTTAACTTAGTAGAATACCATATCATTGGATTAATGAAGAGAATTTGATTGATGAAAAAGATTTGAAGAAAGTATGATGAGGAAACAAGTGATATGGAAGGTATTCAATGGGTACTTGAATAAGTTGGACAATGATAATGTATTATTGGTTTGATAGTTTTACAATCATGTATTATTGCAAAGTATTGAAGAGTACAAGCTTAACTGAGTTACAAGGTTAATGAAGGGAGACTATAATCACTGAGTGAATATAGTATTTCCCGAGTGATGGAAAAAGTAAAGAGGAACACAATGTTACCTGAAAAAGTCAATGTTAACCAAGTTTTAGGTTGCTTGAGTATATATTATGTTTACCAAGTGACATCTAGATGAACAAGTTTGGAATGTTGAAATCTAAGGCTAACTTTTGATGGAAAATTAGAAATTTTGAGGTCTAGGGCACAAGTCAAAGTTTTTTAAAAGATCAATGATTGAGAAAATTCAAGAAGGATTTGATGATGGAAATTGAATGAAGATAAGGATGTGCACAAAGTTATATAAAAGTTATATTTTTAGAATGCCTAGATTCATTGTATGAAGTTTTTGAATCTAGTAATTTTGCATGATCCTAAGACTGACGATGTTGTTTAAAAGGAAAAAGATGGAAGGATCTAGAAGTATTGAGAAATATTTTTAAGGAGAAGATCAGGAGAATTTTAGGCTATTGATTTAATTATGATGGGTGGATGATAATGGTGGTGTTGATCAAGATTTGATGTGATGTGCAAAGTTGTTGAAGGATAAAGAGTAAAGAGCTGAGACAGATGAACCAAGAAGAGAAGAGAAAATATAACAAGTAGAATTGGTGAAAAGGAAAATCATCCAAGTGAGAAAAATATAGAGAAAGAGAAAGAATAGATATTTGAAAGAGAAAAGGTAGATTCTATTCTTAACAGATCGCTTTAGAGTGTTACTATTTAACCATTGTAGCAAAAAATCTTAGAAGAATCAAGGGGTAAGTGCACCAAGTTGTGGTGCCAAAAGGGGGGTATAAGTGGACACCTTTTTCCTAAAATTAGCAATTTCTAAACTTCAACAAGAATTTGAAGATAGCTACGCTCAAAATTTCAAGATATGACAAAAACAAAAGCAGTAGTCCTTTGAATCTAGTTTCTAAACTACTAATTTTTTTTCAAAATGGTTTAGTTTTAGGTCCTCAAAAAAGGGGGCCACAGAAAGTGTTGATATTTGTTTAGAAAAAACATACCACAGTACAAAGTGTGGCCCCCCTAAAATTTTAACTTTAATTTTTTTTTTTTTTAATTGCTTTGGTCAAAAGTTACCTAACACTGTATAGTTTATCCCAAATTTTTTGGGTAATTTTATAATGCGTATTTTTTAATGAATTTTTTAATTGGACACATCCTAAAAACGTGAAATATCTATGTGCTCCCCCTAGAACTGATTGAAAACTAATCTAAAATCAAAACTACTTTTTTTTTCAAAGTGTGTAGAATGGAGTCTACTCTCTAAAAAACTAAATTGTTGTGAAATTCAATGAACAAGCTAAAATCTATTGCCCAATTAGTACATGTTGGTTTTTGACAAAAAATGGACATACATTCAAAAGAAATTATAGTTGAAAGGCTTGAAATAGTTCAAATAAAAAATAAATTATATGGTTATATAGCTAACAAAAAGACCTACAATGTCATGTAACCTAATTTTATCAATGCTCAACCATGAGGAAACTTGAAGGAGAGCACACAAGAAAAATCAATCATTTTTGTATGTTTGTAGTAAAACATGTCTCAGACTAGTTTAGAGACTCCAAACCTTCTGGTTGGATCCCCAAGGAAAACCAAGCCTTAGGCTTGAAAGAATTCAAAGCTTCAAATAGCACGTGCACACTATAGCATGTGTGCACTATAGCATGCACACACTATTCAAAGGTTTTTTAAATTTTGGTCTTAATAATGCATGCACACTTTAGTGCGCACACACTATTAAGACCTAAATTTGGAAGGGAGAGGTAGAGTGAGAGAGAGAGCGAGAGGAGAGGGGGGATGTGAGTGTGTGTGTGTGTGTGTGTGAGAGAGAGAGAGAGAGAGAGAGAGAGAGAGAGAGAGAGAGAGAGAGAGAGAGAGAGAGATAGAGTAGGGGATGGGAGAGGAGAGAGAGGGAGGATGGGAGTGAGTGTGTGTAAAAGAGAGAGTAGGGGATGGGAGAGAGAGTGTGAGAGAGAGTAGGTGGTGGGAGAGGGAGAGAGAGGGGGAGATGGGAGTGTGTATAAGAGAGAGAGTAGGGGGTGGCAGAGAGAGAGAGTATGAGATGGGAGAGAGTTTAAGAGTGGGGGATGGGGGAGAGAGAGGAGGATGAAAGTGTGTGAGAGAGAGAGAGTAGAGGATGGGAAAAGAGAGAGATAAAGAGAGGGGGATGGGAGTGTGTGTGTATGTGTGTGAAAGAGAGATATTAGGAGATGGGAGAGGGGGAGAGAGAAAAAGTATCTTGAGAGAGAGTAGGTGGTGGGAGAGAGAGTGGGAGAGGGAGAGAGAGGGGGGATGGGAGTGTGTGTAAGAGAGAGTAGGAGATGGGAGAGAGTCTGAGAGAGAGTAGGGGTAAAAAAGAGTAGGGGATGGGAGAGAGAGAGAGTAGAGAGGGAGAGAGTGAGAGAGAGAGAGAGAGTAGGTAGTGGGAGAGGGAGAGGGAGAGAGGGGGGATGGAGTGTGTGTGAGAGATCTAGAGAGTAGGGGATGGGAGAGGAGAGAGAGAGAGAGAACAACCCAAGAGAGAGAGTAGGGGATGGGAGAGAGAGTAGGTGGTGGGAGAGGGAGTGGGGGGAGGAGAGAGAGGGGGGATGGGAGTGTGTGTGAGAGATCTAGAGAGTAGGGGATGGGAGAGGAGAGAGAGATGGGGGATGAGAGTGTGTGTCTTATGAAAGAGAGAGAGTAGGAGATGGGAGAGGGGAGAGATAGAGAGTAGAGAGAGAGAGAGAGCGAGAGAGAGAGAGAGAGAGAGAGAGAGTAGGGGGTGGCATAGAAAGAGTACAAGATGGGAGAGAGAGAGTGAGAGAGTAGGTGGTGGGAGAGGGAGAGTGAGAGAGAGAGAGTAGGTGGTGGGAGAGGGAGTGGGAGAGGGAGAGTGAGAGAGAGAGATGAGGAGGATGAGAGTGTGTGAGTGAGAGAGAGAGTATGGGATGGGAGAGAGAGTGAGAGAGAGTAGGTGGTGGGAGAGGGAGAGAGAGGGGAATGAGAGTGTGTAAGAGAGAGAATAGGGGATGGGAGAGATTGTGAGATTGTGAGAGAGAGTAGGAGGTGGTAGAGAGAGAGAGTACAAGATGGGAGAGTGAGAGTGAGAGAGAGTAGGCAGTGGGAGAGGGAGAGGGAGAGGGAGAGTGTGTGAGTGAGAGAGAGTAGGGGATGGGAGAGGGGAGAGAGAAAGGGGGGATGGGAGTGTGTGTGTGTGTGTGTGTGTGTGTGATAGAGAGTAGGGGATGGGAGAGGGGAGAAAGAGAGAGTAGGGGATGGGAGAGAGAGAGAGAGAGTAGGTGGTGGGAGAGGGAGTGGGAAAGGGAGAGAGAAGGGGGATGGGAGTGTGTATACAAGAGAGAGTAGGGGATGGGAGAGAGAGAGTAGAGAGAGAGAGAGTGAGAGTGAGAAAAAGTGAGAGTAGGGGATGGGAGAGAGTGAGTGAGAGAGAGTAGGTAGTGGGAGAGGGAGTCGGAGTGGGAGAGGGAGTGAGAGAGGGAGTGAGAGAGGGAGAGGGAGAGAGAGAGTAGGGGATGGGAGAGGGAGATAGATAGATAGAGAGAGAGTAGTGGTGGGAGAGGGAGTGGGATAGGGAGAGTGAGAGAGAGAGGGGGGATGAGAGTGTGTGTAAGAGAGAGAGTAAGGGATGGGAGAGAGAGAGTGAGAGAGAGTAGGTGATGGGAGAGGGAGTGGGAGAGGAAGAGCAAGAGAGAGAGAGAGAGTAGGGGATGGGAGAGAGTAGGCAATGAAAGAGGGAGTGGGATAGAGAGAGAGCAGTGGTGGGAGAGGGAGTGTGAGAGGGAGAGCAAGAGAGAAGGGGATGGGATTTTGTGTAAGAGAGAGTAGGGAATGGGAGAGAGAGAGTATGAGAGAGTAGGGGATGGGAGAGGAGAGAGAGAGAGTGAGAGAGAGTAGGAGATGGGAGAGAGAGAGTAGGTGATGGGAGAGGGAGATAGATAGAGAGAGCAGTAGTGGGAGAGAGAGAGGGAGAGGGAGAGTGAGAGAGAGGGGGGGATGGGAGTGTGTATAAGAGAGAGAGTAGGGGATGGGAGAGAGAGTGTGAGAGAGAGATTAGGTGGTGGGAGAGGGAGTGGGAGAGCAAAAGAGAGAGAGGGGGATGGGAGTGTGTGTAAGAGAGAGACTAGGGGATGGGAGAGAGAGAGTGAGAGAGAGTAGGGGATGGGAGAGAGAGTGAGAGAGAGAGAGTAGGTGGTGGGAGAGGGAGTGAGAAAGGGAGAAAATGAGAGAGAGAGAGAGAGAGAGAGAGAGAGAGAGAGAGAGAGAGAGAGAGTAGGGGATGGGAGAGAGTAGGTGATGGGAGAGGGAGTAGGATAAGGAGAGAGTAGTGGTGGGAGAGGGAGTATGAGAGGGAGAGCGAGAGAGAGGGGGGGATGAGAGTGTGTGTAAGAGAGAGAGAGAGAGAGAGTAGGGGATGGGAGAGAGAGAGTGAGAGAGAGTAGGGGATGGGAGAAGAGAGAGAGCAAGAGAGAGTAGGGGATGGGAGAGGAGAGAGATCGAGAGAGAGTAGGGGATGGGAGAGGAGAGAGAGAGAGAGAGAGAGAGAGAGAGAGAGAGAGTAGGGGATGGGAGATAGAGTAGGCAATGGGAGAGGGAGTGGGAGGGAGATAGATAGATAGAGAGAGTAGCAGTGGGAGAGGGAGTGTGATAGGGAGAGCAAGAGAGAGAGGGGGATGGGAGTGTGTGTAAGAGAGAGAGAGTGGGGGATGAGAGAGAGAGAGAGTGAGAGATAGAGTAGGGGATGGGAGTGAGAGATTGAGAGAGAAAGTAGGTGGTGGGAGATGGAGTGGGAGAGGGAGATAGATAGAGAGAGTAGCCCGAGAGACAAAGTAGGGGATGGGAGAGGAGAGAGAGCAAGAGTAGGGGATGGGAGAGAGTGGGAGAGAGTAGGTGGTGGGAGAAGGAGCTAGATAGAGAGTAGGGGATGGGAGAGGATTGAGAGAGTGAGAGAGAGTAGGGGATGGGGGGTAGAGATTATTCTTCATATAGTGCGTACGCACTATAGTGCATACGCACTTTATAGGGCATATGTCCTATAGTGCATACACACTATATGATAATAGAAAAAAGGGTCATAGTGCAAGTTTGGGTCCATATTGATCCATATTCTACTTTTGGTCTATTGTGCATTCTGTAGTTCTAACAAAAAACACGGGTTTCAAGCTATTAGAAGTTAGCAAACACTATTTGAAGGCTTTTTGAATATTCTTTCTATAGAAAAGGTTAGTGCACTCCTTTTTAAATATTCTTTGTTGTTATATAGAGACAAATTTGATTATAGTTTGACATGTTTAATATATAGTGAATTCATTGAAATTTGTATTTTTGAATGAATTGTTATTTGGAAATGGTTAGAAATTTGACAAGTTGTTTAATATATATTGTTTATTCATTGAAATAATAGTAATTTGTATATGTATTTGAATGATTTTTAATTTACAAATTGTAACTAATTTAGATGTTTGAATAATTTGACATATAGAAATCATCATCATGCCAAGGAAGAAACCAAAAACTCAAACAACAGAAGAGAGGGAGAGAGATTTGGCAATTAAAAGAGATAAAATGAAACTACTATATGAACAAAAGAAATTGTAAAGCAATAATGAAGAATTGACTTTCAAAGAGGAACAAGAATCATTGATACAAAGAAACAAAGAGGAAGAATTGGAAAGATAGAGAACGAATGAGACTATTACACTCAAGAAGACAATTGAATTGTTAAGCTACACCATCTTCCAATATTGGAGTCATATCATCATCTCATGTTGAAGAGACACTAATTTGTAGATTTGACGATGTACACACTCCATCATGTCATATTGAAGGCACAACATCAACATATCAAGTAGGTGATACTCCATCTTTTGCATCTTATTGCCAAGGCACATCATCTTTGGTTCAAGGTGTGTAAAGCACTCAACCTTATGTTGATGTTCAAAGTGTCGAGGGAATTGAAGAGATTATAACACCTAGAATTTTTTTTAGAAGATCAAAATATTTGATTGATATTGATAGTAACATTTTGAAATCAATTTCTGACAAGATTAGCAAGCGTACTTGTCAAAGAAAAGTTAATCTTATGTGGAGATTATTCTTTGAAGAATTAAATATTATAGGTCAATGCCAATTATTTGTTGAAATGATGATGAATTTAAATTTAGGTCTATCATGAAGATTCTTGGGCTAAGAATGATGGATGATTCAAACGAATAAAACATTATAAATAATCTAATGAGTGATTATGACAAAGTGGGTCCTAAATCACACACCAAAGATAGTAATATCACAAGACAAGTACTTACATCGACAATAGTAAGTACCCAAATTAAGAAAGCTTGAATCATGAGAAAGACAAGCAAAACATTGAAAATTGGTAGAGGTACTCTAAGGAGAGTCATGCTAAGGCATGAGAGATTGGAAGATCAAAAAAATATAGCAGTAGACTACCATGAAAGGATAAATAAATTAGTAAAGCTTTGAAATCATTGATTGAAGATTTTTGGACAAATAACATGTGTATCCCCTAATCAAAGAGATGTTGTAAGAAGAGGATTGGTAGCTAAAATCATGACCCACATGCAAAACATTTTTTGGACTCAACTCAGACACAATTTTTTGCAAAATTTATTGGTATGTATCCTCAAATTTGAATAATTCAAAGATTTTTTGAGATCGGTAAACCTTTTTATTACAACTTCTTGTTGTAGGATACACATTGAATTTTCTAACCATTTTGATATTTTTAGGCATATATGTGTGTTTTTGCATTCTAAGTTTGTTTTGTAGGATTGTGACATGAATAAGCCACCTAGATCTTCAAGAGAATTCATATCCAACATTTTATGTGAAATAGGAGACAATTAACAATTTTACAAGAAATCATGCTTGGATGGTATATGCTTATTTTGTGGTTCTTTGCAACATATATCAACTTGTGAACATATGGATAGTACACATGCAATTGGAAATGAAATAGTAGATTACAAAAAATATAAGATAGTGACATATGCTCTAAAAGATGGGAAACAGGGTAAAAGATGTGATTTAGCCATTGAAAAGATTCTAGTGTATGACTTCATGAAGATTTTTCATGAAAAGATTATTTACAAGTATGCAATGCATACACTTAGAACTCAATGGCTAGACTTGCAATTTAAGTTGTGGAAGGATATGTTTCCACTAGATACCATTGTTTTGGTTGTAGACTTCATAGAGAACTACACGTGCTACAACCACAAAATGAGGTGCAAGCAAAGTATTATACTTCTGAACAGGTTTTCATATTTATTCACATAACATTCATGCATTCTCCTACAAGTACAAAGGATGATAGGAAGATTTTGAGGGAGTATCATTTTTACATTAGTAATGATCGGTCACATTCTATGGAGTTTGTACATGGTTGTTTTCAACTATTTTATGGAGATTTGGCTAATAGGGGCATACTATATCATCAACACATTATTTGGCCAGACAATTGTACATCTCAATTAAAGAATGCATGGATGTTCTATTGGTTGAGCAGGATGCACAAGTTGTCTAGAATTCAATATATGCAGAATTTCACAGAGGCTAGTCATGGAAAGGGAGAGCACGATGGTGTAGGCACATGCATCAAAAGAGCCTTAGCTCATGAAGAACTAAAGTAAAAAGATGGATCAATATTGACAAATTCAAAATCCATCATCCAATGGTGTAGCACTACAATGGGTCTAGGTAAGGAAGTTTAGTCTACAGTTCATAGATATTTTTGGTTGATAGATAATACTAATGTTGCACCATATGAGGATTGTTGCACACTAATAGGATCAATCAAGTTACACTCTTTTAGAAGTTTTGATGTAAGTTCATAGAGTATACACACACAAAAAATGACATGCTATTGTCCATCAAGTGTAGAGAAAAATTGGGATGACTGTGAGTTGACTGAATGGGTGGACAAATGAGATATACGAGTTTTGGACCCAATTGACACCTATTGTCCCCCACAAGCACTGAAAATGGTAGAGATGGATTCATCCATTGACTTTGACCACTTATCTAATATAGTCCAACCTAGTAATGCATATATTTATATATCTTTGTAATTTTAATATGTAACTTTATAACTTTTACCTATGTATTTTCTGAATTAATGACCACATTTTGTATATTTATCAATGCAAGCCATGTTTTTGCTACTATTGCACCTAAAGAAAATGAAGAAGGGAATGATTATTTTTTTTTCCAAGATAAACAAAAATTGGATCACTTAGTTATAGATGGTGAAGGTTTAGAGTAGCATATCGATGTGGTGGTTGTAATCGACACATGGCTTAGATGATATTCTATGAAGAACCCTAACTTGTGGTTATTACAAGATTGGCAAATAAAGAGGAAGATTCTTCATTATTCAAACCTTGTTGTTGCATAAAATGTCCACTTGATAAAATATGGTGGAAAAACACATAATAAGACTCTTTGGAAAGTTTGCGAGTCAAACCACGAGGCAATACTTGAAATATTAAAATGTAGAGCAAATCTAGTTGGTTCATTAGATTGAATAGGGAGAGAGGGAGAGGGAGTGGTATGGACTGGTAAGAATGTTGGGACATATGCCATTGACCCTAGGAGTTAGAGGGGTGAGTTATCTTTCATTTGCATTTGGTTTCATGTTTCGATCCTTTGTAGTTGGCAAGTTATTCAAGTTTTGTTGAACATGCCTAGAAATCAGCATTAAACCAAATGTTTCACCTAGTGCCTCGTTGTTTTGGCACTTTCCACCATGGGAATTTGATTCCCCTCAGTGGAATGCAAGACTTATTACTATACTTCATGATTTTATAGGTTTTATAGATGGCCAAGCAAGGAATGAATTTTTCCACCATACCCTATGTGTATGGCTCCATACATGCACCATTCAACATGTCACCACAGTCACTATAACTTTTGCTCCAGAGTGATCCAAGTTATATAACTTTGGATTTGGACTTGTTTCACATGCCCCTAGATGTTTTAATAATTGTTTTACAAATTTTCATGTATGAAAGGGTACCTATAGTGTAACTATAGCCTAATTAGGCCAATCAACACTTTTCAAATGTTGTTACAACAGTGGCTTCTAGTCTCTTCCAATTTTTGAGGTTTACATATGTTTTATATGTCCTAAAAGGGTGTTTGAATCTCACTTTAAACTATGTATTCATGTGGGGTTTTTCCATATTATGTTCAATTTATAGTTTGAAGGGCTACTAGCCTTTTCAATGGAAAACTATTATAAATGTATATTAGTGTTGTTTGGATACAACAAAATCACTTTATCTACTATATACAGACCTTAATAGGTCTAAGGTGTGTTTGTATTCCATTCCATGGTCATTGTTCTATTTTCATTCATGTTTGGGGGTATCTTCCTAGTGTAGAGCACCAAGGAACTTGGTTTATATTTTGGTTTTCATGCCTTTTTTACCTACTTAGGCTAGAATAAACAAACCTTGGATGAGAAGTCCATAGTTGTCAAAGAAAGACACCATTTTGTATGCTTAAGGCACTTTATGAAATTTATAAGCAAAAGTTGCTCATTAGGAAAATTCAGGATTTTTAATGTTTTTGGTCAAGAAATATTATGATTAGTTATTTTTAGTTGGTTTTAATTAAGTTGGAACCTTTTCCAAGTCCTAGAAGTGGAATCAAGTGAAAAATGTAAAAATTGCACTTTTTGTGCAAAGTCACATTGTTGAAAGTTATAAAACTTGCTCAAATTCGTAACATAGTGGGAAAAGGGTTATAATAATTAAAATATTGGTTTTAACCATTAAAATAGACATAGGAGATATATATACCTCATTTGTGAGGTCTGGAGGGCATTAATGTACAGATTGGAAGAAGTTACAAAGAAAGAAATTCAATTTTGGAGTCATTTTTACAATTGTTTGCATATTGCATGAACTATATGGATTTTTAGACTATATGTGATGGATTTTTGAAATAGAGCTTTGAATTAGCTTTCTTTTTCTTCTAGTCTCATCATTCTACGTGTTTTTTAACTCAAGTTATTGCATTTTTAGTGAAACTAGGTTTTTAGGACAACATTTTGATGCACACAGCAAAAATGGGCCTCCAACTACAATTTCCTTGGTTGAAATTTCATGGCCAGTTGGGAAATGGTATTTAGTAAGGCCCTTTTGAGAATTCTAACATTTCAAGACTGGTGGGTGTGTTTTGTGATTTTTCCAATCAAGCCCTAGGTCAAATACCATGAAGGATTTGTCCTCTTGTAGCATGTTGATTTGTGAATGGAAGGAGTTTGAGAATTGGTGAAGGGCTGAGCATTTAGAAATAAGTTATTTTAGTTTTGAAAAATATTTTTGAGCATTGATTTCATTTCCAAGCCCCCGTTTCCTACTAGTTGCTTTGTAAACCAAGCCTAGCTTGATCACTTAGCTTTGTGTTGCTTTGTAAAGGAAAGAGAATTCTAGAGTGGGGCTATAACTTGATGCTTTGGGGTTTGAAGTAACATTGAAAAGGGTATTCAAAAAACTAATTTTTTATGGGTCTTGTTTGAAACTTTATGAAGTTAGATTCCAAAAACCATTTTAGGAGGGCCAAAAGGGGCTCATAGGGCTACTAGGCCAAATTGGGGTTCGAGGCTTTGTGCAACTGTATGATTCAAACCAGTGGTGTAGTATATGGTAAATAGGTGCCCTAATATCATTTAACCTCTTATAACCCTTGGGACAAACTTCTAGGGTGTTTTCCTAGTACTAACTTGGTTGTGGGAGATTGGTGCAAAATACATAAAGTGGGCAAGTTTGGTTCT
The DNA here is from genome assembly GCA_028749045.1 of Cupressus sempervirens. Classification (NCBI taxonomy): domain Eukaryota; kingdom Viridiplantae; phylum Streptophyta; class Pinopsida; order Cupressales; family Cupressaceae; genus Cupressus; species Cupressus sempervirens. Next base: position 429,831,765 of record CM053787.1, on the reverse strand, counting down.
TTGTCCTTGGATTCTTGATGAAGTTGGAGAGCATGTTTCTTTTATCCATTGGAGGATTGGAGTGTGCTAAAACCTTGTAATAAGGTTAAATATTTGATAGCCAATTGGTTAATTTCAAGAGTGGGAAGCCCATTTGAAGCTTCTTAGTTGTGCTCTCTACATCAGTTCCCTTATTAGACTTTTGGAGAATTCTTATGTTTTGGTGCTTTTGAACTTAGGAAAACCTAGTGATTAGGTTCCTACCTTGTTTGGGTTGTGATAACCTGTGATAAGTTCATTATCAATGCTTGTGATAAGTGTCCCAGCACTAAGCCCTCTTTTTGGGAAATTTGAGGGATTCCAACTTTGTATGATTGCCTAGTGGCTTGCCTTTGAGAAGATTCCATTGTGCACTACTACATCACTACCTATTCTAAGTGAACTATCTAGGATCCTTACCTGTGTCTTCTTTGATGAGTCTAGAATGGGTGCTCCTGCACCAGTCATCTACTTGACTGGGACATGTTTGGGAATTGACAATCTCCATTTAAATTGAAGTCTCCATTTAAAGGTGGCAATGAGATTTTTGTTGTTATGTTAAGATAATCAATATATTTTGGTGAGAACTTTGAGGGATCATGCCCAGCTTGAGTATCCTGGCTTCCCAGGTCCTATAAATACAAGGTCATTAATGAATAGGCATTTCTAATTGAAACATCTGTGGTGCTGGAATGAAGTGCTGGTGCAGGAGCACTCTTCCATGAAATAATGAAATAAGGGTGCTTGGGTCATTTATGACCTTGTTCAATTTTATTTTTCTTGGTTTTCAATTAGACAATATTGTTGGATTCATAAGTTCACTTTTAACTCTTTTGTGTGGCCCATTAGCAATTTGGGTGTTTTATAAACTCGTTGCTCAATGAGGTCACAAGTTCACATTTTCTATAATTTAGGGTCACAAGGGAACATTTGCTATAATTTAGGGTCTATCACTTGCTTTAAGTCATTTATGACTCATTTAGATAGTTACAATGCCTTTAAGGCTTTAAAATGCAAAAATGCACGAAAAGTGCAAAAGTTGCTATGCAACTTTGCAACATTTTTTATAACTAAGAAAAAATGATTGTAATCATTCCCCCAATAGTCAAAACCTTTCAAATTTGGTTGGATAAGTTGGGGAAGACCTTCATATAGCCCTTTCAGGTGGGTGGAAGGTACAATGTAAGTTTTTGTCATTGAAATCAATAAAAGTAACCTTGTTTTCTACATTATAGGCAAGTTTTTTGAATGGTATAGACATGTATAGATGCATAGGTGGTTGAGCCTAACATTTATGGATGCATGATCAAGTTAGCTTTCCAATACAACTAGTTTGAGGTCCTGAGGCTTTATAAACTCAAGTTACACCTATTTTTTTGCAAACAACCCAAATTTTGAGGGTTTGTAGGGTTTTGAAGGAAATTGTTTCATAACTCCAGATTCCACCATAGGAAATTCATGGCCTTTGGTGGAATCCTTGTACTCCTAATGCAATTTGAGATTATTTTGGTTTTAGGTGAAAATATGCAAGGATAAGGGAGAAAGATGATGCCTTAGATGCATATACCTTGTATGCATCAACAAATAGTCCTGCTATAACAACATTTTAAGACCCCACAACTTCATGTTCTAGTCTGTAACTTTGTATTTAGCACTTTTTTGGCATTCCTCAACTAACCTAATTGGTTTCATGTTTTAGCACATGTGAAAAGGGTACTTTCTTTGTAATGGTAGCCTAATTAGCACTTTAGGCCTAGTTGATGTCCCACAGGTTACGATAGTTTTCTTGCTCATGGGATCTCTACAATTTGGGATTTGATAGTACATCAAAAATAGAAAATATCCATATTGATTAGCTTCTTGATTCCATTCAAAATATATAAGTTATAGGCCAAAATCCCATTCCTTGGGCTACTAGGAATTCAAGGGCTTAATGAAGGAACTATGCCATTTTCTCAATTTGGGGTTCTTAATTTTAGTCCACATGTCCATGCTGATGTAAGAAAAACATTCCTTGATTAAAAGTTCTTGGTTCCATGTCTAGAGTATATTTCATGTGTTAAGCCTTTATTGTTGTCAAGGTGTGAGTGTGGGGTCTTGGGTCTAGTTTAGGCTTTCAAAATTTGTTTAGGTGTTCTTGTGGGTTGTACTCTCCCAACCTTCATTGTTAGTGCCCCAACCATTTTCATAAAGTGTGTGACTAGATTCTTTGCCTACTAATGAGCCAATTTGAGGCTTCACTTCACATTGCTCCATGGACAATTCTATAGCACTCGCTACTTCTCTATCCAAAATTTTTGTGTTTGTGTACATGTGAACTCTTTCCCAATAGATGTAGATTTTGTCTCTTCATCCTAAGTAATTGGCATACCCTAGATGGCACTAAGATAAACATTTTCTTCTAAAATTTCCTTTTCTCTCAGATTAATCTCTCTATTGAGCAAGTTTTCTATATATTGCTTTGTATATTTAATAGATGTAGCTGCAATTCCTCTGTATATTAAGATTTCCTTAGTAAAAATGAGAAGGCATGGGAAGTGAGGGCAACTATTGGTCACTGTATTAAAAATATAGTTCTTGGCCATGCCACTGATGGGAATCATTTCAATCTTATTTTTAGAATCGATACCTCATTTTTCTTGAAAAAATAATATATATTATTTTCAATGTCTTTGCAATATCTAGTTGGTATCCAATTTCTTATTTATTTTCTTTTAATATTCATGGGAAAATAATACATTTGGTCACCTAATAGGTCCTAGGAATCTTAACTAGGGTCCTAGAATAGTCCTAGATGGACCCATTTGACCTAAATATGTAAAGAGCAAAAATTGCTCAAAAGTTGCAATGTTGCTCAAAAAGTTCCTTGAGTAACTTTTAATTTTTTTGTAAAAAAGTTGAAAATGGAAGTTTGGGAAGTTGTAACCATCCATGCTTAGGTATATGAGCATTGGAAACTGTTTTTCAAAGGTTAGAAGGTTTCTAGTCAGATTTGCATTTTTAAGCAACTTTTGCAATTTTGCATAAAAATTGCAACTGATGCAAAGTTCACTAGATTTCACTTCTAGGACTTGGAAAAGGTTCCAAACTATTAAAAAAAACTAAAAACACCTAATCCTAGGCTATCTTGGCCAAAAACTCAAAAAGATCCAATTTGGCCTAATTAGCAACTTTTTCTCATATCTTGCACAAAGTGGCCTAGGCATATATATCTTGCTCATATCTCTCTCACCATTCATCGTGAGATCAAAATATCTATTCTGTTAGCTCCAAGTGGCTGGGTAAACCCTAGTCTTAAGCTTTTCCCATCCTATTGAGTGTTCACACATTCTCAGGCATGCTGAACGGAAACACCCCTAAGAGTCACTAAATGCCATAGGGTAGTGATCTTTGACAGGGCATATCTTGAAGCTCATACAAGGTATGGATGAAATTCTAGGTGTTATAGTACCATGTTGCAGAGACCTACAATGACCTGTCTCACTTTTTGGAGATCTTACTCTATTTTTATTTTGCGATGCCATCTTGGGTGATGCTGAAACTTATAGTGTTGGCTAGTGCAAAGTTGCCAATTGCCAAATCTCCCTCACTGTTCATTGTGGGATTGAATTATCTATTCTATTAGCTCTAGGTGGCTAGGTAAACCCTATCCCCAAGCTCATTCTATCTTGTTGAGTGCTCTCACATTCTTGAGCATGCCAAATTGAAACATCCCTAAGAGTCACTAAATGCCATAGCACAGTGATATTTGATGGGGCATATCTCAGAGCTTGTGTGAGATATGGATGCAACTTTGGGTGCTATAGGACCATGTTGTAGAGACTTACAATAACCTCCATCAATTTTTGGAGATCTTACTCCATTTTGATTTTGCAATGCCATCTCCGGTGATGCTAAAACTTGTAGTGTTGGCCAATACAAAGTTGTCTACTGCCAAATCTCTCTCACCATTCATCGTGGGATCAAACTATCCATTTTGTTAGCTTTAGTTGGCTAGGTAAACTCTAGCCCCAAGCTCATACTATCTTGCTAATAACTCAAACATTCTCGGGCATGTTGAACCTAAATGTCCATAAGAGTCACTAAATGCCATAGGGCAACAATCTTTGATAGGGCATATCTTAGAGCTTGTGTAATGTATGGATGAAATACCTAATACTATAGGACCATCTTGTGGAGACCTAAAATAACCTCTCTCAATTTCTAGAGATCTTACTCCATTTTGATTTTGCAATGCCGTCTTAGGTGATGTTGAAACTTGTAGTGTTGGTCAATACAAAGTTGCAAACTACCAAATCTCCCTCATTGTTTGTCATGGAATCAAACTATCTATTCTGCTAACTCTAGGTGTCTGGGTAAACCCTAGCCCCAAGCTTGTCTCATCCTATTGAGTGCTCACACATTCTTGGGCACATCGAACCAAAATGCCCCTAAGAGTCACTAAATGCCATAAGGCAATGATCTTTGATGGAGCATATCTCAGAGCTCGTGCAAAATATGGATGTAATTCTGGGTGCTATAGGACCATGTTGCAAAGGCTTACAATAACCTCTCTCACTTTTTGGAGATCTTACTCTATTTTGATTTTGCAATGCCATCTTTGGTGATGCTGAAACTCATATTGTTGGCCAGTACAAAGTTGCTAACTACCAAATCTCCCTCACTGTTTGTCATGGGATTGAACTATCTATTCTATTAGCTACAAGTGGTAGGGTAAACCCTAGTCCCAAGCTCATCCCATCTCATTGAGTGCTTGAACATTCTCAGGCATGCCAAACTGAAATGTCCCTAAGAGTCACTAAATGCCATAGGGCATAAATCTTTGACGAGGCATATCTTGGAGCTCATGTGAGGTATGGATGCAATTCTAGGTGCTATAGGACCATGTTGTAGAGACCTACAATAAACTGTCTAACTTTTTGGAGATCTTACTCTATTTTGATTTTGCAACACCATCTCGAGTGATGCTAAAACTTGTAGTGTTGGCCAGTATAAAGTTGCAAACTACCAAATCTCCCTCATCGTTCATCGTTGGATTGAATTGTCTATTTTGTTAGTTCTGGGTGGCTGGATAAATCCTAGCCCCAAGCTTGTCCCATCTTGTTGAGTGCTCAAACATTTTCGGGCATGCCGAACTGAAACATCCCTAAGAGTCACTAAATGTCATAGGGTAGTGATCTTTGATGGGGCATATCTTAGAGCTCGTGTGAGGTATGAATGTAATTCTAGGTGCTATAGGACCATGTTGTAGAGACCTACAATAACCTCTCTCACTTTTTGGATATCTTACTTTGTTTTTATTTTATGACACCATCTCAGGTGATGCTAAAACTTGTAGTGTTGGCTAGTACAAAGTTGCCAACTACCAAATCTCTATCACCATTTGTCGTGGGATTAAACTATCTATTCTATTAGCTATGGGAGGCCATGTAAACCCTAGCCCCAAGCTTGTCCTATCTCATTGAGCACTTACACGTTCTCGAGCATGCTGAATCAAAACATCCCTAAGAGTCACTAAATGCCATAGGGAAATTATCTTTGATGAGGAATATCTCAGAGGTTGTGTGAGGTATGGATGCAATTCTAGGTGCTATAGGACCATGCTATAGAGACCTACAATAACCTCTCTCACTTTTTTGAGTTCTTACTCCATTTTAATTTTGCGATGCCATCTCTGGTGATGCTGAAACTTGTAGTGTTGGCATGTAAAAAGTTGACAACTGCCAAATCTCCCTCACCATTCATCATGGAATTAAACTATCTATTCTATTAACTCTGGGTGGTCGAGTAAACCCTAGTCCCAAGCTCATCCTATCCCATTGAGAGCTCACACATTCTCAGGCACACCAAACCAAAATGCCCCTAAGAGTCACTAAATGCCATAGGTCAATGATCTTTTATAGGGCATATCTCAAAGCTTGTGTAAGGAATGGATGTGATTCTAGGTGCTATAATACCATCTTTTAGAGACCTATAATAACCTCTCTCACTTTTTGGAAATCTTACTCTATTTTGGTTTTGTGATGCCATCTGGGGTGATGCTAAAACTTGTAGTGTTGGCCAGTACAAAGTTGCCAACTGCCAAATCTCCCTCACTGTTCATTGTGAGATCAAACTATCTATTCTTTTAACTCTAGGTGCCTAGATAAACCCTAGCCCCAAGCTCATCATATCCTGTTGAGTGCTTGAACATTCTTGGGCACACCAAATTGAAATGTCCTTAAGAGTCACTAAATGCCATAGGGCAACGATCTTTGATGAGGCATATCTCAGAGCTCGTACAAGGTATGAATATGATTATGGGTGCTATAGAACTATGTTTTAGAGACCTACAATAACCTTTCTCACTTTATAGAGATCTTACTCCATTTTTATTTTGCGATGCCATCTTGGGTGATGCTAAAACTTGTACTGTTGGTTAGTACAAAGTTTCCAACTACCAAATCTCCCTCACCATTCATTGTAGGATAAAACTATCTATTTCATTAGCTCTGGGTGTCCAAGTAAACCCTAGCCCAAAGCTTGTCCTATCCTATTGAGTGTTTGCACATTCTCTGGCACGCTGAACCGAAACACTCCTAAGAGTCACTAAATGCCATAGGGCAGCAATCTTTGATGAGGCATATCTTAGAGCTTGTACAAGGTATGAATATGATTATGAGTGCTATAGGACTATGTTGTAGAGACCTACAATAATCTCTGTCACTTTTTAGAGATCTTACTCAATTTTGATTTTGCGATGCCATCTCGGGTGATACTAAAACTTGTAGTGTTGGTCAATACAAAGTTGCCAAATGCCAAATCTCCCTCACCATTCATTGTAGGATCAAACTATCTATTTCATTAGCTTTGAGTGGTTGCATGTTCTCGGGCATGCCAAATCGAAATGCCCTTAAGAGTCACTAAATGCCATAGGATAGTGATCTTTGATGAGGCATATCTCAAAGATTGTGCAAGGTATAGATGCAATTCTAGGTGCTATAGGACCATGTTATAGAGACCTATAATAACCTCTCTCTCTTTTTGGAGATCTTACTCCATTTTGATTTTATGATGCTATCTCTGGTGATGTTGAAACTCGTAGTATTGGCTAGTACAAACTTGCCAACTGCCAAATCTCCCTCACTATTTGTCATGGGATCAAACTATGTATTATGTTAGCTCTAGATGGCTAGGTAAAGCCTAGCCCCAAGCTCATCCTATCCCATTGAGCACTCAAACATTCTCGGGCATGCCAAACCAAAATGTCCCTAAGAGTCATTAAATGCCATAGGGCATTGATATTTGATGGGGCATATCTCAGAGCTCATGCAAGGTATGGGTGTGATTCTAGGTGCTATAGGACCATGTTTTAGAGACCTAAAATAAAATCTCTCTCTTTTTGGATATCTTAATACATTTTTTTTTTGTGACACCATCTCAGGTGATGCTGAAACTTGTAGTGTTGGCTAGTACAAAGTTGCCAACTACCTAATCTCCCTCACCATTAATCATGGGATCAAACTATATATTTTTTTATCTCTTAGTGGTTAGGTAAACACTAGTTCCAAGCTCCTCCCATCCCATTGAGTTCTCAAAAATTCTCAGGCATTCCAAACTGAATTGTCCCTAAGAGTCACTAAATGCCATAGGGAAGTGATATTTGATTGGGCATATCTTAGAGCTCATGTGAGGTATGGATGTGATTCTAGGTGCTATAGGACCATGTTGTGGAGACCTACAATTAGCTCTCTCACTTTTTGGTGATCTTACTTTTTTTAATTTTGTGATGCCATCTCAGGTGATGCTAAAACTTGTAGTATTGGCCAGTACAAGGTTGCCAATTGCCAAATCTCTCTCACCTTTTGTTGTGGGATTGTAATGTCTATTCTATTAGCTCTAGGTGGATAGGTAAACACTAGCCCCAAGCTCTTGACATCTCATTGAGCACTCAAACATTCTTGGGCATGCCGAACCAAATTGTCCCTAAGAGTCACTAAATGCCACAGGGAAGTAATCTTTGACTGTGGCAACTGGATATGTCATCTCATCCAATGATGGAGACTCATGATCGAAGGTAAAGGGGTGATCATACACATCATTTTGAACATATTTTTTTTATGGTAAAAAGGAAATCCTTGTTTGTAAGGTCAAGGAACTTGAGGTCACCTATAAACCCAAGTTGCCTTAGTCCCAACAATTTTCCTTTTTTTGTTGTTTTTGTTAATAAGTTGACTCAATAAGTGTTTTGAGAGTCATTACACCTTATATAGCTGCATTTTATCACTAAATAGAGTTAGTGGAAGATGTTAATGATCTTCTTGGTTTAAATATAACAACTTCCCTTTGTGAAGAGTTGTCTAAAAATCAGCAAATTACATGTTGTTGCAAAGAAAATATAGTCATAGGATGTTGGAAGATTGTTTTCACTCATAGGAATTTGAAGAGTCTCAAATAGATGACAGACTAAAGTTTGTGAGATAGATATTAGGTGTTCCTTGAAGTGTTTAAGATGTTAGTTTGAAGCAAGAAGTTGATTATGATCCATTTCTCAAATTTGCTCATTTTTTCCTTATTGCTTCCCAAGTCCTGAATAGGGAAAGTGATCAAGTAGTTTTGTGAAGTTGGGTAGAAGTATGGTCAATGTTGTGACCAAGTTGGAAAGACTCTTTGAAGACACTTATGAAGGTGGGAAAGGTAGTTTTCCTTAAAAGTGTTCTTGTTGGGAATCCACTAGCTTTTGGCATGAGCACTCTACATCATTTTGGATGCAATTTCCATTAAAATGAAATACATGAAATGTACTTAAAATTTAAACAACAAAAAACAAGATATATATTATTTTAATCACCTAAAATTGGTCATGTAGACTATGAGCCCCCTTTCTAGCATTTTGACATAATTTATCTAATGGTTATTTTTGATCAAATCCTCAAAAATCTATTTATTCAATTATAAACTATGGTATGACCACTTTATCCCAAGTTCATATTTAATTAAAAGAACATGTCCCCCTTTTAATTAAATAAAACTCCCCACTCATCTCTTATCCTAAGTGTGCACACACAAAGCATTATTCCTATTTTAGAAATAAAAGAAAAGGTATTTTTGTCTACACATGAATGCGCATTTTTCTATGTGAGAGGAATCTTCTACTTTTAAAATAACTTTAATTCTCCACCACACATTTCAAACTCTATCAAAAGTTAACCATTAATTGTGATTGGTTGAGATAATTGTGCACACAGATCACTCAAGATGTATTCTTCTCCCATGATTATTCCTCTTTTTCCTCTTAATCTATTCCATCCATTTTTCTTTAAAAGGGAGGGCCCTCTCCTCATTCAAAAAAGCTTAGTCTCTCATGCTATTGTTATGTTGCAAGTTTTCTTGGTGATTTTGGAGACTTGGAGCATTCTTGCATTTTTTTATTTTAGCTTAGCTCTCATTCTACTTACATAATGGCATACCTTTTAGCTTAGTTTAATTTATGCTTTAGTTTAGTTCTTTTTTGTTAGCTTGCATTTCATTTAGAATCTCTCATTCTATGGTGCACCTTGCAAGGGTTGCATAGTTTGGTTCATTTGAGAGCCACCATCTCATAGCTTTTGTACATCATAGATAGAGAGCTATAAGATGGCTCTTGAGACTCCCTCTTCTATGGGTTCTCTTAAGAACAATGGTTTATAGAAGTGTGATACTTTTATGCACACATTTTTGGCACCCACCGTGGGGCTAGAACCAAGTTTCTAGCTCTATTTTATTCCTTTCATTTTTTTCACATTACCATTTCTAGTTTTTTTACAAAAAATTCTTGGACCTAATCAAGTGGTTTTGTAGGTTTATTACTTTGGTTTTAAGGCTAACCTTTGTGCAGATTTGTTTGAAGGCCAAAACCCTAGTTTTGAAAGATTTGAGCATATCTTCCAAACCGTTTTGATTTCAGATTTGAATTTTTTTTCAAAAGTTGGGAATGCATCACTCATGTCTCAATCTGATTTTTAGATCATTTTTGACTTGATTTGAATTAGTTATGAATTTTACCTTATTTTTAATTAAAAGTCATTTATAGTCACAAATCAGCATATTTTAGAGAAAAATTTACATTTTTGGAAATCTCTTTAAATTTTAGAGGGGGTCCATTCTTTGTAGTTTGAATTTAGAGGTCATATCAAGGCCCAAAAACTCAATTTGATAAATTTAGTATGTTTTGACAAAATGGGTCCCTAGGGCACAAATGAAGAGATTTTTTTGAATTTCTTGCATTTTTGGAAATCTCTCTAGTTGGGGCCTACTCTTTGCACTTCTATTTTTGGATCTAAAATCATAGAAAAAAAGTCCAATCTTGTTGACTAGGTCAAAAGAAAAGAGTAAAATTGAGAACATTTGTGACTAACTTGCACTTTCTTTGCACACACTTGGTTGGAAGATAACTTGGATTTTTTGAGGCAACTAACCACTTTGTGTTGCATGTCTTACTTGGTTGTTATGCTCTAACCTTGGTTGTTTTTTAGGGAGTTTCTCATTCTCATTGCTAAAAAGAACACATGTCAAAGCTTCAAATGCACAAGGGCTACTAAAAATTGCTTGCAGGGCTGGGTAAAGCATAATAACCAAACTTTCTTGTATTTCTTTTATTTCACGTGTGGCATCTACTAGTTGTTCATTCTTTTTTGTAGGAACATTAAACTTGCAATTGAAATTCCTTGGTGACAGGAGAGTATGCTCTTCACCCTTGCAGTGAATTAGAAATCTTGACCCACCTTTGGATTTTGAAAGAAAGTGGGTAATTGAATCTTCTTTGTGTGTTTGGGGAAAGCAATCAAGGTAGGAGAGTATGCTCTTCACCCTTGAGGTGAATCAAAAATCTTGACCCTTGAGAGTGGATCCATTTTGTGGTAGTTAGGATCCTTTAGAGGGCTTGCTCTTGGACAACCTAAGAGGAACGACCCAAGTGGGGACAAACAAATTACCCAACTATTCCAACCCACTATAATCTCAAGGCTATCAAGGACACAAAACCTTGTTATACATAGCACTTATCTTACCTAGTGTGATTTCTTGTGGGATTGTGATCATGAGAAGATCACTAGGGAGGAATGCTTCAGGTACTCTTGTGGTCACAAGACCAATTACTCATCAAAAGTTGAGGTGTCCCATATCAGGAGAAAGAGGAGTGCTATGAATGGAAACCCTTTCTAAACACCTTAGGTTAGTATCTACCCTATTTTTCTGCTCAACTTCTTGGTGCAAGGATCGATCCCAGTGGATTACCCAGATCACCCCAAAATTTTACACTCACCATTTGTGTTCCCTTGGTTATGCTTATGAAATTTCCATGAAAAAGCCAATATCTCTTGTGGGAAACCACTTGGTGTGAGGTAAGGAGCATCAAGTGTGGGCCAAGTTATTGAGTAATGAACCATGACTTCTGTTTAGATATTGCTTGATGTGTTCTTGAATGTGCTAGACTTGTAGAAATATTTTGAGCATACACATGATGATAGTTCTAGGGCTTTATTTTAAGACCTCACATATGCTTGTATCATGCAAGGTTGCTTTATCTCTTGCTTTATTGTTTGAAGACTACTCCATGTGTCACTATCTTGCTTGGAAATAAATTGCTTTTGAACATCAAACTTGCTATGCTATGAACTATTGTCAAACTTCGTCAACCAAGTCAAAACATCAAGTGCAAGAATTTTCTTGTGTTGCTTACTAAGGGGAGTTTCATTATTTGGCTTTGATTTGTTATTTCTCTAGTGTTTAAACATGCTTAAAGTGGCTCTTTGGTCTTAGTACTCTTGGTCTTTTTGTCTTCATGGTCTATGTCCACTTGCTAGTTATCTATTTGCTAAAAGGATGGTTACCTTGATTTCTTGACTACACTCTTAGGTTGGGAAAGTTGTTCAATTGTCACCCTTCTTGCTCTATCTACTTGGCTATTTGTCTTCTTGCATAGATCTTGACTTGAGTCACTAGTGTTGTAAGTTTCTTGGACACTTTCTTGATAAGTCACTTTACTCTATCTTTACTATTTTGGTAAGTGAACACTCTACCTCTTTAGTTTGGACATAAAGTTATCTTGTGTCACCTTATTAGCTTCCTCTAGTCTCCTTCATGCTTGATTATCTTTCTACCACTATGGAATTCAAACCTTGTGCCACCAAACCTCAACCAAATCTAGATGACCATGATATCCTCAATGCCACTAAAGAGTTTCAAGATCTATACGCTCAATCCAAAGAACTAGAAGAGACAAATGATCTTTCTTACCTTCATTTCTCTAAGCTTATGATACAAATGAAGTCTAAACTTGAGAAAAGGTTAGAGGAGAAGATTTCATTCTTAAATAAATCTGCCTTAAGACCTTTACATTCACATGGTTCATCTTCTTCAAGGTTTTCATATTCCACTCCAAGACATCAAATGTCTTCATCTTCTAGATCTAAAGACCTCCTTCGAGAGAAAGAAAGTGATACCTTCTTTGAGCCTATTCCAAGCTATCATGATTGACCTATCTTTGACCAAGACAATGATGAAGACATGGATTCATACCATTCACTTGAGAAAAAAGAAAAAGACTCTAGACATAATTTTTATAGAACATTTTCTCCCTTATAAGATTCTTATGATGACACTTTGCAAACACTTCTTCACACCAAGCTCATCACATTACCTAAGTTTAGCTCATATGGAAACCCATTCTTGGATATCTATTGTGCTTATCAGTGACATAATGAGCATAGTACTTCAGATTGCATTGAGCTAAAACATAAAATCCAAGATCTTATTGATAATAGAATTTTTGATACCTCTAATGATTCATGTGATGAGGATAATTTTCTTGAGAAAGATCATATTAATGAACCTTTGTCTAGTAATAGTTTCCTTGATACCTCCACTTCTTCCAACACTCATGCACCTCCCAATACTTCAAATCTTTCCATCATGCCTCTATCAAATAAAGAACCTAATGTTTTTCATGTACATTATGCCTAACCTCAAAGGCTACCTCTAAAAGAAACTCAAGCTACTCTTCACTTGGCTGCAAACCTTTTCCATGCTACTAATCCTAAATATCCTCAACCTTCATGTACTACTATGCCTACTCCAAACACTACTCCATTCACTCTTCATTCTCCTTTGTCCTTAGAAGTGGATCCATGTCAAGAGGACTCTCAAAAAGAAAAAACTATAAATGTCAAGAAAGATCAAGATTAAGAACCCTTTCATCTCCTTCAAAATTTCACCCCTCTGCATCCTATGTCCTTTCCATCCCCCAAGTATGATAAAGATACCACTTCCATTATCTCCCTTGAGCTTAGTAAAAATTATGAGAAAATTTCTCTTCATATGCTATCCAAAGCTACTTGTCAAGATCAAAGCATCCCCTCATGTTCTACTTCTCCACATCCACTTCAAAATTGTGCTCAAGCTTCAAGTGCTCCTATTAAAAATGTTGTTCCTATCAAAGCTACTCATGAGTCTATTGATGGCTTTGACCATGTTGCTCACTCTAATGATGTTGATATCCCTTTTCACTATCCATTTGCATCTCCTAAGTCTATCCTTGGTCCTCATCCATCAAAGCTAAAGTCTTCAAACCTTCCATCTATATTGGGACCTTATGTTCCTCCATTTCCTACATTTTTCACTCCTAGCTCTCCCATCATACCTCAAGATCAACAAAGAGAATCATTCTTGATGAATTTCCACCCATCTATGCATCTAAACTAGTCATATTATCCTTATTCATCCACAAATCCCAAGTCCTTTCAAAGTGAGAATAAACCTCAAAATCCATTGAAAAATAAAGATCACTATGTCTCATCTAATCGATATGTGAATGCAAAAAAAAAATTCAAGAGACAACCAAGATCCACTATTAAAAAGGCTAAATCAAAGAAAATATGGCTTCCTAAATCAATTATTGAAGAAATGTGTTTTGAAGTATCCAAAGGAAAATCTAAAGCTATCTGGATTCCCAAGTCTCTTTTGAAAGACTTGAATATTGAAAATACTTCAAAGTTGACATTCAAGCTTCCAAAGGCTTCCATTCCATCTTCTTCCAAAAATATTCCTTAAAATATTCCAAAGCCTTCCACTCCACTTTTTTCCAAATCTCTTCTACCACCTCATACATCTAAACCTCAAGCTATTTCATCCATGATTCCTCCATCATTCCAATACCCTTCAAGGTGTCTGTCAATGTTGATCTTGTCCAATATTTCAACTACCCTCATGAAATCCTCTAAAGCTTACACTTACTTTCTATAGATGAACTCTTATCCTCAATATATTATTCCTACTACCATTTCTCTTTCATCACCCTATCAACATCTTTGAGCATACCTTTCTATGGTCTTGGCTTATCATGACTTATCTTTCCTATAGGAGCACTATCTACATTCAAAAAGCTTGAGCTCTTTCTAAAAATTCAAAAAAAAGGGAAAAAATAGAAGAAATGAAAAAAATGAAAATATGCCTTGGTGAAAACCACTTCTTGTGGCACCTTGGTAACAAAAGTAAAGAGAAATAAATTCATCCTATGGTGAAAACTACTTCTTGTGGCACCTTAGATAAGTACCATGATGAAAACCTGGCAAACAAACATCATGTGTAATTCTTCCATCATCCATCTATCCCCTCTTCTCTCTTTGGGCTTGACAATGTTGAGCTATCTTTACATATTGGCTATCTTATCCACGAGATTTTCTATTGTGCTCTCCCATTCACTCATAGCCTCCATCTTGAGCTTTATTCTTATTCCTCTATCCCATTACTATCCTATCTAGTTGACCCCTGAGTCTTGATCACAATAAATAAAACATGGTTCTCAAAGGTGTCTTTACATGGCTACTCTTTTGGACTACACACTACATGCTATCTCACTTGTTGGCTTCACTACTTATCCTACATGCTATCTTGCTCATTACTTCCATTGCTTATCCAAAACATACTTAATCTGACTATTTCACCTCTTTCCCTAGCTTGGGTACTTTTGAAGAGTCAGTCCTTGAGGATCAATTTTACCTACTTCATACTCCTTTCTTATCCATCTCTTCTTATCCACTGGGTTGTTTCTCCATCATGTCCTATACCTTGCTAAACATTGGGAGAAAATGATGTGATCTTTCTAGAGAACTAGTAATCTCTAAATCATTCTAAAAATCCAAAAAAAATCATATACAGTCCTGAAAAAAATTCTAAAAATAAAAAAATGTCTTGAAAAAATGATCATCTTAGTGAAAACCTAGCAATAGGCACTTTGATGTATCACCAAAAAAAATTCAAAGATACAATAAAGAAAAAAAATTGAGAAAAGTCCTTACAAATTTTTCCAAGTGGTGAAAACCTAGAAACAGGAGCTACTTGAGACCCTTGCACATATGTCTATTAGTCTCAATCACACACTCTGCAACACATTTCCTTGCTCAAGATTGTTCCTTGTCCTCATCTCAGGGGCATAGCTACTTAGCCTATTGAGGTATTCTTGTGCATTAGGGTTTCTTTGGCAACTCACAAAACAATATTTCTCAACACTACCCCCTTTGACATCAAGTGTTTTTCAACACTTTTTAGATAGTTTACCTATAGTCTAGGGTGCTACAATAATTCTTGCTATCAGATTCAAGTCTTGAAGAAATGTTTGAGTGACTCTCTCTCTCTCT
The DNA here is from genome assembly GCA_028749045.1 of Cupressus sempervirens. NCBI lineage: Eukaryota > Viridiplantae > Streptophyta > Pinopsida > Cupressales > Cupressaceae > Cupressus > Cupressus sempervirens. The sequence continues at coordinate 429,816,094 of CM053787.1, read as the reverse complement.
CTCACACACACACACTTAAACCATTAAATGACTAAACTATGCTAATCTTTATCTTCTTTGTGTGTTGTCTGTGATGATTTCTTTACTATGTGTTCCCTCCCTAATAAGTCTTTCAAGGATGTCATGGACTAGAAGACTAGGGGCATGGGGCATGTTTTACTTGCTTTCTACTTGTGGAAATACTCTGTTAGTCTAAGGTGTTTAGAGCATTCATGCTTGTCCTACATGACACTTTGGACCTACAATGCATCATCCTTGTCTATTTTTTCAAGACTACACTAGGGGGTTATCCTGGCATTTATGCCTTGATACAGGTGTAATCTTGCTATACTAAAATTAGGAAATCTAATTGTATTAGTCATCTTGACTTGCATGTCTTTGATGCTTAGATTGGATTTTCACATACCTATCTGATACTGATCATATTCATATCCTCATAGTTTTACTAGTGATGATTGTATGATCTTATGATGTCCCTGATAAGGCTCAATGATAAAAACTAGGACCTACTTATGTAACCCTTGCAATTGCACCTTTTCATACTAGCTTACATTCTAGGGTTCATTCTAGCTTAGCTTTTCATTTTGCATGTTGAGAGAGCTCTCTTCTTTATCTTTCATGGACTTTTTAGCTAAGTATGTTCATCAATTTCTTGCCTCTTCTTGATCTTATATTATCTCTTCTTTTCTATCTTACCATCTCATCTATGCTTTTGACCTATCTTTGCTAATCTCGACATCCTAGATCCATTTTTAGGATTAAAATCCAAATTTGGCTTCATCTCACTAGTGGATATCTACTTTGCTAGGTGGTAGTATTCATCTTAGATTCTGACATTGTCTTTCTTTTCCTAATGTTCGGTACAACTACTATCAGGCTGTACATTCAAGATTTTCTATCTGTTTCTGTATTTTGCTCTTTAGAATTAGATATCTATTACTACCTACTTGGCTTTTGTTTTCTTTGACATAATGTGTTCTTAGATTGATCACACATTAGTCAAAGAGGGGCAAATGTAATCACCTAAAAATGATCATGTCAACTATGAGCTCCCTTTCCAACATTTTCCCATAATTTATCTAATGGTTATTTTTGATCAAATCCTCAAAATTCTATTTATTCAATTATAACCTATGGTATGACCACTTTATCCCAAGTCCATATTTAATTAAAAGAACATGTCCCCCTTTTAATTAAATAAAATTCCCCACTCATCTCTTATCCTAAGTGTGCACACATAAAGCATTATTCCTATTTTAGAAATAAAAGAAAAGGTATTTTTGCCTACACATGAATGCACATTTTTTTATGTGAGAGGAATCTTCTACTTTTAAAATAACTTTAATTTTCCTCCACACATTTCAAACTCTATCAATAGTCAACCATTAATTGTGATTGGTTGAGATACTTGTGCACACAAATCATTCAAAATGTATTCTCATCCCTTGATTATTCCTCTTTTGCCTCTTAATCTCTTCCATCCATTTTTCTTTAAAAGGGAGGGCTCTCTCCTCATTCAAAAAAGCGTAGTCTCTCATGCTATTGTTATGTTGCAAGTTTTCTTGGTGATTTTGGAGACTTGGAGCATTCTTGCATTTTTGCATTTTAGCTTAGCTCTTATTCTACTTACATTATGGCATACCTTTTAGCTTAGTTTCATTTATGCTTTAGCTTAGTTCTTTTTTTGTTAGCTTGCATTTCATTTAGAATATCTTGCATTTGCATTGCATTTTATTCTAGATTCTTGGATATTGGCACCCGTGCCTCTACTCTTTGAATCTCTCGTTCTATGGTGCACCTTTCAAGGGTTACAATGTTTAGTTCATTTGAGAGCCACCATCTCATAGCCTTTGCACGTCATAGATAGAGAGCTATAAGTCAGCTCTTGAGGCTCCCTCTTCCATGGGTTCTCTCAAGAATAATGGTTTATAGAAGTGTGATACTTTTATGCGCACAATTATGATAGCCAATAATCTCATACATGAACAAACATATAATGTATTATGATAACCAATAATGTCATACATGAGCAAACATAAAATATATATTATGATAACCAATAATGTCATACATGAATGAACATATAATATATTATGATAACCAATAATGTCATACATGAACAAACATATAATATAAAATGATAACCAATAATGTCATACATTAACAAACACATAATATATTATGATGACCAATAATATCATACATGAACAAACATATCATATATTAACCAATAATGTCATAAGTCTAATAATTTCATGCATCAAATATATGTCATACATCAAATATAAATTTCATATACATCAAATTTATATCGATACATGCTAATTAATTAATCATTCAATGTCAATACATGCTAATTAATTAGTCATTCAATATACATACAAAATCTGATCAAATTAGTTTATTATAATTGTAATTTACCTATGTGTCAATGCCAAATGTCTAATTCAGGAACTAATCAGTGACTAGCCCATCATCCATACTATCTCCAACATGACTGCCAATATGCATAAGGATCCAGATGATGTACACACGTGATCAAAATGCACAGAAGGCTCCTCCTCAACTAATGGACTCATGAAATGAATGAGGGTCTGCATCAAAGCTTTAATAGTCACTAGAGTGCTGGTCTCTACATGTTCCTTCACAACTAAAGGAATAATCACATGGTCACCTTGTGGCTTGACAATCGGTGCCCTAACTACATTAGGGTCATGATGTACCCCTAACCTCTAATATGATGACCCCCCACCTCTACCCTGAGATTCTAATTTATCAAAATAATTAGGGATCTCCCCAAGGACAAATTCGTAATACAATTTCTTTAAGAAATATATTGGAACCTCGTGATTATTGTAGGGAGGGGCATCAAAGACCATCCAAAATCTATCCCTAAAGTTATTTCTAATACCATCATGTATGTACCAATGGATGGGGAACCTTTTAGTTGTTTCTTTAACTATATTTTTTTCACTAGGCTTTTTAAAAAATGCAAAAATGCTAGCTTTTGTTATTTCTTTTTTTTACATCTTGATATGATAATTTGTTTACATAATATCTTCTTACATGCCAAATATCCAACTGACCAATAACAGAAACTACATGGGTCATAATGGACTCGAGGGAGGATGCCAATTGTGCTCTCATTGGATTATTTTGTCCACAAGCTTTCAACCTACCAATGAGTGCTTCTAATTCATTTTTCCCTCTTTCTATTTCATTCATAATATTTTCTTGGGTGCCAAGAGGAGGTCTTCCAATCGGTGTAGGTTATAGAATTTCTTGCTTTTGTTGTGGAGGGTTTTCATTTTGATTTTGTTGATCTGGTTGGGGATTTGGCGGTTGATTATTTACATTTCCTAGTCAAAAACCAATTGCAATCTAAATAAATAATCAAATTCAAAGAAAAATTTAAAAATCCTACAAAATAATGTAAAAACTTACAAAGCAATGCAAAAACATATAAAAAAATGCAAAAAAGAGAGTAGAAAACATACTATGAGATCACGATCTTGAACTTAGCAACAAGGAGGCATTTTTAGGAGGTGGGTGATGAAATTCTGTGACTTCTTCAATCCATGTGCGTGCTATTTGTGATAAATGGAAAACCAAATGTAATGGTAAAATGGGCCAGGGGTTTATAGCCCATTTATTAAAAAAAATTCTTTTTCAAAGTGTGTACATGCTATTGTATGTATGCACTTTGCAAAATTTTAAAAAAAAATTAGGTGTCATGTTTTTGGCACCACAACTTGGTACACATACCCCAAGTGGACCTAACAAATCTGTGAAATCCTATATGGTAACATCAATTAGTAATGTATGTATGTCCTTTAAATGAGGCCACTCTTTTTAGTCAAGCATAGGGAGCGATAAGGTCTAGATGATATTTTGGTGAAATCCTCTAACAATTCCACTTTAACAAAGTGTATACAACCTTTAATAAGGTTGAATCCCAGCAGAGCTCACTTTGGAAGAGTGAAAATTTTGGACTATTAGTCCTAGGTGGTATTTCACTTCATATGCTTTTCACATTAAAATCATGGTGTTAATTGCATGATTGTTATTTGTGTTGCAAGATTTTTTGTATGTTCTAAAGTTTATTACTGTTAGAGTAAATAATTAATTGTTAATTATTTATTCTATTACTTAAGCTTACTTAGGTAAATGTATTTATTTAATATTTTTTTTTCAATGCATGTAATGGTTAGTTGTTGACAACACAAGAGTTTGTTCCCTTCTAGCATGTTCCACCTTTTGTGGATATGTGCTGAGTTGTCATCCTTATCTTCTACCACCTTCTAGCTTGTTCTACAAGCTTCCATGAGCTCTTTATAAGTAGGCTCTCTCATTGTATTTTCATAAGGCATTTTGCATATTGTAAATATATTTTCTTCTTGTGTTTGCACATATTGTCTCTCATGTCCGTTTAGGGTTTTTCCCTTGCTCCTCGCTCTTCCTTCCTTGGCTTCTCTTTGATATGTTTTTGCATGCAGGTGATCTTGGGCATCTTTCAAGTTGGCTTTCCTCAACTCCAACATGGTATCAGAGCCTTCCTGCTACTGCTTGGTTGAAAATTTTTGAAGCCGTGATTTGGAGTCACAAACCCTAGTTTGTTTGTGCATTTTTTCTTCAAATCAGGGGATTAGCAATTTTTTGGAGCACTTTCAGCCCAAACGAACATCACCATTGGATCCGAAAGGTCGTTTGCAGTCAGGATTCATATAAAACTTTTTTTTTGGAGACAGAGCTCCGGGAGGCAAAATTTTTTACTTGCAGGGTCTGCTGTACGAACTGTACTAACGCAGTGCGAAAAAAAATTCAAAAAAATATATTAAAAAATGTGCCATCGTAGTAGTGTCGAAGCACCACCCAGTGATTGCTCGTGTTTCATTTGGCCTGGCTATGCAACCTGACCTCCTCCCAGCGGCACCTTTGAAAACTTCGGCGGTGCTCCATCGTTCCCGCCGCTCAGCCTGTGTCTGTGCTATGCTCTGTTAGTGCTGTTTCGATTGCCTCCACCTAGTCTCCACTAGCTGTTCCTACCTCTATGTTGCTCGAAGTTCACTCCACCAGAGACCTCAGCTCTCGTGTCGCTTTGCCTCTGCTCACAACCAGTCAGCACTGTTACGAGGTTTCCTGCCACTTGGCATAGTGTGCAGGTGACATGTGGCATGTGTGCCATGTGGCACATTTCCACATGGCCACTGCCATGTCACCTGCCACATCATCTTTTCCATGTGGACCTACCACATGGCATGCCATGTGGCTTCTTTTTGCTGTGATGACTTTGAAACTATCAAATTTAATCGCCTGACTTAGTGACGTCAGTGTTGCATCATCAAGCCTCTTGCACATCTCCTAGGGTCATTTTTGACCTACCTTTGATTTTTTGGCCATAACTTGAGCATACGAAGTTATTTTTCTGATCCTAAAGAAGCACCAAAAAGTTGGTTCCAAGACGAAGACATTGGTGTAGGTATTTTTAGGTTTTGATGCTTTTTTATTGCCCATTTTTTTTGTTGAAGTCTAAAGTTCTATTTTTGACTCCGATAAGCATATCTTTTGCATCCCATGCCTATTTTTTGAAAACTTTATATTTTTGAAAAGTTGGTTCTGTCACCTTTTCAGAAATATAGTCCTTTTCCTTAGTTTTTTTTTCTCATGCTCTTTTTATCATATTTTTGGCATTTTTGCTATATGGTGGATATCTTGAGTGTTTTAGGCCCGAGGATCATTTTTCTAGCATGGTTTCTCTTGTTTTAGGCTGTACTTTATTTTGAATCAGCTTGTTTTTAGTTTTGATCATTGTAGCTATCATTTTAAAGCATTTTTATGTATCTCACTGAGATAAAGTGCCACTTTTGCATTTCGAGGACCATGAACATTATTTTGAGTTAGTTGTACTTGCACTATTTTCATAAAGCACCATGGGGGGGATAGTTGTTTGCTATTTTAGGCCTTCTCCCTTTGTCAAGTGAGTATCCCTTCCATGACATTAGCCCCATGCAGAGTCATTTTGACCATATCTTTATAGGTGTCTGTACCTCTTTTCCTCTCTCGTCTTTCTTGGTTCGTCTGCAGAAGACTTTGGCCCACCTTTTTAGTTGCCTATCATCGCACCCCATCTGCATTAAAGGGGGGTTATGCTATTGTTCTAATGCATCCATGGTTCAATGGTTCAATAGTGTGAACTATGTATTCAGTGGTTGATCCTATGTACGAGGTGATTGCAGTGGCTGGCTACCTATGCATTTTGATGAGATGGATCATCTACCATATAGACATGCTTAGTTCGTGCCTTCTTCTTCCATGGAGATTTTTTAGATTAGCAGTTTGGCATATTCGTGGCTTCTTCATGCTTCAGTGATGCTTCTTCATGATCAATCCTTGTTCCTATTTTAGGGGACATTTCCCTAGTTAGAGGCTTCTTCAGTTCTTCACTAGGTTCTTACCTCTTTTTGGGGGAGGGTTTTTCCCATGTGGTTTTCTCTCTTTTCACATTTCACAGAAGTTGCATTTTCTTGCATTGTTCATGGGTACCTAACATGGCCTCATTGTCGGGACCCATTCTTTATTTCATCTTAGTTTTGTGAGCTTAAGGCATTTCCCTAAGTTGCACTTAAGGGGGGTGTTAGAGTAAATAATTAATTGTTAATTATTTATTCTATTACTTAAGATTACTTAGGTAAATGCATTTATTTAATATTTTTTATTTAATGCATATAGTGGTTAGTTGTTGACAACACGAGAGTTTGTTCCCTTCTAGCATGTTCCACCTTTTGTGGATATGTGCTGAGTTGTCATCCTTATCTTCTACCACCTTCCAGCTTGTTCTACAAGCTTCCATGAGCTCTTTATAAGTAGGCTCTCTCATTGTATTTTCATAAGGCATTGTGCATATTGTAAATAAATTTTCTTCTTGTGTTTGCACATATTGTCTCTCATGTCCGTTTAGGGTTTTTTCCTTGCTCCTCGCTCTTCCTTCCTTGGCTTCTCTTTGATAGGTTTTCACATGTAGGTGATCTTGGGCATCTTCGACAACAATTACATCTTGGAAATAACTAAATAACAACTAGATAATAACTAAGTAAGATTATTGATACTCAATAAAGAAAGGAATAATGAGTTAACAAGTTTAGATTAAAGTGAATGATAAGAGTTGATTGATGTTTACACCGAGTGATTATTGTTGGATTTTATGATATTGTATTGGTACTAAAATGCTTGAAGGGACTGTGTGATAACAAACATAAATTTTTCATCCCCCCTCTCAGTTATCTAGCAAATTGGTATTAGAGCTAAGTGCTTAGAAAAAGAAGTTTAAAGGAACTTGAGCTAAAGATCAAAGATGTATAAGAGAGAGGTACCAAAATTGAACAATGAGAAATTTTCTTCCTAGAAATACTAAATGAAGATGCATCTTTCTAGTATTGGAGATGATGTCACATACTACTTAGAAAATGAATATACTACCCCATCTAGTCCCCTAATTTTGGAATAAATGAATGAGAAAACATTCACAATAGTCTAATTTTTGAGATTTTATCTACTCTCAATGATGTTGAATTTGATGATATCAAAGACTAAGCTAATGCTAAGAAAATGTTGGATAAACTAAAACTATTGAGATCTGATTGAAAATATATTTTTTGAGAGATTGTTGAAACTAGATTGAAAGAGGGAGATTGTTGAAGAAGATTGTTTGTTTCAATCATTGTTTTTCCACTAATGTCAAGCCTATTGTTTTTTGGTAAGATAATTGATTATAAGATTCAAGTACTATCATTTATTTGATTTATGAAGAGGATTTGATCAAAAGATGTAACAATAGCACCTAAAGGAAAGGTTGAGTTATGATTATGTAATGAAGTAAAATAATCAGTTAAGATAGTGATAACATGATGTATTGATAATCTACTTAAGGTTACAAAGGTTGGTTACATTAAGAAAAAATAGAAGAACACGTTACACAAAGTTTGTCCACCAAGCTTGACCGAGTGTATAGTAGGTGCTGAGAAAAGTTAGTGCAAGCCGAGAAAAAATTAGTTGGAGCTGAATAAAATTTTATTCTAGTGTATGCCAAACAAAATAATAGATGTTGAGTAAAGTTTAGTTGATGCCAAGCACTAATAAATTTTAGTTCATGCTAAGTAATTTCACAATGGATACCAAGCAATGTAGTATGTGCCAAGCATCATAAGCTTGATAATGGTGAGCTATTGCATTATTTAAAAGATCATGGATTCGATGAATCTAAGCTAACAAATTTTTTCTTGGATTGTGTGAACCAGGTGGAAGATAAGGTTTATGAGCTAGTGGCATAGAATTCAAGGTAAATCATTTTTAGGTGAATTCAAAGTGGATTCTAGGAGAAGTTTCTATAAGAGATATGAGATATGGGGTAGATACATTGCATCCTACCTAATCCATGTAAACCTTGAGTTGGACAATGGAGAATGAGTGGAAAAAGATCTTAATTTCCTATTTATAAGAATGGTTGGTCATGAAGCAAAGTTGTCATGTGTGAGAACCTAAGGGAGACAAGGAGTCAAGTGTTTTGCTTCATCAAGTAACCTAAGAGAAGAGTCTGCAATGGCATGTTAAGCAAGAAGGCTTAAGGAGATGAATGCTTGAAGGGTTAGCAAGCTATCAGAGCTGTGAATTATGAAGGCCAAGAAAAATTGAGGACTAAATAGAGATCTTTAATCTACAAGTGAAGTTGTAAGTTGTATCAGATCAAAACCTTATTGTTACTCTCTAACAATTGTATCAGTCTAGGGTAAATCTTTTGGATTAAGGTTGACCTAATAGTCATTTGTAAATATTTTAACTAGGTGACATTCTAAGTGAATGGTCTAAAGTCCTCTAACAAGATTCACTCCTAACAAGGTGATTGAAATTCTTTAACATGGTCATATTTAACAGTGTATGTTGTAGCCTTTAATAGGGTTGGCCTTTCATAGGGCATCACTTCAGAAGAGTGAAAAGAGTAGCATGTTACTAGTGGTTTTTCAAAAATTAACTTTCTATGTAAATCATTGTGTCAAGTGTGTTGATGAATTTGTTACATTTCATGCTTTACATTTTTTGCAAGTTGATTTGACTGTAACCTACAATTTTTTAGTGATTGCATAATCTTATGGATGCATACATGGGTATAAATGTTTTATGGGTTCACTAAACTATGAAATTTTTTATTTATACATTTGGACCTTGGATAATTGATTCACCCCCCCTCTTAATTATTCTAAAGTATTCTAACATTTGGTATTAGATTCATCTACTTGAGAGAACTATTAAAGGTACTAGAAGCACAAAGATCAAGATGTCTAAAAAGAAGTAGCCAAGCTCAATAGAGATAACTTTCCTATATGGAAAAGTTTGACGAAGCTACACCTTGGAGCACTTGGAGATCATGTAAAATCTACCATTTCTGTGGAGCATGTTGATCCTACTGATGCCTCAACTACTGAAGATATGAGGAAGAAGAACACAACTAGGCAATGCTAGAGATTGCCTCTACCCTAAGTTATGTTGAATTTGATGATATCAAAGGTCTTGACAATGCAAAGAAAATGTGGGATGCCCTAACCACTATCTATGGAGGAGATGCAAATGTTTTAAGAGCCAAAGCTAAAAGTCTCAGAGGTAAGTTTGATGATATGAGAATGGAAGAAGGTGAGAATATTGTTCAATATGTTGAAAGGATAAGAGAATTTGTCAATGCAATAAAAGGAGCTACTGGTAATATAGATAATGATATTGTTTTAAGAAAATTTTTGAGAAAAGTGTTACCTATATATTCTATTAAAGTTTTTGCAATTCAAGAACTAAGATGTATTCTAGGGAATAAGCTATCACTTGGAGGTCTTCTAGGTAGACTCACTACTTTTGAGATATCTAACTTTGATAATTACAAGTCTGAAAAGATTGAATCTACTTTCAAAGCTAAAGTATCATTAAAGGAACTTGATGAGAAGAAAAAGAAGAAAAGAAGATGTATGTCTCTAGTGAGAATGATCCAAATGAGGAGGATGTCAAACAACTTGAAGCACTACTAGCAAGAAGATTCCACAAAGGTAAAGGCAAGTTCAAAGGTAAGTTACTCATTACTCATCATTTGTTTCAATTGCAATGTGGTTGGTTATATTGTTGCTAGATGTCTAGAGAAGAAGAACTACAGAGGTGGTGACAAGTACAAGAGTAGAAGAGTAGAAGAGATAAAGACATCAAAGATTACAAAGACAAAGGGAAGAAGTCCTACTACATTTTTGAAGAGGAAACAAAAGATGATTCTAATGAACATGATGATGAGGTGGTATATGTTGCAATGAAGAATGATTCTAATGAAGATGAGGCAACTGCACTCATAACTTGTGTGAACAAGAATGATAGATGGATCATTGAAAATTGATGTTCACACCACATGATTGGAGACAAAAGTAAGTTCATTACCTTGAATTGTTATGATGGAAATAGTGTAAGATTTGATAATGATGCACCATGTTTGATAAAAGAAAAAGGTTCTATCAAACTCACAGATAAGACTTTATGTGAAAATGCTTACTATGTTGAAGGACTTAACTATAACTATAATTTTTTTGTGTATCACAATTGAACAATTTGGGATGTAAGGTTGAGTTTGAAAATAAGATTGCTAAGATATACGACACAAATGGGAAACGAATTGGAAAGGGTGATCAAACTAGAAGTAATCTATTCTATCTCTATATAGAGGATGCTACTTGTTTTGTTGTAAAATTTGATGATGTATGGCTATGACATAAGAGGTTATGTCATTTTAATTTTTATAACTTGGTTAGTATTAGTAACATGAAGAAATTTAGAGCTTTGCCTAAGTTGAAGAAGCCTGATAATGTAATGTGCAAACAATTTTAGTTTGGAAAAATGACAAAGTTGAGTTTTAAGAGTAAAACTTATACCTCTAAAGGAATACTAGAGATTGTTCATACTAACTTGTGTGGACCAATTGATGTGCAAAGCTACAAGGGAGATAAGTACATTATGTTATTTTTTGATGACTTTTCTAGGATGATGATAGTTATGTTTTTGAAACAAAAATTTGATGTCTTTAAAATGTTTAAGTGGTATTTAGCAAGAGTTTAAAATGAAACACATAAAAGTTTGAAGTGTTTGAGATTTGACAGAGGAGAAGAATTCACATCAAATGAGTTTGAGATATTCTATAATGATAGAGGGATCAAAAGATAGACATCTACCCCTAGAACACCTCCACAAAATGGAATAGTTGAAAGTAGAAACAAATCTATCATGGACTTTGTAGAAAACTCATGACGGAGAAGAATGTTTCTTTGAAATACTAGAGAGAATTTATAAGTACAATTGCTTATACGTTGATCCGTGTACAAATCAAGAAAAGTACTCATTCAATACATTTTGAACTATGGTATAGATACTCACCCAATGTAAATTACTTTAAGATATTTGGAAGTAAATGTTACATTCTTAAAGATGTTAGGAATGGAAAGCTTGATGCAAAAAGTGAGGAAGGTATATTCCTAAGATACTCCACAAGAAGTAAAGCTTATAAGTGTTTAAATACTAACACTGACAAAATTGTGAAAAGTGCAAATGTGAACTTTGATGAATATACACAAGTGTACGAGCCTGAACCTATGAAAGAACCAAAAGAATATAAATCATTTGTATACTTTTATGAAGGCATGCCTAATAGAGAAGATGTTGCAAATAAAGTTACAAATTAATAGCAAGTTTTAGTAACTTTCGAGTCCCACCCCATGAATGTTGAGTTGCATTCAAGACTCGAGCTACATCAGATGCCAAGTTACAAAATGAAGTAAATGCACATTATGATTTTGAGATTAGTGTACATGAAAGAGATGTTGAACTACCTAATAGAGATATACATATGGATTCTAAAGTTGAAAGACAAAATGAAGAAACAAGAATTGAACCAAGATTGTCTAAGTATGTCAAAAGACATCATCCTACTACTCAAATAATTGGAGATAAAGATACTAGACCAATGAAAAGAAATAGAGTGAGAAGTGAAAAATATTTCCTAAGCATGAAAGAACCCACAATAGTGAGAGATGCATTACAGGATGTTGACTATAATAAAGCCATGGAAGAAGAGATTGAACAAATAGAAAAGAACAAAACATGGAGTCTAGCTCCTAGACCAAAAGACAAAAATGTGATTGGTACCAAGTGGGTATTTAGAAACAAGCTAGATGAAGATGGTGAAGTCATAAGGAACAAAGGAAGATTAGTTTGCAAGGAATATGCACAAGAAGAAGGAATTGATTATGGAGAGACATTTTCCCTTGTTGCTAGATTGGAAGGAGTAAGAACTCTACTTATTCTACATACAAAGGTTTCAAATTTTATAGGATGGATGTTAAATCTACATTTCTAAATGGTATATTAGAGGAAGAAGTTTACATAGAACAACTAGAAGATTTTGTTGATGTTAACAATAAAAAGATGGTATGTAGACTAAAAAAGGCTTTATATGCTTTGAAACAAGTAACAAGCATGGTATGAGAGACTTCATAACTATCTTTTGAAGATTAAAAGAACTGATGATAACAACAATCTGTATGTAAGGAAACTCAGGTGCGGAAACACCTTCCTACACTAATCCCTTAAGGAAAGTATTGTGCAAATTATATTTAAATCCTTACAATTTTAGATTCAATATTACTAAACAATGATATTGCTATCAACCATGAATACAAAAAACATATAGAGAAAGAAAACACAAACACAAAGATATGCCAGTGGGGAAAAACCTTTTTGTAAAACAACCCCACCCCTCCAAAACCTATACAATGTATTATCTTCAACACAAAGGTTACAACACACTTGCAATGTAAGTTATTTTAGGACACAAAAGACAAATTCAGTCACAACAAAACACTACCAACAATACACTTTTTTACTCTTTGCTATCTACAACCCTTAAGTCACTTATATCATGTGCTTTCCATTTTAGGGAAACTCCCAAAGAAGAACCATATGATCAATTGCCACATGTCTTCATGTCTTCACCCATCATAATATCTTCCAAAGATAGCTCTTATGCATCATAGGAATCCATCATAACCATTCAGTCATGATCTCCTTACACACAATTCAAGATGCTGACACATGCAAGTGGAGTGACACATCAAACATGCCAACTAGACATGTACACTCACAGTTAATTACATTATTTGCAAAAAATACATTTACAAAATAAATAATAAGAATAGAAATTATCCAAGGCTGAGACACCTTATTCCTAACATTCTCTTACTTGTCAAACACCTTGTAAGAGCAATAGGAACATAACAAGAATCAACTGCTATAGGTCGAAAGGCCTGTAGATTCCAAACACCATCTAAACTTCTCTATGCCCACTAGTTTCATCAATGCATTTGCAACATTCTTTATAGTATCTACCTTCTCCAAATTTACCTTTCCGTCTTCCACCATATCTCTTACAAAGTAAAACTGCACACCAATGTGCTTTGTTCCAGCATGGAAAGTTGGATTCTTTGCAAGCCAAATAGCACTCTGACTCTTAAAATAAATGGTAATCTGTCCTACATCAACACCAATATTAGAACACAATCCCCTAAGCTAAATGGATTACTTACAAGTATGAGTAGTAGCCATGTACTCATCTTCTATAGTGGACAAAGCAACCACAGGGTATCGCTTACTCATCCAATTGATGACACCACCAAACATAGTGAATAGATAAGCATTGGTGGATATCTTGCTATCAATATCACCTGTCCAATCTAAATCCACAAAACCATGAATGCAAACTGAATGTGGAGCTCTAGAAGATTTACCATTATAAAAAATGGAGTAATTTGATGTACCCCTCAATTATCTAAATACTCGCATCACTGCATCCCAGTGTGCCTGTCTAGGATTAGCCATAAACTGACTTAGAACTCCCATTGCTTAGGAAATGTCTAGTCTAGTACAAACCATAACATACATAAGACTTCCAACTACACTAGTATAAGGTGATCTACTCATGTCCTCCACCTCACTAGGAGATTTTGGACAATCATCTACAGATAAATTTGTTCCCATAGAAATAGGAACACACAATGGTCTACAATCTGCCATGCTGGACCTGTCCAACACAAACTTCACATACTTACTCTAACTCAACCAAAGTTTTCTGTTAGACCTATCTCTATTGATTTCCATACCCAAGATGTACCTTGCTGCCCCGAGATCTTTCATCTCAAATGGTGTTGACAATTGAGATTTAAAATAAAAAATCATACCCTTACCCTTCCCAAACAACAAAATATCATCAACAAATAATGCAACAATAAGAAGGTGATCATTTTAAACTCTGAAATAAACACAATGATCTAAGTTCAATCTTACAAATCTAATTAACAACAAAAAGACATCAAACTTAAGGTACCACAACTAGGAGATTTTTTCAAACCATACAAAGACTTCTTTAATCTACAAACCAAAGATTCTTTACCTTTAACAATGTAGTGCTTAGTTTGTGACATATAAATCTATTCCTCGAAATCACCATAAAGGAAAGTTGTCCTCACATCCATCTATTCTATCTCTAAATCATATGATGTAACAAGAGATAACAAAAATCTAATGGATGTCAACTTTGCAACAGGAAAGAATATTTCACCATAATCTATTCTCTCTACCTGTGAATACTCCTTCGCAACCAATCTAGCTTTGTACCTTTCAACACTACCATCTACATAGAATTTCTTCTTGAACACCCATTTGATACCAACTGGTTTCTATCCTTTAGGAAAAGGTACAAGGTCACAAATTTTGTTTATATCCAATGAAGCCATCTCATCATCCATGGCCTCAATCTAGGAACCTACATCTTCCATATCCAAAGCTTCTTCCACAAATCTAGGTTCATCAGTGTTAGTAATCAAAGTGAAGTCACAACTCAAATCTAACATAGAATAACCAAACCTTTCTAGTTGTTTTCTTACTCTTGTGGATCTCCTCAAGGGCTAAGGTTGAGGTTGTTCTTCCTCTTCTTCTAAACTATCACAGATACTAGAGCTCTCCTTATTATTTGACCAAACATGGTCTTTCTATTCAGTCTTCTTAGCGATAGGAGGCAACTGAACATTATCTTCTTTGTTCTCCTTTTCATTTGGGTGTAGCACAACAAGAGAAGATGTTAGCTCTCTAAAAATAGCATTTCTACTATACAAAACCTTAATAGTCATAGGTTCCCAAAGCTTGTATCCTTTCATACCAATGTTGTATTTGATGAAAATATATTTGACAACTTTATTTCCCAACTTAGATCTTTTCTCCTTTGGAACATGTGCATAAGCTTCGCAACCAAAAACATGAAGATGTCTAATTGAAGGATTCTTACCAAACCACACATCCATGGGTGTCTTACCAACAAGGGCTGATTTAGGAGATCTATTAACCATATAGCAAGCATTGGCCACAACTTCAGCCCAAAACCTTTGTTCAAGACTAGCTCCATTAAGCATACTCCTAGCCTTCTCCATCAGTATCATGTTCATTCTTTTTGCAACTCCATTCTATTGTGGGGTATATGGAGTTGTTTTATGCCTCTTGATACTTCATTCTTTACAGAAATTTTTGAACTCTGCTAAGAAAAACTCACCACCATTGTTAGTTCTCACACAATCTTCTTACTAGTTTGATTCTCTACAAGGGCTTTAAATTCCTTGAACTGACTAAAGACCTGTGTATTACTTTTTAGGAAAAAAATCCATGTCCTTCTACTATAATCATCTATGAAAGATACATAAAATATAGAATTGGAGATTGAACAAATTTTTATAGGACCAAATACACTGGAATGAACAAGATCCAAAACATGAGAAAATTTGCGAGAACTGGAGTAAAATTAAACACAATTTTCTTAAGCATAGACACAATATTTGTAGATGTCAAACTTGAGATTATAATCATTTAACCCCTTAATGAGGTTCTTTCTTTTTAGGGTTTTGAGTCCCTTCTCACCAATGTGGCCAAATTTCATATGCCATAACATTGTCTTTTATGCTGGAAGCTTTCCTTCCAATGCATTTACACCCTTAGGTACACATGCTGCACTACCATTAGAACCAATAACCATAATGTTCTGTACTACTTGTTCAGATGGTGGGGATGAAGTGATAGCCACTCTATTCTTTGAAATAGAAGAACTATTGCACTAAGAGATGTATGCATCAAGCTGAAATAGAGTACCTCTCCTAGTACCCTTAGCAAGCACCATAGCTCCTCTCATCATCTCACATCCATTTTTAGAAAAAAAAAATTGCACACCTACATCATTCAACATACTTATAGATAATAGGTTTTGTGTCAAACTAGGAATGTGCATTACCTTGTTGATTCCCTTTACTCATCCATCAGGGCATTTGATAGTGACCCATCCTCATCCAACTATCTTTAGGTGAGAATCATCACCTAAGTACACCTCTCCACCTTCAAAAACTTCATACTTTGAGAACCAGCTTCAATGAGAGATTATGTGGAAAGAAGCACCCAAGTCTATCAACCACACATCATTAGATGCATGCACTACCAAGGTTGCAATGAAAGCATCACCATCTTCTTGAGATTTTTTTGAACCTAAATCTGATGCCTTCTTCTTCTTCTTTGGCTCTTTACTATCTTTATGAAAGTGCCCAATCATATCACAGTTCCAGCATTTTGCCTTCGACTTTCCAAGAGACTTTGATTTTCCATGGGATTTGGATCTATCCTTTCCAAACTTGTTGTCACTTTTCTTCCCTCTATCATTGGATCTACCACGAATACCAAGAGATTCCTTAGCCGAATCTGAAGACTTTCTCCATGTCTCCTCAGATAATAGCAAAGACACCACATCATCCATTTTAAAAGTGACTAAAGTACTTCCAAGAGCTATCACAAGATGGTCCCATGAATTTGGCAAGGAACATAATAAGGTCATACATCGATCCTCCTCCTCTATCTTGACACTAGATGATGTCAACTATGCAATTAGTAAATTAAAAGCATTTAGATGATCTATAATAGATCCTCCTTCCTCCATTCTTAGAGAATACAACTTAATCCTTAGGAAAAACTTGTTCACTAGAGATTTGGCCTAATACATAGACCCAAGCCATGTCCACAAACTATTTGTGGTCTTCTCATCAAGAACATTAAGGAGAACTGAATCAACTTGACAGAGTCTAATGAGACCCTTAGCTTTCTGATCCTTGAGATCCCAATCTGTTTAAGATATTGTTATGGGTCTCACATCACATGAAGTCACCTCCCATAGATCATGATCTTCAAGAAAGTATTCCATCTTAAGTTTCCACAACTCAAAATTACTGCCATTAAATTTCTCCACTTCCATTTTTCTGTATGATGAACTAGCCATCTCAATCTGCAAATAAGATTCAAAATGCGCTGCACAAAACTCCCACTAAACTTGAGATTAGCTCAAAAAAACCTACCCAAAAACTAGGATCAAAATTTAATCAAGCTCTAATGCCACTTGTAAGGAAACTCTGGCACTGAAACAACTTCCTACACTAATCCCTTAAGGAAAGTATTGTGCAAATTATATTTAAATCCTTACAATTTTAGATTCAATATTAAGTAAACAACAATATTAATGTCAACCATGAATATAGAAAATATATAGAGAAAGAAAACACAAACACAAAGATATGCCAATGGGGAAAAACCTTTCGGTAAAACAACCCCACTTCTCCAAAACCTGTATAATGTATTATCTTCAACAAAAAGGTTACAATGCACTTGCAATGCAAGTTCTTTTAGGACACAAAAGACAAATTCAATTACAACAAAAGACTACCAAAACTACACTTTTTTACTCTCTCCTATCTGCAACCCTAAAGTCACTTATATCATGCACTTTCCATTTTAGGGAAACCTCCAGAGAAGAATTGTATTAGGGTTTTACTATTCTTCAAAAAAGTAGGAACCCAATTTTTTTTTAATCCTATGTGCTAGATGGAGACTTGAGTGTACTGTACTCGATGATCAATATCCACGTCTTCACATCTTCACCCATCATGATATCTCCCAAAGATAGCTCTTACGTATCATAGGAATCCATCATGACCATTTTAGTCATGATCTCCTTACACACAATTCAAGATGCCAACACATGCAAGTGGAGTGACACATCAAACAAGCCAACTAGACATGTACATTCACACTTAATTACATTATTTGCAAAAAATACATTTACAAAAGAAATAATAAGAATAGGAATTATACAAGGTTGAGACACCTTATTCCTTACACTATACATGAAGACAAATAAAGGCAAAGGTATTTTGTTATCTGAAATATTTGTTGATGATATCATATTTGGAGGTCAAGATGCTTTATGCAAGGATTTTGCAAATCAGATGGAGTAATAATTTGAGATGTTAATGTTTGGAGATATCAATTTTTTGTGGGTTTGTAAGTATATTAGATGAAATATGGTATATACGCCACTCAGTCAAAATATGTCAAGGAAATATTGAATTTTTTTTGGATTAGAGGATTCCAAACTAGTAATTACACCTGTGGTGATAGGACACAAGTTATCAAACAATGATGATTCAGCTAAGGTAAATCAAACATTGTATAGGTCTATAATTGGAAAATTGCAATATGTGGTACACAACAGACCTGATATTGCATTATCTATAGGGATAGATGCAAGATTATCTGCTAATCCCAGGGAGAATCATTTAATGGATGTGAAGAGAATAATGAGATATCTGAAAGGAACAAAAGAGTTTGGTCTATACTACAAGAATAATGAAAAATTTGAATTGAGATCCTACAATGATATTGATTGGGTTGGAAACATTGATGATAGAAAGAGCACCAGTGGAGGAGCATTTTTCTTAGGAAAGAGGAAAGTTAAATGGACTAGCAAGAAACAAAACTACACCTTGAAATCTATTGCATAAGCTAAATATGTTGCTACTACTATAAATTGCATAAATATTGTGTGGATCAAATAGCTACTCAAAGGAATGAAGGAAGAGACCATAGAACTAGTGATACTATATTGTGATAATACAAGTGCTATCAATATATCAAAGAATCCAGTGATGCACACAAAGAAAAAGCACATTGAAATCAAGTATCATTACTTGAGAGAGAGTTCAAGATAAAGAGGTGAAGATGGAATATGTCAACACAAAGGAACAAATTGCTGATATCTTCAAAAAAACATTACCTAAGGATGATCATGAGTATCTAAGAGGTAAACTAGGGGTGATACCCCTATCAAAGGCTATCTAAGTAACAAGAGGAGTGCCCTACATCAAGAAAGCTAATTTTCATATGTTACACATTGATGCAAATGACTTGAGGAATTGCCTAAAGTAATGAAAGAATTGAAACTTAAAATCTATCACAAGCAAGGTGATAGAGGAAGAAGCTAAAGAAACTAAAAGAACCTAACAAAGTTTATACTTGCATGTTTAAGATGACAAGCTTTTGGCATATGCCTTTGGCATTGTTGTTAAAGAGGGAGATAATTTTTCTTATTAAGCCAGTATAAATGCTAAGGGAGATGATCTTGTTGATCAACAATATGATTACTAATCAAGATGGAGACATCAAGAGATTGTTGTAAAAAACATGGAAAGTATTACTAATATTAGAAGGAGCTAATTGATGATATTATTAATTATATGAGAACACAAATATGATGAGGGAGATAGAGAAGAATATAAGAAGAGGGAGAAATCCTAATCTATCTAGTCAAAGTGAGATATAGTAAGAGGGAGTTATAAGAAAGAAGTTTTTAACCTATTCAGAAGATGGAAGCTATTGATATAGGGAAAGATTTCAATACAAGTTTTCTTTTTGGTATTATCTTACTGTTTTAACCTAGTTAGTATGGTTGAACAAGATGTTTACTATTTGGGTGATTTGGTTGATTAGTTTGGTTTTCCATCAATGCCAAAGAAGGAGATTGTTAAGATCTAATTGAAAAGATCATTTTTGAGAGATTGTTGAAACTAGATTGAAAGAGGGAGATTGTTGAAGAAGATTATTTGTTCAATCATTGTTTTTCACTAATGTCAAACCTACTATTTGTTGGTAAGAAAACTGCTTATAAGATTCAAGTACTATCACTTATTTGATTTATGAAGAGGATTTGATCAAAATATTTAACAATAACACCTTGAGGAAAGGTTGAGTAATGATTATGTAATGAAGTACAAGAATCAGTTAAAATAGTGATAACATGATGTATTGATAATCTAATTAAGGTTACAAAAGCGAGTTACACTAAGAAAGATTAGAAGAACAAGTTACACAAAGTTTTTCTACCAAGCTTGACTGAATAGAGAGTAGATGCCGAGCAGTGCAAGTCGAGTAGAAAATTAGTTGGAGCTAAGTAAAAGTTCATTCTAGTGTATGCCAAGTAGAAAAGTGGATGCCTAGTAAAGTTTAGTTGATGTTGAGTACTTATAAACTTTAGTTCATGCTGAGTAATTTCACAGTAGATGTCAAGCATCAAAATCTTGATAATGCTAAGCTACTGTATTATTTAAAAGATCATGGATTTTTTGAATCTAAGTTGACAAGTTTTTTTTCTTAGATTGTGTGAACCAAGTGAAAGATAAGGTTGATGAGTTGGTGGCACAAAATTCAATGCAAACCATTTTCAAGCTACTTCAAAGTGGATTCTAGGAGACATTTCTAGAAGAGATATGAGATATGGGGTAGATACATTGTATCCTACCTAATCCATCTGAACCTTAAATTGCACGATGGAGAATGAGCAGAAAAAGATCTTAATTACCTATTTATAGAAATGGTTGGTCATGAAAAAAAGTTTTCATGTGCGAGAACCTAAGGGATACAATGAGTCAAGGGTTCTGCTTCATCAAGGGACCTAAGAAAAGATTCTGCAATGACATGTTAAGCAAGAAGGCTTAAGGAGATAGATGCTTGAAGGGTGAACAAGCTATTAGAGATGCAAAGTATGATGGCCAAGAAAAATTGAGGACTAAAGAGAGATCTATTTTTTGTAAGTGAAGTTGTAAGTTGTATAAGATCAAAGCCTTATTGTTACCCTCTAACAATTGTATCAGTCTAGGGTAAATCCTTTGGATTAAGGTTGACCTAATAGTTATTTGTAAATCCTTTAATTAGGTGATATTCCAAGTGAATGGTCTAATGTCCTTTAACAAGGCTCATTCCTAATAAGGTGATTGGAATCCTTTAATAGGGTCACATTTAATAGTGTGTATTATAACCTTTAATAGGGTTGGCCTTTCATAGGACATCACTTTAGAAGAGTGAAAAGAGTAGCATGTTACTAGTGGTTTTTCCCAAATTAGGTTTCCACATATATCATTGTGTCAAGTGTGTTCATGAATATGTTATGTTTCATGCTTTACATTTTTGCAAGTTGATTTGATAGTAACCTAAAAGCTTTTAGTGATTGCATAATCTTATGGATGCTTGCATGGGTATAAATTTTTTATGGATTCACTAAGCTATGAAAAGTTTTATTTAATTCCAAAAAAAATAGTACATTGAGGAGATGATAATGTAAGAAGAGGAAAAGTTGAAAGTCTCAAAGGTAACCATGATGACATGAGAATGAAATAAGTAGAAAATGTTAGACAATATGTAAATCCAATCAAAGATTTTGAAAGTACAATTAGAGTTTCTAGAGGATCTATCATGGATTTTGAAATTGTAAGTAACTTAGAAATCTTCTACCTATTTGTGCTATTAGGATTTTTGCAATTCAAGATGTAAGAGATATGTCTAGAAATGATCTAGCACTTTATAGTTTGGTTGGTTGGTTGACTACATTTAAGTTGAGCAATTATGACAATAGTATGACTACTATGGAAAATGAACTTAAGTCTTCACTAACCATTAGTAATTCAAAGAAAGAAAAGAAAAGTAAAGAAGAAAGTGAGTCTAAAATTGAAGATGATCTGGATAAGCTTGAATCATTTCTGACAAGAAGGTTATTGAGAGGTAAAGGTAAATACAAAGGTAAGATGCCCTTGATCTATTTAAAAAATAATGAGGTTGGTCACTTTGCTACCAAATTTCCTAATAGAAGAAAGCCTCATAGAAATGAAAAGAAAGATTTCAAGTACAAAAAGAACAAGGATTACAAAGACAAAGGAAAGAAGTCATGCTAAATTGCTAAAGAAGAGTATATCTAGTATAATTCTAAAGATGAACAAGAAGTAGTTGAAATGGTGTATGTTGCAATCAAGGAAGTTCTAAATTATGAAAGGTATGAGAAAGAAACTACCCTAATTTCACATGTTAGTAAGAATTATTCATGGATTATTTATAATGTTTGTTTACATCACATGACTAATGATCTAAGTAAGTTTGGAAAGCTTGAAGAAATTGATGATGGTGGAACTATTAAGTTTTGTAATGATGTTCCATACTTGGTGAAAGATAAAGGATCGCTAATGCCAAATGATAAGATTAGATGTGATGATGCATATTGGGTTCAAGGACTTAAATATAATCTTTTAAGTGTTTCTCAATTGAATAATTCATGTCACAAGATGAAATTTAAGAAAATGAAGGTCAAAATCTTTGATAATGAAGGAAATCTAATTGGAACATGAATGCAAACTAACACTAACTGATTCTATCTTGATCCTACAATCTTTATTAAGGATCTATGGTTATGGCATAAAAGGTTGTGTCATGTAAACTTTGAAAACATGGTGAAAAATAGTAGAAAGAAAAGAGTAAGAGTCTTACTGAGTCTACAAAAATATGAGAATGTTGTGTTTAAAGAATGTAATCTTGGTAACATGACAAGGTCTAGTTTTTCTAGAAAGAAACACACTTCAAATCATATTCTAGAATTAGTACATATAGATTTATGTGATCTAATCAATGGTTACAAATATTATGGTGATTGTTAACCAAAAATGCCTCCCCACCAAATATTTAAATTTAAATGCCTATGTCCACCCAACAATTACATTCCATATTTAAATATAAATTTCCAAAAGGAAATGCAAATTAACAAAATAAACCTTATGTATTTCCTTATATTCCTAAGTTTATTCCATGCCCCTGTAACTCTCACACAACTATCAAATCTTGCACAGATCTACAATGGTCGCTTTTGTGCTTTCTCAAAATCCAAGATGTTTAAAAAATGTGGGCAAGCACCTCTCTACCATGTGGCATGTGGGTCCTATTTCTTGTGGGCCACAAATAAGGTAGAAAACTGTCAGATGAGTTGGTGTATGGTGGACATTTCATTGGTCAAAGTAATGATATGGAGAATAGGTTAGTTGCTGTTTATGGGTCATTAGATCTTTTAAGATTGATGATGGGTGCTTCCCCACTTTTTGGAGTTACTCGATGTTTAGACAAAGCAGACAAGCACCGTGTTGCCATGTGGATTTTGTGATGTCATCTCCCTTTTGGGCCATAAAGTTAAGTTTTTTAGAACAATGTAAAGATATCAAGGCATGTTGGTAGTTTGGGTTTTTTTTTTATTGGTTGAGATGCTGACATAGGTAGTAGGTGAGAAATTTTTTTTTTTTTTCGTAAGATGCAGGAAGATCTATGGTTGGCACTTCCCTACTTTGTGAAGTTGAGAGGATTTTAAGAAATGCAGGGAAGTGACATTTTGATGCATGGCCATATGGGGTCAGTTGTTTCAAAGGATGCTAGGTAGTGCTAAGGTGTAATATATGTCAGTTAGTTCATGTTGGTTTGCTAGGAAGGGTCTACATGTTTGCAAAGGTGGATAATTAATGTTTAGTGGGCCCAAAAGTTTTAAAGGAAATCACAGTAATAACGAAGGTTTTTTTTGATTGTCAATCTTTCTGGGATCAATGATCGTCACTTTCTCACATTTTGAAGATGTGAGAAAATTAAAAAATGTAGGTAAGATCCTTGTAGACACGTGTCCTTGTGGGCCTAGGTGGAGGGTACATAGTTAGTGGCAATAGTTACATTTTTTGTTTCATAAGGCAATTGTGGTTAAGTTTTAAAAGGTGGCACAATTAGGGTAATATGATGTTCAAACCCATGAAGACCTCATGAGGTGGTAGAAGGAAATAATATTACTAGTCCATGAGGTGCTTTGTGGTTCCAAGACCTAGTTTGATTGTTGATTTTGCTGATTTGTTGAGCCAAGAAAGAGAAAGATAAGGTTTTCTTGGACAATTTGATCCCCATGATTGATTCCAACCACTCTTGAATGAATTAAGGGCTAGAAAAGACATGAAGAAAAACACTCCACTACCTAGTTTTATCCATCTACTTGGTTAGAATGATTAATGTCATCATTTTTTGTCTTTTCAATGTTCCATTTTGATGATTTCTTGCATCTGGATTTGTTTTAAGATCTGATCTTCTAGATTTGTAGTGATTGTTCTCTGCAACTTTAATTTTGGTGGTTGAACTTGGCTTCTTTCTAAAGCTATGTAAGTTATGCTTGAACTATAAAAGCAAATTTTGTATCTTTTCTTAGGGTCAACTCTTCTCTATTTTCCTTGGCATTGCTCTAGCATTCTCATTGTAAATTCCCTTTGCCTCTGAACTCCATGACATTTTGCCTTATTCCTTTCAACCATTGATGTATTGTGTAAGACTCATTTTCCCTTCATCAATGTATTGTGATTATGTATAATTTGCATGTCTATATCTCTTTTGGCCTCTGAATGATATATAGTAAAATATCTTCTTCCTTGTGTATTCATGTGGTTATCTAATCTGCATGTGATTGTTTGATTACACAAGTTTGAATCTATATATTTTGATTTCATGATAGTTAACTGTGCATTTATGGGTAGAGATTAGTTTGAACACTCTATTTTGGTGGATCACCCCTTAGGTTAGAATAGATAGATTTTCTTTCATGCAATCCTTCTCCCTTTCCTCTCCAAGTGCAGTTAGGTGCATCCTAATAGTAAAGGAAATAGGCCTTCTCTAGAGACTCAACCTCATAGTTCAAGTGCCACATCTTGGAGGTTGTTTCCATGTTATACAAGTAGAGATGTATTCCCTTAGGAAATTTGCAAGCTTTTGTGTCAATAGTGATAAATATCTCTTGTTGTTTGTTGATGATTTTTCAAGGATGATGATTGTAATGTTCATGAAGGTGAAATCACAAGGAATGGAAAACTTGATGTTAAAGGAGATGAAGGTATGTTTCTTGGGTATTCATCTAAGAGCAAGGCTTACAAATATTTGAGAAAATATACTAACAAGATGATTGAAAATGCAAATGCAAGGTTTGATGATTTTGTAGAGAAGAATGATGTGGAAAGAAAGAATAAGCTTGAATAATACAACAAGTTTTTTTATGTCTATGAAGAGGTACCCGATACTCTACCCGAGTCACAACACAAAGCTATCAATAACTAGATAGTTGTTACTAAGTCATAGATCGCTACACTCAAGCTCTAGAAAACTCAACCTAAGCATGGAGATGAACTTCTATCAAGTGAAGAAAATGTTGAAAATCAAATAACTGATTCTACATCGCCCAAATATGTAATGAGGAATCATTCACCTGAAAAAATAATTGGAGATAGAATATTTGGGGTACAAACAACAAGCAAGATAAGAGGAGGTACATGTTTGATAATTGATTTTGAACCTAAAACAGTAAAATTTGTATTGGATGATGAATGTTGAGTTAATGTTATGAATGAGGGGATTGATCATATTGATAAGGACAATACTTGGACACTAGTACCGAGACTTGTTGATAAAAATATGATTGGAACAAAATGGATTTTTAGAAACAAGTTGAATGAAAATGGAGAAGTACGAAAAAAAGAAAGATTTGTTTGTAAAGGTTATGCTAAAGAAGAAGGAATAAATTATGGTGAAACCTTTGCACCTATAGCAATATTGGAAGGAGAAAGAACACTACTGGCCTATGCTACATACAAGAAATTCAAGGTTTATCAATTAGATGTAAAATCTGAAATTTTGAATGGAATACTTGAAGAGGGAGTCTATATTGAATATCCTAAAGGATTCATGGAACTTGAAAAGAAGAACATTTTTTGTAAATTGAGTAAAGCATTGTATCAATTAAAATAAGAACCTACAACATGGTATGAAAGATTACATTCTTATTTGATTAAGATTGGATTTGTTAGAGCAAGTGAAAACAATCATCTATATTTGAAAAATGATGCTGAGGATATGGTGTTGATTATTGAGATATTTGTTGATGAAATAATATTTAGATAAAATAAAATGTTGATTAAATAAGTACTAAAATTGAAATGTCTATGTTTGGTGAGATTAAAAAATCCATTGGATTGCAAGTTCATCAAACAAGGAAAGGTACTCAGTTTAAATATATGAAATAAATCTTGAAAACATTTACGATGGACAAGTCTAAATTGGTTGGTACACCTATGGTGACTAAAATGAAACTATCAAAAGAAGACACTATTGTAATACCCCTAAATTGGCACATTGACTTTCTAAAAGAATTTTGATACATCAATCTCACAACATCTATTTGTTGATCAACTAAGTACTATTGTACTAGGCATTTATGATTCTGATCATCTCTACTTGACCTAATTGTTCAATGTAGAAAATCCTTAATCTGTATTAGTCACATAATTTACTTAATTCATAAATATTGATTAAAATTAGCTAAATTAATCTTCTAATTGAAATAATTTAATTGTAAGTCCTAAGTACTTTAATTAAATGAAATCCACCATCTTTAGCTAATACACATAGAAAAGGAATTAATATACATTGATTTAATTATATATATCATAAGTGTTGAAACTAATTATTTAATTAATTAGAATATTCTATTATGATGTCATATTTGAATGGATCAATATTCTTTCCTAATTCATCTGATATGAAAAAGGAATTAAATATATTGATTTAATCAAATCTGCTCATCATAATTGTTGAAACTAATTATTTAATTCATTAGAAAAATAATTATGAGCACATATTTGAATGGATCAATGTTATCTCATATTTTATCCCATTCAAGTCTATAAAAAATGGAGGACTCAATCACACATTCAATTTGAACCGTACACTCAGTTTAATCTTGACCACTGATCAGATCCAAGATTCTATAAAAAGAGCCCCGACCTCTCATTTGGAAGAATGAACATGAAGAGTATTGAATCATCATTGGATTCATCACTCAAGTGCTTTGAATTCAAATCTCCTTTTCTTTTACATGCTCATCATTTAGATTAAAATACACTCATTTATCTTAAATTTCTTTCCTTTCTTCTTAGATTAATTTGAAAATCATCTAGATTAATTCATAGTATTTACATTCAAAAATATCAAAAACATAGATTAAATTGCATTTGCATTCATAAATCCTTCATACAACTCTAGTCTAGTTACTAAATTCTCAATTCTAAAAGTGAATAGTAAAATCCCATCTAGTTAGAAGACAATAGATCGCCTTGTGCAGGTATACCAAATGAATAAATTCATATTCATTTTGGGATGTTACTGAAAAATAATTATCATGTTGAAGTGTGTGTGGAATTAGAGGCCCATATTTAACACTCACATTTCTAGCACCAACTGTGAGGTAAAAAAATTAATTTTTTGGCCTCATCTTTTATTTGTGTTTGACATTCTAATTTTCTATTTGTACAAAACATCAAATCTTCACACAACAGGAAGCTTTCTCATGTGACAAAACTAAAATTTCACATAGATAATATACTTCCTAGCATGGTAACTCATACGCTTGCATGGTGAAAGAACTTTCTCACATGGCACAAAGAGAATCCTTGTACGGTAAGCTACAAAGTCTAGCACAAAACTTAACATTAGAATAGGGAAAATTTGCATTTTTAATTCTAAATTCATGACTACTTTTTATTTGACATCTATTTTTGAAGCATCTATTTTATCATTTCTAATTTTTGGAGCAACTTGATAGTGGTTTGTAGGATGTCTGTCAAAGATACTTTGAAATAAACATACAAACAATAATAATGATTTGATTGCAGAATGTTTTGTTAATGATTTACTTGTCATCGAACAATTTAAATCTACTTAAACAATGTGTCTATTGTATTATTTCTGATTTTTGAAGCATCTATTTTATCATTTTTTATTTTTGAAGCAGCTTGACAATGGTTTGTAGGATGTCTGTCAAAGATACCTTGAAATAAACATACAAATAGTACTAATGGTTTGATTGTAGAATGTTTTGTTAAGGATTTTCTTGTGAAAGAACAATTCAAATCCACTTAAACAATGTGTCTATTTTCATGCTTTTTCATACACATAGTTTAATAGGGCTTGTGATCTTCATAAGGATCTAGACAAAGAAATAGGGGAGTATGCTCTTTGTTACTTGGAAGTGATTCCCAAGAGTAAATAAAAAACCTAGATGCTTTTGTAAGAAAGTACCCGAGGGAGGCAAGAAAGGTAGTGGTTCTTCTAAGAAAATCTTTTTATGAAGAGATGATGTTCTTTTCCTTATAGGAAAATCAAAATCTTGGAAAAAGATAAGTTGCGATTGATAAGCTAGCTCAATGGTAAGTATGTTCTGTGTGTTTGGGTAAAGTGATGAGGTAGAGGAGTATTTTCTTTTCCCTTTGGGAAAATTAGAAACTTGGACCCTTGAATCTGAGCTATAGTCTAAGTCAACCTTTATAGGGCTTGTTGAAGCAATCCAACCTCTAGGAATGACCCAAGTGAACATGCACCTAATGCCAGTGATTCAACCTCACTATAATAAAGAAAATTTGTAGAGTCAAAAACTCCAAATCCATGTTAATTTCTTCTTCTTGATTCTGATATCACATATCAAGAAGAGACTCTATCTATTGCACTGGGTGACAATGCCCCTAGTCTTTCTAATCAAGTGTGTGCACTTTTAGGTGTTGGTGTGGGTTTTTGACCTTAACCTTGTTCACAAGGCTACTAGGGATTAATGTGAATAGAACCATATTAAAAAATTTATAGTCAGTTGCTACTTGATTCACCTTTGAAAGGGGGCATAATCTTTGTGTAAGGAGGGGGAATAATCTCTCCTCTATATCCTCACCATAGGCATGTACCTAGACACTAAAAGATGGTATACACCCTTGACCCCTACTAAAAGGGTGCTCATTGAGTGTATATGTTATTGAGTCCTTGGAATACACCAAAAACATGAGTGCCCTTTAGTGGGGTGACATGGCTGTGTGTGGTGAACACATGCACATAAGTTGTGAGATAAAGGTTTTGCTACCACTACCATTTTTTTTTATAGGGATAAAAGAGTGTCTTTTTTCAATTCTACAAATTTTCCAAACTTCCCAAAAAAAAAGGTCAAGACTCCCTCGCCCCTCCAAGTGGCTTTGTCCTCAGTTAGATTGTATAGGACTATTATTTGCATCCCTTTTCTAAAAATCAACTTTCTACTTGCAATCCAAAATGATGTCCAAATCTAAAAATGATTTCCACATCTGATTAAAAACTCCAAACACTATTGATACTCTATCCAAAAACTATTAGAACTTATCGAAATCTCTTCAAATTTAATCACTATCCTTTACTTGCCTACACTTTTGCAAAATTTTGTGCGAGTTAGGACCTATAAGTCTATCAAGCTACATTTCCTTGTGTGATACTCTGTACTTTCTCACATGGGAGGTTGAATTTCCTCATGTGAGAATCTACCAAAACACTACCAATTGGTATTAAAACTATCAAAACATTGTTCAAACTAACAATCTGTCATTCCCTTGCGTGGTTCAACACAAAACTTCACATAAAAAAACACTAGTAAAATTGATGTTCTATATCCTTGCACAGTCTTATATACTTCTCACATAGTTTTTCTAGAGTCTTCACATGAGATTTTGTCAATAATCTATCAAACTTTATCCAAATTGGTCTATCATAGGTCTTTCCTTTCTTGGCTTACAATAGTTTTTTGCCTCAAATTCATTTCCTCACATGAGTCTATAAGGAATTATCCAAAACAGTGAGCTATTCTAAGACCCCTCATCAAAATGCAATTGAAATCTAGTCTTTGACTAAAAATATTAAGTCATTCTTCTATCTGTAGTAGTCTAAAACTCAAACATCTTGCTTAATTTATCACTTGCGATATGCACATGAACAAGTCTCATTACATTGTTGTCCTATTTTATCTCTTGTGTTTTTCATATCTTGTGTTACTATATTTAGAACTCTCAATTGTTCTAGCCAATTCTCTGACTACTTGTACCTAGGTATACAACATGCTTATTGAATCTTACTTTGAGACAACATTCTAGTCTAATCCTTGTTTAAACTTTGTCATCAGTCATTGTCTATGACTATTGCAACTAGGAGTGGAAACATGTTTCCTCCCCATAGGCCAAGATGAGGTAGAGATAGAGGTAGAAACCATGGTAGAGGTCTTTCCTAAGTTTACATACAACTTGAATATAGTGAAGGGTCCTCATGATCTCTTTTAGCTATTGGTCCACCTAGTGTTCAAAGAGTCTTTTCCATAAGCTTGCAGCAAGTTAGGAATCTGTTATTCCAAAAACATCCAGACATTGACAAGACACCTATGTCTTTATAAAAAAAGCTAAAATTCTATTTGAAACACCTATAAAACCTAAACAAATTGAAAACTTCTACACCCCTAGAATGACAGATAAAGAACAAGAAATGGGTGACAAATGTAGTAGACAATACAAAGAAGACTTCCAAAGGAATGAAAGGATGAAAGATCCTTATACATATACGAATGATTGTGGGGATACAAAAGAGAAACTCTTAGAAGATATAGAAATATTGTAACGATAAAATCTTCTAGAAAATGATGGAAATCTTACTTCATGATGAGAAACAAAAATATTTCCTCAAACTCGCTCAAGAAGGAGAAAAACCACCTCAACATTTTAATGCTAAAATAATTGTCACATAAGAAGAGGAAATTGAAACCTCCAGGTTAAAAAAAAACTCCAAGCCATGCAAGAGAAATTGGCCCAAATGTTGAAAGATAAAGATAAACTAACTAAATAATACACACTAAACACAATTTTTCCATTTGGGTTGTCCATTATAAGAGTCTCTATGTTGTGTTGGATGGCCATGTATACCTCGACCCATTTTATATGAACACTTTGAAGTTTGGTTCTTCTTCTTGAATATTTTAGTGAATTATCTATGGTATACTAAAATATTGATGCTTGTCCTGATAAGTGAATGTATGGGTCATTGCGAGTATACTTAGCACAATTTTGCCTTAGGTTACAAATGCAAGTGTCATTGCAGATATAATATTTATTGATTACTTAAAATGAGAAATATCTCTTCCATGTTTGGTGTATTTAAACACAAGAAACATTATAGTCATCCTAGCTTTTATGCTTTGATGCTTATGTTGGCTTGCTACATTAAAGGGATAGATGTTATGGTCATTCTAGGTTCTTGTTCCTTGATGCTTACATCCAATTTCAACAAAACTAAGACACATGTCATATAAATATTCTCATGATTACAATGTTAGTGCAAATTTTGTATGACATTTGTGGGTCTAACTAAATGCTCTATGATAATAACTATCTTACAAGTTTAGTAACTAGTTTTATGGATTGCGTCTAGTATAAGGTTGCATTTCATAATCAAATTGCATTAAGACGTAGCTTCAATTACTTATTAATTTGTATCTTTCAACTTCAGAGGTCATTGGTTTCTTCAATGTATCACATTTCATCTTGATTACACAAGCATTTGATTCCTTGGTCAGTCTTTCTAAATTTGATGACACACTTGTCATGAGCAACAAATGAGAATCCTACATAAGATGTTAGTACATATACATTTTGCATTACCATATTATTCATTTACATATCATTAATCACATTGGCATAATAAACATCCATCTCATCTATGCTACAAATCCATACTGTTAGAAATAGATAATATTGAGAGGTGTGTGTGTGTGGTTGTGGGGGCAGGTGGGGGGTGGGTGAATCAGTATTTTACAAACTTTTTCCCATAACTAAATATTGGTAATTACTTAATGACATACATATGAAAGTAAACCAACAATGTTGAACAATAAATATAACCATGCATATAGAGAACTCATTACACCATTATTTGTTAACTAGGGAAAACCCTGATGAGGATGGTACCCACTAGATGATCCACTAAACAAAAAGAATACTGTTAAGGATATTGACCCTTTTAGGAGTCTATGAAATACATATAATTTCTGAGTTCTTATTAGAGGACTAGATCATGTTAGAAGCCTCAACCTTGTTAATAGTTGCTTCAACCCTATTAGGAGTTGGTAGATCAAATACAATGTATGCAAGAAGAGCCCACTACCCTAACATGCATTTATACAATAAAGTTCTTCACAAGAATAGATATACATATAATAATTTTTGTTAAATTTTAGGTTCTCTGCAAATGTAATAACATTGCCATTATTATTGATGTGTTCCAATTGCAGATTTGCTTCTCATATAAATATGAGGAGGAGGAGACATGTATCATAAAGAGACATGTCTCTATAGTTAATCATCATTGGTTAGTATATTTAATATAACTAACCATAAGTGTATATATATATAATATTATATATATATATATATATATATGTATGTATAAAGAATATATAACTAATGATGATTTACCATTTATAATGAATCTCATGATTATATCAATCTGATTGAACTACATTTTAACATATGTGCTATCGACAATTTGATTACATACAAACTGATTACATTATGTAGATTTTTAATATAATCTAAAGTATATATATATATATATATATATATATATATATATATATATATATATATATATATATATATATATATATATATATATATATATATAATGAATCAATTATGTAATATTAACTTGAGGATAGACATAAACAATATAGATTCAATTTCACACAAGCTAACTTCTTCACAATTTCTAACTATTGTAATTTGCACTTTCTTTGATCATACATCAGATCTTGCATCACATAAGACTCATATATCTTCCAAGATGTATGTACAATAGTTCATATATCATACAACTTCTACATATAACACACTTATCTATGCAAGATAAGATCTCTACTTATACTTTGCAAAAGAGTAAATCTTTGCTTAGTCAGCCTTC
This sequence comes from Cupressus sempervirens, assembly GCA_028749045.1. Classification (NCBI taxonomy): domain Eukaryota; kingdom Viridiplantae; phylum Streptophyta; class Pinopsida; order Cupressales; family Cupressaceae; genus Cupressus; species Cupressus sempervirens. The sequence goes on along the minus strand of CM053787.1, from coordinate 429,782,956 downwards.
ATGTCTTCACACACTTGACAATATAAAATAACATATGGATTAACATCTCCAAAGCCAACTCATCATCACTTAGTAATTATTTTGTTACCAAAATAATTCCTAAAATTGTACAACTCAACTCTTTTCTATGCTATGTTGTGCTCTATCAAATGCCCATATTGGTATTTCAATCATAACTCGCATCATACTATATGTACACATCGACACACTTAAGCACATCATCATGAAATTGTTATAATTCTAGTCTCAAATATGCATAATCTAATTTGAAGTATTTCATCCATACACATCACATCTATCTCTATGTTGCTACAAACTGTCTACCACTTAGATAATTTTCTAACTCTAAATGCATAAATGAAATGTTGAATACATGTTTCCATAAATGAAAACTCTCAAGACATCTATCTAATAATGTTGCCAAAAATATCCCCCTTTTTAATTTATGGCAACATTTGGGAAAATTGGCTAAGTCCCAAAATAAAGTCATACATAATAAAAACAAATAAAAGTAATGACACAAAATTGCCTTCAAAACATAACAATTTTATTCATGTTTTGACATATCATTACATTCCTCATCACTCCTTATATTGATACATAAATGGAATCCCCCTTAGATATAAAATTCCTTACATATATTACTTATCCTCCTTAGTACATATATACATACAATTTTCCTTACATATTACCCCCCATTAACATCAATGGCAAAGGTGTCAAAAACTATATCCAAAAATTTGGTGGCCTACTACTAATCAACTTGCTATTTTGGAAAAATAATTTGCATAAAAAAGTTTTAGTCTATCCACTTCCTTCTTCTAGTTCTCCTTCACTATATCAAAGATACTGATTAGTGTGCATAGTGCATAAGATGCCACTTCAACTGCATTCAAGTTAGTATAGGAAAACTTTTCATAGGAAGTCTTTGTTGAAAGACATTCCTCAAGTTGTGTTTGCAAAATGCTAATCCTAGGAGACAAGGCTTCTCTAAGACTAAAGAGCCTTTTTGTTGCCTTCTCCTTATTAGATTCCAATCTTTTGATCATACTATGGATCTTCTCCACTTCTATTCCACATTCTTTAATATTGGTCTCAGGGAGTTGTATTTTTGTAGTGAGTGTTTCAAGTTCACTCATCTTACCCTTATATGATTCTCAAAGTTTATTAGGTACTTGTATGAAAAAACACACTATCCATACAACTTCTTACCTTCATCAATGTGTTTCCAGAGTTCATTGATATTTACATCTAGTGCCTTCAAATCATTTATCACATTTTTGCACACTATGTGAAATAGTGTTGCATCATGCTTAGCCTTAGCTTGTGCTGATGCCACATTAGCTAAAGTTGTCAATTCCTCATCAAAGGTTTTCACTATTTCCTTAGCCTTTGACTAGAAGTTTGGAATAGTTATAGTTGTGGTAACTATCTTCTGCATTCTTTGTAAGACTTTAGATAGTGTCTTCTTTAGAGATTTACTAATTTTTTTCTTTTGGAACAATTTTCTCAAAGAACTCATTAGTCCCTTTTGATCATCATCATCATCAAATGCCACTTCTACTATTGTTGTTGTTGCTGCTACCATAGGATTTGCAACTAGAGTGGATGTAACTACAATCTTCTTTTCTTCTTCCAATTTCTCAGATGCTTCTTTCTTACCTCTTCTTAATTCTTCTTTCTTACCTCTTCCTTTTGTTTTCTTTTCTTTCCTTCTTTTTGTATATTTTCCTTCTCCTTCCTCTTTTCTTCTTCTTCCACTTCTTTTCTCTTTTTCTCAGCCTCTTCATTTTTTTCTCTTCATCATCATCATCAGAGCTGGTATATGTTGTGATATTACCAAAAATGGTTTGGAAAATTCTCTAATAGGATTATCCTTTGCATCCATAGTTATGTGAGTACTACCCACTTGCATGGATTCAATACCCATAATAATGTGTAGTGGTGAGGGTGCCTATTGTGTCTCCTCAACTTTTTCTTCATTATTGGAAGGTGTGCTTGCTTCCACATAGATTGGGATCATAGGTTTGGATTGTACACTTACCTCTAACACTTTGGCTATGAATTTTACAATTTCCTCCTTTGTTTCCTTCCTAACATCCTCATAGATTCCTCCCATCAAAAGAATTATCTTCTTTTGTTCCTTAGAAAGTGTTCAATACCCTTCAAAATTCTATTTGAGTACTCGTCAAAGTTAGTTTCACACAACTTGTTTATCATTGTTATTCTCAAATTGTTTTCTTTTTCTAACACTCTTTTCTTTCTATTCAACAACCTATTAAGTAGATATTTTGGAATCCTACTTAGAATACTATCAAACCTCTTATTTTGTAGTATCATGTTCCTTACTATGGCATTCTCTAACTTCCTTATATCCATATTATTGTACAAACTATAATACTTTTTCAACTATACAAAATTGTCATCATTGATAATTTGCATGTTAAGGTTTTGTACCTTTGGCTTCCATCTTTCTTTCCTACTGGAGTTCTTCCTTCTTGCATTTCTTTCTCAACAGGTCTATCTTCAGCTTCATCCTTATAATCTTTAGATTCACTGACTTGCAATGTCTTCCTTCTCTTTCCTAGTTTGCTAGTGGTCTACTTAACCCTTTTCTTTGTGGATGGTGTAGGTTCTTTCTTAACCTTTAATAGTCACTCTGATTTCCTTTGTACAACAAGTGTTTTCACCTCTAATTTCCTTTTAGGCTAATCAATTCTTATTTTTTCTAGTTGCACTTGCGCAACTGCTGCATATGACACAATGGGACCTTCATACATGGTTGTACAATGGTTATGCCTTCTAAAGGTCCTACAATAACAATAGGAGTTGCTACTATCACTTTAGAATACCTACTTTTCTTCATCTCTAATGAAATTCCCTTTACCTCATTGAACTCTTCATGGGTCATACCTAATTCCTTAAAGATGGAATCAATTACCTTATCTAATTTCTTCTTTCTTTCCTTGGTGTTTAGTTCAAAATGAACTATTCTCATCTTCCCATCTTAGGTTCTCCATATAGGGCACTCAATGTCCTTCTTAGATTGAAGTATGATCTACGCATACCCTTCCATAAGCTCTGTGCTCATCTCATATCCCATGGGCTCTATCAACTTAACCTTTGGTTCTATAGCTTCCAATCCATGTGCTTTTTGTCTCCACCATGAAGCATATATCATCCTTGTACTTCTCTACCATGGAGGGAGGTATTATGTACCTCTATTTCATTTTAGTCTAGAAACTCTTCATCATTCTATCAATGTCACTATCTCTGACATTTTCCAGCTTTGATCTGTAGCATTAAGTCACTATTTTCATTACACACTCATTTTTTTCCTAATTTGTCATGCCTCAAAACTTTCTTGTTGCATAAAAGAATAAATGAGTTAGTAATGACTCAAATCTGAAGACTGCGCTCTTGGTCTTCTTCAATTTTGCAATGTTATCTAACAACTGCAATTTGATAATCTCACACAAATTTGTTTTTCTTCCCTAAATCACCATTACATAAGTTTCATGTAAAAGTCTAGCTAGTATTGAGTTAACCCTTAAACCATGGTTAAACTTGTACCCTAATATCTTGCTCAATAATTTCACTCTTTTGTCTTGAATTTAGTCTACCTTCATGTTCCTTCCATCAAATTTTGTAAATAGGTTGGTCTCAACCATCTTCCTTACATTATTTTCATTAACAAGATTATATCCATCATTACTCAATCTTGTGACCTTATGAATTAGGTCATTGTCAATTACTACTTGCACATCACCTAACCAAAACATATCATTATGCACCCCACTCAGAATAATTTAGGTCCAATCATGGTTGTCAAATTACATATAAAACATATACTTTACAAGATTTAAACCATCTAGGCGTGCATACTCTAACTTCAAGGTTAGGTCATTTTTGTACATGACTCTTAAGTCCTGGTGTATATCATCATCTCCTATATTTTCTGTCGTGTAATGAATATAGCTATGAAATATTCAACATGAAGCACATTCTCCAAAACTTGTGAAAATGTGCTTAATGGGTCATCCATAAGTGAAAAAAATGGATGTTTCTTGAATACATACTATGGCCTTTCACTCACATCATAAACAATCTGATAGCCATTGAGATTCAATTGTATACACTAAAAAACTTAGTTTTAGCTCCAAAAAATACCTTAAAATTGTATTTAGGGCTTTTGCAAGTTTGCGCTTCAAGAACTTCATTTTGCACTTCAAATCACTGTCAAATCTCTCTTTAATTTTCTCGAGACACTTCACATGAACAATTGGTACACACAATCTTATTTGTGACCCTTAAATCATTTCAAATTGAATTGTGCATTAAATGCATATCTGCCACAAATATAAATACTATCTTTTTTAACCAATAAACTTGTTTTGTGAATTCTCACTTACTCTGATAATATCTAAGCTTGCACACTTGACCATAGCTTTCTTCCCATGTCATTCACCTCTTGTTAATTGCACAACTTCCAACTCACTCTCTAACACTAGTATTGACTAATTGATGCTCTTCCTCTTCTAAAACTACTTAGTTTAAGTAGGATGAGTACAAAATTTTTTTTGCTTCAATGTCTCATCATGTGCATCAAAATATTGTTCCCCCAATACTATAGAGGATCTTTCTGAATCCTTAGCTTTCACAAATGCTTCTTTGAATTCATCAACATGTTCCTTGATTGCTTCCTTCTGACTATTATCATTGCCATTTCCATTCCTTCTATCATTTATGTTGTTGTTCCTTTTGTAGTTAGGATTCCTATTGAAGTTTCTTATATCCATTCTACAATATCTCATTGTGTGTCTGATGTTATTACATAACAAGTGCATTTATTCTTTGATTGGTTCCATTCTAACTTTTAGGTACTCTGCAATTTCTTGTAATGTGTCAAAATTTGTTACACTTGTAACACACAAACTAGTTTTTTTCTCCATTAGGTCTCTCTCCATCATTGGATTTGCTCCATGATCTCCCTCTTTCATTACCTATCGAGTTAGTGTTCCTAACATTCTACTATTTTCATTATTACCATCAAACTTAGGTTTCTTACAATCTACTACTTTATGTCCATAATAATGACAATTATAACAATAGAAATTAGTAATGGGTTTAAAAGAAATACCTATGAAATCTCTTTTCATATGAACAACTTCATTGTATATGAAACATCTACCTGTGAAATCAGGTCTTACTTAGTTGGTTCATCTTTCTTAGGTTCATCATGTTTCATTGACAAATCAAATAATTCAATTTCTTTTGATACTTCAGTACTTGTTCTTGATTCTACCTTACTTAGATCATATTCTTTAGGGGATTCAACAATTGGATCTTGTTCTCTTCTAATTTCAACTTTCTTGGTTGATTTCTCTCCTATAAGATATCCAAGTCATGTCTTATCATAAGGTCTCTGGTGAAATATTTGTTTTTCAGTCTTCTCACTACTAGAATAAAGTTTCTCTCGCTATTGCTTAGCTTTTGTCAATTAACCTTTCACAATGATATTGTACTTTTCTAATTTTACATGCTCAATCTTGAAAGTATGTAATTTAGATGTTACTTGACTCAATTGGGATCTAAGATCTCCATTCTCAATTTTTAGTTCAGGTTCACTCTTACTACCATCTTTCTTAAGACTCAACTTAAGTTAAACAATTTTATATTCATGTTTCAAATTCTCATTTTCTTTCTTGAGATTTACTACTTCATCATTGTCACTAGTCTACGTGATTGATTCCTTTCCAGACTTCAGATCATCAATGTTGTCTTTTAGTTTACCAATGTATACTTTTGCATCTTCATAACTATCTTTTAGGTTATCTCTATCTTCTATAAGAAGGTCAATCTGTGTAAGAGATTCTTCAAGATTATTCTTTAACTATTCTATATTCATTGGGATCTTACTCAAGTTATTAAACTTATTTAGATTAATTGTGCTCTAATACCAATTGTTAGAAATAGATGGGGGGGGAGGGGTGAATCAATATTCTACAAACTTTTGCCAACAACTAAATATTATTAATTACTTTATAACATGCATATGAAAGTAAACCAACAAATTTGAACAATAAATATAACCATGCTCATAGAGAACTCATAACACCATTTTTTATTAACTAGGGAAACCTTGGCCAAGGGAAAACCCCAGTAGGGATGATACCCACTAGATGATTCACTAAGCAAAAGGATCATGTTAAGGATATTGATGCTGTTAGGAGCCTATGAAAGTAATTATTAGAAGCCTCAACCCTATTAGGAGTGTTTCAACCTTGTTAGGAGTTGGTAGATAAAATATAATGTATGCAAGAAGATCTAACTACCCTAACATGCATTTATGCACTAAAGTTCTTCACAAGAATAGATATACATACAACACTTTTTGACTATTGTAATTCACAATTCTCTTATCATACATTAGATCTTGCATCACATAAGAATCATATATCTTTTAGGATTTCTATACAATAGTTTTTATATCATATAAATTCCACATATAGAAAACTTACCTTTGGAAGATAAGATCTCTACTTATACTTCACAAAATAGTAAATCTCTGCTCAATCAGCCTTCATGTCTTCACACACTTGAAATAATATAAAATAAATTATGGATTAACATCCACAAAGTCAGCTCATCATGACTTAGTAATTATTTTGTTACCAAAATAATTCCTGAAGTTGTACAACTCAACTCTCTGCTATGCTCTATTCTACTTTGTCAAATACCTGCACTGCTATTTCAATCATAACTCATGTTGTACTATCTGCACACTTCTACAAACTTAACCACGTCATCATGAATTTTTTATAATTATATACTTAACTATTCATAAGCTGATTAAAAGTATATTATCCATACACATCATGTATGTCTATGTACTACTGCAAACTATCTAACTCTTAGACAATTTTTTAACTCTAAATGCATAAATGAAATATTGAATACATGTTCCATACATGTTTCCAAAAATGAAAACTCTCAAGACATATATCTAACCATATTTCCAACACATACATCATATCAATTTGCATTAATCATAATCATATAGCTACACATCTAATGTATGAACAATCATAAGAGAAAAAGTGTAACACATGTAGTAATACTAAAAAAAGCTCTCTCTCTCTCTCTCTCTCTCACACACACACACACACACACACACACATATAGATACATATACATATATATATATATATATATATATATGTATGTATGTATATAGATACATATACATCTGTATATATATATATATATATATATATATATATATGTATCTATATACATATATATACATACATACACACACACACACACACACACACATATATATACCTATATACATATATACATACATACATATATACATATATATATATATATATATATATATGTATCTATATACATACATATATATATCTATACATACATATATATACATACATACATACATACATATATATGTATATATACACACACATATATACATATTATGTATATATACATATATATATATATATGTATCTATATACATACATACATATATATATATATATATATATGTATGTATGTATATATGTATCTATCTATATATCTAAATATATATATTTAGATATATATATATTTACGTATATAGATAGATAGATACATACATACATACATATACATACATACATATATATATATATATATATATATATATGCAACAAAGTCAACATGTACATTGATAAAAAAATGAGTTCTACTTGAGCACTGAAAATTTCAAAAGTGATACAAAATTAATGTTAATACATAATACAATACATGATCAAAAGTAAGATAGAAGAGAGTATACTAACTACATCCTTCTCCTTCTTCCCCAGGTGGAGGAGGGAGATGTGCATCTACTCTAGCTAGAGGGCGTGCACCCTCTAATGCTTTCGCATACTCCAAAAAATGAGGCACTTGCTCTACTACCTCTAGGACTACTCCAACATAAGCTACATAATAATATGTTGCTCTTGTTGTCTATATATGGGACTCTTCTCAATGTTGCAATAACTCCTCTTGAAGCTTACAGATCTCTCTATATTTCTCTACTAGGCATGTGTCTCTAATGACTAGGTGGATCTACAACTCTCCCAACTACTATTTTGTCATCCTCACTTAATCCCTGATCTCCTAAGGGTGTCTTGGGTCTGTGCTAGGATATCTCCACCCTATGGCTTAGGAGTAGGCTGATCCTGCATCTCCTCATTTCCAACACCCTTCTCTTCCTTCTATGTTGGTTGGCCCTCTACCCTCTACCTCTGAGAATCACGTTTGATGGACCCAAGGTTCACATCTCTCCATGAACTCTCCTTTGTCCAAACCCACTACCACCAGCACCTGTATCCACTATCATCTGTCAAGGTGGGATCAAAACCTATGTAGTCTATTTTATTAGTCCCTATTGTTATAGCTGTTGTAGTTCTAGAACTGGCTACACTGGTATTGCCATCCATATTAGATCTATGAATCGAGGGTAGGGATGACTCACAAAATTCTCTCTATACTTAGGAGTCACCCCTCCATCTACTACTACTAGCATGTTGTCCTAGCAAGTTAGTATGATACTACATACATCGATCATCGACCTACCTATATCTAGTCTTACTCACCACCCCTTCTTCACCTCCTTGGTGAAATAGTAGTATGCATAATACTTGTTTGAAATGTCCTATGGCTAGTCATATTGCCTCCCAACATGTATCAATGGAAACTACTTGATAACATGGATCAAGCAACCAATCAATGGATGAGAGGTAAAAATATAATCAAACTACAGTCAGGCAACATCCTATGCCTCTATCTCTTGCCAGGATTGCCATACCATTGCTACCAAATCATCTAAATGAGCACTCAACTCCTCAATTCTACCCAACATAGTTTGGTTCATTTTTGCTTAATATCTACAAATATAGGGCTCGTGAGGTTGCCTCTCATCCTTACATATTAGTCTCATGATGGGTAGGTGCTCCCATGCCCATACCTGCAACACATATACCGCTATGACCATACTCTTTGTCTCTCTATAGAAGATCTCATGTATCTCATGGAATATATGGGCTAGCATGCACTAACCCCACCCAAAATGTCCTAGTTTCTCTAGCATCCTCTACAACATCCATCCCCATCTACACTCTAGACCATGTTGACCTCTATCAAGCATCAAGTAACATCTGAGGAAATCTCCAAGTACCACTACCAATCTATGGGTTAGATCATATACCTTCACTAGCTCCTCCCATGAGATAGCTCTACCCATGATGATATCATCCTAAAATATAGCCCTTAGTGCCAATGTCTTTAGTTGTGGTTGTGTATCATAGTCTATCTAAGGCCCGTGGAATGGGATCTATAGTACCCTGTATATGTCCTCCAATGTCATGGTCATATCTCCAAGAGGCAAATAGAAAGTGTTTATCTTTGAATGGAAATAGTCCACCAAAGTAGTCAGTAAACTATGATTCACCCACTGATCAAGGATATCACATAAATAGGAGAGACCAAGTGTATCAATGTGTGTCAACTTGGCAGCATCTAGCTATCTAATCAATGCCCTAATGATTGGATAGTGCGATATGAACCCAACATCTAAAATTTCAACTTGAAAAATAGTAAACAACATAACCACTACTGGCAATTGACTTGACTATAAACATGGCTTTTCTATACTACTACAGCACAAACGTCATGCACTCATGCTTTAATGACTAATGATGGCATGAAAAGGAAAAAAATATGATATTTTTAATGAAAATGACTCAATCATGCTCAGAATATCACACACATACTTGAAATTCTCGCATGCATGACTCACATCCTCACATGAGGAAACTCTAGAGTTCGTGTAATAAAACATCCTCACACAAGGAAACTCTATAGTATGTGTGATAAAACAACCTTGCACAAGACAAAAACATATTGATAGTGTAGAATGCTCTCATTTTTAGGGTCACTCATGTGAGTTATCCATGTCTCCCATGCGATTAAATCTCATCTTGAATGCAAGAAAGTGCCCTGGTGACACTTCCTCACATGAGATCTTCTAGAGCCACACATGAGAAATTGAGTCCTCACGTGAAGACTCTAGCGACATAAACTTCAAACAATCCTAAATCAACAAAATTTGATAAAGACACATGAAATTTCAAATGATTAGAGGTTTACAATTTACTCACTAGAGTTTCATAGTCCACTAGTTGACTGTGTCAGCTGGCTCACTCAAATCAATGAGAGTGCACAAGGACTACCATTCTCACCTCAGAGCTACTTCTCCATAAAAGACAAATGTACAAATGATTTGAAAAAGACCCTTTTGGCCCTTATATACATTTTGACCTAATTTTTCAAAGTACTCCTATGGACGTGAAAATCACCCCTGGCTAATTGGACTGCTTTGAGTTTATTTTCGGGATCAAAATCAAAATTTGATACACTTAAATAGCTCAAAATTACGCTTTAAAAATTTGGGACCGATGTGATTGAGCACTTGTGCAATGTATCTTTTTGATACTTTATGAATCTTGGAACATTACCAATTCAACATATCTCCAATTTTTTTAAAATTGTCATAAAAAGTCAACTTTGGTCAACTCTAGTCAATCTTGGTCAACTAGACATCAAAATCCCTCTAAATTAACTTCAATTTTTCTCCATGCTCTTTTGATCTATTCTACATTCTTATGAATCTCTGACTTATTTAGTATCTTTCAATCTCTTTCTCTACATCACTATTATGGTCTATCATCTTTCAATTTTTCTCCCGAGGGGGCAAGATGATTGCATCATTAATCTAAATATAATGTCCTAATTGATTGGGGCATCTCGTCACTTATTGTATCTTTTTCCCCATATCTAGCATCATATGCTACGAAATATTACTTATTGATCAACTAATCAAACTCATAACAATTCTAGTCATAACTCAATGGATAGGTATCTAGGTGTTCTATCTAGATTCTTGAGGATTAACCCTCATTTTGGGGATAATCCTATAACTCATGATTAGGCCTTGTTATCTTTTTTATGGACCATTATTTAGGTCTTCTATCTGGACTCTAGAGCATTAACCTTCATTCTAGAGATAATTCTAAGCTTTCTTTCAATCATTGTTTAATGGACAAGTATTGAGGCATTATAACCTTGACTCTTGATGATTAAGCTTCATTTTGGGGACAATCCTATGAATCATGATTAATCTTGTCATCTTTTAATGGGTAGGTATCAAAGCATTCTAACCTTGACTCCTAAAGATCAAGTCTCATTCTGGGAACAATCTTGTGAATTTTGACAATCTTTGTTCTATAAGATCAGTATCTAGGTATTCTATCTAGACTCTAGAGGGTTATAAAAATTTCATAAATTGGTCTCTATGTCATCAATCTTAGAATCAATCTCAGCTCTTGGTTTGTACTTTAGACTTATGATTTCTTTGAATCAACGTGTTGCTCACACATTTATCAAAAGAGAGGCAAATGTAATACCCCTAAATTGGCACATTGGCTTTCTAAACCAATTTCAGTGCATCAATATCATAATGTCTATTTGTTGATCAATTAAGTCCTATGGTACTATGACTTTCTAATTCCGATCATCTATACTCAACCTAAGTTTCAAATGCAAAACATCCCTAATCTATATTAATCACATACTTTATTTAATTCATAAATATTTATTGAAATTAGCCAAATTAATATCCTAATTTTATTAATTTAATTATAAGTCCTAAGTACTTTAATTAAATTAAATCCACGATCTTTAGCTAATACACATAAAAAAGAAATTATAATACATTGATTTAATTTTATATATATATATATATATATATATATATATATATATATCATAAGTGTTGAAATTAGTTTTTTAATTAATTAGAATATTCTACTATAATTTCATGTTTGAAAGGATCAATATTCTTTCCTAATTCATCTCATATGAAAAAAAGAACTAAATATATTGATTTAATCAAATATGCTCATCATAATTGTTGAAACTAATTATTTAATTCATTATAAAAATAATTACGAGCACATATTTGAACGGATCGATGCTATCTCCTATTTAATCTCATTCAACTCAATCAAAAATGGAGGATTCAATTGCACATTCAATCTGAACCGTACACTCAATTTAATCTTGACCATTGATCAGATCCAAGATTCTATAAAAATTAGACCCTCAACCTCTCATTTGGAAGAATGCACATGAAGAGTATCGAATCATTGCTAGATTGATCACTCAAGTGCTTTGCATTTGAATCTCCTTTTCTTTTACAGGCTCATCATTTAGACTAAAATACACTTGTTTAGCTTAAATTGTTTTCCTTTGTTCTTAGATTAATTTGAAAATCATCTAGATTAATTCATAATCTTTACATTCAAAAATATCAAAAACATAGATTATATTGCATTTGCATTCATAAATCCCTCACACAATTTTGGTTTGGTTACTAAACTCTCAATTCTAAGAGCGAATAGTAAAACCCCGTCTACTTAGAAGGAAATAGATCGCCTTGCGTACATATACTGAATGAATAATCTCATATTCATTTTGGGATTTTACAAACAAATAATGATCATGTTGAAGTATGTGGAATTAGAAGCCCATATTTAATACTCACGACTAGTGGTGAGGTTGATCAAACATTATACAGATCTATAATTAGAAATCTATAGTATGTTGTACATAGTAGACCAAACATTGCATTATCTTTTGGAATCGTTGCAAGGTTTTCATCTAATCCAAAGGAGACACATATGATGATTGTGAATAGGATATTAAGATATCTTAAAGGAACTAAAGAATATGGCCTATGGTATAAACAAGAGGATGACTTTAATCTTATAGTATACATTGATATTGATTAGGCTGGAAAAGTTGATGATAGGAAAAGCACAATGGTGGAGATGTTTTGTAAGGAGAAAGGATGATTACATGGATAAGAAATAAATTGAGTTGCATTTCACAATCTACTACTAAAGATGAATATGTGGCTAGTGCAATCAATTGTTCAGATACTGTATGGATCGAAAAATTGAAGGAAGAAATGGAAGAAGAGGTAACCATGGTTGTTAGTATGATAATACAAGTGCCATAATTATGTCAAAAAATCTATTGATTCTTGCAAAAAAAAAGCATGTATCAATCATGAATCATTATTTGAGAGAGCGAGTATAAGAGAAGCAAGGCTTAATAAAGAACAAATCATTGATAAATTTACTAAGCCATTACCTAAGGATGCTTTTGAGTATTTAAGAGGTAAACTTGGAATTCTTCTTCTATCTAAATTTCACTAATTAAAGAGGCATGTGTTATGATTAACCTTAGGCATAAATAATAGTTACATGCAAATATAACTAATACCTCAAAATAGTAAATTCCATAAAAGAGAACACAAGACACCAAGATTTAATGTGGTTCACCCAATGCATGGGCTACATCTACCAACAACAAGTCCAATATTATTATTATCCAATCATTACAATCCGTAATCCCCTACAACTCAATACTGTTGCAAGAAGCTACAATATCACCATTACATTATGACATCCCTAACTCTAGGCATTTTTATACAAGCTTTTTTTGCTTACAAATGAATAAGTCATCCAATGGAAAAATAGGATTTCTTTTACAATATAAGGTCATTTTTTACTTTGGGGGCACTGCCCCCTAAAAACCCCTATAGGGGTGTTGCACCTCGACCCCAACCTATACTGTGATAGGGAGCACACTTGGGTGCTACCCAAAGACCCTATAGGGATGCTGCCCCCAGAACCCCATAGAAATAATATGGAGAGAAAACCATATTAAATAAACCTCCAAATTTGATTAGGCTACACATCACAACAATCTCCCACTTGGAGACTAATCATAGCATTGCTAAACCTATAACTCCCACTAGAAGACCAACTGAAGCTAAAGAGGAGTTTAGCTTCTCCCTTGTTATGACCTTGGTAAACATATATACTAGATTATCATTTGTATGCATCTTCTCCAACTTTAACTATCCATCATCCAGAACTTACTGAATGAAATGGTACCACAACTGTATGTGTTTTGTCTTTGAATGTAGAGCTAAAGTCTTTGCAAGATGATGAAACTGTGGCTATCTATGAACAAATAATTATCCCTCCTTTGGTGTCCCAACTCTTCCAAGAAGAACTAAATCTATATCATCTCCTTGACTATGTCTATAGCAACAACATACTCTACCTCTATAGTGGATAAAGTATTAACCTTCTGCAACCTAGAAACCCAACTCACTGTTGCCCCACCAATAGTAAATACATAGCTTGTAGTACTTTGCCTGGTATCAATATCCTCTACCAAATCTGAGTTAACATATCCTTGTAAATCAGTAGTAGAGCCCACAAAGTGTAAATACTTACTGGATGTACCTCTCAAATATTTAAGAATCTATTTAACTGCATTCCAATGCTCAATTCCTGGATGAGTCATACACCTGCTAACAACTCCCACTACATGTGCAATATCTGGTCTTGTACATACCATAGCATACATCAAGATTTCTAAAGCTAAAGCATAAGGTACCTTGGGCATATTATCCTCCTCTTCTTGTGTCTTTAGACACATCTCCTTAGTCAACTTCAAATGACCAGGGAAAGGTGTGCTGACAGCTTTAGCATTCTCCATAGAGAAACATTGCAACATCTTCACAATATAATTAGCTTGAGATAATTTCAATTTCATGTTCTTCCTATCCCTATAAATCTTCATACCAAGGATTTGTTTTTTTGCCCGCAAATCCTTCATAGAAAATGCTTGTGTTAACTGACATTTCAGCATCATAATGTGATCCACGAAAGACCCAGCTACAAGCATATCATCAACATATTGACATAAAATAATGTAGCCGCCATCATCCAACCTCTTAAAATAAATGCAATAATCTAAATGACACCTGTTGTATACATGCCCATCTAGAAACTTGTCAAATTTCAGATACCATTTTCGAGGTTCTTGATTCAATCCATACAAACTTTTCTTAAATTTGCATACTAAGCTCTCCTTACCTTGGAGACCAAATCCTTATGGCTGAGCCATATATCACTTCATCCAAATCACCATGAAGGAAGGTTATTTTAACATCAAGCTACTCAAAATGCAAATCTTTAATAGCCACAATACTTAAAATAGTATGGATAGAAGTCATTTTAATAGCAGAAGAGAATATCTCATCAAAATCAATGCATTTTCTCTGTGCAAAACCTTTTACCACTAACCTAGCTTTAAATATTTTCTTACCTTCATCCTCTTCTTTTAACTTATAAACCCATTTATTTTGTAAATCCCTTTTACTTGCAAGCAACTTGGATAAATCTAATGTCTTATTTTTTAGCAAAGAGTACATTTCTTCTTTCATTGCAGACTCCCATTGTGTCTTTATATCCACCTGCATAGCTTCATCATAACATTCAAGTTCATCGACATCAGTAAGTAAAATAGAATACAAGGAGAAAATCTTTCTAAAGATCTACTTAGCCTTGTTAACATTCTAACATTCACTAGGGTGTGTGGTATTTGTTGTTGCGGTTATTGCACATCATGAGGAATTATTGGAACATCATCTTTTCAAGTATCATCCACTACTATATAATCATTTTCTTTCTTCTCATGTTGCTGCAATAGATCTTTGTACAACACTTTCTCATTGAATGTGACATCCCTGCTTCTCAAAATTTTACAATTTTCAAAATCCCAAAGCCTATAACCAAAATCATTAATGCTATATCCAAAAAATGTACATTTCTTTGAGTTATCTTCCAACTTGGTTCTATTTTGAGAATCTATATAAGCAAATGCTTCACAACTAATGGTTTTGAGAAAAGAATATCTCAGCTTCTTACTAGTCCATGCTTCCTCTAAATACCACATCCCAAAGGAGTAGAGGGACCTCTATTAATCAAATATATAGTAGTATTGATAGCCTCTTCTCACATGTTTAAGGGAAACCCAACATGTAACCTCATGCTCCTTGTACGGTCCATATTGACTTGTTCATATGTTTAACCACTCCATTTTCCTGTGGAGTCCTTGGAATAGTAATGTGTCTATGAATACCATTAGTGGAGCAATAATCTTCAAATTCATGATTGAAATACTCACCACCATTATCAAATCTAAGACATTTCAATTTCTTACCAATCTCATTTTTAACTGAGCATTTCCATTTCTTAAAAGTTTGAAATACATCATATTTATGTCTAAGGAAATAAAGCCATACTTTTCTAGTTGCATCATCAATAAATGTGACATAATAATGAGATCCACCAAAGGAAGATACCTAAGCTGGTCCCCATACATCTGTATGCACAAGATCTAATTTTTCACTTTTATTTTCCTTCCTAATCTTCACAAAACTCACTCTCTTTTGTTTTCCATAAAAACTTTCACAGAAATCCATATTAACACATTTCAGACCTGATAAAAATTTCTTTGAATGAAGTACTTTCATACCTTTTCTCACTCATGTGCCCAAGTTTTTGGTGTCATAGAGATATATTAGAATCTACAACAATCATTTGTTCTCCCTACTCGACTACAACAATTGTTCCTAAACATTCATCTTTCTCTGAAGCAATCAAAGTAGAAGGAACAATATGACTATTACATATTGTGCCCCCCACCAAATATTTGAATTTTTTAATACTTGCCCACCCAATGGTCACTTCTTGGTTTATGTTATTTTAAATATCCCAAGAATATCAAAAAAATGAAATGATCTAACCTTATGTTATTTATTCCCTGCGCATTTTAGTGTTTCTGTAGGTTCGCAAGTCCCCATCATCAGATCAAGGGATATCTACGGTTGGCGCTATCTCACTATGGGAAGTTGCACATTGTTTTTCCATAGCGACATAGTGCCTTTTGGCCACGTGTTAGGTATGTCCTCTCTTTCCTGATTGTTTCTCCGATGTTGAATTTTGCTAAATCCACGGTGGGTGCTATGGTGCTATCTGAATGTCTGTGTTCCTCACCGTTAGCGACATAGCACCCAGACGAAAAGTGTACTGTGGAAATGTCAGAAGGAAGGTGGGTTCCAAGTATGCCTTGTTGGATATCAGTGATGAAATTTGTCAGACATGTTGGCAGTTGGTCAATTTTTTTATTGGCTAAAGTATGACTGTGTAGAATGCAGGTGCTACTTCACTTGGCGGACCATAAATGAGGATTTGTTAGATAGGTTGGCACGTGGCTAGTTTCTATTGGTTGGTATACTGATAGGCTAGATCCATCTTGCTCACCGCCAGATCTCATAAAATCAATGGTGGGCACTATCTTGCTATGGAAAGTTGTGAGGATATTAACCATAGTGACATAGTGCCTCAGCGATGCGTGGCATAGATGACATCATGGGCCCGCCCTTCTCCAAAGTAATATTACAGCTCATCCTTGGTGGTAGTTGTTAGGTGGGTCATAGTATGGTGGTGATATTTCATTGGTCCATTCAGCCAACTCAGTGTGCAGTTGTACAATTTTGTTGATCACTGTAGATCTAAGGAAATTGACGGTAGGCACTATCTCGCTATGAAAAGTTGCGAGGATATTATCCATAGTGACATAGTGCCATTGTGCCACATGGATCAATGAAGCCATATCGCACTAGGATGAGGATGCTAGGTTGTGCCAAGTGGTTTCCAAATGGATTCATAGACCAAAAAATTTATGGAGGCAAGCACAGTATTATGAGGATCTTCCATGATCGTTGATCTCGTGGAGATTGATGGTGGGCATCATCTCGCTATGGAAAGTTGTGAGAATAGTATCCACAATGAAATAGCACCTCAGCAACATGTAGCAGGGTGGGGCTAAGTGTTATGAAACTATAGGGATGGTACCAATTCGGGCCAAGTTAGATGCCAGGTGTGCTGAGGTGTTTTGTGGGCCAAATTTTTTTAATGAGATAGCGCAGTAATACGGCAAGTCTTCACTATTGTTAGATTGAGACTGATCAATGGTGGCCACTATCTTGCTATGGGAAATTTCTCAGAGGATATGCATAGTGACATAGTACCTTGGTGACATGTGTCCCAGTGGGTCCAGTTAAGGCATTGACAGTTAGCGGCTGACAATTAATGTGACTGTCGCGGTCAGGGTTGCAAGGTGGCATGGTTAGTAATGAAAGAGATGGTCAACTATGTAAGACTCCCACAAGGTGGCAATATAAAAGGAGGTTATTGGCCCACATAGCCCATTTTGGATGCAAAGTTTAGTTGACTTGCTGAACCTATTGTTTCAGGTGCTCAGGAATGAAGAGAGTCAAGATTTTTTATGCGATTTGATCTTCATGATCAATCCTAACCAACCCAGAATGAATGTGAGACAAGGAAGAGAACTCCACCGCCCCCCAGTTGATCCACCTACCTAATCAGGATAATCAATGGCATCATTTCCATCCTCTCAAGGCATTATTTGATACAGGGGTCAGATATCATTGCGTTTGGATCTGTATCTAGATTAGATTTCCTTCATGATTGTTCTCTCCAGGACTTAATGGCAGGTTGTTGCGAAGTAATTACAGTTGGAGGAAATCTCAGTTATGCCTAAACTATAAAGGCAATTTTTACAAATTTTGTAGGGGGACCTTTCTCTATTTTCTCCGTTACTGCTTTGCAGATTCTTAGTGTAAATTCCCTTTGCCTCTGGACTATATGACATTCTGTTTTATCTCCTTCAGCCATTGGTATGAAAGTGCAAGAGCTCTTTACCTCTTACTCGTGTTTTGTAGTGATCTATGATCTACATGACTGTATCTCTTTGGCCTATAAATTATAATATAAGTGAATCTCTCTTTCCTTGTGTCATTCATCTTGGTCTTCTGATCTGCATGTGATTATTAGATTAAAGCAAGTCTAAATGTGTATATCCTTAGTTTCATTCTAGTTCAATACTGCATATATGGGAAAAGATTGGTCTAAACACTCTATTTTGGTGCATCACCTCTTTAGATTAGATTAGGTAGATTTGCTTTCATGCTCTCCTCCCTTTTCCTCTCCAAGAGTAGTTAGGTGCATCCTAATAGTAAGAGATAGCCGGCCTTCTCTAGAGACTCAACCTCATAGTTCAAGTCCCACAACTTGGAGGTTGTTTTCATGTTTCACTAGCTTGTCCTCATGCATAGGCTTTGGACAAGGGTGCAAACCTAAGTGACAACAATGACCTGTACAAAGATATAAGGTCCCTACTTTCACACCTTTTGCTACAACAAGGGAGCCTATTGAAACCTTCCAATTTTTATCATTAAAAGTAACTACACAACCCTCATCACTGAGTTTTCCTACTTAAATTATATTCCTGCTCAACCTTGGAACATGTCTTACCTCATGTAGTAACCAGTAATTATCATTCTACAACTTAATCATAACTTTCCCTTTCCAATAATCTAACATGGTTCATTATCCCCCAAATAAACAATTCCAAAATCCCCTTGGACATAATCAATAAAATAACCTCTATGAGGTGTAACATGAAATGAAGCACCAGAATCTAAAACCCATGAATCATCAATACTTTCTAAAGAAAGAAGCAAAGAAGCAAAGCATCCTCTTTAGATTTGTTACTTGCCACTTTTTCCTCCTTGTTCCCTTATGATTTATCTCCTTCATTTTTTTTTTGAATCCAACAATCTTTCTTCTTATGCCTTGGTTTACCATAGCACCAAAAATCTCTTGCTCCTCTAGATTGAGACCTCTTACCCTTTGACTTTTCTCTTGATTTCCCATGATTACTAGAATTATTTCCTCTCTCAGTCATTTTGCCTCTACTTTGTGCATTTAAAGTAACTTCCTGATGTAGATCCACCTGAGGTTTTCTTATGAGTTTCCTCACTCAAAATAAAACTGATCACATCATCAAATTTCAGAGTATTAGATCTAGAAACAAAACTCATAGCCATTACCAAGCCATTCCATCTTTTAGGTAAAGAACAAAAAATCAAGAGAGCCCTAATTTCTTCATCAAAATAATTACCCACATAAGATAACTGACTAGTAATAGTATTAAACTCATTTAAATGATCTACAATAGATTTGCCTTATGTCATCTTCATATTAAATAAATGCTTCATTAGAAATACCTTGTTTGAAGCAAAGGGCTTTTCATATAGTTTCATTAGGGTTTGCATTAACTCTTCTGTCATCTTTGCATTTTTAATGTGAAATGTCACTGATGCTTCCATGCATAATCAAATGCTTCCAAGTGCCTTTCTATCTAAAATATCCCAGTCCTCATCTATCATAGTTCCCTGTTTCCTTGATTTTCCTTCCAACGACTTCCATAAATCCTTTTTATAAAGATAGGCCTCCATTTGCATCTTCCATAAATGAAATTTTTACCTATTAGACTTCTCCACCTCTAGCTTTCCCTTGTCTACCATCTCTCCCACTAAACTATGAGACTTCCACTCAACCATGAGACCTTCCTATAGAGGATTGCTAAAAAAATGATGATAGTCTAAGCTAAAAAAATGATGACCATTTGGCTTTGGTACCACTTGTTAGGATTAACCTTAGATAGAAATAACTGTTATGTGCAAATATAACCAATACCAAAAAATAGTGGATCCTATAAAAGAGAACACAAGACACCAAGATTTAACATGGTTCACCTAATCCCTGGGTTACGTCCACCAACAAGAAGTTCAATATTATTATTATCTAGTGATTACAATCCACAATTCCTTACAACTCCATACTGCCGCAAAAAGCTACAATATCACCATTACATTATGAAATCCCTAATCTTAAGCTTTTTTATACAAGCTTTTGCTACTTACAAAATTAGGGCTAGAATAAGTCATCCAATGGAAAAATAAGATACCTTTTACAATATAAGGTCATTTTTGGCTTTGGGGCACTACCCCTAAAAACCCCCATGGGGGCATTACCCCTCAACCTCACCCTGCACTACGATAGGGAGCGCACCTAGGGCACTACCCCCAAACTTCTGTAGAAATAATATGGGGAGAAAACTGAGCTGAATAAACCTCCTAGTCTAATTAGGCTCCACATGACAACAACATGTTGCATCAATTTATGGATGCATTTTAATATCTTTATGTAGTTGATGTAGAAGTGTTCACACTTTAGGAGCATTTCTGAAGCTATGAAGTTGAAAGTGATGAAACTAAAGTAACTAGTACATGCAAGGTACAAGGATAGCTACTTGGTTTTATAGTTTTCATGATTAAATTTAAAATAGCCTTTAGTAGTTCTGTCAAAGGGGGAGAATATACTAGAATAATGAGAAACAATGGTAGAATATACCTAAGGGGGAGAAGATTATTATAGATGATCATATATCAAAGATGAAGAAAGCAGATTAAAGCTATAATATCATATCATATCTTGAGGGGGAGAAATTTTGAAGAAATTATTGTTACTGAAGATTCAAACTAAGTTACAGAGTTCTAGATTGAAGTAAATTAACTGAAATGTTGTATTTTTGTGAATGCATACATTTTATTATCTTATGTAATGTAAAATCTTATATAATGTGTTACCATCAATTCCAATTGATAATGTAATTTATAGTTTATATTGTTAGATGTTTATGCTAGGAATGTATGTAAGAGAGTCATATTAGTTGTTATATTTCCATTGATGTTAAAGTCTTAGTTGGATTGACATTATACTAACTTAGTAGAGTGCCATATCATTAGTTTGATGAAGAGGATTTAATTGATGAAGATGATTTGAAGAAAGTGTAATGAAGACAAAATTGACGTGTCAGGTATTCATTGGGTACTTGAATAAGTTGGACATTGATAATGTATTATTGGTTTGATTGTTTTACAATCATGTATTGTTGTAAAGTATTGAAGAATAAAAGCTTAACCAAGATACAAAGTTAACAAAGGGAGATTGTAAACACTAAGTGACTACAATATTTCTTGAGAAATGGGTAAAGTAAAGAGTAACATGGTGCTACTCAAGAAAGTTAGTTTTTAAACAAGTTTTATGTTAATGCAATCAGATTTCCACAATCCATGATTTATAATGTTGATTTTCTGGAATAGATTGTGTAGAGATTTTTCATCAACGTTTCGAATCACACTACGTGATCCATTATCAGGAAGAGAGAGCAAGAGGTGTCAAATTATGTAAGAAGCAGATTTGGCATAGGGTCACAATTTAAGGAGACCAGGAAGAGAGGGACTACACACGCCCCAACGCAAGTCAAAAGAAGTAAAAATAAAAATATAGACAAAAACAAGCATGGGGGAAGAGACAAAACCACCCAAGACACAAAGAGAAAGCACCAAGAGAGACCATTATAAATGATTTGATGTGTGCATGTTTAGAGGGTGTTTTTAAAAGTCTACCCATTAGTAAAAAAATAATAAATGCGGGGGTGAAAATAACTAAATAAATACAAAAAATAATAAAAAGATAAAATAAAAGAAAAAATTTTAAAACATAAGAACAAAGACATCTCAATCTATAAGTTTTATGTTGCTCGGGGAAATATTATGTTTATTGAGTGATAGTTGGATGAACAAGTTTGGAAAATTGGAATCTGAGGCCAACTTTTGATGGAAAATTGGAAAGTTTGAGAAGGTCTAAGGCATAAGTCAAAGTTTCTTATAAGATAAATGATTGGGAAAATTCAAGAAGGATTTGATGATGGAAGTTGAATGAAGATAAGGATGTGCACATAGTTATATGCAAGTTATATTTTTAGAATGTCTAGATTCATTCTATGAAGTTTTTGAATCTAGTAATTTTGCATGAACCTGAGATTAATGATGTTGTTTAAGAGGAAAAATATGAAAGGATCTAGAAGAATTAAGAAATATATTTGAGGAGAAGATCAAGAAAGTTTTAGGTTGCTAATTTCATTATGATGGGTGGATGATAATTGTGTTATTGATCAAGAGTTATTGTGAAGTATAATTTTTTTGAATGGTAAAGAGTAAAGAGTTGAGCCAAATGAACCAAGAAAAGTAGAGAAAAGATAACAAGAAGAATTGGTGAGAAGGAGAATCAACCAAGTGAGTAGAAGATAGAGAAATACCAAGAACAAATATCTGAACAAGAAAAGGTGATTCCTATATTTAAGGGGTCATTTTATACTATTACTATTTAACCATTGTAGCAAAAAATCTAGGAAGTACCAAGTGGACCTAAAAATTCTATGAAATCCTATATGGTAACATCAATTAGTGATGTTTACAAGTCCTTTAAATTAGGCCACTCTTTTTAGTTAGGCATAGGGAGTGATAAGATCTAGATGATCTTTTGGTGAAATCTTCTAACATGGTCACTTTAATAAAGTGTATATAACCTTTAACAAGGTTGGATTCTAGTAGAGTTCACTTTAGAAGAGTGAAAATTTTGGATTGCTAGTCCTAGGTTTTTTTTTCCCTTCACAAGTTTTCCATGTTAAAATCATGGTGTTAATTATGTGATTTTAATTTATGTTTAAAGTTTTTAAAATTTTTTCATAGTTTACTACAACTCAATATCAAATAAATAACAACTAGATAATAACTAAGTAAGAATAATGATACTTGGTAATGCAAGGAACAATGAGTTAACAAGCTTGGATTAAAGTGAATGACAACATTGATTGATGTTTGCACCAAGTGATTATTGTTGAAGTTTATGATGTTTTATTGCTACTAAAATGTTTGAAGGGACTTTATAATAACTACCATAACTAGTTCACCCCCTCCCCCCTCTTAGGTATCTAACAAGCATGTATATGAATTCAATTTTATAGAGGTTCAACATATTAGAAAGTCAAGTCCACTAATATAACTGATTAGTAGGGGGTGAATGTTAATTATAGGTACGAAAGGTTAAGTACTAAGAGCGGGGTGGTGGAGTGAATCTTTAAGTAAGAAACTTTTTCTTTTCTCAATGTTCTAACCAATAGCCAATTCTAATATTAATTTGATAACTCACAAATATATGTGATAATGTAATCATTAACGATTAACAGTTCATATGCATAAAATTAAAAAAAAAACTCATGAAATAAATAAACATACACATAACACATAGATTTGGTATCACAGTAAACCCTTGGTCAAAGGGCAAAAATGTGGTGGGGCTGGAACCCACAACTTTTTCATTGCAGTCAAGAAGGTTTTTTCTATTAGAAATACAATTATGTTTCTTTTCTAAGATACTCATCTTATAAGGAGTGATTAATAAAATGTCAATTGTATAATTATCTTATTAAAAATACTTAGCTAACAAATTTTACCCTTCTTGTCGAGGTATTCATCTTACTAGAGGATTTACAAATGTTCATACATGAAATTATCTAGTCCTGCTAAAGACCATACAAATATTGTAGAAAACTTATTAAGTATTTGTACAAGATAACTTGACCTATTCAATGGTTCTCCCTTAAGATTATCAAATCCACATGTTCCTCTATTCTTCAATAATCCATTTTCATTGTTCTTTCTTATGTTCATCATTTCTCTCATCACTCTTTCTTTTTATTTATCTTAATCTCATTTATTATATCTTGTGTGCTAACCCTAAATGTAATCCTGACCATAGATCTTAGGATTGACCTCATTCTCCATCTAATTGTTAAATTCTCTCACATGATTCTAATAATACCAATCATACACTTCTCTAGTAGTAAAACCCCTAATAGTAACCCTTATATTCCATTAGTAATTTTTCCTTAATAAGGCTGATAATAGTATGCCTTGGATATTTTGGAATCAATGACAAACATTGCTTTGTCATTATCGAATAATGTTTTCCATGCAACTCCATTCAAAGTCTAACAATCTCTAACAATATCCCCTTTTGACATTGATGGAAAAAAAGCTTATAAACTGTACTCCCCCATTCATGGCAATCTTTGATATCTTTTATTTGGCATTGTACTTTGTGCTTTGCAACTCTTTCCTTGTTTTGAAAATTCTATCTTCTATTGATGTATCTACATCATCTCTAGATACTTTAAATCTCTGCTTCTTGTTTATGACATCCAATTCTAGTAAACATCACCAAAAAAAAAAATAGTGAAAAGTTGATAGTTAGCTATAATTTTCTCACAATTGTTGAAAACTTAGAATCAATAAGTTGTAAAGTTGTTTCCCATGTCTTCTTCAAATATTGAAGAGTTAGAATGTTCTTTTGAAATTCTATGGTTGTATTATCCATTCCTTTCATTGTACTATATTTTGGTACCTGTACAATATTTTGTGCTTCCAATAGATTTTTATTCATAACATCAATATGTAAACTTTGCTTTCCATGTAGCTCCAAAACTCTTGCAATCACTTTATCTAGTTCTATTGTAAGATCTCTTTATTATATGACTAACTCCTTAATGAATATTTTATAATATTAAAAAATGAGTACAATCCTCTAATATGAATCAAACTTGCTCTAAACTCTGATAATGTGGTTATCTAGCTCTATAGTAAATGTGTCTTGACTAGACAAAGTAGTATAATTTCTCACTATTATATTTCTAATCTCCTATATTGAAAAAATATCTTTCTATAATTTCCCTTTTAAATATGTAAGCTTGGTCAACATATTTTTCTTTTTCTTTCTTTTCTTACAGTTTTTATGCAACTTATTTAGCTAATTGTCCTTAAATATTTGTCCCTACTGCCTCCATGGTGTCCAAATAAAATTTTAGTTTTCTTTGGACTGGTTTCTCCTTATCTATAGTAATATCTAGCATAAGTTATTCACACATTTGTAACATCTTGTTTAATACTTGTCTCTCAATTCTTTTTGATCTTCTTTGACCAGTCTCAGTCTTTAAATATAAGGCTCACTTGAATTCTACTCTATCCTTCTTCTTCTTCTTCTTCTTCCCATTTCCTCTTACCTTTAGCATCAATTTGTTATGTTCCTTTTTCATGATCCTTCTTCCAATATTTGTCTTTATCCTTATCCTTATCATATTTACCTTTATTAGTTGGCTTTTCTACTCCAAAAGTTGTCAAACTAGACACACTAAGACCTTAGGTTTGAGTGCTTTCACTCTTCCCTTTTTATTGTTGAGTTCTAGAGACCTTTGATTGACTCCCTTCATCACTACTATCTTTCTATTCAATTTTATTCCCTTCAGTTGTCAGTGTTGAGTGTTTTTATTTAGTGATTTTTAGATTCTTCTCTTCTTGCCTTCTCATGGAATTTAGTACTTCTTTTATGGATATCAGTGACTAAGTAGTTAGGTCAAGTGATGATAGACCAACACTACTAGTTAGTACAATTGCATATTGGCTTGTTGTAGCCTTTTCAAATGTATCTATCCACTATTTGCAATATTAGCCATGGTCTGTGTGCTTGTTCCATGTGTCCTTACACATACTTGCAATAAAGTCCATCTAATTATCACCCTAATAATTAGATCCTCCTTTTTTGTTGATAGTTTTGTCAATAGTGAAATGTCTTTATTTAGACTTCTTCTCTATTTCTATAGTGGAAGTTCTAATTAACTCAATAATAGTGAATGCATCATTAACACTTGAAAGTTTTGTTTCTTCATAGGCTTGAGTTTTCTCTTTTTGCAACTCCTCAATCCATACTTCTCTAATATTTTGAATCAAAATTAAATCCTCATCAATTAATACCATTGTTTTAAATACCTTGTTATCTATAAGCCTTGAGATATTTATCCATCCAAACTTTTGTATCATTAACTGATAGATCAGTACATTTTTTAGTATTTTCTTAGTCAATTCTTCTACTCTTTGACTTGTAGAGTACCATCTTACAAGTAAAATGGTGTTAAATTTATGTGGAACATTATCCTTTACACCTCTATGATATTTACCATCTTCCCTCAAATTCTTAATTATTGAATCTTCAATAATTTTCTTGTCTTCTTCAATTAGATTAGAAAATGTGTTAGGATGCATCTTCCCGCTAAGCCTATTTCTGTGATATATTTAGCTAATTCCTTGGGCTTAGAAGGAATATTATATATTCTCCTACCATATTTTCTAACCCATGAGCTCATTTCTTTATCCAATTCAACTTGTGATTTCTTTAATACTGATGGAGTCTCTACTTGACTCTAAGTAATCCTTCTGTCAACAACAATAGGTTGATTCTTTCTTGTTTTGAACACTTTTTCCTTGTCGATATTTATAACACTTTCCTCTATCACTTCACCAAATGTTCTCAATTTAATTTCTTCTCCACTGATTTTTTACCATGTTCCAAAATAGTAATAATAGCTTCCTTAGTAGGCTAAGTATTTGTGTCTTTTTCCTTCCTTACCAATGTAGATAGTTGAAGTGCCAAAGTTGCTTGTGTGACCTCTTGTGTTGATAGGCTTCTAAATGCCTCATATAGAATACCAAATATTGTATTCATCCTCTTTTATTTCTTGATGATTGTGTTTAATATTTTCTATTGAAAACTTCTTCATAAGTCCCAAATCATATGGCTAAGGTATTCTTTGGCAAGCTCAGAATATAGTCAACATAGCTTACCAATACCTTTTCTGAGACCTCATAGCCCATATAAGGAACCCAATAAGTTATTGGATGCACTGGTTGAATCTTATAATTGTTAGTGTCAACAAAAAAATATATAGTGTATTTATACCTTTGTATAATGGCATCTAGAATTTGATAGTGCTCATGCATTCTTAGTAGAAATTCTTTGAAGTAATTCTACATAATTATCTTGAATTCTTCTCCTAATTGCTCAATATAATTATTAATTTGATAAATAATGGGCCTATTTTCAATTCATTCTATTACTCCTATACCAAGGAAAAACTTCTTAACATATAAGTAAATAAATACAAGTAAATTTGTGTATTTTATGTCTTGTTCTTAATCCTTCTTCAAACATTCCATATTTAAGCTTAATTGATTAACAATCATACTTGATAAATCACATGCTTTACCTAGTGTGGAAATATGTGTACTTCCCAAATAACTATTCTCAACACACTATTGGGATAACTCGATTGATATACCTTATACTTGATTATCATCACAACAAATCTTGTTCATTCATGTTTCACCTTGTCTATCCTCATGACTATTTTGTCTAATATAGTCTTTGTTATGTAACTCAACTCATTCATATTATTTACTCTTAACAAGAAATCCTTTCTTGGTCTGTGACTTTATTGACAATTTCCTTTGTAATCATCACTAGTTCTTCTTCATCTAGCCAAAGTGCCCCATCATGTAGTTGAATCAATAGAAATCTAATCAATTCATTAGCAAAAACCTTAGGAATGTGCACCATATGTGTAAGGCCTTGAGATTTTAGAATCTTTTAGTCATCTTTTAGTGATCCATTAATACATAGTGCTTTGTTATACAATTCTTCAATTCCTACAATACCCAATACCACAATCTTGTTATGAATGAAAGTAGTGATATCATCTATCAATATTACTCTCAGTAGTAGAGATGATATAGCGACAAAATTATCTTGCATGCTCAAATATAGTTGATCAAATTTTCATTTTGGCTATGGTATCTCATTGATGCTCGAGGAAAAATGTGTCTAAACTATAGCTACCATTTCTTCAAAAAAAATATCGTTTATCATATACTAAACAAAGAATTTTCCTACAAAAAAATTAGGGTATAGATCACTTTATATAGTCTCTTATCTTTTATCACTTATAGATAATCACTTTAGACTATCCTTAGGTATTTCTTGTTGTTGCATAATTTTTTCAAGATCAATCCTTCATGTCCTTTTAGGGAACTTTAAAAGAGTCTTGTTGTCATTAAGTGGTAGTGGTACATCAACTAGGGGGTTAATGTTGATATGTTCAAAGGTGCCTTGAAGAATATCAATAGTTGACTCTTGGTGAGGTCTCTTAGGTGTTACTTTTGTAGTTGAGAATTCCAAAGGTTTATTCCCCTTATCTAAGTCTAGGTTGATCATAGGTTGCATGTTTTCTAATGGAGGGTTGTCTCAACTCTTAGACTTAGGTCCTCCTAAGTTGGAGTCAATCTTCACTATTTCTTGGGTCACCAAGAGTTTGAAGTTCTTTTGAAGGGATTTATCTTGATATGCTTTAGCCATTTCTTCATTGGGAATATCATAGTCTATGTCAAAATCATCACTTAAGTAAAAGGTACTTGTGTTAGGTTTTCCAAATTCAAATGAATATGTATGTTCATCTTCAAGTGTTGTAGGTACACTTCCACATCTAGGTGGTATAGGTATGAATATAGGTTCAAAATTAGGACTCCATTTAACCATTCCATGTGTAGGTTATGTGTTAAGAGGGAATTTTATGTTGGACATATCATTGAGGGTTTCTTATGTTTAGTCTTGAGGATCACTTATTTGAGGATACATGCTTAGTGGGTCCACTTGTAAAGGTTGTGAAACTTTGGTTAGACTTGGGTCAAAAGTTTGTTGAGTTTTCTTGGTTTTATTTTGTCTTGGCCAAGTTTTTTGTTGTGTTTATTCTTGAGAAAAAATTTGATGATATATGTCTTCTAGTCTTTTAGTTGATTGTGTCCTTGTGGAGGTTGGCATGACACCTAAGTATGCAAATACAATGGGGGATTATGGACCCTAAAATGGACTTTTTATTTACCAAGTGCATACCTACAACATTAATTGTGCTTAGAAAACACCAAGTGCACACTTGGGGTGCACAACTTGGAACCCAGAAGGATGCAGTTGGTAAATAAGGTATTTAGGTGATAGAAATGGAAATTATGTATGCACAATGTGTTTTCATGGTTTTTTGGGGTTTAGGTATGTAATGAAAGTTATTGAAAGATGATTTGGGACTCTAGAACCTAAAATTGACCCCCTGGTTACCAAGTGTGCACCTACAATAGCAAGTGCACACCTAGGGCGTGCAACTTGGTAAAAGAGGTTAAAACTTGGAAAACTTGCAAGATATGTATACAAGATATTAATTTTTAGATTTTTGGGATTTTAGTATGTTATGCAAGGATTGGAAGTGCAAAAGGACCCAGGGTTATGGTATGCAAGGTGAAAATGACCTAAGAGGGTGATGTACAAGTACAAATGCGAGTGACATTTTAGAATTTTTACTAAGGGATATGAAGACGATCCTAAGGTATGCAAAGTGTAGATTATTTTGGACCTTGGAATTTGGATTGTGAAAATGAGACTCAGGGTTGATGTATGCAACTAAGATTGGACTATGCAAAGGGGTATTACTAGGGTTGATAATGAAATCTATGACATGTAAGATATGGATGAGGGATTATGCAAAGTGTTTGGTTTGACAAATGATTAAGGACTTGGGAAAGTTGATTGTTGGAAAATTTTGTTAGACTTAGAAGGATTTGATACTTTGAGGAAATTATTTGGACTATGCAAGTTGAAATGACTATGCAACTAGGGTTCTGGATTGCAAAATAGGGTTCTAGAAAAGACTAAGAATGTGATAAGGTTATGACAAGTGTATGAAAGGTTTTTACTTAGGAGAAAATCTTTGGAAAATACAAATCTAAGAGTTTAAACTTATGAGGATGGACTTTGGATCTTAACAAAAAGAGAAAAATTATAAATATCAATTTGATAAATAGGACTAGGTCATATCCATTAAGATATAGATGGAATTAAACCCAAGAAAAATGATAAAAAGCACAAAAAAAGACCAAGGTGAAGACCCTTTATCCATCCACATAAGGAGATACTCTAAGGCTCATACTTTGTCTTGATTTTCAACTAAATCAAAGGGTTCTAAGTTGAAAAGGAGGTCTATAAAGGGGATTAAAATGAGGGCTATGTGAGGTGAAAATGCAAGGATCTTAAGGGGGAAATGAGGTTTAGGTCATGATCAAAATGAGGACTTGTGCAAGCATCTAAAGAAAGTCTAGGGTCTAAAAATGCAATCTAGAGGTCAAAATGCACTATTCTAGCGACCAACTACACACAAATAACACCAAGTGAGCTCAAGCAATGGAAACTACACCAATGATGCAGTTGGGTCCAAGATGGGCAGATTTGGGGCCTAGATGGGTGGAATTGGTAAAAAAGATGAAAACTTGGGGATCTAGGGCTTAATAATTTTTAGACTACTGTGCTAGAAAGTGGGTACTGAGGATGATGTTATGATCAAAATGAGGACTATGTAGGTCATGAAAATCTCAAAATGAGGGCTAGAACATGAAAAATGATGACTAGGGCATGTAAAATGAGAGGTAAGATATTTAAAAAATGCAAGTTAGGGGTTGCAAGATAAAGACTAAGGGCTGAAAGATGAAGACTAGGAGATGAAAGGTGAAGACTAAGGGACAAAATATAAATCCTAAAGAATTTTCTATGAGGACTAAGGAATGAAAAATGAGGGCTAAAAAATGCAAGTGTGGGGATCACACAATGGAAAATGAAAGAATGTTCTATGCAAAGATGAACTCTAATTATGCCAAGGACTCCTAATGCTACAAGTTCTCATGTTTGCAATATTCTCAACATTTTTACAAAGTGTATGTTTTAAAATTTCAAAGACACAAATGTGCTTGGTGAGAGTTTGTAAATTTTTCAATTATCTTGACAAATGTTATGCCCATACACAAGAAATAATAGACATGAATAGTTGTTAGCTTAAAAAACACATCACAACCTAGGTTCTTAAGACTTTGTCCACTAAATCCCCACTTGAACCAAAGTTCATCCACATTTATATAGAGTGGAAAACCTATAATATTGGCACCACAATCTCAACCTTACACGACACTCATTTCCTGAGGCCACAAATATCTACTTCCCAAGGGAATGTTGCCTCTACTAAGGACATTGAGATGTTTGGATGTGTTCACGGGCATGGGTGACCCCTTGAGGTAGTGGATATAATTATTTTTGGCTACTAAGACATGGTATTTAGTTTAGGCACCCCATTCATCAAGTGGATGGTAAGCTTCCTTAGAAGGTCTCCTAGCCCCTAGAACTAGGTTTTGATATACCAAAAAGATACAAGAGGAGATCTATCACCCATAAATATCATTGATAGGGCATTAACTATATCAAGTCTATTATAGTGACTAGATCATAGACCTAGCATTAGCCAATTACCACTTTGAGGTTGCCCCTAGGACCCCCAAGTAGGGGTCTTGGTTCCAAGGCAGACCTCTCTAAAATATATTATATGGATTTCTCATACACCCAAGATCTATGAAGGTGAGGAGAGAGGATACATCCAAGAACCTCTTTGTGATCTAAACAATTTAGAGACACTAATTAGAATAGAAATTTCATTTTAAAGCACTAAAACCAAGTGTTTGCTAATCTAAAACACACACATAGTTTGACAAACACAAAAGGTCTTTGTGAAACATCCTACTCCAAACACATTAGTAGTTTTTAAAATATTAGTCTTGACCCAATGAATTTCACATGCTATAAATAGATAATTAGTAACACCAAAAACCTCTATTCTAAGTTCTACAACCAAAATGAAACCCTAAATACAAATTTAGACTCAAACTTGACCTTTTTGTGAACCAACTGTGCAATGATAGTACCAAATATGTAGGAGAGGGCCAAAGACCTATTAGAAGACTCTCAAGTGTGTTGACAGCACCAATTGTGCAATTGGTGCACTCGATGCTCAAAAGGGTGTAATTGGTTACCTAGGTGCTGGAAAACAAAAAACTAGGTAGCTAGACTAGGCTGTGAACAAGCATACAGGAACCTACACATGTAATGGAAGAGGATTCACTTTCCAAATACACATTGTTGCACTTATAGAAAAAATGTGTGAATTTTCTAGTCATATGAATGCGGTCAGGGTTGTGACACCTAAAAACGGTTATAGAGAGTTAGAATGACATCTACAATAGACAAAACTCAAACTAGGGTTACCAAGTGTGCCCAAATAGTACCAATTGCACCCATGGTATAGTTTGGGACAATAACTGTGCACTTGGTTACTCAAGTGCACATTTGGTTAGATTAGAGTAGTAGATAGAGAAATTTGTGGGTCATAAGCACCTAAAATAACTTCTTAAGGCACCCAAATGCACACCCAAGATAGAGAGCTATAAACATGCATTAAAAATGAACAAAATCTTGTTACTAGATCACCTAATTAGGCTAGATGTGATCTCAATGAACAAAAGAGAAATCAGAATAATAATAAAAACAAGTGTTAGAATCCTTCAAATGAGCTCCCTCCTTGTACCTACAAGTACAAACAAAGAAAACTCAAGTTAGTAAGCATGTTTCATGTCAGGTTCACCAATTGCAGGACTAGATACCATACTATGAGCAACCACAAACTTAAATAACATATGATAACTATTCTAATCTACCATTAAAATGATTGAAAATAAAGAGATTAAAAATAGTCAAAACCCCCTTTCAAATGTAGTTTCCATTTTCTCCTTTCTTGTCCATTGTTGATGTTAATGTAGCTCCAATTGCCTATAGTATAAATAAAATTAAATGAAAAAGAAAATGACAAAATTGATGTGATAAATGATGGAAAAAATACTAGAAAAGTGGTTAAGAGGAAAATGAGTGAAAATTTGCTCAATTTATAGGCAAAATGCAAGCAATTAGATATGAATAAGGAGATGGAGATTTGTCATTTTCAAGTGTGCAATTTGGCATAATATGTTGAGCATGAATGTTGATGATATTCCTATGTAGGAGTATTGTAGAAACATGATTAGATAATTATCATGATGATATGCTACATTCATGACTGTGTTTGTCATTGATGTCAACATATTAATTTTCTGTGGTATCTGATAGAAGAAAATTAGTAAAGATCAAGTTGGTATAGATAGATCATTTAGTATTTTCACTAGTGAAGTTATTGGGAGATACTACTAAGTTTCTATTATATACAGCTAACCTCAAGTGCAAAATATATTAAGTCTGGAAGAAGTTATGTAATTTTGGGTTGAGATTGTTCTGAGATAGAGTTTACAGAAGCATGTTCTGGTAAACTTGTTATATCTCTTAGTAGATTTGTTATTCTAAGAAGAAAGGTTAAAGGCATGTAGAAGACATGTTGGAGATGACATGACTAATCTTGATCACCATAATATTATACATATGTAAAGTTATTCAAATTACAAGGTGACAGATTGATGTTATCGCTAAGTAAAATGTGTTCTTATTAAGGTCCTATAATAATTAATTGAGAAGTTGTAATAGCAGACTCAAGGAAATTATTTTATGGAATTGGTATAAAGGAAGAAAATTTTTCTTTGTTATGTAAGTATGAATTAAGAAAGAAGAGTGGGAAAGAGAAGAAAAGATATGAACAAAATTTAATTGCGAAGGTAAGCAGAGCATAGTGAAGTTGAAGAAAACTTCATTATCGAGGTTTTATTTTGAGATTTAAGATTTGATATTTGGATTGGAGGTTTGTGACCTAGTCTATAAGGTTTGATAGTGATTGGTCCAATTGACATGATAGAGGAAAGAGGATTAAGTACAATATGAAAAATTATTCTACAAGGAATAGCTGAGAGATTAGTTGGATAGTGAAGTTTAGTGGTCTTGTCCTAGAAGCTATTTGGAAAGTGGGTCCTTTTTCCTTCTACAACTCCCAATAGGGATTCAAAGTCTCCTAACATAGACTCTTATGTATTGAATGTGTTTATAGACTCTTAAGAGGGTCCATCCTCTAATACGGAATATATATATTAGTATATCTTTGTGGGCATCATTCCCACTAAGGTTTTTCCCTTTGATCAAGGGTTTCCCTATTTAACAAATTTGGTGTAATTTTGTATGTGCATCTTGTTATGGTTGATGTTTACTTTGGTTACATGGTTAATTAAGGTTAATAAATGTTTTAGTTGGATAACTAATTCACCCCCTACCTCTCAATTATCTTGGTGGACTATTATTTCTAACAATTGGTATCATAGCATCAGGTCCTTGAAGATAAGGCTTAATAGCTTTGGGAGATCAGTGGTGAGTTATTTTAGAAAAGATATTTCTGAGTCTGATGGAGGAAATTTTGATGCCCAAAAGATGGAGCTTCTTGGTGAGAGATCAAAATTGTGTATAGAATTGAGCATTGAGTTTCTGGATAGAAGCACAAGAAAAGACAAATCTAGATCCAAAGAAGACATGATGAAGATCAAGGAACGTATTGATCTCCTCATGAAAAGAGAGCCAAAAGGTATGGAAGTTTTTTCTTATTGTACATCTAATGAGTTGGGTCATTTTTCATCTACATGACCTAAGAGAGTAAAGAAAACTAGAAAGAGTTCACTTTTTGATGAAGATGAAGAATTTAAATCAAGTATGGAAAGATTCTTGAATGGTTGTGATAAATATAATGAGCTTGAATTCACTAGTAAAAAAACAACAATATATTACTAAATAAACTACTAAAATTTGTAGATATGTGACTAATTTTGATCACGTGACCAATGGTAGTTTATTCAAAGACATTTATCTCCCAACCAAATTTATGACTAAACTATTTTAATCATTGATTGGGTCATTGATTTAGTCATTTATTTTTATTACTTGGTAGGTTATATTATAGTTTATCTGGTAATTGTGGTAGTTTATTTGGTAGTATATTTGGTAGTTTTTTGTGTAGTAAATTTGGTAGATTTTTGGGTAGTATATTTGGTAGTTTATTAGGTAGTTTATTTCATAGTATATTTGGTAGTATATATGGTAGTATATTTGTTAATATATTTGATAGTTTACTTGATAGTTTATTTAATCATTAATTTAGTCATATTAGGGCACGATGGAATTGAACCACCATCCTCCTACTTATAAAGTAGGTGCTCTTCCATTGAACTAGTACCTACAAAAAATTGAAAAAGTTATCTTCCCAACATTAGATCTATCATGATCATGGTCATTTTAACATGACATACTCTTCTCAAAGAACATAGATTTTAGTTATTATGAAAAGAAAAATCTAAATCTTTATCAATAACAATTCAACAATTTTAAATTCTTCTATTCAAGCATTTTAAAATTATATTTCATGTCAATTACACTTCTCTAAATTATTGTAGTGATAGACTCTTATAAAATATAATTTCAAGCACTTTTGCCACACACAAGTATTGTTTCTTGTGCTAACTTATCAGAAAAAGATTCAAATGATTATGCAATTTATGTCAAGAAAATAGACCTTTGCATTAATTAAAAACATCAAACTGCATTAAAAAATCACATCTATTAAAAAATATGAAACACAATCAATTGAAATACTCACTTTTTAACATATGGAGGTGCCAAAGGATCAAATATTTCCTCTTCCTTATGCTCAAGTGGGTGTTAAAAGTGTTCATTACACTTGATGTCGACATTTATTGAACCTTAGTCTACAAACAACATAAAAAGAAGAATTTGAAAAAATAAGGCACATGAAAAGAAAGTTTTTATCAATGATCTATAATTAAGTCATTTGTAATAATAGGGAAAGTGGTATCAATTCATAGATGTAACAGAGAACTAAATAATATGTTTATGATAAATTGCTTTAAAAATCCTATAACAAAAGGAAATAATGGATTACTAAAGTCTAGTAGGCAATGGTTATGATTCACTTGTTAATAACCCCAGATATAGGATCAAGTTGGAGATAGAGGAATTATTCCAGAAGTTTGCTTCTGCTGGAAGTCATGGAAAATTAGTACAAGATCTAAATTGTAATCATTGAGAGTAGTGTAATTCAAAGGCTTATAACTAATCTTTGAAGGCTATAAATGTAGCTTTGTTTTAAACAATAAAGATTATCTTTAATCAAGTCATCTCTTCTTATCCTCTGTATGAATATGCTAAGCATTGATTAGCTAAATGGATAGATATTTTTTGTTGAACTCTTCATCTAAGAATTTTCAAAAGCATAGCAAAAACCAATCAAATCAAAGGTTAAGTCATATCTCCATCCAAGAAACTACAAAAAGTAGTAATAAGGAAAATTTGCATTGCCAGTTTGCTTTCTACTTGGGAACTCTGACTACAAGTTGAAGTGGTAACTGGAGCTAATTCCCAACCAGTGGCCCCATTTGAAAAATCTAAAGCACTATTTAAATTTCCATTTGAAGCATCTAAAATATATTTGTGTGAACCTGCAGGAAGAATGGGTCTTCATTACATGGGATATAAGATAAATAGTGAAGAGAGTTGTTCCAACAAAAAATATGGTAGAAATTAGTCTTGAAAACCAAAAAGTAGAAGAAGAAAAGGATCTCATGTTAATTGTAAAATTGATATGTAATTAGAACATTGAAAGCTCCATTTTTCATTCCCTATGCACATGTAGTCTATTCTAACCGATAGCTCCGGTTTAGGACAACAATAAAAAAAAATCCATCACAATAAATAAATTAAAATTATAAATAAATTGATTGTAGTGAGTAACAAGGACCACTTCCATATCATTTATGCCATTTCACTGCAATTTTAAAGTTAAAACTAATATTGTTACTACATCAAAGTACTTATCAATTTCTATGCTAAAAGATAGAATGGGGTTGTCCTAATGAGAAAATAACATGCATCAAATCAATAAGAATACTCTATCAAACATAAGAATAACCAATGGCATATTATGTGCCATGCCATTTCATGTTAAATACATAAATAAATAACAAATTATAGCCTAATCCTTACATCCCTCATAAGATAAGGCATTTAACAAGAAATGGGACATAGAGATATTAGATAATTGGCCAAAAGCTCAAGTGCTGAAATAAATTTAATAACTCACTTAAGTCATTGAGTGGGGCCAACTTGAGTGGAAATGTTACTACTCCTAGGCAATAATCACGTGTTCTCTTAATTCAATTAAGAGGTTAACATTAATATGGGTTTCCTAAGTTGTTAAAAGTAGATGATTAAAGATTTGATGGCTTTTCTAGTTCAACAATTTTCTCTTAAAAAGCATTTAGTTGAGTTTTGAATATTCATTCTATGCAACAATTTGTTTATGATTTTTTCTTTGCAAGAACTTGACTTTGTCTTTGCAAGAAATAAACTTTTGAAGGAGCTTGCCTAGATACAAACCTAGGTGGAAGTTTTATTAATTTTCATAGCCATACAAGGAGGATGTCACATGAAGTTTCTGGTTTCATATCTATTATTTCCTATGTTTAAGGTGATTTGAATATTTTTACAAGACAAACATCTACTAAACATTAGACTAGGTAAGAGAAATGTAGCCAATAGGGTATTCTTCTTGGATTCTCACTTGTAGAAGCATCTCAACCAAGGAGATCCTAGCATGTAAAGAGCCCATTTATAACTATAGACCCAACTCATCATCCTCCACCTACACCCTAATAGTAGGAGTTGATCAAAAGTTTAGTGATCTTTAAAGTTGATGACCACTGAGTAGATTGCATAAAGTCTATCATTTAGGAGTACATTATGAGAAATGTGCATTCTAGTACATGGTGGTCTCATTTATGGTCTTCGGCAACATCTTGCAAGAAATGTTAAGATTCTAGTGTAGAGTAATCACCATAAACCTTCATTATCTTTTTTGTTCAATGTGATGATTGGTGACCTTTGCTATGTTTGGCCAACTAAACATGGTAACATGGGGTTGCAACCTTTTTTTATCTCCAGAAAACTACAAGGGAAAAAATTAAATGTGATCTAAAATTTTGAAGTTTAAAATTGGAAATGTCTTCTAGGCAGTCTCACTCTTCAGATTAAGAATAGGCATATTGCAACCTATGTCACAAGGTTCAGATTTGAGTCATGTTTGACTACAAATTACTGGTTGCAAAGGGAAGAAATGAATAAAATCCATTTCTCTATTCTATTTCTGAAACTTAGTTGTAACCTAACTAATACATTAAAAATAATAATTTAAAACTACAAATCAAACTAACCTTGTCTGTTGTTTTTTTTTTTTTCAAAAAACCAAGTTGTTGGAACTTTTAGTGCAGTGGCTGATGTTAGGGTCCAGGCCCTGAATTTGTAATCCATCTATACAAAAACATATGTGGTTTTCAAATATATGTGTATATATATGCAACAAGAAATTAGTCCATACACCACTATGCTAATAGCAAAGAAAAATAGCAATATGCACCACCATGTCTATCTTTTAGTTCAATAGAATGTTAACTGCATCATTTAGTCATACCTAGTACACACAACATGATACATTGTTTGTTATCCCTCTTATTTTTCCTTAATGACAAAGCCAATATGTCAGTAACATTGCTATGGTGGAAATTTGATTGGTATTTGTATTTTGGGACATTTGGTGACTTGTAAAGATGGCATACATTGATATATTATTAAGTGCCTTTAGATCGACAATAAAATTGATGGTAATAATGTTTGGAAAAATACAGATAATGTAATTTGGTCAAGCTAACACTTATTTTTTTTGCTTATTAAAAGTGCTAAATGATGAGAAACATTTCTTGGGATGGAATAATGTTTATTAAGTGTTAAGGATGACACTAGGAACATAGTTGTTAAAAGGTACCTGACACACCCCTTAGTGAATTATGGTGTTGGTGAAGGCACTTAGATGTTATAGACTCCAAAATAATTTCATTTCATTTCATGAATCTCAAAATCATTTTATTTTGTTTTAGGAAAAAGGAAATAGATCAGTGATGTTTAGAAAATTTTCTTGAAATGATAGAAACTGCCACTGTGGGTATTCGCAACTGATGGAGGTCTTTGTTATCAATTATCTTGTGAGGATTTCTACCATATTGATTCATGTTTAGCAAGCTTTGAAGTGGTGGATTCATTTCCACTTTTGGTGGAATTATTATTCATATTTATTGGAAACAAACCGCAAGTTTTTTCTTTCATAATCCATGGGTATGATTTGTTTATCTTTCAAATGCTGAGTTGACGATTCTAATGCTAATGCAGGATTCAGAGGCATTCAAAAAGAGAGAGAGACCTATAAAATATAATTTAAATATGTATCTCTTTGTTCTCTCCACTAACCTGGTAGCATTAGAAGACATCTTAAAACTGCATATGCCAACATACTTATTTGGAGGAACCATATCAATACGTAACATATTGAAGTCAGCTACAATAACCTGACTTAGCTCTTTTTGGAAAAAGGGGCAGAAACTTCAAGAAAGAAATGGTTGGATTTGTCATCTTCCATGATTTTTTTAAGTTTTTGGCTTTTGGTACAAGAGGGGGAGACTATAGAATTTGTTGAACTACATCATTGCAAGGGATGTTGGTAGATCTAATTGCTCGGATGCTCCCAGGATGAATTTCCAGGGAGAATCTATGTAGTATCATAATGCACCCATGCATCCAGATGCATCAGAACCAACATGGGGCCATTTTAGCAGAGAATTGGTATCTTAGGATCTATCAGTTGTTTAAGATGTAATTGTTAAATATTGTGAAAACAGTTAAAGAGTTAAATAGTTTTAGTTTTTCATTTAAGTTGTTTAACAAATATTTTGAAAGATTATGGAGATTAAGGAATAAGATCTTTTTTTTTTGAAAAAAAAAGGATGAATGGTTCATTTTTCATCAAGGTTTGTCTCAAATTTAATAATCTTCACATATAATACATGATATTTTTTGCGTATCTTTTCTAGGATTGGTTACCCTACTACAAGGGTATATAGTTGAAGATAATTACTCTGATGGTTACATTTCTATTTGTCATTTTTTATAGGTATCTAAGTATACATAAAAACATGAGTGTGTATGGTTAAACTTATATATGTATGGAAGATGATTGAATAGAGTGTGGAATGCAAAACAGTGAAGCATTTTTATTAGTTAGTGAGAGATTTTATTTGAATATCTAATGTATTGAGAGACAATTGTTAAACTATGTGAATAGTAGTTTTTAGTTGGAAACATTACATATTATTCTGAGATTTTTAGTAACTAGTAGGTTTATAATTACAAGAATCAGATGCAATTGTAAGGTTAGGAGTTTTTGTTTTAAAAAATTGGAAAAATTGGTAAACAAGGATTGGTGCTCCTTGCAGTTGGTGTTGCTAAATACATGTAATGAGTTGGTGCTCTTTGATTCAATAAAATCTATAGGTCATATTGTTTTTTTTCTCCCTTTTTCTCCCTTGTAAAAGGATTTTCCACTCAGGAAACTTATTGTGTCATGCCTTCAATTTTTTTCTCATGCTCAGATACATGATACATGAGTTCATATATCATTCAAGTTTAATGTTTAATTTGTGTTTTTTTAGATTCATATTTAGTCTTAGTGAGTGTCCATCCTATCATATTGTGTGCTTCAGTTTTAGATAGATACACACATACATGAGTTCCAATCTGTAAAACATGATTAAAACAACAAGCACATTTAATGTTCATTCATTATCAATTGAAAGGTCATATATATGCTTTGATATATCACTATTTCAAAGTTCACTGTTCTCATTTGTCAGATGTTTTTGTATGACTCAAAGTCTCTTTAGTAATCTAATAAGTATTCAGTTAAATTATTTAAAATGGCATCCAAAGTTTATTATTATTTTCATTCTTATATCACTTATCACTCGGATTCATCTCCCCCGCCCCCCCCCCCCCCCCCTTCTCTCAGAGTGATTTTACTTCCAACACTTGTTTGGTCACATGCATGGAACATATTTCCATATTAAGGGGACAATTAGTTTGAGAATGAAAGGAATCATCACAAGATAAATGCAGTTATTTGGATTTTTATTTTGTACTAGTTCGAAATCCAAATGTAATTATTATTTTGTGGAATTTAGAAGAAGCATTAAAAAAAGAAAAAAATAGAACAATCATTTTGCGTGGTGTATACACAAAAAATAGAAAAGTCATTTTGCGTAGTGTTTCCTGGGAATATAAAAATGAATCCTCAAAAACAGCTTCTGGGTTTTCTCCAGAACAAGGTTAATTAGATCTATCATAGGTAGAATTGCCATAAATTGAGAAATAAAGGCCATAACAATGATGACAAGAGTACCATTTTAATTAAAAGAGAAGGTGAAAGGATGTGGATAACAAGGAAAAGTTAATGTTCTTTTTAGTGGAAATATAATACAAAAGAAATTCTTTAACAGTCTAGAGCATGTTGTAGTTTCATGCACTAAATATCAACTTGAAATCATATAGAGGAAATACTAGAAGAATTTAATACCAAGGCTTTCTATCTATCAAATGACAATGCAATGTAGAACAACACCAAAATTATGGAACTTGCCATATTTTGTAAAAATATGAAATGAACAGTTTCAACATGTATAGCACAAGGTGAAGTTCAATTCAATACAAATGTTTTCAAAGGGCATGAATTTTAATCAAACAATTACCCATGTGAGCAGCCATTATTCATTGTGAGAAACATATAAATATTTCAGCATATTATACAGTAATAAAGGAAAAAGAGTCCCAACTATAGTAATGAATAAGAAATAAACAACAATTTATAATGTATAGATGGCCTTTAAGAAAATCACTATAGGAAAGTAGAATTACTAGCATGACCTTAAGCTCGTAGTGATGCAATAATATAGGCTTGATGATTCTTATGGAGTTATATAATATTTCAAAGGAGTGAAACAATTATAAAGAATTAAAATAACAACCTATTTAGAAACAAAAGATATTGCATGATATTTGGAAGGTGATAATAATATAAAAATCTCAAATATCTTGAAGGGAATAGAGATCATACCTGTAAGAAACATCAGTTAAGGATCTGCAAGATAGTTCAATGAGCAATTTAGTAAATTTTAATAGTAAATCTCTTGAAACCCTAGGTCTCTACCAGTCGCACTAAAAGAGCTCAAGATGAGGGCAAATAATAGGGCTAAAAACATGTTTAATGCGAATGCCAAATTAATATATATTTAGGTTTAAAGGGAGGAGTTGGAATACAAAAGTATTATGTATATTTTTAAAAAGTAATAAAAGATGTTAGAGAAATAGGATATGTAACTTGTAATAGCACTTGTGGAGTTTTATGTGTTTTCCAAGTTACTATTCCAATGAATATATATATGACATAAAGAGGCATGCCTCTTGAAGAGTCATGTCTCTTTAATATATTAACTTACATTAGTTATAGTTATAACACAATAATATACTCTCAATATATTATAATGAAATATATATATATATATATATATATATATATATATATATATATATATATATATATATATATATATATATATATATATATATATAACTCTTAATATAAGTTAATTATTCCATATATAACATTGTCATATATTATATATCTCATATATATAAAATATAATTTATCCGAAAAAATTATAACATTAACACTTCCTCTTAATGAAGAAGGATAAAACACATAGATATTACACCATAGGTAATATTTCAAAAATAATACATATAGGAAATCTTTGATCAGAAGACTTCTAGAATATGATATCATGTAAGTATTGGTCTATCAGAATGTCAACATATGATATTCACCAATTACTATTTGATATCATATTTGGTAACATGAGCATTGGCCTATCAGAATATCAATCAAATGACATTCACCAAATACTCTGAGTAATGGCCTATCAGAATATCAAGGCAAGATATACACCATGTACCAAAAAATATATCTATACAAGTAACTTGTAGATAATCAAATTAATGATATCAACCACCTAGTTGTTGATTCATAAGATAAAGCCTTTACATGAAACAATTTTGCAAAAATGAATC
Organism: Cupressus sempervirens; assembly: GCA_028749045.1. Taxonomy (NCBI): domain Eukaryota; kingdom Viridiplantae; phylum Streptophyta; class Pinopsida; order Cupressales; family Cupressaceae; genus Cupressus; species Cupressus sempervirens. Next base: position 429,739,358 of record CM053787.1, on the reverse strand, counting down.
ATGCTAGAAGTTATTGTAAGGACATCACTTTACAACAACTTCTCCTAATACAAGTGATAATCATTTGGAAGTCGTCACTTCTTCATCATATACACAAGTGACAGGCTCATACATGTATGACATCAAAAGTTCACATGAAGTCTCCATGAATACTATCATGTTGTGTTGTCACAACATTCACCATAAGCATATTAGAGAATAAGGTTTCTCCCTCTTAGTTTGATATCAACTTTTCTGACCTCTTAGAACAAGGTTCTCTTTGATGAAGTATCAGACTACCTCTGAATTTGTTATCATCCTTCTAATCTGTTGGTAGTAGGTCATGTCATGCTTCCCTAGTTCAATGGGTATCCTGATAGCATAAAGCCTTCCAGCCTACATACATGAGACTTTATCCCATGAATCATAGTCTTTTAGCTATTATAGTTTCTAACTAGTGTTGAATCCATCAACAAGGTCTACTCCTTCTGAACCAATATCATCAAAAGTTTGATTTAAGCATTTTTATTTTATGCTCCCTCTCTTTTTCCAAGGTTGCCTCTAATGAACTATCAGACTCCCTCTCATAATTTCACTCATCAAGGATATTTTCTTCAAGAAACTCACATTATCCAACCTATTCATCAAATGATTTGTGAATCCTAAATCACAACTTCTTTGGAGCTACTATCATAAGATTGAGTCTGCACAATAATTGGTAGCATACCTAATGTACCAATCATCTTTTCCTGTAATAACATCCTCAGAGACAAAGGAAAAGATCAAGGCAAATAGCTCTTTATAGTAATTATAGAAATACAAAATAAGAGAGAGATTACAATGAGTAGATACATGTAATACCTGAGGATAATAAATACTTATCTATGATAATAATATAAGTTGCTCCAATGAAGGTCCATATGCATCAAATCAGGAAATGCCTCCATGTAAGAATTAAACAATTTGACTATGTCTTTTTTGCTCCCATATAAGAATGAATGGGAATAGAACATAGGTTATCATACCCCCTTACAATGTTGGATACCCACTCTTATATTATTGAACATATAAGTCCGCCAACAATATTGCATATTATATGGTTGGATTCACCAAAGTTTAACTGAATCATATCTACTCCCTCTTATTCCTGCATGAACATTCTCAAAGGAAAGGATCAAGGCACATAGCTCTTATGTATATAAATACAAATAATGAGTAGACAAATGTAATACTCAGCTACTTATCTCATATGCATCAAATAAATAATAAAATGCCTTCATATGTGTCAAGTCAGAATTTTTTTTTGCCTAATACTGTTCTAGACATATGTAACTTATCTTGAGTTGTATTATGACATTCATGAAGGCACCAAATTATAATTGGATCGATATTTCTATTATAAGAAATTATAATAATCCTTATAAAATATCAAATATTTTAATAAACATAACAACATCATATATTTCACAATCTTGTATATGCTTGCATTTATAAAAAAATAACATAATACTTTATTTACTAAGAAATAAATAAAATAATTTCATATACTTTATCAAAGTACTTACCTCTTAATACTCTTCAACTTAGTCAATATCTCTTGTATTTAAGATTGCATATGACTTTATAATCCAACTTTGAAATTAATTATATTACATATAATCAATAGATCTATATCTATTTCATAATTACTTCATTTACTAAGACAAAACATCATACCTTTTCCCCTTACCTTGAGGACGTGTCATTAGGTCAAAGGGTTGTGAAATGGTACATTGCCCCTCTAAACAAAACAATTTTAGCACAATTTTGCAATGATGGTAGTGCAAACTCCCAAGAAGACTTTTAACTTGTCGAATCCATTTGACCATGTGTTAGTTTACTTTGTTCATGCCAACTCATGGTTTGATTTTTGTGTCATTGTTCTGTATGAAGGAAAACATCTTTACTTATTCCAACAAACACGTAAGTAATGAAATGGACCAGATTTTCATTAGTCAAGGCTAAAATAGTGCGCTGCAACTCCAATACAAAAGCCATGTGACTTTTGTTATCGTAGATGTCCACGTGTATGATTGTAAGATTCATGTCTTTGCAAGTAAGCCCATTTCCTTGGGAAGTTGTTGAGTTCCATATGCACTTGAACTAGATGGATGTCCTTCGGGTTTGGACAGTTAGCCACCCTATCACATCCACCCCAACACATGGCTTGTTAAAGATGCGCATCCCAAATTTGATCATTGATGGATAGAAAGCCATCTCAACTTTAAGGTAACCTTAGTTCAACATCAGAGATTTTGTCTATGCGGCACCCGATCACTATCCACTTGTTGCACTTGGTAATATTCTTGCACGCAGAGTCATTGAGAGCTTCTTTCTATCATTATTAAAGTTTTGACTCCATGCCCTAATCTCTTTCCCTGGTCAGATTATTGAATAACTCTTGAAACATCAACTACGGTGTTATCACTATGGTCTTCTTTGCTATCTCATGTGTATACCAAATAAAATATGGCAATTCTAGTTTTAGGTCAGAATCACATAGGAGACCAAGTGAGATAAGTGCAATGGCAATATCTCTCAAAAGATGTTTAAAATAAAAATTATCCTCTGCTGACTCCTCCCTCAAGTTTTTAGTGGATCGCTTGTCCTTCCAAATAGTAGCAGCTAGTGGTAGCCCTTTTAGTGAATGTTTCACTCTACATTTTGCTCAAGGCAACCATCCCTATACATTTTCATCCTCAATATTTAAACAAGTTTATTTTCCAAATACATCATGATCTCTTCTAAATAATCTATGCCAATACAATTCTTTGATGCTAGTAAGTAGCATGTGAATTGTAGCACTGCACTACATTTCATTTCATCCAACTTCCATCATAGTAAGAAAGATAATGTAGTCAAATGTTGTACGTAGAATCGAGTATGATAATAGATCTCATGCCAATTGTACAATTTACTTTGAATAAAGTAATGTTACCATATGCTCCATGCCAGGAAAGTAATGCTAGGTAGCTGAAGTGTGGACAAATCAAGTCACACCAAAGATAATGCAATAGCAACTTAGGTGCTTTCGCAAAAACAAAATCATGTGGAAGACTATTTTTCAATTCACTTATGGAAAACCATCTGGTTGTTGGATTCTCCATGGCTTCTATTATTACACTTGCAACCTACTTTGATACCATGTTAGAGAAATAGAATCTGTAACTTGTAATAGCACTTGTGAAGTTTTATGTGTTTTCCAAGTTACTATTCCAATGAATATATATATGATATAAAGAGGCATGCCTCTTTAATATATTAACTTACATTAGTTATAGTTATAACACAATAATATACTCTCAATATATTATAATGATATATATATATATATATATATATATATATATAATAATAAAATAAAAGTATGATTTATTAGGATTGCTTTTGTATATATAATACTTGAAATATTTTTAGCTCATTTTATAGGTGTTCGAGGAATTTTTTAAAGTGTAGTTATATAAGGGAAGGGCTATTATTTTCTACTAGATATGGTGATTATGCAAGGAATGGGTTTTTATTTTAATGTTAGATCCAGTGGCTATTTGGAGAGGGTTTTTTCAATCTTGGAGTAGTTTTCATGCAAATTAGTGACAGTTGAGTACTTGATTATTATGAGTTTATATCTGCATATTGATTAGATCAATTTTTGCATGTTTTTAAAGTTTTTGAGGTAGCTATGTGTAGTTTTACAAAATTTCTATGTTAACCCAATAGGCTATTTGTGGGAACTTTGTTCCCAGAAATTAAATTTTTAACGGAAAATTTGCAAAAGTTTGGCCGAAAAATTGAAAATCCTTCCCATTAATTATTTATCAGTAGTTTTTATCTCCCTCCACTTTTAACTCTTGTTTTGATGTTTATTAGTTGTTATCTTCACTTTTAACTATTGTTTTTCTTTTTCTATTTATTAGTTGTGATCTCCACATTAGCTCATGTTGTGATCTATTCATTTAAATTTTGATTTTTAAAATTGATTTAGATTTTAGTTTTTAAATTATTTTAATTAATTCTTCTATATTAGTTTAATTTTTTCTTCAAATATTATTTTTTAGTTTCTATAATTTATTTAGTCAATAGAATATTTGTTAGACATATATATATATATATATATATATATATATATATATATATATATATATATATATATATATATATATATATATATATATATATATATATATATATATATATATATATATATATATATATATTCTCTCTTATTAATTTTTCATAATAGATTTTTTGATGAATTTTTTTAAATGATTATTTTTTTCATATTTGATAAATTTAATTTAAATAAATAATATTTATTAATCTTTTTAAAAGATTTTAGTAAATATTATGTTATTTAAATTAAAATTTATTAATAATCTAATTTGTTCACATAAGATTATATTTTAAATATCCACTTTTAACTATTGTTTTGCTTTTCTTATTTATTTAAAAAATAATTACTTGTGATCTTCACATTAGATTATGTTGTGATCTCTATTTATTAAACTTTTGATTTTTTAAATTGATTTAGGTTTTAGTTTTTAAATTACTTAATTTTTTTTTTTTAATATTAGTTTAGTTTTTTCTTTAAATATTATTTTTTTAGTTTCTATAATTTATTTATTCAATAGGATATTTATTAGAGATGTCACTATGTTTTTCTATTTTTTTTGTATTTCTCTTATTAATTTTTAGTAATAATTTTTTTGATAGATTGTTTTTTTAAATAATTAATTTTTTAATATTTGATAAATTGAATTTAATTGTAAAATCTTGAAATTATTGAACAAGTTTCTTAAGCAATATTCAAATTTCCTAAATATTGTAAATTTTATATCTATGTTTTAATCTTCAACTTTTTTATTTTTTTATTTTCATTTAAAAAAAAACTTATATTTACATTATTTAATGTTTATTCTATATTTTTCTCTTAAATCTCATCTCCTATCAGCACATTCGTTGCATGTACAAAAACATGTGACTGCTAGTGTTATTTTAGTTTTACATAATCTATGGGTGCCTTGAGGGTATCCAATTTCAAGAGTAGACCACTAGGAGCTATATGAAAAATTATCTAAGATAATATATTTTGGAAACTATTTGAAAGAAAGGTAACTATCAAGATTGAAACAAAAAAAGGGTGTATTATAATTGTTGAAATAAGAACATGGCTAGTTAAATTAGATATTAAGAAGTTAGGAATAGTACAAATTCAAAAAAATACGATACAAATATAAAAGTATTCTAATGTGGAGATACTCATAGTAGAAATTTAAAACTACTTACCCTAATCAATAGTTTCAAAGTGACACTATACAAACTAAATGTACATATACAAAACTTAATCTAAACAAGCAAATCTCAACTAGTCTAACAAGCAAAGACATTCTTAGATAAATGGATATGATTTTAAATAGTTATGCTAAAACATTGATAATTGTGTTTAACTATTGACATATACCCATCTTTCATATTTCATTTATACTATTGATTAAATTTCATGTCATAATATTAAGTCATTGAATATAATTTTTTTAAATTAAATTAATTCTTATTATAATTATTCTTTATTAAATATTTTATATTTAGTAATTATAAATAATGAAAAAATTTATAATTAATATAATATTTTCATTCAATTTTACAACATAAATAAGATACATATTAAAATAAGAAAGAATACACTAATTTATATTGAGATATTTAAAAATCAAAGATATCATCTAAACCCTGATGTGATCTAAAATATAAATGTGATTTAAATATTATATTAGAGAATAAAATGAGAAATCCAAAAACCAAAACTCTAAATTATGTAGGAAATGCTAAGTTCATATAATAAATGAAAGGAAAATAAAAATAACTTCTTACTTAAACAATAGAATACATATTTGAATTTATACAAAAAAAAAATGATATGCAGCAATTCATAGTCTCAATTCTTTAAACTTATCTTAAAACTTATCAATGTTGCAAGGAATTTGAGGAATAAATGATTTCATTTAATTATGTAATATAACCTAGAATTCTAATGGCTCTAGATAATATATTAAGCTTAGTCCAAACTCTAAATGTGCAAGTAAGATATTTAAGACTTCAATTTGATGCATGATATCAAGTGGAGGGAAACAAATGTGCCTAAAATTGAATTTGAATATGAAAGGTTCAAGGGTTCTCAAAATTTTCAAGTTTGTTAGATCACTTTAACACATTGTTATAAATTAGGTGAAACTAAAAGATAGAGTTAGTTTTTGGGAATATTTGATATGAATCAAATGCATCAACCCTTAGTTGTAATTATGTCACTAATTACATAAAGTTGACCTAATCTATTAAAAAAAATTGCCTTTGAAGTTATACTTTATTGTTGTGTATAAATGACATAATAATTTTTTTGTCAAAGCCAAAACTTATAATATTTATTTTTAATTTTAAAGTCAAAACATATATTAATAAAAATAAATAAAAAATTTGAGAAATACTACATTAGATTACTACCATCTTAATATTTGTACCTTCATTAAGTAAAACCTGATAAAATTTTGCACAAAATTTACAAGTGTGTGTGTGTGTGTGTGTGTGTGTGTAATCTTCTTTACTTTAAAAAAAATCTTAAATTTGAGTGGTTTTTAGATAGATTTTGACGATTTTGAGTGTAGTTTGGGGTGATGTTGAGTTAATTTCTAATTCAATATTATTTGAGAGCACACTTAAGGAAGTTAACTAATAATGATGTATTGATAGGACAAAAACTACATTGGTGAGCAATAAAAGTTTAAAAAAAGTTAAGGAATGTAAATTAATATAATGAAAAATTCATCTATCAATCATTTAGTCATTTTCTTGGGTGATTAATTATTAGTGAGATTTTATTTAATCATTTATTTGATCTTTTATTTAGTCATTTATCTTTGTCTATACTCGTGATCTTACTCAATGACCAAATTAGTCATTTGTTTAGTCACTTATACTCACAAATTGTAAAACATTACTAAAATTTGATCACTTTTAGTCACGTGGATAACTTTTATAATCTCGTGACTAATTTTTTTAGTCACTTAGTCATTTATTTGCAAAAATTCTACTAGTGATTGGTTAAGGAAAAGGAAGTAGTAGAAGAGATATATTTGGAAACTATTATTGATGATGATGAAGAAAAGGAAAATTCTAGAATTGATAGATAGAATGATGAAGTATTCTTTGAGACTAACAATGATTTGTAGAATGAAGGTGAGATAAGGCAACAACAAAGTTTGGAACATAGAAAAAATCTAAGAGTTGAGACAATAACTCCTATATCTAGTAAGAATATGACAAAGAATAATCCACCAGAGTAGATCATCGATAGTGTATCTTATAATTGTTAGTGTCAACAAAAAAATATATAGTGTATTTATACCTTTGTATAATGGCATCTAGAATTTGATAGTGCTCATGAATTCTTAGTAGAAATTCTTTGAAGTAATTCTACATAATTATCTTGAATTCTTCTCCTAATTTCTCAATATAATTATTAATTTGATAAATAATGGGCCTATTTTCATTTCATTCTATTACTCCTATACCAAGGAAAAAATTCTTAACATATAAGTAAATAAATACAAGTAAATTTGTGTATTTTATGTCTTGTTCTCAATCCTTCTTCAAACATTCCATATTTAAGCTTAATTGATTAACAATCATACTTGATAAATCACATGCTTTACCTAGTGTGGAAATATGTGTACTTCCCAAATAACTATTCTCAACACACTATTGGGATAACTTGATTGATATACCTTATACTTGATTATCATCACAACAAATCTTGTTCATTCATGTTTCACCTTGTCTATCCTCATGAATATTTTGTCTAATATAGTCTTTGTTATGTAACTCAACTCATTCATATTATTTACTCTTAACAAGCAATCCTTTCTTGGTCTGTGACTTTATTGACAATTTCCTTTGTAATCATCACTAGTTCTTCTTCATCTAGCCAAAGTGCCCCATCATGTAGTTGAATCAATAGAAATCTAATCAATTCATTAGCAAAAACCTTAGGAATGTGCACCATATGTGTAAGGCCTTGAGATTTTAGAATCTTTTAGTCATCTTTTAGTGATCCATTAATACATAGTACTTTGTTATACAATTCTTCAATTCCTACAATACCCAATACCACAATCTTGTTATGAATGAAAGTAGTGATATCATCTATCAATATTACTCTCAGTAGTAGAGATGATATAGCTCCAACATTATCTTGTATGCTCAAATATAGTTGATCAAATTTTCATTTTGGCTATGGTATCTCGTTGATACTCGAGGAAAAATGTGTCTAAACTATAGCTACCATTTCTTCAAAAAAAATCTCGTTTATCATATACTAAACAAAGAATTTTCCTACAAAAAATATTAGGGTATAGATCACTTTATATAGTCTCTTATCTTTTATCACTTATAGATAATCACTTTAGAGTATCCTTAGGTATTTCTTGTTGTTGCATAATTTTTTCAAGATCAATCCTTCATGTCCTTTTAGGGAACTTTAAAAGAGTCTTGTTGTCATTAAGTGGTAGAGGTACATCAACTAGGGGGTTAATGTTGATATGTTCAAAGGTACCTTGAAGAATATCAATAGTTGACCCTTGGTGAGGTCTCTTAGGTGTTACTTTTGTAGTTGAGAATTCCAAAGGTTTATTCCCCTTATCTAAGTCTAGGTTGATCATAGGTTGCATGTTTTCTAATGGAGGGTTGTCTCAACTCTTAGACTTAGGTCCTCCTAAGTTGGAGTCAATCTTCACTATTTCTTGGGTCACCAAGAGTTTGAAGTTCTTTTGAAGGGATTTATCTTGATATGCTTTAGCCATTTCTTCATTGGGCATATCATAGTCTATGTCAAAATCATCACTTAAGTAAAAGGTACTTGTGTTAGGTTTTCCAAATTCAAATGAATATGTATGTTCATCTTCAAGTGTTGTAGGTACACTTCCACATCTAGGTGGTATAGGTATGAATATAGGTTCAAAATTAGGACTCCATTTAACCATTCCATGTGTAGGTTATGTGTTAAGAGGGAATTTTATGTTGGACATATCATTGAGGGTTTCTTATGTTTAGTCTTGAGGGTCACTTATTTGAGGATACATGCTTAGTGGGTCCACTTGTAAAGGTTGTGAAACTTTGGTTAGACTTGGGTCAAAAGTTTGTTGAGTTTTCTTGGTTTTATTTTTTCTTGGCCAAGTTTTTTGTTGTGTTTATTCTTGAGAAAAAATTTGATGATATATGTCTTCTAGTCTTTTAGTTGATTGTGTCCTTGTGGAGGTTGGCATGACACCTAAGTATGCAAATACAATGGGGGATTATGGACCCTAAAATGGACTTTTTATTTACCAAGTGCATACCTACAACATTAATTGTGCCTAGAAAACACCAAGTGCACACTTGGGGTGCACAACTTGGAACCCAGAAGGATGCAGTTGGTAAATAAGGTATTTAGGTGATAGAAATGCAAATTATGTATGCACGATGTGTTTTCATGGATTTTTGGGGTTTAGGTATGCAATGCAAGTTGTGTAAACATGATTTGGGACTCTAGAACCTAAAATTGACCCCCTGGTTACCAAGTGTGCACCTATAATAGCAAGTGCACACCTAGGGTGTGCAACTTGGTAAAAGAGGTTAAAACTTGGCAAACTTGCAAGATATGTATAAAACATATTAATTTTTAGATTTTTGGGATTTTAGTATGTTATGCAAGGATTGGAAGTGCAAAAGGACCCAAGGTTATGGTATGCAAGGTGAAAATGACCTAAGAGGGTGATGTACAAGTACAAATGCGAGTGACATTTTAGAATTTTTACTAAGGGATATGAAGACGATCCTAAGGTATGTAAAGTGTAGATTATTTTGGACCTTGGAATTTGGATTGTGAAAATGAGACTCAGGGTTGATGTATGCAACTAAGATTGGACTATGCAAAGGGGTATTACTAGGGTTGATAATGAAATCTATGACATGTAAGATATGGATGAGGGATTATGCAAAGTGTTTGGTTTGAAAAATGATTAAGGACTTGGGAAAGTTGATTGTTGGAAAATTTTGTTAGACTTAGAAGGATTTGACACTTTGAGGAAATTATTTGGACTATGCAAGTTGAAATGACTATGCAACTAGGGTTTTGGATTGCAAAATAGGGTTCTAGAAAAATGATGTTTTAGGAGACTAAGAATGTGCTAAGGTTATGACAAGTGTATGCAAGGTTTGTACTTAGGAGAAAATCTTTGGAAAATACAAATCTAAGAGTTTAAACTTATGAGGATGGACTTTGGATCTTGACCAAAAGAGAAAAATTATAAATATCAATTTGATAAATAGGACTAGGTCATATCCATCAAGATATAGATGGAATTAAACCCAAGAAAAATGATAAAAAGCACAAAAAAAGACCAAGGTGAAGACCCTTTATCCATCCAGATAAGGAGATACTCTAAGGCTCATACTTTGTCTTGATTTTCAACTAAGTCAAAGGGTTCTAAGTTGAAAACGAGGTCTATAAAGGGGATTAAAATGAGGGCCATGTGAGGTGAAAATGCAAGGATCTTAAGGGGGAAATGAGGTTTAGGTCATGATCAAAATGAGGACTTGTGCAAGCATCTAAAGAAAGTCTAGGGTCTAAAAATGCAATCTAGAGGTCAAAATGCACTATTCTAGCAACCAACTACACACAGATAACACCAAGTGAGCCCAAGCAATGGAAACTACACCAATGATGTAGTTGGGTCCAAGATGGGCAGATTTGGGGCCTAGATGGGTGGAGTTGGTAAAAAAGATGAAAACTTGGGGATCTAGGGCTTAATAATTTTCAGACTATTGTGCTAGAAAGTGGGTACTGAGGATGATGTTATGATCAAAATGAGGACTATGTAGGTCATGAAAATCTCAAAATGAGGGCTAGAACATGAAAAATGACGACTAGGGCATGTAAAATGAGAGGTAAGATATTAAAAAAATGCAAGTTAGGGGTTGCAAGATAAAGACTAAGGGCTGAAAGATGAAGACTAGGAGATGAAAGGTGAAGATTAAGGGAAAAAATATAAATCCTAAAGAATTTTCTATGAGGACTAAGGAATGAAAAATGAGGGCTAAAAAATGCAAGTGTGGGGATCACACGATGGAAAATGAAAGAATGTTCTATGCAAAGATGAACTCTAATTATGCCAAGGACTCCTAATGCTACAAGTTTTCATGTTTGCAATATTCTCAACATTTTTACAAAGTGTATGTTTTAAAATGTCAAAGACTCAAATTTTCTTTGTGAGAGTTTGTAAATTTTTCAATTATCTTGACCAATGTTATGCCCATACACAAGAAATAATAGACAAGAATAGTTGTTAGCTTAAAAAACATATCACAACCTATGTTCTTAAGACTTTTTCCACTAAATCCCCACTTGAACCAAAGTTCATCCACATTTATATAGAGTGGAAAACCTATAATATTGTCACCACAATCTCAACCTTACACGACACTCATTTCCTGAGGCCACAAATATCTACTTCCCAAGGGAATGTTGCCTCTACTAAGGACATTGAGATGTTTGGATGTGTTCACGGGCATGGGTGACCCCTTGAGGTAGTGGATATAATTATTTTTGGCTACTAAGACATGGTATTTAGTTTAGGCACCCCATTCATCAAGTGGATGGTAAGCTTCCTTAGAAGGTCTCCTAACCCCTAGAACTAGGTTTTGATATACCAAAAAGATATAAGAGGAGATCTATCACCCATAAATATCATTGATAGGGCATTAACTATATCAAGTCTATTATAGTGGCTAGATCATAGACCTAGCATTAGCCAATTACCACTTTGAGGTTGCCCCTAGGACCCCCAAGTGGGGGTCTTGGTTCCAAGGCAGACCTCTCTAAAATAAATTATATGGATTTCTCATACACCCAAGATCTATGAAGGTGAGGAGAGAGGATACATACAAGAAACACTTTGTGATCTAAAAAATTTAGAGACACTAATTAGAATATAAATTTCATTTTAAAGCACTAAAACCAAGTGTTTGCTAATCTAAAACATGCACATAGTTTGACAAACACAAGAGGTCTTTGTGAAACATCCTACTCCAAACACATTAGTAGTTTTTAAAATATTAGTCTTGACCCAATGAATTTCACATGCTATAAATAGATAATTAGTAACATCAAAAACCTCTATTCTAAGTTCTAAAACCAAAATGAAACCCTAAATACAAATTTAGACTCAAACTTGACCCTTTTGTGAACCAACTGTGCAATGATAGTACCAAATATGTAGGAGAGGGCCAAAGACTTCTTAGAAGACTCTCAAGTGTGTTGATAGAACCAATTGTGCAATTGGTGCACTCGAAGCTTAAAAGGGTGTAATTGGTTACCTAGGTGCTGGAAAACAAAAAATTAGGTAGCTAGACTAGGCTGTGAACAAGCATACAGGAACCTACACATGTAATGGAAGAGGATTCACTTTCCAAATACACATTGTAATTGGTTGCACTTACAGAAAAAATGTGTGAATTTTTTAGTCATATGAATGCGGTCAAGGTTGTGACACCTAAAAAGGGTTATAGAGAGTTAGAATGACATCTACAATAGACAAAACTCAAACTAGGGTTACCAAGTGTGCCCAAATAGTACCAACTGCACCCATGGTATAGTTTAGGACAATAAGTGTGCACTTGGTTACTCAAGTGCACATTTGGTTAGATTAGAGTACTAGATAGAGAAATTTGTGGGTCATAAGCACCTAAAATAGCTTCCTAAGGCACCCAAGTACACACCCAAGATAGAGAGCTATAAACATGCATTAAAAATGAACAAAATCTTGTTACTAGATCACCTAATTAGGCTAGATGTGATCTCAATAAACAAAAGAGAAATTAGAATAATAATAAAAACAAGTGTTAGAATCCTTCAAATGAGCTCCCTCCTTGTACCTACAAGTACAAACAAAGAAAACTCAAGTTAGTAAGCATGTTTCATGTCAGGTTCACCAATTGTAGGACTAGATACCATACTATGAGCAACCACAAACTTAAATAACATATGATAACTATTCTAATCTACCATTAACATGATTGAAAATAAAGAGATTAAAAATAGTCAAAACCCCCTTTCGAATGTAGTTTCCATTTTCTCCTTTCTTGTCCATTGTTGATGTTAATGTAGCTCCAATTGCCTATAGTATAAATAAAATTAAATGAAAAAGAAAATGACAAAATTGATGTGATAAATGATGGAAAAAATACTAGAAAAGTGGTTAAGAGGAAAATGAGTGAAAATTTGCTCAATTTATAGGCAAAATGCAAGCAATTAGATATGAATAAGGAGATGGAGATTTGTCATTTTCAAGTGTGCAATTTGGCATAATATGTTGAGCATGAATGTTGATGATATTCCTATGTAGGAGTATTGTAGAAACATGATTAGATAATTATCATGATGATATGCTACATTCATGACTGTGTTTGTCATTGATGTCAACATATTAATTTTCTGTGGTATCTGATAAAAGAAAATTAGTAAAGATCAAGTTGGTATAGATAGATCATTTAGTATTTTCACTAGTGAGGTTATTGGGAGATACTACTAAGTTTCTATTATATACAGCTAACCTCAAGTGCAAAATATATTAAGTCTGGAAGAAGTTATGTAATTTTTGGTTGAGATTGTTCTGAGATAGAGTTTACAGAAGCATGTTCTGGTAAACTTGTTATATCTTTTAGCAGATTTGTTATTCTAAGAAGAAAGGTTAAAGGCATGTAGAAGACATGCTGGAGATGACATGACTAGTCTTGATCACCATAATATTATACATATGGAAAGTTATTCAAATTACAAGGTGACAGATTGATGTTATCGCTGAGTAAAATGTGTTCTTATTAAGGTCCTATAATAATTAATTGAGAAGCTGTAATAGCAGACTCAAGGAAATTATTTTATGGAATTGGTATAAAGGAAGACAATTTTTCTTTGTTATGTAAGTATGAATTAAGAAAGAAGAGTGGGAAAGAGAAGAAAAGATATGAACAATAAGTAATTGCGAAGGTAAGCAGAGTGTAGTGAAGTTTAAGAAAACTTCATTATCGAGGTTTTATTTTGAGATCTAAGATTTGATATTTGGATTGGAGGTTTGTGACCTAGTCTATAAGGTTTGATAGTGATTGGTCCAATTGACATGATAGAGGAAAGAGGATTAAGTACAATATGAAAAATTATTCTACAAGGAATAGCTGAGAGATTAGTTGGATAGTGAAGTTTAGTGGTCTTGTCCTAGAAGCTATTTGGAAAGTGGGTCCTTTTGCCTTCTACAACTCCCAATAGGGATTCAAAGTCTCCTAACAGAGACTCTTATGTATTGAATGTGTTTATAGACTCTTAAAAGGGTCCATACTCTAATAAGGAATATATATATTAGTATATCTTTGTGGGCATCATTCCCACTAAGGTTTTTCCCTTTGATCAAGGGTTTCCCTATTTAACAAATTTGGTGTAATTTTGTATGTGCATCTTGTTATGGTTGATGTTTACTTTGGTTACATGGTTAATTAAGGTTAATAAATGTTTTAGTTGGATAACTAATTCACCCCCTACCTCTCAATTATCTTGGTGGACTATTATTTCTAACAATTGGTATCATAGCATCAGGTCCTTGAAGATAAGGCTTAATAGCTTTGGGAGATCATTGGAGAGTTATTTTAGAAAAGATATTTCTGAGTCTGATGGAGGAAATTTTGATGCCCAAAAGATGGAGCTTCTTGATGAGAGATCAAAATTGTGTATAGAATTGAGCATTGAGTTTCTGGATAGAAGCACAAGAAAAGACAAATCTAGATCCAAAGAAGACATGATGAAGATCAAGGAAGGTATCGATCTCCTCATGAAAAGAGAGCCAAAAGGTATGGAAGTTTTTTCTTGTTGTACATCTAATGAGTTGGGTCATTTTTCATCTACATGACCTAAGAGAGTAAAGAAAACTAGAAAGAGTTCACTTTTTGATGAAGATGAAGAATTTAAATCAAGTATGGAAAGATTCTTGAATGGTTGTGATAAATATAATGAGCTTGAATTCACTAGTAAAAAAACAACAATATATTACTAAATAAACTACTAAAATTTGTAGATATGTGACTAATTTTGATCACGTGACCAATGGTAGTTTATTCAAAGACATTTATCTCCCAACCAAATTTATGACTAAACTATTTTAATCATTGATTGGGTCATTGATTTAGTCATTTATTTTTATTACTTGGTAGGTTATATTATAGTTTATCTGGTAATTGTGGTAGTTTATTTGGTAGTATATTTGGTAGTTTTTTGTGTAGTATATTTGGTAGATTTTTGGGTAGTATATTTGGTAGTTTATTAGGTAGTTTATTTCATAGTATATTTGGTAGTATATATGGTAGTATATTTGTTAATATATTTGATAGTTTACTTGGTAGTTTATTTAATCATTAATTTAGTCATATTAGGGCACGGTGGAATTGAACCACCATCCTCCTACTTATAAAGTAGGTGCTCTTCCATTGAACTAGTACCTACAAAAAATTGAAAAAGTTATCTTCCCAACATTAGATCTATCATGATCATGGTCATTTTAACATGACATACTCTTCTCAAAGAACATAGATTTTAGTTATTATGAAAATAAAAATCTAAATCTTTATCAATAACAATTCAACAATTTTAAATTCTTCTATTCAAGCATTTTAAAATTATATTTCATGTCAATTACACTTCTCTAAATTATTGTAGTGATAGACTCTTATAAAATATAATTTCAAGCACTTTTGCCACACACAAGTATTGTTTCTTGTGCTAACTTATCAGAAAAAGATACAAATGATTATGCAATTTATGTCAAGAAAATAGACCTTTGCATTAAATAAAAACATCAAACTACATTAAAAAATCACATCTATTAAAAAATATGAAACACAATCAATTGAAATACTCACTTTTTAACATATGGAGGTGCCAAAGGATCAAATATTTCCTTTTCCTTATGCTCAAGTGGGTGTTAAAAGTGTTCATTACACTTGATGTTGACATTTATTGAACCTTAGTCTACAAACAACATAAAAAGAAGAATTTGAAAAAATAAGGAACATGAAAAGAAAGTTTCTATCAATGATCTATAATTAAGTCATTTGTAATAATAGGGAAAGTGGTATCAATTCATAAATGTAACAGAGAACTAAATAATATGTTTATGATAAATTGCTTTAAAAAACCTATAACAAAAGGAAATAATGGATTAGTAAAGTCTAGTAGGCAATGGTTATGATTCACTTGTTAATAACCCCAACTATAGGATCAAGTTGGAGATAGAGGAATTATTCCAGAAGTTTGCTTCAGCTAGAAGTCATGGAAAATTAGTACAAGATCTAAATTGTAATCATCGAGGGTAGTGTAATTCAAAGGCTTATAACTAATCTTTGAAGGCTATAAATGTAGCTTTGTTTTAAACAATAAAGATTATCTTTAATCAAGTCATCTCTTCTTAAGAAAGATTATCTTTAATCAAGATTATTTTAGAATGGAGATCTTGAAGAAGAGGTATACATAGAACAACCTAAAGCTTTTACTTTAATAGATGACAAGAATATGGTATGCAGATTGAAGAAAGCATTGTATGGATTAAAACAAGCACCCAGAACCTCGTGTGCAAGGTTGGACAAGAATTTGACAAAACTTGGATTTAGCAAAGTTATGGCAGACAATAATATATTCTTGAAAGAAATAGATGATGGGTCGATGATATCATATTTGGAAGAGATGATAGTGAAAGTGACAAGTTTACAGAAGAAATAAAGAAGTAATTTGAAATGAGAATGATAGGGGAAACAAAATGCTTCTTAGGATTGTAGATTGTGTAGGATAAAGAAGTAATATTTATTTCTTAGACTAAGTATTTGAAAGATCTATTGAAAAGGTTTAGTTTGGAAACATGTAAACTAGTTGGAACACCTATGATAATTGGATACAAGTTATCTACAAAGGATGAGACACCTATTGTTGAGAAAAATAAGTACATATCTATGATTGGAGGATTACAATATCTGAGTCACACAAGGCCAAATATAGAAAATGAACTTGGAATTGGTGCTAGTTTTCAAGTTGATCCCAAAGAAGAAAATTATGCAGTAGTAAAAAGGATATTTAGATATCTAAAGGGAATCCCATAGTTTGGATTGTGCTATGACAAATTTAATTATTTCACTTTCTATGCTTATATTGATGTTGATTGGGTAGGTAATATGGATGATAGAAAGAGCACCAATGGTGGAGCAACCTTTCTTGGAGGAAGATTGGTTTGTTGGTTAAGCAAGAGGTAGGATCGTATCTCATAGATTACAACAGGTGTAGAATATGTTGCAGTAGCAAATAATTGTAATCAAGTTATATGGACGAAGCAGATGTTGAATGATATAAGGATAGAATTCAGTGAACCTATTGTCATACATTGTGATAATACAAGTACACTGAATATGTATAATAATGCAATGTTGCATTCTAAGACTAAACACATTTCTATCAAATATCACATGTTGAGAGAAAAAGTTGCAGACAAGGAAATTAGATTGGAGTATGTAAGTATCAAAGAGAAGATTGTAGATATTTTCACCAATATTTTCACCAAGTATCTTCCCAAAGAGATTGTTGAGTATTTTTGAGGTATGTTAGTGGTTATGGCCCTACCTACATTAGAGTAGATGATGCAAGAGTGCATCAGTCCAGTGGTACAGAGCACTATTCTTTGTCTAGACTGAATGTTGATGCTTCCTATATGAGTGAGTATCTATGATGGATTGAGTTATCTATGACTCTTGATAGATGTATTTGAATAGTGTCTTTGGACAATTGATCAGGTCAAAGATATTTTTTTTAGAGATTGATAGGATCCAATGATAGATGGTTGTTGAAAACTTTGACATTGATGTCAATGGGGGAGAGATTACAAGATGAAAAACATTTTGATACATGGGAGAAGTTACTGAGCACATTGAGGTATATTAATGGGGGAGAAGTGTGAAAAATTGATGTTGGTAATAAGGGTTAGGAAACATAGAAGCCAATTTTATTGATGAAGAGGATTTGAATATAAGAGACAACAATCTTTAGTAGTTGGTATTTTTGGAACTAGATGATTTTCATCTATGTTGCCATCAATGCCAAAGGGGGAGATTGTTGAGCATGAGTGTTGATGATATTCCTATGGGGAAGTATTGCCAAAATATTATTAGATCATTATCATGATGATATGTTACATTCATGATTGTTTTTTTCATTGATGTCAACATAGTAGTTTTTTGTGGTATTTGACAGAAGAATAACGATAACAATCAAGTTGGCACAGATTAATCATTGACTATATTAAATAGCAAGGTTATTGGGAGATACTACTAAGTGTCTACTATATGTAGCTAACCTTAGGTGAAAAATATATTAAGTCGAGTAGAATTTATGCAAGTTTTGGTGAAGACTATTCTGAAATAGACTTTATAGAAGCATGTTCCAGTAAACTTGTTATATCTCCTAGTAGAATTGTAATTTTGACAAGCAAGGTTAAAGGTGTGTAGAAGACATGTTGGAAATGATGTAGATAAGATCTCTCATGATAATATTACACATATGGAAAGTTATTCAAGTTACAAGGCAACAGATTGATGTTATTTCTAAGTAAAACATGTTCTTATTGAGGTCATATAATAATTAATTGAGAAGGTGTAATAGCTTACTCGAGGGAATTGTTTTATTGACTTAGTATAAAGGAAGGACATTTTTTTTTAATGTAAGAAAGTATGAAATAAGCAAGAAGAGTGAAAAAGAGAAGAAAAGATATGAATGGTAAGTAATTGCAAAGATAAGTAGAGCAAAGTGAAGTTAAAGAAAAATTCATTGCCGAGGTTTTATTTTGAGATCTGAGGTTTGATATTTGGATCTAAGGTTTGTGACTTGGTGTACAAGGTCTGAAAGTGATTGTTCAAGTTGATAGGATTAAGAAATGAGGATTAAGTACAATACTAACAATTATACTCCAAGGAACAGTTGAGAGATCAATTGGATAGTGAAGTTTAGTGGCCTTGCCCCATAATCTGTTTGGACAGTGGGTCCTTCTACCTTCTACAACTCCTAATAAGGTTGACACAAGTCCTACCATGGTTTGAATCTCCTAATACGGATTCAAATTCTCCTAACAAGGACTTTTATGTAATGGATGTGTTTATAAACTCCTAACAGGGTTCATCCTCTAACAAGGAATATATATATATATATATATATCAGTATATCTTTGTGGGCATCATTCCCACCAGGGTTTTCCCTCTAATCAAGGGTTTCCCTAGTTAACAAATTTGGCATAATTGTGTATGTGCATCTTGTTATGGTTGTTTTTTTACTTTGGTTACATGGTTAATTAAGGTTGATAAATATTTTAGTTGGATAACTGATTCACCCCCCCCCCCCCCCCCCCCCCAAACCTCTGAGTTATCTTGATGGACTATTATTTCTAACACAATACTCCTTGGAATATTTGTGATGAATATGACATAATATGCCATATATAACATCATATGACATATATGAATCAACATGACCAAAAGTAGAAGAGAATCTATGAGAAGCTTATGATACATCATAGCCATGTGTAGACAAGAATCTATGACAATTGTGGCTTATTATAGGCATGTTTAAGAAAGAATATATACCAAATATGACACCTATTAGCCATGTGTAGAAAGAGAATCTATGATGCATTATGGCCATGTGTCAGGACTGGGTAAAATTTTGAATTAAAAACTCATAATTACACACAAGTGGAAAGTAGTAAATTAGAATTCAAAAATACAAATTAAGAAATTAAGAATTCCCATATTTTACAAAAATGAATCAATTAATTAATAAATACTAATTAATTGAGAACATTGGTCAATAAGATTAATTATTAAAGTGGGATGAACAAAATTATTGGAATCACATAGGAATAGATTATGGGTTATCTAATCTTATAGGACAAATTAGTAAATGGTTGGCCAATTTGATGAAATAAATGTTGGATTACCCTTTCAATGAATTGAAATGACTATGTAGAACAAAAACCATGATCAAATTTATTGGATGATTAGGATTTAATGACATTTCAAGGAAATATGACATGAATTAAGGATATGTGACATTTGAAGAATATTATAAATGCCATAGGATTGAAGTTGATTGATAAGATTGATCATAATAAAATCAAAAAACATCTCCAATGTTATAAAATTTATTAGATAAGGCCATGATATGAAACTAAGGGACTCAACAATTTTTATGATCAAATGATAAAAATGATAGGTTGACCTAGTGTTGAGGGACATGGTGACAAGGTATTGAGGGGTACAACAATGCCTAGGACTAGATAAATGTTGATTGATTAGGGATGTTTGACATGTTTTGGGTTGATTAGATTTGATTTGGAATGGTTTAGGATTGGTTAGAAGGGATTTTGATGACATTTAAATGGTTTAGAGTTGATTGGATGATATTCTAATTATGCTGAAATGATTTAGAGTTCTAAAAAGTTTAGGTAAAATGGGAAATGATTATGAAATTATCTATAGTTATTTGAAAAGGGGGGTGCAAATAATGAAGAACATGTCAAAATATGCTCGAATGATGATCAAGTTGGCCAAAAGATTAGAATTAGTGAAATGAGAAAATGGGACATGTTAGTATTAGAATGTGATGAAATAGTAGATGTGAGCCATTTTTTAGCATCTACACTTGATCCTTTCATTAGAATTCATCAGTATTTCATTTTATTCTTTGGTGCTCTTTAGTTCATCCACTAGTTGATGAAATTGTTCTTCCATATATTTGGCTTCTTCATTTAGAACTTCCAACTTCTTAACCTTGTCATGATAATGTTCCTATAAAACACTTTTTCTTGTCTGATATACCAATGTTTTTCTGTCATGCCATAAAATTACAAGGCAAAAACACAACCCAAAATTTTTGTTTTGACAAATGAACCTAAAGATATAATACATAAATCTATACTTGTTATGAATGTCCACTGAATGTTGAGTTGTTCAAATAACAATGTATACTTCCACTAGATTTAGAGATGGTAAAGTTAGTTGATGAAAAGGAATTTGATCCATTTGAAACCTAGATTACAAGCTTTCTATGAGGGACCACCTAGTTTATTATCAATGGTTGCAATACTAAGTTATGATGATATTTTGGTTATAACCTTTCACCTTCTATACTCTTAATTAAAACACTATGCAAATGCAAGTGGAATTTATTTGTCATAATAATGTAGTTGGGATGTTTCTAGGGCTTGTGAGCATGATGATGCTTGATAAAAGACCTATATATTTTGAATACAAGTTGTCATG
Organism: Cupressus sempervirens; assembly: GCA_028749045.1. Classification (NCBI taxonomy): domain Eukaryota; kingdom Viridiplantae; phylum Streptophyta; class Pinopsida; order Cupressales; family Cupressaceae; genus Cupressus; species Cupressus sempervirens. Next base: position 429,717,923 of record CM053787.1, on the reverse strand, counting down.
CCTTTCCTGTTTACCTTCCATTTTCATTTAATTACTTATATATAAATCCCTTAATGAACTATTTATCTATCATCCTCTTTCCACTTTGACCATCTTGGTAATTTACTAATTAGGTGTTACAACTAAATCCCAATTATTAATTATTTATTAGATTTTCTATATTAGTTTATTTTTATTATTTCTTTTATTATTTATTGCTTATTTATTTATTTATTCCTTTCAATTTACTAAATTAAACCCTACCATACCATGTATATCCACTACAAATCCATTAACCTAGATTTTCTTTGATATTTCCTCATACCTACTTAAATCTTCCAAAACAACTTCACTAACCTCTTTTTAATAACAATTTTCCTTTAAATATCCTAACAATAAAATAAAAAACATAATAAATTTCATCATTCATTAATTCAAACTTGGTATTCTTAAATTCATTAATTAACTACCCCTATGTCCTTTTTTTTCTCTAACTTGACCTACTCATGGCATAAAATAAACAAAATACATAAAATAAAGTCACTTACTTTAATGGCTACTATTCTCTTTAGCCTAAGCCAAGTATTTCATCCCATTTTTAAAAAAATTCCCATTTAACCAAACCTATAAATATCTTTCCACAACTACAACCTTTTTCTACATTCTAACACAATCCCCCCCCACCCACATTTTCCTAGGTCTACCTACTTCCCCAACATCTTCTCCATAGGTGGAAATTTATCTCACCTTACCCAAGGTGGGAGGCCTAGGGAAGTCCCCTCTGACCTTATGTCATGCACATAGATATGTCATGGTCTTTCAAAGAATTTTTTTTTTGAAAGGAAGAAGGAATAGCTCAAGATTGGTCTTAATCCTTATTATTTTTAAACACAAAAATTCATGCCCCACACACTTAATTCCTTGGGAGGTGAGACCCACACAAGGATGAAAACACTTATTTTAAAGCACATCACACTCCCCCTAGAACAAGTGTACTACCCTTGATCCAAGGTGGAAGGTGGCTTGGGATTTGGGGGCTGACTTATGTCAGTGATGTCTCCCCCCCCCAGATGAATTCTTGTTACATGTACCTAAGTCTTCAAGGGAAAGGTAAGTGCTTGGATGGTGTGGTCTCTTATAATATATTTTATTATTTGTAATCACTTTATTATTTGGTGGGGAAATTTATAGGTGCTCCCTAGTACTTTCTTTGTATTGGGTGTCTAGGTTTTTTTTCCTTTTGATTTGACATAACTTAATATGTATGTGTATATATATATTTATTTATTTTTATTTATTTTTCTAATATGATGACTTATAGGTCTTAGGATTTATATGGCCTTTTCTTACAAGAAATCTAGGGAGAAGGTCATAATTATTATTGAGTCTTACATTTAGTACATCCATTATTTTATTAATCCTCCAAGCTCATGATTCTGGGTATATCCTATTTGATTAAAATATTACTCTATATTCTAGGGGAGGGAATTAAATTCTTTTCCCATACATTTTCTAGAGGGCTAATAGGCACCTATAGGATTGTCCCCTTATGGATTTTGCAGTATGTATTCATTTTCAAACCATTTTCCCCTTATTCTACCATGGTATTTTAATGCATTTTTTTTGAGGATGTATTGGTGATTCCTAACCTTTGAATTTTTTAGGACTTGGAAGGCCAAAAGGACTGATTTTTCGTGCCCATGAAATAGACTATGATATCTTCCTCTAATTATAATGAATACATAACACATATATTTATACTACAACCACTTATGTATTAAATCAAATCATCCATTACAAGAAAATTTACAACTATTATGGAAGATTTACACTAAGGGCCCGTTTGTTTGCTAGAATTAACCTGGAATAGAGAAACGGGAATAGGAAAATTGGAATAAATCTATTCCAATTTTGGTCCAATGCAAGAATTAATCTAATTCCTAAAAAAACCTGGAATTCGATTTATTCTCATTTTGGGCCAAAATTGGAATAGATTTATTCCAATTTTTGTATTCTCATTTCCCTATTCCAGGTTAATTCCAGCAAACAAACGGGCCCTAAATGAATTGTGAGCAGAATTGTTTCCTTTACATAATTTTCCATATTTCTTTAATTACTCAATGTAAATACTTACAATGAATATTTCTTACAATACAACTTCTCAATCAATCCTTACACCTTTTAATAAAATACAATAATTTGAAATTTTCATTTTACATCACATTGAAATAACAATGGAGACTTAAAATGACAACACGTTTAACATGACATGAACATTGATATCTCTTTACACACTTGAATCATTTCAAATTTATCAAGGGTGAAACCATAATGCCTTCAAGGGATCCATCTTCAAACAACTTGCATACACACACAAACTAGGAACCATGGAGGCTCACCTCCCATCCTATGCTTCTATGAAGACACCCACCAAGTAGTTTGGAAATAAGGTCCAACAGGGATACACACACACATTACTTACCATTGAATGAAAACAAAACATAACACAAAACAATTCTGTCCCATGGCTTGCACAATGATTCACCATTGGAATCATCTCACTTTGGGTGAAGGTGGACTCTTCAAAGAGGAGATGCCATAACCAAGCATAACATCATATGGCAATTGCATTTTCCTTTCAAGGCCATCATAAAGATCTCCTCCTTCTTACATAGAAGACCCCTTGTATCTCCCAAAACAACAAGGGATATGGCTTCAATAGAGCCCATACTCCATGAAAGAAAAAGAACTCCTTGTCATGAGGTAAATCTTCTCAACTACATTGTTGAGCTTAACTAATCCCTTCACCCAAGGCTTCTCTTCCCTTCCAAGGGTGAGTGAAGCCTTCACACCCATAATCACATTTAAAATTCAAATCCAACAAGGAAATCAAGAAGGAAAAAACAAGAAATCTTCAAGAACACAATACACATTCACATTACCATAACATAATACCAAAGTCTACAATGCAAGATTCACAATACAATGAATGCTCCATTGAAAAATCCTCCATACTTGCAGATTTATTTTGCCATACTAAAAGAAAGAAAAAAAAACAACATATTTTGAGACACCAACCTTGGTCCAAGCTAAAGGCAATGATAGTTGTAGTAAATCTCCCTTAATCTCCCTCCAAAACTGTAACTGTCTCTAAACTTAGAGAGTGGGTGAACAACCCACTAATTTTTCACCACTCCTCTAAAAAGACTCTCTACTAACCTTTTTTTAGTAGGAACATAAAGCCCCCTATTTCTTACATTGTTGCCCCTTCAAAATAAGAAAGTTGACCAAGTGGGATTGTGAGGGTACACTCAAGAGTGCATTTTTTAAGGGCTCCCCTAAGTTAGCTAAACACTAAAATGGTTGAATTTAGGCCCTAACATGTACTACCATATGGGTTGCTTATTTTCGTAAAATGAGACTTTAGGGTCACATTTAGGCCCCCTAAAATCCTTGACAAGTTTGAATTGGAAAATCAAAATGAGGGTGACCCTTCCTAACAATCTCTCCTAAATGGGTGTACTTAAAAATTTATTGAAAGAAAAGAAAGAGACTAAGATTAAGTGGCCTTATGACCAACACCCTAGGTGACACATCATCAACACATGGACCATTACAAGTGTCAAGTGGCACATCAAAATATATTACACTTCACCATGACATGTCCCTAATGCATCCTTATAATTAAACATTTCCTCATTAAAGCAACTTACATTATGAAACAAAATACTTTCACAATGAGGCTTTTTGAATCTTCCAAAGATTTTCCTTTGTTAAACTGTGTTCACATAGGTTTGGAACTTGTTTCCCCCAAGAATTTCCATGGTTCCACTTCCTACACATTAACTTGAGCATCAGTAGTCCAAGAAGGTCATATAAAATACATATATCATAAATGCATATTAATTCATAATTCAAATTCGACTTCCTTCCCTAGTCATTTCAAATAGTTTATTTGAAATGTTAAAATATTAAACTGCATATCATAATTCATCATAATCACATTAGCATTTTTTTGCATATCATAAATCATCATAATCAATTTAACATTTTTTTGCATATCATAAATCATCATAATCAAATTAACATTTGCATCACATCAAAATCTAATAGTATCATGTCATAAAACTGCATCCATATGTGTTTGATCATTTCATACATAGTATCAAGTTCTTAGTGCATATCATGATGTAAACCTAATGAAGTGTCAAAATCAATAGGTAAAGCAATCCACTATCCATCTAAGTCTTGAATAGCTATCAAAATATCAAAGTCTTGAATATCAAAATGTAAATAAAATATATATGCTATGATGGGTTGGGGTGAGGCCTAACATCCTTCCCCACTAGGCATGAACTTCCTCCTATAGTTCATCAAAAAGATATGGGTACTAAATCTTCATCTGAGCTACATCCTCTCATGAATCTATGACCTTTTCATAATAATCCCATTGGACCCTAACCTAGTAACCTAGTCTAGCTCTCTTCCTTGAAGTGTGAGGGTTCGTCAGGCTAAAATACAAATGGGCTCCAATGCTATTTGTCTGTCTAACTCCACCTGCAATGAATCCCAATCTATGATGTGAGACTCATCATAAATATACATCCTTAATATAGATACATGAAATACATCATGAATGCGTGATAGGCTAGGTGATAGGGCTAATGAATAAGCAATTGTTGTTATTATAGATTGATTAATTGAGAGGGGGGGGGGGGGGGGGTGGGTGAATCAGTTACTACAAAAAAAAATCCACATATCCCTTAGATGTCTTAAATAACTAGTTACTGTTGATACTCAGTAAACACTGTAAAAATGATGTAACTCAGTAGATTAACTTGTTATTGATCTTCAAGCATTCATGCATGAAAAAGTAAATAAAATGAACATGAGAGACACTAGATTTAATGTGGAAACCCAATATGGGAAAAACCACCAAGTAACTAGTTACCAATTTTCACTCTTCTGAAGTGAGCCCTGTTAGGAGCCAACCTTGTTAAAGGTTACAATACACATTTTTAGGTGTAACCTTGTTAGAGGATTTAATCACCCTGTTAGGAGTGGCCTTGCTAGAGGTCTTTAGAAGAATTCAACTAAATTGTCACCTTGTTAGAGGATTTACAAAAATGGCTATTAAACCAACTTTGTTAAGAGATTTTGAAATCATTGCTACAATGGTTAGAAAGTAGCAAGGAATTGATCTGAACTAAATTTTTTGATTATAGATCTCTATTCTGCACTATTATATCCTTTTAGACTAAATATAGCTTTGCTACTCCTCAATGATCTCTGATCATCCTTCAAAATTTTATTTCACAATAATCAATCTTCCTTCTTATTCACGTTACATCAAATCCATCACTTATAGTAGAATTCACAACTTGACCTCTTATATATACCATTCAGACTATCAAGTTGGCTCATTCATAAGTTACATTTACCAATAAACCATACATCAGTCGGCTACAAATATTACTTAAAAAAAATAATATTTATTTCACAAAATAATGAAATCCTTCACTGGCCAACCCTTCTCGATAAATATTGCTTCAAAAAATAATTTCCTGAGTTAACCATCTTAACCTTGTTAACATTGCAAAATCTGCAAAATCCTTTGGTTGCCGAGTTAACTTGGTAAGAACTAAATTTCTTTCACTGCCCATGAAAGCTCGGTTAGAACTATTTCCTACACTATTTTCACTTGATGACTGAGTTTTCTCGGTAGCAACTAAATTTCTTTTACTAACCTTAAAAGCTCAATAGCGACTAAATACACAGGGTAAAGCCTGAGAATGCTCGGTAGACACTGTAAACCTTTTTTGCTAACCTTTTGAGCTTGGTAGACTCTATCTTTTGCCCTGCTAACCAACTGAGCTCGATAGACTTTGTCTGATGACTAATATGGCATTTGTGTAACATCAAAGACAACACACAATTGAACAATTGTATCCAACAATCTCCCTCTTTGGCATTGATGGCAACACAACATGTCACAGCACAATGAAATTTGAAAATAGGTCTTTATTGATAGAATACTTCACCCTCTTCCTCAAATACATTAATCTCCCTCTTTCATAATAATCTCTCCCTCTTACACAAACTCTCATTTTCTTGCAAATTTCAGAAAAATATGATAGTATACTCTCCCTCTTTGACTACACATGCCAAAGACAACACAAATCAAATGAATAGCATTTGTACATGATTTACTAATTCATATGCAATATCTTCATTACTTTGCTGCATCAACTAATAGATATTCAATTCTATTCCTATTGATGCATCACTAAAACTGTATTCTAGTGAGCTTTAGATAGGGGAATGACTCCTAACTTACCTTTTAGATACAAGAATGCATCCATAGGTAAAGGCTTTGTGAATATATCAACAATTTATTCCTTTGTATTGACATATTCCAATTAGATTTCCTTTTCTTATACCAATTCTCTAACAAAGTGATACTTTATAGAAATATGATTGGTTTTTGAATGCATCTCTAGATTCTTGGATATGTTAATTGCACTTGTGTTGTCACAAAACATAACAACAAGTTCTTTGATTTCTTGCTTCATACCTTCCAATAATTATTTGAACCACACAATGTTTGAGTAGTTTACTACTGCTACAACATATTCAACCTCTATTGTAGACTAGGATGTATAGTTCTACTTTTTACTTGTCCAAGAAACCAACCTCTTTTCAACAAAGAAAGCTCCTCCACTTGTACTCTTTCTGTCATCAACATTCCCTGCCCAATATGCATTAGTGAACACTTTTAAATCAAGATTTCCTCCAAATTTATACCATAATTCATAATCTTCAGTTCCTTTTAAATATCTTATGATCCTTTTGATTGCCATCATATGATTTACTTTTGGTTTTGCTAAGAATTTTGCTACAATTCCTACTACAAGGGAAATTTCTAGTCTTGTGTGCACTACATATTGCAACTTTCCAATCTTAGATCTATACAATGTCTAATCCACTTCCTTTGATTCATCATCCTTGGTAAGTTTCAATTCAGTACATATAGGAGTTCCAACTAGTTTGCAGTCTTCCATACCAAACTTTTTTAGTATCTCCTTGATGTATTTGGATTGAGTGATGTAGATACCTTTATTACTCTAATTAATTTGAAGACCAAAAAAGAATTTGATTTCTCCAAACATTGACATTTCGAATTCCTTGTTCATTTGTTCTAAAAATTCTTTGCAAAGATCATGATTTCTTGTGAACAAAGTATCATCTACAAATATCTCTGCCAAAAAAATCTTATTATCTGGTCCTTCCTTTATGTACAAACTACTATTATCATTAGTTCTTTGAAAACAAATCTGAATAAGATAGTTATGCAATCTTTCATACCATGCTCTAGGTGCTTGTTTTAGACCATACAATGCTTTATGCAATTTGCAAACCATGTCCTTCTTGTCTGGATCAACAAAACCTTCAAGTTGTTCAATGTAAACCTCTTCATCCAATATGCCATTGAGAAATGCTGACTTGATATCCATCTGATAAAATTTGAATCCTTTGTATGCAGCATATGCAAATAAGGTTCTAACACCTTCTAATCTTGGAATAGGTGTAAAAGTCTCTCCATAGTCTACACCTTCTTCTTGAGAGTATCCTTTGCATACCAGTCTAGCTTTGTTCCTTGACACCTTACCATCTTCATTTAACTTGTTTCTAAATACCCACTTAGTTCCAATCTCATTTTTGTCTTTAGGTCTAGGTACAAGAGTCCATGTTTTTTTTTTCTCTATCTATTCTATCTCTTCATTCATAGCTTCAATCCAACTTTCATTTTCTAATGCATCTTTGACATTTCTAGGTTCAAAATCAGCAAGTATACAAGTGCCTTTCAACTTACTTCTTGTCATTGTTCCTTCTAATTTATCTCCAATGATCTGATCTGGTGCACGATGCTTCCTAACATACTTGGCTAACACAAGCTCCTTGCCTTTTAAATGACTTGCATTTTTATCCTTCTGTGCTTCAACTTCTAGTTCTGGTTGCTTGGGCTTGGTAGGTGTTGATTTGGTAGCTTCTATTTGCAACTCAGGTTCTTGCAACTTGGTAGGTATTAGCTCAGTTTGAACTTCCTGTGACTTGGTTATTGATGACTCAAGAGTTGAAGATTCCTAATTGACAGGTGTATTTGGCATTGTATCAGTTTCAATGTAAACAAATCTCTTGTAGTCTTCAGGTTCCCTTTTGCTTTTTTCTTCAGTTCTTTCTACAAACTCATCAACTTTCACACGTGCACTTTCTATGACTTTGTGAGTAGACAAATTCAAACATCTATATGCCTTAATTTTGCAAGAATATCCCAAAAATATTCTTTCATCACCTTTTACATCAAATTTACCTTTTTTAGATTCTTTCAAAATGTAACATTTTCTTCTAAATACTTTTAGATAACTTACATTGGGTTTGTAGCCAAACCATAACTCATAGGGGGTTTTGAATGAGTCCTTTTTCAGCTATACTCAATTCAAGGTATGAACTACAGTGCTAATAGCTTCCTTCCAATATTTGATAGCAATGATCTTCTCAATCATTAAGGTTCTTGCACAATCCATGATAGATATGTTCCTTCTTTCTGCTAGTCCATTTTATTCAGGAGTTCCAAGTGTTGAAACCTATCTTTTGATTCCCCTTTCAATTCAAAAGTTATTGAACTCATGTGAAATGAATTCACCACCTCTGTTAGACCTCAAGCATTTCAATCTTTTTCCTATTTCCTCTTCTACTTTGGCAGAATACCATTTGAACTTTTCAAATGCTTCTAATTTCTCTCTTAGGTACATGACAATTATCATTCTTGAATAATCATCAACAAAAAGAATGAATTTTTTTTTCACTAGTATAACTTTCAATGCCAATAGGTCCACACAAATTAGTATGCACAATTTCTAGAATTTCTTCAAACTAATAGTTCTTGCTTTTAAAGCTAGTCTTTCCCATTTTGCCAATTTGACAATTCTTGCATAGACCAACCTTAGGTTTCTTTATGTTAGGAATGCTTCTTACTTTCCTAAATTTATTGATTTTTACCAAGTTGTCAAATTTTACACGACATAACCTCCTATACCATAACCAACTTTCTTCAACTTGAGCAATAAAATATGAACATTCACCATGTTCAAGATAAAACAAGTTACCTTTTGTTTGAGTGCCTAATCCAATCAACTTACCTTTGACATCTAGTAGTCTTGCTTTTCCATGCATGAATTCTACTTTAAATCCATTATTAAGTAGCTATGCCACACTCAATAGATTATGCTTTAGTCCTTCTACCCAATATGCATTATCACATACAATTTCACTAGTCAGTGAGATTCTTCCTTTTCCTTTTATACAACAAGGTTCATTGTTTCCAAATCTTACACTGCCACCATCATAGTCTTAAAAAGTTTCAAACTTAGTTTTATCACTAGTCATGTGATGAGAACAACCACTATCTATAATCCATGTATCATTTCTGCTCATATGAGAAATGAGTGCCATTTCTTCATCATTATCAGACTCATCTTTTATAGCAATGTAAACAATTTCATCTTCTTCTTCTTCATCAAAATCATTAGAATCTTTAGCCATGAAACATGTTTTCTTACCTTTATCCTTGAATAATTTGAAGTCTTTCTTGCCATTGCACTTGTGACCTTTCTTCTCATCCTTGCTCTACTTATTTGGACACCTAGCAGCAATATGTCCAATAGATTCCAGGAACCTTACCTTTGTATTTCACTTTGTCTCTTGAATATTTCTTAGCTAGCGAAGCTTCAACCACCTCAAGATCACTGTCTGAACTTTGTTATGATTCTTTGTCACTATCTAACTGAGGATCCTTTATCTTCTTTCCTTTTTCTTTGAGTGAAAGGTTGGCTTCAAATGCTGATTCAATGTTCTTGGCAATGAGAACATAATTATCATAGTTGCCTAGCTCGAATGCAGTCAATCTTCCAACTATGGCCTCTAAATTTATCTTATGATTTGCTTCACATCTTCTTTCTTGAATTTCAAAGACTATGATTGCATAAATAAGAAGTAGAGTTCTAAGAGCTTCACTTATAACTGTGTCTTCCTTGATATCTCCTCTAGATTCTTTGGTTGCACTAACACATGCTTTAACTCTTTCAACATATTTTGTAATGTTTTCATCCTCTCTCATCCTCATTTGATCAAATTGTCCTCTCAAACTTTTTGCTTTGGCTCTTCTCACATTATCATCTCCTCCATAGATCTCTTTCAGCTTGTTCCACATTTCAAAGGTAGTTTTACAATCCTTGATGTCATCAAATTCTTCATAACTCAGAGTAGATGCTATATCTATCATCATGTTGTTGTGAGTCTTCTATTTAGCAATATCATTGATAGATAATGTACTAGTAGGTTTTGCATATTTTTCATCAAGGTACTTTAGTCTTGAATCACCAATAGAAGCTAGATGAAGTCTCATCAACCCCTGCCATGCTAAGAAGTTGTCCCTATTAAGTTTTAGAATTTCCCTCTTGTAAGACATCCTGATCTTTAGCTTAGATCCTTGAAATCTTTTCCTAAAAGCACCAAGAGCTCTGATACCAATTGTTGGGATTATAGATGGTGTGACTAAGAGGGGGTGGGGGTGAATCAGTTACTACAAAAACAAATCCACAGATCCCTTAGACGTCATAAATAACTAGTTACTGCTAATACTCGGTAAACACTATAAAAATGTTGTAACTCGGTAGATTAACTTGTTACTGATCTTCAAGCATTCTTGCATGCAAAAGTAAATAAAATGAACATGAGACACACTAGATTTAACGTGGAAACCCAATATGAGAAAAACCACCAAGTAACTAGCTACCAATTTTCACTCTTTTGAAGTGAGCCCTGTTAGGAGCCAACCCTATTAAAGGTTACAATACACACTATTAGGTGTGACCCTATTAGAGGATTTAATCACCCTATTAGGAGTGGCCTTGCTAGAGTTCTTTAGAACAATTCAACTAATCTGTCACCTTGTTAGAGGATTTACAAAATTGGTTGTTAAAACAAATATGTTAAGAGATTTTGAAATCACTGTTGCAATGGTTAGAAAGTAACAATGAATTGATCTAAACTAAATTTTTTGATTATAGATCCCTATTCTGGACTATTAAACTTTTTTGATCAAATATAGCTTTGCTGCTCCTCAATGATCTCTGATCATCCTTCAAAAAATTTTTTCACAATAATCAGTCTTCCTTCTTATTCGCATTACATCAAATCCATCACTTACACTTAGAATTCACAACTTGACCTCTTATATATACCATTCAGACTATCAAGTCAGCTCATTCATAAGTTACATTTACCAATAAACCATACATCAGTCAGCTACAAATATTACTTTAAACAATTAAACTTTATTTCACAAAACAATGAAATCCTTCACTGGCTAACCCTTCTCGGTAAATAATGCTTCCAGAAATAATTTCCTGAGTTAACCGTCTTAACTCAATTAACATTGCAAAATCTACAAAATTCTTTGGCTGCTGAGTTAACTCGGTAAGAAGTAAATTTCCTTCACTGTCCATGAAAGCTCAGTTAGAACTATTTCCTACACTATTTTCTCTTGATGACTGAGTTTTCTCGGTAGCAACTAAATTTCCTTTACTAACCTTGAAAGCTTGGTAGTGACTAAATACACAGGGTAAAGCTAGAGAAAACTTGATAGACATTGTAAACCTTCTTTGTTAACCTTCTAAGCTTAGTAGACTCTGTATTTTGCTTTGCTGACCAACTGAGCTCGATAGACTCTGTCTAATGACTAATATGACATTTGTGTAACATCAAAGACAACACCACAATTGAACAATTGTATCGAACAACAACTAGTCCTATCCACTCCAAAATCTTTAAGGGACCCACAAAGCGAGGTGCTAACTTAGAGCTTTATCTATTTCAAGGATGGTATTTCCTTTCTTATCATATACTTCACTTATTCTTACTACTACATGTTCTTTTTACTATTTCATTTTTCTAGTCTTTCTGTAATATTTTCATTCTCAGTCATGAGTTCTAAGATCTCTTCCTCTAATTCTTTAAAACCAATTTTCTCTTCAAGTCTCTCTATTAGCTCTTGGCTTTTTCCTATCTTCTTCATCAATTTCTTTATTTGTTATAGAAATCCTCTCAACTTGTCTTTCAAGTCTTTAATAGTGTCACAAGCTTTATCATGTTGCATTTTTTATTTCACAACTATCATCTAATCTTTTCTTAAGTTATCATGCTTTTCAATGCTAGGGATTGCACTCTAATACCAATTGTTGGTCCCAACTGGTATTGAGAGGGGGAGTCAATCAGTATACACAATTCTAGCAAATAAAATGATAATCTTCTCCACTAACCTTGCTGCCATTTCTTTCACAAGTAAAATAATTATGAAAGCGATACAATAGAACCATAAAAGATCACATGGAGAAATATACATCAATGACACATGTATTTTTACATGGAAACCCCTAGTGTGAAGGTAAAATCTATAGTGGGAGTACTATATCCACTAGCCTTTCCTTGCAAGTAAAAGGGTTCCTTTTTAAGGTTACCTTGTTAAAGGATTTTGATTCCTTTCTAAGAGATGCCTTGTTAGAGGATTTTAAATACTTATTATAAGTCTTCCCTATTAAAGGTTTACAATAGTTGCAATGGTAAGAAATAAAAGTAAATATTAGATCTAAATATGTAGCACAACTTGCCTTGTAGATCCACTATGATACTACACAAAGATATGTTGATCTCCTTTCTTTGTTTTGGCTAAGCTCAGTGAACAATCTTTATTAACTTCTTTCATGTGCATGAGCACCAATCTACTATTACCCACTATTTTCTCTTTTTTTGTCTGCCTCTCATAGATATCTTATTCACATAGAAATAACACATCATTATTAGTATCTCTCATAGTCTTGTTACATCAGTAGTGACTTAGTTGTGACTATCTAAATTTGACACATTTTCCTATCATAGGCTTGGCTACATATTTACATCTATCATGATTAGTATGCCAGTCTATTAGTGGTTGCACTCCCTTGCAACACTTTGGGCTTCTTTTTAACAAATTTCTAATCAATGACAACACTTTTATGCTCACTCAATGCTTTAGTCCTCTTATCATCATTTTTCTAGTTGACCATGCTAGTGTGACTAGTGAACTCCAATATGAGGACAAATTATAATCCTCCTATTTAAGGGATTTAAACTATTTAAACTATTAGGGAATGACTAAATATTCCTAATTAGATCCTCTTAAGCTCAAGCTTACTTCTCAATATTCTTAACTTCTTGCTAATTGGATTACACTTTACACTTCTTCACCAAACTAGCTAGAAAATGATCAGCAACACAAAAATGTTCTTCTTTCACCTTTTTATTGTAATTTTCATTTTCCACCAAATTAACCAAACCCTAAATGTGTTAGTGATATGAAATTCAAATATGTCTTTCAAATCCAACCACCATAAGATAATTTCTTATGCTCTATAACACTTTTACATTATTTCACCAACTAATTCATAGAATTCTATGCTACAGGTCAAACATGTTTTGAACAACCACTTCCTTCCTCTAAAATCTTCTCCATATGTTTTTCTTGATCAATGTAATTCCAAATCATCAACCTTAGATGTTCATCCATTTCAATGGATCACTACTAAATAATTCAAAGTCATTGCAGCCTTGTTATTAATTGTCAATCATCAACCAACTGACTATAACCCAACAACCCACCCTTCTTTAACATATACATCAAACCTTCACAGGTCTTAGTCACCTGTCACTACTTCATTGATAATCTTTTATACCTAGAAATGATTTACTTGTAATGATAATAAGTTGCAATTGTAACCATATCATCTTTGCTGACTTATCAACATTATCCTACAAGCACTATAATTCATTCAACATGGATTTAACAATCTAATCAAATCACCTATTTCTTGTCACCAATTTTTTTAGCAATTGAACTGTGAAGTCACCTGTCATGTTACTCATTTCTTTAGTAGTAGTGGTAAACAAATAACCTTCAAGAGATATCCCCAATGCTCTCTTTATGATCACGTCCATTGATATGTACTATAATAATCAATTCATCATAATTATGCTTGGCAACATACTAGGAACATTAGGTCAATAGTTGACACCAATGATAACATGAGAATAACTAATCATCATTTAATTAAATTTGTATCCTAACATCACTAGAAATTGTACCATCAAGTTATATTAGTTATGCATTGAACACATTATTCAATTAATGACCTCTAACATCATCTTCTTTACCAAAGAGTTTCTCTTTCATCTTTTTTCTAAACTTCATTTGGTGTAGATAAAGGTTCAAAATAAAATATAACATTTAGATATAAAACCATAAACAATATTCTTTTGGTGTCATAAATTATAACTCCCTACAATTTTGCACTCCTCTTTGAGCTTTACTTTAGTGTTCCCTTTTTCCTATATAACATTTCAAAATACACTTAACTATTATCAATGTTGATACACATAGTATATTTAATATGAATGTGTCTTAACCACATAATTTAACATTTTTGGGCAAATTTTTTAGAATAGTAACATGATTATCTTAATAGTTCATCTCTACTCTTTGATATATGACTATTATAAGTTAGATAATGTACCAAAAAAATTAAGAACACCATATAATAAATCACCTTTAATACATTTGATCATCTCACCTAATAATTTCAATTCAAGAGAAAATAGTAATTTTCATGAGAAGATATAAGTACAAGTAGCATCAAGATAGAATGGGTTGTTAAGTATGTTTCTATAATTGGTTTTTTATTGATTTATCATTTAGTTCTATCAATACTTGCATATTTATCCAAAGAGCATTACAACATCAATCAAATTTTTAATCATTTCATTTTAATATTCCATTTAAAGCATTTCATTTCAAATTTAGCGTCTCCCCTCCAATGGTAAGCTCTATTTCTAATCATTATTCTTTTAGTATGGTTTAAAACCTACATAAGGTTTGACTTTGGAAAGCCTTTATACAAACCAAATAAAAATTATCTCCTTTTGTGCATTTGAGAGCCTAGAAACTATTTCTAGACTTAGTTTGAAGGTATTTAAGTATAGTTCAAATAGAGATGGTGATAGTTCAAGTTTTAGAAAAATAGGTAGCTATTAAGCACCTATCTCCATATTTAACATAAACTATGGAAATCAACACCATGGTCCATGCAATTTGAATTGAATTTTGATGACAAGTTAGTTTAGAGGCTCTTGAGACTAGTTTGACCCTTGTTTAAAACCCAAACAATTTATAGGATTGTGATTCCTAATTACATTGTCCAACCATTTTAAACTTAAATTTCAAGTTTCTTTCTATACCCCTTTGCATTTGTGCACATCTCAATTGATTTGGATGTCTATTTATGTTGATCATTTTCAATTTTGTACCATTTAGCCTACTTATCATTATTTCAATATCTAATCATACTCATTCAATCAACTTCATAAGAGAACAATCAATCAAGAATTTATCAACTCTCTCGAGGGTTTGAAGTTGGGCCTAATTGGTTATCTCCTAATGTAATGGTGCTTGGAGATTTTTTCTAGCTTGTATTTTCAGACTTCATGGTCTATTTTTCCTACTTTACACTTCCATCTACTTCATCCCACTTATTATACCATTTTAAATTTTTTGAATCAATATTTAGTTCAATTCCTAGTCCTATTATTACCCTATGCAATTTAATATTTTTTTATTTAGGTTGGTCTATTTGGAGGGCCCTAGTGACTCCCTAATACCTATGGTCAATAGTATTGATGGTGATGCATACTAGATAAGGAATGAATGGCACTTCAAAAGTGTATTCGATGGTTTTCAAGTGATGAGTTTGTCAAATTTTTGTCCAATGTCATATATTTTTTGGTGGTAGGTCACTACTAGAAGGTAGTTGCTAGTGAGTACTAAGCTAATTTATGATTTAATCATTTGGAGGGCCCTAGTGACCCCCTAATAGTTATGTCTGATATTATTTATGGTGGTATTCACTAGATAAGGAATGAGTGACACTTTAACTACTCATTTTATGGTTTTCAAGTGGTGAGTTTGTCAAAAAGAAAAATCCAATGTAGTATTTGTTTCAATGGTAGGTCAATACTGGAAAGTTATTGCTAGTGACTAGTAAGATAGTTTATGATTTGTCTCCCTTTCTGCAAGGTCTTAAGTGATTATTTGTAGGGATAATGCCTAAGTATCTTAGTTAAGGTCCCCATATAGCTACTTAGATTATTATTTTCTAGTAGCAACATTGCTCAAAAATTTCAAGAATAATTTATGGAGCTTGCAGAAATTTTGATGCTTGTAAACAAGAAATAATATTAAGTTATAGTTTTAAAAGAAAATATTTAATAATAAATATTGAGTTCATGTTTAGAGGAAAGTTCAAAGAGAAAAAATAATGACAAGGAAAATCTTATGAAGCTACATGTCATTCTTCTAAATAAGCAATTGTTGCTTATTTCTAGTCCACCAAAATAGGGAAAAATTTAAATTTATCCTTTTCCCTAATAAAAAAATTACATAAGAACACTCAAATAATTTAAATTAAGCATTAATTTCACTTAATAAGGAACAAGTGGGCAATGTATTAGTCATGGTGCTCATCAATTTTTAAAATACTCAAGAAATTGTTAATTTTATTTTCTTGAACATTTCCCTCTATTTGTTGGCAATTTGGTTAAAGGTACATTGATAAGTGTTGTTAGTAATGGAAACATTATGACATATTAATACTGATAATGAAAACATTTAAGCTAATTTTTTAAGTGATTTATAAAATTGTCAAAGTATGAAGCATAAATATAGTACACAATCAGACTAATTTTTTGGCAAGATTTACAAAGAGACGATGTGATCTTGTGGGCTTAGAGAAAGTTAGTATGGGCATGATAGAAGATGTGTTCACGGTTGCTAAACATTATGTTGAGATTTTTACATGGGTTGGTTAGTTTTTCTAGAGGTAGTTTTACATTGCAAGAGCAAAGTGATTTGAAAAGTATTAAAATTTTAGTCAAGGAATTGGTTTGACTTGTCAAATAAAGAACTTTACAAGGCAGGGATGACATCCTAGATGTTAACCCTCACATAGAAGATCTTAGTTTAGAGTTCTCATAACATGTAAAGAATATCAAGGCCAATAGTTTAAAATTTTTAGCATACAGGAGAGAAGCTTTTAATTAGCAAAGTGTGCAATTGTATTGTAATGATATGATTGACTTATGAACACTTTTGGGGTACTATATAGATATGAATTTAATGGTTATAATAGATCAGAGTGCTAGAAAGTAAAGTCCACCAAGATAACTAAGAGGAGGATGAATTAATTATGCCTTTAAAAAAAACTCAATATCTTTATTAATTTTAAAACATGTAAACAATAGATGCAACAACCATAAAAATATAACCATGCCTAATAACATCATATATATTAATTAGAGAAAACCTTGACTAGAGGGAAAACTCTCATGGGAATGATGTCCACTAGATGATATACTAATATAAAAATTCCTCATGAAAGGATTGACTCTATTAAGAGCCAATAAAATATAGTCAGTACATATGAGTCTCTAATAAGAGACTTTGAATCCTTGGTATAAGGTTCAAACCCTATTAGGAGTTGAATGGAGGACACATGAACAACTGTTCAAATAGCCTCAAACTATCTTCACCAAAAAATCTTTTGGATAATATATCTTGTTGATATCTGATTGAAAAGATAATTTGATTAGAAATATTGCTAAAGAATATTATGTGTTTTAATCATTGTTTTGTCATTGATGTCAAACCTGTGATTTTCTAGGAAGACAATTGCTTATATGTTTCAAGTACTATCACTTAATTGATTGATGAGGAGGATTTGATAAACAAGATGTAACAAAAGTACCTAGAGGAAAGATTGAGTTATGATTATGTAATGAAGTACAAGAATTAGTTAAGATAGTAATAGCATAATGTATTGATGATCTACTTGAGGTTACAAAATGGTTGGCTACACTTAGAAAGTTTAGAAGAACAAAGGTAAACAAAGTTTATTTGCCAAGCTTGACCAGGTGGATAGTAGGTGCTAAGAAAAGTTAGTTCAAGCTGAGAAAAAAGTCAATTGGAGCCAAGTGAAAGAAAATTCTAGCAGATGCAAGCAAGCTAGTAGATGCTGAGTAATTTTCAGTTGATGCTGAGCACCAATAAAATCTAGTTGATGTCGAGTGATTTTACAGTTGATGCCGAGTAACACAGTATGTGTCAAGCATCGATTAATAATGCCAAGTTGTTGCATTATGAAAAAGATTGAAGATTTTCCAAATAAAAGTTGACAAGTTTTCTTTCTTGGAACTTGTGAATCAAAAGGAAGATATGATTGATAAGTTGGTGGCACAGAAACTTATGTAAACCATTTTGGAGACAAATTCAAATGGATTTTAAGAGAAGTTTCTAGAGAAGGCAAGATATGGGGTAGATACATTGTATCCTACCTAATCCATCAAAAACCCTAAGTTTGATGATGGATAATGAACAAGGAAATGTTCTAATTTCCTATATATAGGAATGTCTAGTCATGAAGCAATAGAGTTAGAGAGTTTGATGCAAAATTTTGATAAGGTGAAGGAAAGGGGTTTTGCTTCATCAAGAGACCCAAGTGAAGAAGTCTTTAATGACATACTAAGAAGAAGGCTAAAGAGGATGAATGCTTGAAGGGTGAACAAATTATCAGAGTTGCAAAGATTAGAATCCAAGTAGAGTTGAGGAATAAATAAAGATATATAATCTACAAGTAAGGTTGTAAGTTGTATCAAATCAAAGCTCTACTGTTACTTTCTAACAATTGTATCAGCCTAGGGAAAATCCTTTGGAGAAAGGTTGACTTAACAGGGTGGTATTCCAAGTGAATGTCCTAAAGTCCTCTAACAAGGCTCACTTTTAGCAGGGTTACTAAAATCCATTAACTGGGTCACATTTAATAGTGTGTATTGTAACCTTTAGCAAGGTTGGCCTTTAATAGGGCATCACTTCAGAAGAGTGAAAAAGGAGTAGCATGTTACTAGTTGTTTTTTCCAAATTGGGTTTCCACGTTAAATCATTGTGTAAAATGTGTTGATGGATGTGTTGTGTGTCATGCTTTACATTTCTACAAGTTTATTTGATAGTAACATATAAGTTTTAGTTGATACACAATGAATGCATGCATGGATAAGAGTGTTTTATGGGTTCACTAAATTGTGAAAATTTTTATTTGTACATCTAGACCTTTAATAACTTATTCACACCCCCCTCACCCTCTCAATTATTCTAAAAGAATTCCAACAATTGGTATCAGAGCCATCTACTCAAGAGGATTAGTTCTAAGGTACTAGAAGCACAAAGATCAAGATGTCAAAAAGAGAGGTACCCAAGATCAAAAAAGATAACTTTCTTGAATGGAAAAGTTTGATGAAGCTACACCTTGAAGGACTTGGAGATTAAGCACAATCTTGTATTTCAGTAGAGCATGGTGATCTAGCAGGAGCCCTAACTATTGGAGATGTGAAGAAAAAGAAAGAACACAATTAGGCAATGTTGGAGATTGCCTCTACCCTAAGCTATGTCAAATTTTATGATATCAAAGTCCTTAACAGTGCAAAGAAGGTGTGGGATAGACACCATCTATGGAGGAGACAAAAATATTCAAAGAACCAAGTCAAAGAGTCTCAAAGGTAAGTTTGATGACATGAGAATGGAAGAAGGTGAGAATATTGCTCAATATGTTGCTAGGATAAAAGAAGTTGTTAGTGCAATAAAAAGTGCTACTAGTAAAATAGATGATGATATTGTGCTAAGTAAAGTCTTGAGGAAATTATTTCCTATTTATGCCATTAGTGTTTCTATAATCCAAGAGTTAAGATGTATACTAGGAAATGATCTAACCCTTGAAGGTATAGTAGGAAGATTCACTACTTTTGAGCTATCTAATTTTGACAACTACAAACCAGAGAATATTGAATCAACTTTCAAAGAAAAATTGTTATTAAAGGATTCTAAGGAGGTAAAGTAGAAGAAGAAGAAAATAAAGATAAAGTATGCATCTAGTGATAGTAAGACAGACGAGGAAGACATTGAACAATTGGAAGCATTGTTGACAAGAAGATTCCATAGAGGAAAAGGAAAGTTCAAAGATAAGTTACCCATTATTTGTTTCAATTGAAATGAAGTTGGTCATAATGCTCCAAGATGTACATAGAAGAAGAATTATAGAGAAGGAAACAAGTACAAAAATAGAAGAGAAGATGATGGAAGAGACTACAAGGACAAAGGCAAGAAGTCATGCTACGTTGTTGATGAACATGACTCTGATGAAAATGATGATGAAGTGGTATATGTTGCAATGAAAGATGAATTAGATGAGGATGAGGCAACTATAGTTATGACTTGTGTGAACAAGAATGAAAAATGGATCATTGATAGTAGATGTTCACATCACACGACTGGAGACAAAAGTAAGTTCATTACCTTAACTTATTGTGATGGAAATAGTGTAAGGTTTGGTAATGATGCACCATATTTGATAAAAGGAAAAGGGTCTATAAAACTCACAGACAAGATTTCATGTGACAATGCCTATTATGTTGAAGGATTGAATTATAACTTGTTAAGTGTGTCACAATTGAACAATTTGGGATGCATAGTTGAGTTTGAAAATAAATCTACCAAGATATATGACACAAATAGAAACTTGACTAGAAAAGCTGATCAAACTAGAAGTAATCTATTCTATCTAGATATAGAAGATGCTAGTTGTCTTATTGCAAAAATTTGATGGTGTATGGGTTTGGCACAAGAGATTATGTTATGTTAATTTTGATAATATTATTAGTATTAGTAACATGAAAAGAGTTAGAGGTTTTCCTAAGCTAAAGAAACCAGATAATATAATATGCAAACAATGTCAATTTGGCAAAATGACAAAGTCAAGCTTTAAACGTAAAGCTTATACCTCTAAAGGAATACTTGAAATTATTCATACTGACCTGTGTGGACCTATTGAAGTGCAAAGCTACAAAGAAGATAAGTACATAATGCTATTTGTTAACAATTACTCTAGGATGATGATAGCCATCTTTCTAAAACAAAAATTTGATACTTTTTAAATGTTTAAGTGGTACTTGGCAAGAGTTGAAAAAGAAATAGGTAAAAGTCTAAAATGCTTGAGATCAGATAGAGGAGGAGAATTTACTTAAAATGAGTTTGAGATTTTCTGTAATGATAGAGGAATCAAAAGATAGACATCTACACCTAGGACACCTCCACAAAATGGTATTGCTGAAAGAAGAAATAGGTCTATAATGGACTGTGCTAGAACACTCATGATGGAGAAGAATGTTGCTCTAAAATATGGGAGAGAAGCTATAAGTACTATTGTATATACCTTGAACCATGTGCAAGTCAAGAAAGATACTCATTCAACACTTTTTGAGCTATGGTATGGATATCTACCTAATGTGATATACTTTACAGTATTTAGAAGTAGATTTTATATTCTTAAAGATGTTAGGAGTGGAAGGTTTGATGCAAAAAGTGAAGAAGGTGTATTCCTTGCTTACTCCACAAGAAGTAAAGCTTACAAGTGTTTGATTGCTAACACTAACAAAATTGTGGAAAGTGCAAATGTGAATTTTGATGAGTTTACATATGTACATGAGGCTAAACCTACAAAGGAACTAGAAGAATACAACATTTGTATATTTCTATGAAGGAATGCTTGCTAAAGAAGATGCTACAAATCATTCTATAAACCAAAAACAAGTCTAAATAATTGTTGAGTCATAACCTATGAATGTCGAGTTGCATTCAGATGCCAAGTTACAGAATGGGGAAAATGCAAATTCTGATTTTGAGATTAGTGCACATGAAAGAGATGCTAAAACACCTAATAGAGATGAACACAATGACACTAAAGCTGAGAGACAAAATGTATTTACAAGAACTAAGCCTAGACTATCCAAATATGTCAAAAGATATCATCCTATAGATCAAATCATTGGAGACAAAGATGCAAGGCCAATGAAAAGAAATAGATTGATAATTGAATCATGTTTGTTAAGCATGAAGGAACCTAAGACAATGAAAGATGCACTGGAAGATGATGACCGGTACAAGGCTATGGAAGAAGAAATTCAACAGATAGAGAAGAACAAGACTTGGAGTCTAATTTCGAGACTAGAAGACAAGAATGTGATTGGCACAAAATGGGTATTTAGTAACAAGTTAGATGAGAATGGTGAAGTGAAAAGAAACAAGGAAAGACCAGTTTGCAAAGGATATGCACAAGAAGAAGGAATTGACTATTAAAACATTTTCCCCTATTGCAAGAATGGAAGGAGTGATAATTCAGCTTGCTTATGCTACATACAAAGGTTTCAAAGTTTATCAGATGGATGTCGAGTCTACATTTTTGAATGGCATATTAGAAGAAGAAGTCTACATAGAATAGCTAGAAGGTTTTGTTGATAAAAATAATAAGAAGATGGTATGTAGAGTGCACAAAGCCCTATGTGGATTAAAACAAGCACCAAGAGCATGGTATGAGAGGCTTCATACTTATCTTGTGAAAATTGGATTTGAAAGGAAAGATGATAACATGAATTTGTACATGAAGACAAATACGGACAAAAGTATACTGTTATCTGAAATATTTATTGATGATATCATATTTGGAGGTCAAGATGATTTGTGTAAGCATTTTGCAAATCAAATAAAGCAAGAATTTGAAATGTCAATGTTTGGTGAGATCAAATTCTTTGTGGGACTGCAAGTATATCAGATGAAATATGGTGTATATATCACTTAGTCAAAATATTTCAAAGAGATATTGAAAAAATTTAGACTAGAGGATTCCAAACTAGTAAGTACACCTATGGTGACAACACTCAATCTATCAAAGAATGATGATTCAGCTGAGGTAAATCAAACATTATACATATCCATGATTGGAAAATTGCAATATATAGTACACAATAAACTTGATATCGCACTAGCTATGGACATAGTTGCAAGATTCTCTACTAATCCTAGAGAGAATCACTTGATGGATCTAAAAAGGATAATGAGATACTTGAAAGGAACAAAAGAGTTTGGCTTATACTATAAGAAGAATGAAAATTTTGAACTTAGAGCCTACACTGATGCTGATTGGGCTAGAAATATTGATAACAGAAAGAGCACCAGTGGAGGAGCATTCTTCTTAGGAAAAAGACTTGTAACATGGATAAGTAAGAAGCAAAGTTGTACTTCCCAATCTACTACTGAAGAAGAGTATGTTGTTGTTGCTATTAACTACACAAACATTGTATGGATCAAACAACTACTTAAGGGAATGAAGGAAGAAATCACAGAACTAGTGACACTTTATTGTGATAATACAAGTGATATCAATATATCAAAGAATCTTATGATGCATACAAAGAAAAGGCACATTGCAATCAAGTATCATTATGTGAGGGAATTGGTTCAAGATAAAGAGATGAGGATGGAATATATTAACACAAAAGAGAAAATTGTTGATATCTTCACAAAAGCATTACCTAAGGATGCTTATGAGTATCTAAGAGGTAAACTAGGGGTGATACCCCTATCAAATGCTATGTAAAAGATAGAAGGAGTGCCCTGCATCAAACAAGCTAATATTCATTTAATAAAAATTGATGCAATGGATCTTACTTTAGAAATTTCCTAAAGTAATCACAGAACTGAAACTACAAATCAGTCACAAGCAAGGTGACAAAGGGATAAAATTGAAGAACCTACAAAAGCCTTTATCTGCATATATTAGAGATGCCAAGTGTTGAGTATACATATTTGGAATTGTTGTCAGTGAGGGAGAAAGTACATTAAACTGATCAAGTGCAAGAGGAACAATGGAGAGAATACATCATTAGAAGATCTGAAGATCAAAAGAAAGAAAGAGGGAGAAAGCATAAAGCAATTAGAGGAAGGATCAAAAAAAAGAAAAAAGAGGGAGATTATTTGCTGATCAATTCAGTATGAAAGAGAAAATATATAGAAGGAACTCATAGGGAGTTATATTTTGTAACCTAATCAGAAGATGGAAGCTACTGATAAAGGGAGAAATTTCAAATACAAGTTTTCTTTTTGGTATTGTCTTATTGTTTAACCTATTCAGTTTGATGGAACAAGATGTTCATCATTTGTTTGACTTGGTTGATCAATTTGGTTTGCCATCAATGCCAAAGAGGGAGATTGTTGATATCTGATTGAAAAGATCATTTGATTAGAAAGATAGCTGAAGAATATTATATGTTTCAATCATTGTTTTGTCACTAATGTCAAACCTACTATTTGCTGGTAAGAAAATTGCTTATATGTTTCAAGTAC
This sequence comes from Cupressus sempervirens, assembly GCA_028749045.1. Classification (NCBI taxonomy): domain Eukaryota; kingdom Viridiplantae; phylum Streptophyta; class Pinopsida; order Cupressales; family Cupressaceae; genus Cupressus; species Cupressus sempervirens. The sequence continues at coordinate 429,693,517 of CM053787.1, read as the reverse complement.
TATCACTTAGTTGATTGATGAGGAGTATTTGATCAAAAAGATATAACAAAAGTACTTAGAGAAAGCTTGAGTTATGATTACATAATGAAGTTATACAAGAATCATTTAAGATAGTGATAGCATAATGTATTGATGATCTATTTGAGGTTACAAAATGGCTGGCTACACTTAGAAAGTTTAGAAGAATAAAGTTAAACAAATTTCATTTGCCAAGATTGAACAAGTGGATAGTAGGTGCCAAGAAAATTTAGTTCAAGCTAAGAAAAAAGTCAATTGGAGCTAAGTGAAAGAAAATTCTAGTGGATTTCCAACAAGTTAGTAGATGCCAAGTAATTTTTAGTTGATGTCGAGCACCAGTAAAATCTAGTTGATGCTAAGTGATACAATTTGTACTGAGCATCAAAAGATTGATAATGTCAAGTTGTTGCATTATGAAAAAGATCAAAGATTCACCAAATAAAAGCTGACAATTTTGTTTTCTTGGAACTTGTGAATTAGGACGAAGATAAGATTGATGAGCTAGTGGCATAGAATCTTATGTAAACTATTTTGAAAGAAAATTTGAATGGATTTTAAGAGAAGTTTATAAAGAAGAAAAGATATGGGGTAGATACATTGTATCCTACCTAATCCATCAAAAACCCTAAGTTTGATGATGGATAATGAGAGGGGAAATGTTCTAATTTCCTGTATATAGGAATGTCTAGTCATGAAGCAATAGAGTTAGAGAGTTTGATGTGAAAATCTGATAAGGAGAAGGAAAGTGGTTTTTCTTCATCAAGTGACCTAAGTGAAGAAGTTTGGAATGGTACACTAAGAAAGAAGGCTTAAGAGGATGAATGCTTGAAGGGTGAACAAGCTATTAGAGCTACAAAGATTGGATGCCAAGTTGAGTTGAGGACTAAATAGAGATCTATAATCTGGAAGTAAGGTTGTAAATTGTATCATATCAAAGCTCTACTATTACTTTCTAACAATTGTATCAGCCTAGGGTAAATCCTTTGGAGAAAATTTTACTTAACAGTCATTAGAAAATCCTTTAACAGGATGGCATTCCAAGTGAATGGCCTAAAGTCCTCTAACAAGGATCACTTTTAGCAGAGTGACTAAAATCCCTTAACTGGGTCACATTTTAATATTGTGTATTGTAACATTTAATAGGGTTGGTCTTTAATAGGGCATCACTTTAGAAGAGTGAAAAAGAAGTAGCATGTTACTGGTGGTTTTTCCCAAATTAGGTTTCCATGTTAAATCATTACGTCAAAGGTGTTGATGGATGTGTTGTGTTTCATGCTTTACATTTCTACAAGTTGATTTGGTAGTAACATATAAGTTTTAGTTGATACATAATGAATGCATGCATGGATAAGAATGTTTAATGGGTTCACTAAATTATGAAAAGTTTTATTTGTACATCTAGACCTTGAATAACTGATTCACCCCCCTGCCCCCTCTTAGTTATACTAAAAGAATTCCAACATATCCAAGTTTTAAACTAACTAAATGGAAACTTCTTTGCCAATATAGTTCCTTTGAATCTCATAATACATCCTCAATATCAATCTCTACCCTGTTCTTTGCCAAATTCACATTCAAGCTTGCATAACCAATAACCATTTGCATTGAATCTTACTGACTTACTTTTCACTTCACACTTAGAACCAAGGAACCAATTTTTCCATTATACCAAGTCCTAAAATAAGTATTGAGTTGGCCTTGAGGATTTCCCAATTTATAATTAATAATATAGGACATCAATGGGATATTACATTCACACATTAAATTATAATTAAACTTTTTCCTTAAAAATATTTGCAATCATTAACTCATAAGAACAAACATATTGAAAAGACATCATGAGTTGGCTCAAATTGCATATATATTTTTTCTATTTTGAACATAACATCTTAATATTGTCTTTGACAAAGCTCTAAATGTAATGGACACAATTTCATCTATGCTAAAAGATATTATTTATTTACTAGTACCCTCTTTCTAGAAATCTCTTTGAAAGCTACCTCCAAAAATCATCACATAAGTATGTCATTTCCTCACATCTCTTTTTGCGCAATTAACTATAGCATTTACAAAAATATCTAAATATCTCCTTAAGAGCACAAACCATAACTCATAATCCTTTGAATTTGTTGAACACATCTTCCTTTATAACTATGGTAATCTTCATAGAATAATGTATATGTTGACATTAATGAAAAACACTATCATGAATGCAACACATGAGTATAGCAACATCTCTCCAAAGATGTCAATATACTCCCCCACAAGAATATCATCAACATTCATGCAAACGTAGAGAAGTTGTATGATTTTTTTTGATGCAATAAACTACAAGGGACTAATGATATTGAAGATATCAACATAGTTAAGGTTTTGATATTCATCTATACTTCTTATAAAGTTGTATAAGTTTGTATGAGTATTTAGCTCAACTTGTGTATTGTAGTTATAACTCTTAATGATGGGGACACAACCCAAGAACAGAATGGAACCAACAAAAAAGGGAAAATTATATTAACTGAGAAAATAAGCTAGTACAAATAGTGCAAAGAAAATAAACTTCAAAACATGCCCTAAGGGCTTACAATAGCATAAATCTGGAGATAATTTCTCCTTATGGCACCTCCTCTCAAACTCCACTCCGAACTGCCTTTTACAATGCCCAAAAATCTCCTTAAATAGACCCCGGAGGGTTAAGGACTAGGAGTATATACTAGAAAGTTCTAGTAGGCATCCACCGACCAAATAGAAGGTTCTAGAAGCGGTGTTAGAAGTCAGTGCAAATCTAGAAGAATCTAGAAACGGTAACCGAACTTTCGAGAGGCATAGCTTTTGAACCGTAGCTTCGATTGACGAACCGTTTATATTTTTGGAAAGCTCTCAAAGCGCTCTATAGCCATATGGACAAGCTTTTCTTGTCCCCCATTTTTTGGCCCTTTTAAAGGTCATTTAATGCCCCTAACCTGACTCTAAAGCATTCTTAGGAGGTCTCCAAAACTCAAAAAATTGCCATAACTTTTAAACCGTGGGGCCTTTTGACCTGATTCTTTTTCTGGAATACTCTAAATCACAATTACATTCATCTGGCCAATTCAAACCTTCTAGGTTACCAAAATGATGGCCAAATTGCATGCTCCTATTTTTTTAGGATTTTCAAACACACCGATAGTGGAACTGTGAGAGTTGGAACCTTTATTTGACCCAAATGGGTATCCAAAAATGTAAAGACATGAAACAGAAACTAAGTCTAAGTATATATTTTTGGGTGACACAGGATTGCCCTTATACCTCTGGATGCTCCTGCATTAGACACCCAGGGTAGATTGAAAAGTGACCCTATCACTTTATGGATGGTAGAGGAAATCCCAAATGGGAAACCTCAACTGCTGAAATCCAAGTTGAGTCCTCGATCGGTCGTCCTTTCCATTTGACCAAATACTCTTCATATTGCCTGTTTCTGGTACTCCTACCCACACGATGATCTAGAATGTCTTCTATCTCCTCCTTCTTAGAAGCAGGAATTGGACATGGCTCTAACACCAGCTCCTCATCTGCACCATCATCATGATACTCTATTAAATCTACAATGTTGAAAATGGGAGAAATATGAATACCATCTGGCGGCTCCACTTCATATGCATTTCCTGAGTCATGTTTCTTTGAAATTTTGCAGGGGCCAAATTTCTCCATTTTTAGCTTGTTGTAAGTACCGGCTGGAAATCTTTCTTTTCGTAAGTGCACCATGACTAAATCTCCTACTTGGAATTCCTTATGTCTTCTCCTTTGATCAGCCCTAGCTTTATACTCTTGATTCATCTTGGTTATGTGTGCCTAAACCTCCTCATGTAGATACTTGATATGTTCAACAAATTCCTCAGCTTCAGCACTTGTCCTCTCCCCTTGTTCTATCTTCCTCAGCTCTGGTGCAGTCCTTGGGCTATTCCCATATACAATTTGGAATGGTGATTTTCCAATACTCCTATTTATAGAGTTGTTGTAAGCAAACTCTGCTTGTGGTAGAATTAAATCCCATCCCTTGGGCTTATCCCCAACTAAACATCTCAACAAATTTCCCAGACTTCTGTTTGATCGTCAGTTTGTGGGTGATGCATGGAACTGAATTTCAAGTATGTTCTCAACTTTTTCCACAATGTCCTCTAGAAATACCCCACAAATTTAGTGTCTCTATCAGAAACTATACTCCTTGGAAGGCCATGTAGTCTTACCACCTCTTTGAAAAAAAGGTTTGCAATATGGATAGCATCATGAGTTTTGTGGCATGGAATGAAATGTGCCATTTTGGAGAACCTATCAACCACCATGAATACTGAGTCATTACCCCTTTGTGTCCTTGGCAATCCAAGAACAAAATCCATACTTATGTCCTCCCATGGCCTTGATGGAATAGGCAATGGCTGATATAGGCCAGTATTGTGACTAAACCCCTTGGCAACTTGACAAACCTGGCAACTCTGTACAAACTTCTTCACATCCTGTGAAATTTGAGGCCAAAAATAATGTTCTCTAAGAATGGCAATGGTCTTATCTCGACCAAAATGTCCTGCCATCCCTCCATTGTGTTTCTCCTTAATCAGATTTTCCCTCATGGAACTCCTTGGAATGCACAATTGACTACCTTTGAACAACATGCCATCCTGAATCAAATAGTCTAACCACTTGGTTCTATCTACAGCAACAGGTTCTTTACAAGCTTTCCATGCTTCAGCAAAATCAGGATCCTCAGGATACAAATTTTTGAGTTCATCAAATCCAACTACTTCAACCTGCATTACTGTAAGCAACAACTACCTCCTACTTAGTGCATCTGCAACCCTGTTAGATTTTCCACTTCTATGCTTCAACACAAATGTATAGCTCTGCAAGAACTCTACCCACTTCATATGCCTTTGATTCAATTTACCTTGGCTATTTAGGTACTGTAATGCCTGATGATTAGTATACAAAAAAAATTCCTTTGGCAATAAATAATGCCTCCATTTCTTTAAGGCCTGAACTATTGCATAGAACTCTTGATCATAAACATAATACTTCTTCTTGGCATCATTCAATTTTTCACTAAAATATGCAATAGGCTTACCTTCTTGGCTTAATACAGCCCCAATAGCGCTACCGCTAGCATCACAATCCACCTGGAACACTTTTCTAAAATCTGGAAGTGCCAACACAGGCTGTTCTGTCACCTTCTTCTTCAGCAATTCAAAACTTCTTGCAGTTGCTGTAGTCCATTTGAACTCTTTTCTATCCCCTCTTATTGTATCAGTTAGGGGTGCACATATGCCACTGAAATTCTTAATAAACTTCCTGTAAAAACTAACCAAACCATGAAATGATCTTGCCTTAGTAGCAGACCTTGGAGTAGGCCATTCTAAGATGGCTTTTACATTCTCTGGATCCATTTTGAGACCTTCAGGTGATATAAAAAACCCCAAATAGACTAACTCCCTTTTTGCAAAGACACACTTCTTTAGATTAATTAAGAGTTTCTCTTCCCTTAGCCTTTCAAGGACACTACGAATATGCAGTAAATGTTCTTCCAAAGTCTTGCTGAAAATTAAAATATCATCCAAATAGACAATAACAAATTTTCCCAAGAACTTCTTAAGTACCTCATTCATGAGCCGCATGAAGGTGCTTGGGGCGTTCGTTAATCCAAAGGGCATGACTAACCACTCATAAAGACCCTCCTTGGTCTTGAAGGCTATTTTCCACTCATCTCCTTCTTGAATCCATATCTGATGATAGCAAATCTTCATATCTATCTTTGTGAATTACTGAGCTCCACTGAAGCAGTCCATAAGATCATCCATCCTTGGCAAAGGAAACCGGTACTTGATGGTTATCCTATTTATAGCTCAAGAATCTGTACACATCCTCCACTCTCCATCATTCTTTGTTGCAAGTACTATAGGTACTACACATGGACTCAGGCTCTCTTGAATCAAGCCCTTCCTCAACAGCTCTTGAACCTGTCTATTTAGCTCCTCTATTTCAGTAGGAGTCATCCTGTGAGCAGACCTATTCGGCAAACTAGCTCCTGGAATCAGATCTATCTGATGACTGATTTTCCTTACTGGTGGAAATCCATCTGGAACATTATCAGAGATAATATCTCCAAACTCCCCTAGTAAATCTGAAACTTCAAGTGGTATTTCACTACTACCTTCTTTATCTTTCCTAGGAATCAAAGCATAGCACATATGCTGATGTTTCATGCCATCTAAAAACTTCCTTCCATCAACAAGACAAATCCTTCCTTTTTCATGGGCTTCAATTTGTGGCGAACTCCATCCTTTGTCAGAGAGTATGTGTTTGCATGTCCATCATGCACTGCATGTCTATCAAACTACCATGGTCTACCCAACAATAGATGGCAAACATCCATTGAAATAACATCACAAAGAACTTCATCATGGTAACTCCCAATTTTGAATTTTACTAAAAATTGTTCACTTACCAGGACCTTATGATCATCTTTTACCCAAGCAATCTGATAGGGCTGGGGATGTTTCTCCCTCTTGAGCTTCAGCTTAGAGACCATCTCTTCTGATACCAAGTTATCAGTGCTACCACCATCAATGATCACGTCACAACATTTATCCTCACACTTGCATCTAGTATGGAACAAACTCCTCTGTTGTCCTTGTTCAATCTCACCACTTAGTAGGACTCTTTCATTTACCAAGGTCTCTCCTCTTTTTGCATCCTCTGAATGTGATGATTGTGCATCCTCATCCACATGAGCAACCCTAGCTTGGCCCTCATCTCTCCTATATGTCCTTCCTTGTTGTTGAGGGCATTCAAAGGCATGATGAACTTCTTCATTGCAATGGAAATAGGTACCATAGAAGCCTCCTCTTCCTTGTCCATGTCCTCTACCTCTTCCTCTCTAATTTCCAATGTCTTGGTCACGGGAGCGGTTGAAACCCTCATTCCTCTGGTTCCTACTAGTACCCTCATCTTCATTTTTCTTTTGGGTTTCATTGCGGCCTCCAGATGATCTACCGCTTCCCCTTCCTCCTTGACCACGCCCTCTTTGTCTTCCTTCAAACCTTTTATTCAGCTTCTCTTCTACTCGTAGGGCAAACTGGTATGCCTCTTCAATGCTGGTCATTCTTACTAGACTTAATTCCTCCTGGATGCTAGGTCTCAATCCACTGATATAACGAGAAACCTTCTCCTTATTTGCTTCTGCATGCCCTGCTCTAATCAAGAGTCGATAAAATTCCTCTGTATATTCTTGGACTGATCTTCCTTCTTGCTTTAACCCATGCATCTTCTTAAACAAATCAAGCTCATAGTCCACAAGAATGAATTGCTTCTTCAATTTGTCCACCATGGGATCCCATCTTGTGATCTTCTCCTTTCCTCTTCTGTTTCTTTCCAGTTGAACCTCTTGCCACCAAATTTTGGCATGGCCTTTTAGTTTGGCCTTTGCAAACTTAACCCTATCTGGGTCCCTTATATCCTCATAGTCAAAGTATTCTTCCAGTTCATTGATCCAATCGATCAACTCATCTGTTTTCAGATTTCCTAAAAATACGCCCACTTCAATTGTAGGTCTTTTCCCAAACTTAGTAATGGCCCTAAAAAGCCTTTCCTCTATAGGATTCAGAACTTCCCCATCAAATTCTTCTTCTAGTCCCATTACTTCTTCTTCATTGTCATCCTCACTGTTGTCACCTGCGGCAACATTTGCTCCTCTACGAAGCTCCTCTTGCAATGCCTGCACCTGCCTTTGGAGGGCTCTAACCTCCTCAGGATTAATAGCTCTAGCCCTTCCACCATGCTCTCTTTGTGGAGGCATCTTCTAACTCAAACTCAGAACCGCACAGTCCTGGTGCAAACTGCCTCACAGTCGGCGCTCTGTCTACACACTCAGGAAAACTTGCTCTGATAACACTTGATGGGGACACAACCCAAGAATAGAATGGAACCAACAAAAAAGGGAAAATTATATTAACTGAGAAAATAATCTAGTACAAATAGTGCAAAGAAAATAAACTTCAAAACATGCCCTAAGGGCTTACAATAGCATAAATCTGGAGATAATTTCTCCTTATGGCACCTCCTCTCAAACTCCACTCCGAACTGCCCTTTACAATGCTCAAAAATCTCCTTAAATAGACCCCAAAGGGTTAAGGACTAGGAGTATATTCTAGAAAGTGCTAGTAGGCATCCACCAACCAAATAGAAGGTTCTAGAAGCGGCGTTAGAAGTCGGTGCAAATCTAGAAGAATCTAAAAATGGTAACCAAACTTTCGGGAGGCATAACTTTTGAACCGTAGCTCCGATTAACGAACTGTTTACATTTTCAGAAAGCTCTTGAAGTGCTCTATAGCCCTATGGACAGCTTCACTCTTCCCCCATTTTTTGGCCCTTTTTGAGGTCATTTAATGCCCCTAACCTGACTCTGAAGCATTCTTAGGAGGTTTCCAAAACTCAAAAAATTGCCATAAATTTCAAACCGTGGGGCCTTTTGACCTGATTCTTTTTCTGGAATGCTCTAAATCACAATTACATTCATCTGGCCAATTCACACCTTCTAGGTCACCAAAATGATGGCCAAATTGCATGCTCCTATTTTTTCAAGATTTTCAAACACACTGATAGTGGAACTGTGAGAGTTGGAACCTTTATTTGACCCAAATGGGTATCCAAAAATGTAAAGACATGAAACAGAAACTAGGTCTAAGTACATTTTTTTGGGTGACATAGGATTGCCCTTATACCTCTGGATACTCCTGCATCACTTAACATGGTTAATGCTTCTAACAATGCCTAGTCCTCTAACAATGAAAAATACATGATATGCATGTAATAGACTTCTAATAGGGTCAACATCTTTTACAAGATACTTTTAATTAGTGGATCATTTTGCAGGTACCATCCCTGTTGGGGTTTTCCCTTAGCTAAGGTTTTCCTAATTAATAAAAAGTGGTGTTATGAGTTTTCTTGTGTCATACATGGTATTATTTTTCAATTTAATCTTTTATAAAATTATAATATTTGTAATTGATATCCAAAGTTGGGAAAAAAGTTGTTTGTGGAAAATTGATTTTCCCTACACCCACCTATCTTCCTCCTCGCCCTCTCAATATTCCCTATTTCTAAAAAATATTGAATAAAAATTAATCAGAAGGATCATAATATGTTGAAGGAGATGACTATGGATTTAGTGGATTTGTAGAATAACTTGAAGCACCTCTTAAGGATTCAGATCGGGTTAATGATGAGAGAGAAAAACTAAAGACCAAGCTTACAGATGCAAAAGATTTTATTCAAAAGAAGAATGATCTGATTGAGAGTTTAAGGTTAAAAAGAAAAGATTCACTTGAGAAAATCAAGGATTGTGAGCTAGCTACAAAGATTAAGAAGGATGATGAGATTCTAAGGCATGAACTAGAGATCAAAGCATTGGAGATGAGTTTGATATCAAATGAGCATAAAGTGGAAACATATTTGAGGTTTGAGAATGCAGATCTAAGATCACATCTTACCTAGGTAGGTAACATCTAAGATTTAAACTTCAAAATTAAACTATGATGAACTTGATAAATATAATTGCATAGTAAAAATGAAACTAGTGCGTACCAAGTAACATCTTGAAAAGTTATATACCAATACAGAGAAACTTGATGAAAAAATCTTGGCACAAAATCCTAGAGACCATATGACTAGGATTGGTTACATTGAAGGATATTTTTGTAAAGGATCAAGAATCATAGAGGAAAAAGAGCTTTTACAACAACCTTATCATTTTTAGAAACCTAAAGATCAAAAGAGACAACTCAATGGAAACTAATTTGAATGCAAAAAAGTTGGACACACGAAGAAATATTGCAAAGGTAACTATAACCCTTTTCTAGTTATTATTATAATTTCTTTATTTATGGACATAAATTTAATGATTTTAGGAAACCTAATTAAAAATCAAATGTAAGAATGAATGAAAAGACTAACATGGTAGCTAGAAGACATTTGGGAATAAGAAACATCATTAACAATGGAGTTGTGTGTCATAAATGTAAAAACTTTGAACATATATCTAGAGATTGCATATTACACATAAATCTGTTTGTGCCAAGGTATGGAAATGGAGTTGTATCATATTATATATTCAATGAGTTAGGCTTGTTGGAAATATGTCCACTTAATAATATATGGTAAGTTATGGTTGTCATTTATGGCAACATATTTGTTTTGTATATCAGTCTTGCTCATTTGTAAATAAAATTCTCTAAGTGTCAAGCAGTGTTACAACAACATAACAATTTTGATAATAATAGAATATTTCCTTGGAATATTCTCTTGTGTAGTTAACCAAAGATGTAGGACATCATAATGATGATGTATATTAGTGCACATGTATGTACGATCAACTGAGTTTGAGTTATGAAGGAGTTAGTAAAGCAATGATGATTTAGCATAGAATAGAGCATGTCATAAAATTGTGTTAAATGACTTAATTTATTGTTTTAGTTATTATTTTTTTATGAGCCAACTCTAATGATGTGCCAACTAAGGAAGAATTTATCAATATGTTGGTATAAGTAGAGAACTTCATTTACAAAGTTCAAATAGATAAAGAACATTATGATGATGATTTTTGAACAGTAATTTTGAAGTTGATATGATCTTGTGAAATGCGAGTAACAATTAAATGCAACATTATGATATATGCAAAGCATTGTTATGCTAGATATGATGCAGATTAAGTTATGTGTAGTCACACTTGTATGAAGAATTGTCAATCAGAAGATTTATGAAGTACAACAAGTATCTTATAATTGTATGTATACTTATTTCCCAAAGATCTTATTGTATAGTTGCATGTTAGGGTAGTGGGCTCTTCTTGCACACAGTTGTATATGATCTACCAACTCCTAACAGGGTTGAAGCAACTCCTAATAGGGTTGAGACTTCTAACAAGGCCTAGTCTCCTAATAGGTACTCAAGACACTATATATTATTCATAGACTCCTAACAGGGTCAATATCCTTAACCAAATTTTTTATATAGTGAATCATCTAGTGGATTTCATCCCCACCAAGGTTTTCCCTTGGCTAGGCTTTCCCTAGTTAACAAAATATGGTGTTATGATCTCTCTTTGTGTATGGTTTTTTATATTGTTCAGCATCATTGGTTTACTTTTTTATGCATGTTGTAAAGTAATTAATAATATTCAGTTATGGGAAAAAAGATTGGAAATATTGATTCACCAACCCCCCTCTTACTATCATCTATTTCTAACAATTGGTATCAAAGTCTAGTTATTCAGAAGATGCTTAACAACTTGAGTAAGATCCCTATGGATATGGAATAGTTGAAGAAGAATCTTGAAGAAGCACTTGAGCAAATTGATCTCCTTAGTGATGAAAGAGATGGCCTTAAATATAGATACAAGGATACAAAAACCTACATTGGTGAATTAAAGGACAAAATAGATGACCTGAAGTAGAAAGGACATAATAATGAGACCAATGATGATGAAATTGAAGATCTAAAGAAAGAAAATAAGATCCTAAAACATGAGTTAAAGATAGTTGAACTTAAGCTGAGTCTTAAGAAAAATGGAGGAAAGAATGACTCTAAAATTAAAGTTGAAAATGCAGATCTAATATCCCAGTTAAGCAAGGTAACATTTGAATTGGAATCTATTGATTTAGAGTATGTAGAATTAGAAAAATACAACACCATTGTGAAAGGTGAGTTGGTACAAACAAAAAAATAACTTGAAAAAATTATATACCAACAGTGATAATATTGAAGAACAAATATGTACACAAAGACCCAATTATGATAAGACTGGACTTGGATTATTTCTTTGTCAATCCACCAAGAAATCTATTAAGAGAAAAAAATTTGATACTCCTAAAGCAATAAGGATCTAAGCAAGACAGATGATACACCCAAGGATAAAGAGAATGTCACTCATTCTAAGAAAGATAAAGAATCTGATCAAGATATGGACAACAAAAGAAAGGAATCTTTTGCTTGGTGTGATGAACTTGAAGACACTGAAGTCCATTGCAAAGGTAATTCCTTCACACCTATTTCAAAGTTTTATTTCCATAATTGTCATGGATATGGTCACTATGCAATAGATTGTAAGAAACCTAAATTTGATAGCAATAATGCAAATAGTAGGATATATAGGAACATTAACCATGCAAGAAATAGAAGATCTCATAATAATGAAAGTGGAGAAAGAAGACAAATTGTTTGCTATAGATGCAACAATCTTGGACACATTGCAAGGAATTGCAAAGCACCTAACAACCACCTAAATGAACATAAAAGAAATGTACCTATATGTCAGCTATGCAATAATTTTGGACACACAACAAATTTTTGTAGAATGGATAGAAGAGACCTAAATAGGAATCAAAATTACAAAAGGAACAATAGAAGAAATGATGATAATTTGAAGAAAGAAATGAAGGAGCTAACAAATGAATTAAAGGAATCATTTTTTAAGGCAGAGGAACCAGGATGTTCTCATATAGTCACTAACAAGACAATGAAGTCACTTATTGTTTGTGACTCTTCTTAACAGAATTAAGCACTCTCAGTAAAATAGAGTATTAATCATTGATAACTAATGTTAGAGTAAGTATTAAAGGTTGCATAGTTGAGAATATGTAATATACATTGAGAGAATTCTACTATGAAGTGCACATTGGCTGATAAGGTTGGGATAAGGATATATAAGAAGATTAATCTCTCTATTGCATAGAGATAGTATACTAAATTAATCGTATACATGCATTTAATGCAAAGTATAGATTGTGAAAGATTTAAAGGATGCACAATGATTTACATACATCATTTTCTTGTGCAAAGTCTAAATATTAGATTGTAGCAAGATTTTGAGAATTAAAATGGCCTACAATGATGCAAAGTCACTGAAAACCCTAATATGCAAAATTGAGGTATTTTTTGAATTGTTGAGCATTAAATCTTTCACGAATGGCAAGACAAGAAGTCTTTAATGTAAGAAATAGACCTAGGTACAATTTCAAGAAACACCCATTTTTTCTTTTCTTGATGACCCTATTGGAGCATTTTCACAAGTTCTAGAAAATGTTCTTCACATCAAGGATATAAGGGGATATATTAATTGCAAGATTGAAAGAACAGGTGACTCATAGATTCATAAGGAATTGGAGAAGATGTGCAATAATGACTTTTCATTGAAACTTGAACAAAGATACCTAGAATGACTTAACCTAGTTAAGCATATGTTCTACATGGATTTTGATAATAACAAATGGACAAGGATAATTCTAAGCAGAGTACATGATGATTTTATATGGTTTAGAGATTCTATCATAGGTATTGACAATGACCTAATTCAAAAAGTCATAGGTTTGAGCAATGAAGGATGCAATCTAGTAACTTTAAGAGTGTGCACAAGATAGTTGAGATGAATCTCAATACATATTTTGATGGAAAAAACATGAAAGTCAACACCGTTCAAGATGATGGAGTGAGACTCATTTGTAAGATTTTGGGATATAAGTACAATCATGCATCTAGGATAGATTCAATACCTACAAAATTTCTTCATGTAGTTTACTTGGAAGTAAGACGTGAAGAGGTTAACATGTGCGACATTATCTGGACACAATTGTTGGACAACATATCTAGAATCAAGAAATCAAGGAGTGTAGTCTTTAGATTTGAATCCATATTGAAAAATATATTTTTCTATGCTACTAAGAAGTTCCTTGTAGTCATAAATTGGAATGAAAATGAGTGTGCAATGCAGCTAATCGCTCATGCATATAGGTCAAGACCTGAAATTGTCAGGGATAGTGATATTAATAGAATAATGAAATCATTCCAAGCTAAAATGAAGCAAAGGTATAGGATACCTCATGTGCTAGTAGAGAAGTATAAGGATGAATTGTGTTTTATGGTTGAGATGGATTTCACATGTATGGAGGTAGTAGTTCCTCGGGTAAAGTTCATTGAACCTATGGGATATGAGATGAGTGAGGAATTGATTGAAGGGTATGCATAGATAATTCTTCATTCTAAAGTTGATTCTAAATTTCCTAGATGGGGGACGTATTCCAAGAAAATGAGAGAATTCAAAACTAGTCAAGTAATGAAGGATTCCAAGAAAAAGGTGGAGAAAGTAATTGATTCTATTTTGAAAGAATCTAGAATGACTAGGAAAGAATTTGATAAGGTGAAAGGGATAGCTATGGAAATGAAGACCAGTGGTCAATCTAAGCTTTTGACCCCTACACCCATTATAGTGGTAGGACCTACTGAAGAGGTCATAGTTGCTCAAACAAGTGCATAGACACCTAATGTACCCTATGTAGTAGTTGTGCAATAGCAACCCCCAAGGAATCCAGTAAAGACTGAAGAAGCATCAGCTACAAGGAAGCCTACAAAGCCTAAAAGGACCAAAACATCTTCTAAAAGAAGAGTGACATAGAATACAAGTGGCCCAAGAAAAAAGAGAAGAACCTTGTATATTAGCTCATCTAAATCAAAAGAAGAAACTAGTTACAGACTAGTTGAGCCAGTTGATCAAGAAGAAAAGACATCGATAGGAAAAAAAGCATGGAAGCCAAAGGTAGAAAATATAAACATACAAATCATTAATGACAATAATTGTGTACAGTTGAATAAATACTATAATTTGTATAATAATATGGATATGAGATAGCTAGAAAATGTTGTAGTTAGAAGCATGATTCTTAAATAGTATAAGAGGTCAAATACCCAAAGACTTGTATAATAGATTGAGAAATAGAAGCAGAGTTGTAGAGGAAGACAAACAAATAAGAATGAATATGGTGAAAAAGTTATGTTCTATAAATAGTGAGGAAGAAATAACAAAATTTTTGAAAGGTATAACACCATTGTTGAGACATAAAAAGAGATCCATTCTCCTCATGGGATGAAATTCTAAAGAAGTTAATAAGGAAACGTAAGAGGCTATAGTTTCATACATGTCTACCATGTCTAAAATATATGCACAGATAGAGGAGGTAGGCTAGATGCTTAAAGAAAGTGTGCAGATAGAGGAGGCAAGCCAAATTCCTAGAGGAAGTGTGCAAATAGAGGAGGCAAGACAGATGCCTAAGGAAAGTGTGCAACCAGAGGAGGCAAGCTAGACACCTAAAGAGTGTGTGTAGAAAAAGGAAGCAAGTCTAGCTGCAAATAGTCCTCCTCACAGTTTTGAACCAGCAGCTATACCAAGTTCTTCACCATATATCACCATTGGTAGTGAATCTATGCAAGTAGATAACACCAATGTGACAATTGACAGAACTAAGGACCCATTTAAGTAGTTTGGTGCTAGTATTGTTGGCAATATTGTAGATTATAGCAACTCATCAAATGAATCAGAAGATAAGGAGCCGAAGGAAGAAGAATCGCCTTCTGCAAAGAAAATTGAGCCTAGCAATAAAGAAGATACTTCAAATGTACCCTTGACACTAGTAATAGTAACACCATCCACACCACCTACTCAAGTAGCAATAGTAGCATAATCAAATGATGAAGACGAAGCACAAAATCTCCTATCTTCTTTGAGTAAATTTCTTGAGAAGAACAAATTAGTCAAGTCAATTGAGAAGACTTTGACCTCAATTTTGAATAGAACAGAGAAAGTAGTAAGCCCTGTTGACACCCTTATAGATATTCAACAATGCATAGTAATTTTGTGTAAAGTCTTTAATGATGAGTTCACAACACTCACAAATGTGGCTATAATTCAAGCAAAAATAGAGGGGTGATCCCACAATAATGGGTTCCACTTTTTGACCAATTTTGACACTAAAATCAATATTTTTGAAACAAACCTCACGTTCGAGTGTCTATATCTCTAAAACTATAAATAATTTCAAGATGACATAAACAAGTGATTTTTACTACTTTGTTCCCTCTTTGTAACCGTATTTTTTAATCTAAATAATAATAATTTATGTCAATTTTTTCTTCTCCTCTAAAAAGTGGTACATAATAAAATTCAATATTTTTAAAGAGTGACAGTCTGCTTGACACAACTTTTTTTCTAGAAAAGATAATGAGGTAATTCTTTTGGTGTTGGATTTGTAACATCAATATCTAGAGGATGCATTTGGTTTGATTCAATTTGGTTGAGTATTGTATAGTTTATGAAGTTTTAAAGTGACACCAATCATAATTTAGACATACGTTTGCTTTGACACAGATAACTTGAAGTCAATATATCATAAATCTTCTTTTTTTTTAATAGAAAGCTATCTCAATAAGCTATTTCTTAGATTTTTTCAAAAAAAAATTGACCTAATTTACTAATTTTCCTGAAGTGTCAAAGTTAGTTGATGTTTAATTGGCAATGAACCTATGATGAGTTAGACTCATATTTGAAAGTCTTAATGATTAAAATATGTATTACAATTATAGTCATTGAAAAGCTTGCTTTGAGCAACACATTTTGGCATTTTTTATTTTACAGTAGGAGATCATTCATCTGTAATTATGGGTGTCAAAAGAGCCAAAAAATAAAAGAGAAAAGGGCCAAAAAAATTGTAATTTTCTATGTTCACTGTGAACGCAGCGAACATAGTGTTTGCAGCGAACATGTAGCTCAAAAATTTCCATGAAAAAATGGTAATTACGATGTTTTTAAGTCAGAATTCAGCATTTGGCATGTTTGTGCGAACATATTAATTACAAATGTTCATGTGAACATTCCTAATTTATGGTGAATATGTTCACTATAAACATGTTTACTATGTTCACACAAACATATGGTGTATGCGATTTTTGCATTTTGCAAAAAAAAAAAAAAAAAGTCTTCATCCCACTAAAGTGGAACCCATTATTATGGGTTCACCCAGAGCATGATGGTAAACATCTTAATACCATGTGCACTAATATGAGAAATGATATAAAAAAATTTGAATATATGTATTAAAGCATTAAGATAGTGTATAGAGGAAGGAAAAATAAGCTTATGCTAAGTGAAACTTGGCACATAATTATCTTCAAGAATTTAATGATCAGATCAAAGAAAAGGTAACTAAGCTTTAGATGTTCACTGACAACTTTTTGAAGCAAAATCAAAAGATGGATACCATTGAACCCTCAATACAGATACTTCATGATAACATCAGGGACTTACAAGTAGAAAAAGAGAAAGCTCTAAAGAAATTCACTCTCCTAAGAGAACACTTATTCCCATAGGTAACATTGCTGGAGAATCAACTAGAGGAATTTTTTTCAGCAAAATCTTCTTAAGAAAAGTTTGTGGCTATAGACTTGAACATAGCAGAGTTGGCCACATATTCCCCATGTGTGCTTATGAGTGTATCTGATGCATTGAAAGAAAGTTGGAAGAAACATTTTGTGTAGTTAAAAACCAACTTTAGTGATTGCTTTTCCAAGTTTTGATGTAGCTACTAGATTTTGATAGTCTCTTTTTGATACCTTTCTCATTGATGTCAAAAGGGGAGATATATGGAAAATTGTAATTAATTGTAATTGTAAGGGGGAGCAATAAGTTGTAATAGGAAGTTATAAGAGATGTAACCTTTTTTTCATAACATGAACACAAATGTTTTTAATTATGTTATGGTTATTTGTTTTGATTGGTATAATAGCATGTTTGGGACTTAGCCAATTTTCCCAAAATGTTGCCATCAATGCCAAAGGGGGAGATTGTTGGCAATATGTCTAATCAATAAGATATGGTAAGTTATGGTTTTCATTTATGGCAACATATTTGTTTTGCATATCAATCTTGCTCATCTATAAAGAAAATTATGTAAGTGTCAAACAATGTTACAATAGCATAATAGTTTTGATGATAACAAAATACTCCATTGGAATATTCTCTTGTTTACTTAACCAGAGATGCAGGACATCATAATGATGATGTATACCAGTGTCAATGTTTGTAAAATCAACTAAGTTGAAGTTATGAAGGAATTGGTAATGCAGTGATGATTCAACACACAACAGGGCATGTTAGAAAATTGTGTTAAACGACTTGATTTATTGTTTTAATTATTATTTCTTTATGAGCAGACTCTAATGATGTTATGTAAGCTGACTAAGGAAGAATTTATCAGTATGTTGGTATAAGTAAAGAACTTCATTTGTGAAGTTCAAATAGATGAAGAACATGATGATGATGATTTGTGAATAGTCATTGCAAAGTTGATATGATCTTGTGAAATACGGGTAACAAGTGAATGCAACAATATAATATATGCAAAGCATTGTTATGCTAGATATGATGCAGATTAAGTTGTGTGCAGTCACTCTTGTATGAAGAATTGTCAATCAGAAGATTTGCAAAGTATAACAAGTATCTCAAAATTGTATGTATACTTATTTCCTAAAGATCTGATTGTATAGTCGCATGTTAGTGAAGTGGGCTCTTCTTGCACATGTTTCAATATGATCCACCAACTCCTAATAGGGTTGAGGCTTCTAACAAGGCCTAGTCTCCTAATAGGGACTTGAGACACTATAAATTCTTCATAGACTCCTAACAGGTTCAATATCCTTAACTAGATTCTTTATATAGTGAATCATCTAGTGGGTTTCATCCCCACCGTGGTTTTCCCTTGGCCAGGGTTTCCCTAGTTAGCAAAATATGGTTTTATGATGATCTCTCTTTGTGTATAATTTTTTATACTATTCAAAATTATTGGTTTACTTTTTTATGCATATGGTAAAGTAATTAATAATATCCAGTTGTGAGCAAAAAGATTGAAAATACTAATTCACCCACCCCCCCCCCCCCCCCCCCCCAGTATCATCTATTTCTAACAAGGCTCCACAATAAGATTTTGTACATTCAATGAATTCAATAATATGATAACACCTAATATAAGATGAAACATGAAAAACTAAGGAAGAAATCATAATGTAAATAGAACATAAGTTGAGAACATCAATAAGACATTTTTCATGGAAGGCGATTCAACGAGCACTAAGGTATGGATGGAAAATCAAAGGAATCACTAGAGAACAAGGTGGAAGAAGTACCTATTACTAAACCTTCTACATCTTCATGAACTATCACTTTATTTCCTAAATAGGGGATATTTCATCATAAATATATTAGCCCCCTTAAAGATGGAATTATGTTCAACATAGTTAGTTATAACATGGACTGATGATCATAAAACTATATATGAGTTTCCAAGCTCTAAGATGAAAGTATGTGAGATTTTAAAAGATTTGAGGAGTGCTAGAACTATAATAATCTTTTTGATTGTACATTTGAACACATTTATTGTAGATTATATTTCAAAAATATTTAAGGATTGAAATGAAATGAACTAAACCCCATTTTGGAAAAGAGAAAGAGAAGAGAGATAACAGAGAGATTTTGAGGTGAATTAATGTTAGAAAGTAAAGTCCACCAATATAACTGAGGGTCGGGGGTGGTGTGTGAATTAGTTATTCAACTATTATAACAATTATTAACCTTAATAATCCTTATGCATGTGAACAATATAATTAGCAACCATAAGATTATACTCATACATAATAACACAAGATATGTTAACTAGGGAAACCTTTGATCAAAGGGAAAACCTCGATAGGGATGGTACCCAAAGAATGATATACCAATATAAATGTACCTTATTTGAGGATGGACACTATTAGGAGTTAGTAAATACATTTAGTACATATTAGTCCCTTTTAGGATATTCCAACCCTATTAGGAGTTGTGCCAACCTTGTTAGGAGTTGTGCCAACCTTGTTAGGAGTTGTAGAAGGTAGATGGACCCACTGTCCAAACAACTTCAAGGGTAAGATCACTGAATTTAATATCCAACTTATATTCATATTATTCCTTGCATTAAAATAGAAATGAACTATACTTTTACTTCCTCTTCCCTGTCACCAACTTTCAATCCAATAATCCCTTTGATTGCTTACTTGCATTTATAAAATACTATGCTCTTGTTTGCACACTTTGCACTTCACACACATCCAATTCACATACCTTCATGTATCTAAAAAAGAAAAATATCCTTTCTTTATACCATGTCCTCAAAACAATTCCTTGTGTAAGCCTTGAGGCTTTCCCAATTAATTATAATAGGACCTCTTTAAGATAATTAATTAAATTACAATTACACAATGCTTTTGGCTCACAATCTTTACAACTTCTCACACATGTGACTCAAGACCTTGTATACCCTTTGATGTCATCATCAAACTGTCAACTATCACTATCTAACTTTGCATATCTCGATTCTATCTCAGTTAGAAGATACAATCC
Source organism: Cupressus sempervirens (assembly GCA_028749045.1). Classification (NCBI taxonomy): domain Eukaryota; kingdom Viridiplantae; phylum Streptophyta; class Pinopsida; order Cupressales; family Cupressaceae; genus Cupressus; species Cupressus sempervirens. Next base: position 429,673,221 of record CM053787.1, on the reverse strand, counting down.
AAACATCATAAATTGCTTCTCAGGTACTCTGTCTTTATAATGTCCTCTTTAAACCAAGTATATCTTCTACATTTGTTCAACTTCCTTCATGTACAATTAACTATATCATTAGGAAATAGTTTAGAATGCATCTAGAACCACGCTTGACTTGATCATTAATACTCGATACATATGACCCTGTTCTTTATCTGCTACTCTATGAGTCTTCACAGAAACACTATTATGTTGACATCAATGACAAACAAAGTCATGAATACAACATGTCAATCATGCTAACAATCTCTCCAATTATAAGGATACTCCCCGTGAAGAATACCATTAAATTCATGCTAACAATATCCCCCTTTGGAATTGATGGAAACATAGATGAAAAACATATAAGTTCTAAGAATACCAAATCACTACTTTATTGTTGTTGTCCTCATTTTTCCAAATCCTCTTCATCAATCAAATCTAAAACTCACTGGAACACTATTCTATCGACATCTCTTCTTTAGGATTGACATTATTTTTTCACACTCTGACTCTCAAGAATAACTCATAGTCTTCTCCCCATTGACATTAATTACTCTTATTATACTCGAAGGATCTTCTCCCCCATAGTACTAAGGAGATTTTTTTCATACATTCTCTCCTAAATTGACATCAATGACAAAGGCTTTAGTATGTCAATCATCTTCTCCAAGTCTTCAAACAGCTCAAGTGTCTAAAAACATTTTTTTGAAGTAGTTTTTAAGAGTCCTTGATGACTTTTCTCATCTTAGATACTCCCCCATATAGGAAGCATCAAAATTCAGTCTTGTCAAACAATAGTACTATCTACCATTGGACTGATGCAATCTCTACATTATCTACTTAGAATTAGGCAAGGGCATAACCCCGAGCATACCTTGAAAATACTCAAATGTATCTTTAAGTAAGAGCTTCATAAAGTATTTGCAATCTAATCTTTTATACTGACATACTCCAATATAATTTCTTTCTCTACAACTTTCTCTCTTAAAACATGATACTTAATAGATATATTCTTAGTCTTAGAATGCAATATAGGATTCTTAGACATACTTTTTGTACTTGTGTTAGCACAATGTATGATAATATGCCTCAAAAACTTTATCCCAATATCCTTCAGCATCTTCTGCATCCACATGATATGATTAGAATTATTTTTATTTCTACACACTCTACTTCAGCTGTACTCTGTGAAATACTATCTTATTGCTTTCTCAGCCAAGAAACCAATCTTCTTCCAAGGAAAAATAATCCACCACTAGTTATTTTTCTATCATCCATACTGCTTGCCCAATCTGCATCACTATAAGAACATAAGGTGAAATCACTTGATCTATCACACCATAATCCAAAACTCGGTGTACTCTTCAAATATCTAAATATCCTCTTTACTAATACATAATGAGATTCCTTATGATCAGCATGAAATCTTTCTACTATCCCAATTGAATTTTCTATATCTATTCTAGTGTGATTCATATATTTCAAACCTCCAATCATAGATCTATACTTCTTCTTCTCAACTGTAGATGTCTCATCTTTGCTAGATAACCTATGATCAATTACCATTGGTGTACCAAAAAGATTACAACTTTCCAAGCCAAATATTTTCAAAAATTATTTCACATACTTAGCTTGTGGTATGAAAATACCATCTTTTATTTGCATAATATGTAAACCTAGGAAAAACTTCATCTCAAACTAATTCTTCATCTCTTAAGAAAACTTATCACTTGCTTCATCATTACCTCCAAAGATGATGTCATCAACAAATATCACGATGATAACCAAACCATTGTCAATTTATTTCAAATACAAATTACTATATGTCATACATTTTGTAAATCAAAGCTTTTCCAAATATTTATCCAATCTTGCATAGAAGCTCTAGGTGCTTGCTTTAGAACATACAATGCTTTCTTCAATTTGCATACCATGTCATTTTCTTCTATGAAAGGAAATCCTTTAGGCTACTCAATGTCAACCTCTTCTTCAAGTTATTCATTCAAAAATGTTGACTTTATATCCATCTGATACACTTTAAAATTCTTACTTATTGCATAAGCCAAGAACATTCTTACTGCTTCCATTCTCCCTACAAAGGCATATGTTTATTCATAATCTATACCTTCTTGTTGTGAATGTCCTTTGCATACCAATCTAGATTTTTTCCTCACAAATTCACCTTGTTTATTCATCTTATTCCTAAATACCCATTTATTTGATATAAAATTCTTGACTTTAGGTCTAGGAACCAATTCCTATGACACATTCTTCACAATCTAATCTAGTTCTTCCTTCATTACTTGAATCTGGTGATCATCCTTGCATGCCTCATCTATGTCTTAGGATAAATTTTAGAAATTAAGCATAAATCTTCATGTATTATGTTTATTTTCATTACTCCTTTATCTTTGCTACCAATAATCTATTCAATAGGGTGACTTTTTGCCAAATTGTTGTTTCGTGTAGGATTTTCTACCTCAACTCTTACCCCTTCTCTTGATTCAAATCTATGTTTTCCTCTTTTCTCAACAACTTGTACATCATTCTACAAATCATTTTTAGTCTAAAAAAAACTTCAATATTTTCTCTAACAGGAATAGGATTATCCTCCTCATCACTAGAAGTATAATCTAGCATTCTCTCTTTAACTCTAGACAAACTTTTAATCAATTTTTAGATTTGTACTTATAAAAATTGTCTTAGTTCTCTGATTAAAACATCTATAAGATTTTATTTTCAATGAATAACAAAGGAACATACCTTGATCACTTCTTGGATCAAACTTGCCAATATCATCATCTCTCTTTATGTAACACTTACTTCCAAATATTTTGAAATACTTTACTGATGGTGTATGTCCAAACCATAGTTCATAAGGATTCTTGTTTCTACCTTTTCTGATTTGTACTTTTCTCATGGTGTATACTATTCTATTGAGTGCTTCTCTCCAAAATGTCTTGGATATATCATTCTCAAAAAATATTTCTCTTATTGCCTTTGATAAAAATCTATTTCTTCTTTTTGCTATCCCATTTTTCTCAGGAGTTTTGGGTGTTGACAATTGTCCCTTAATTCCATTTTCTTCATAGAACATGTTAAACTCTCTAGAAGTAAACTCTCCAACTCTATCTAATCTCAAACATTAAATCTTTATACTAGATTCCTTTTCAACTCTATTTTTAAATATCTTAAACTTTTCAAATGCCTCAAAATTTTCTTTAATAAATGCTACCGACATCATTCTAGTGAGATCTGCAACAAAATCATAAAATGTCTTTCTCTATAGGATCCTTTTGTTCTGGTAAGACCACTCAAGTTGGTATAAACAATCTCCAACTCCTTTATAGTAGTGAACTTCTTGTTGGGAAATGGAAACTTCTTATGTTTGGCCATGATATATTATTTGCAAACAATGTTAGCAAGCTTCATGATCTTAGGTAAATGTCTGACTACAAATGTACTACTAGCCTTCACAATATTATCAAATTTTATATGACAAAACCTTCTTACCATACCAATTGTTGTCCACTTTTGCAACCAAATAAGTCATCTCAATAGGATTTAGTTGAAACACATTACCTCTAGATCTTGTTCCTATTCCAATCAACTTACCATCCTTATCTTTGATAATGCAAGTATTCTCTATGAATTGCAATTAATAACCTATATCAACGAGTTGTCCAATAGTCAACAAGTTATGCTTTAATCCATCAAAAAATAAACAACATCAATGTTAGTATTTCCATCAAGAGTGATAGATCCTATCATTGTGATTTGGCATGTTGTATTGTTACCAACACTATTAATTCCTCCATCATTATTTCTAAATTTAACAAACTTTTTCATGTGACTAGTTATGTGATGTGAACATCCATTGTCTATATGCAATTAGATTTAATTTCAACTTGAAAAATTAGGGCCTTATCTTCTTTAATTTCTTTTTTTACGATTTTCTTCTTTTATAGCCCCAAACCCTAATTCATCATCACTTTCACTCTGAACTCTTTCCTCAAACTCATCATCTGCATTTACATACAAATTATCTCTAGGTATTCTAGGCTTAAAATTCCTCTTACACCTTTTCTCTCTTTTATGACACTTAGAATCATAATGACCAAATTCATCACAAGTCCAACATTTAAAAAATTTCTTACCATTAGGTTCTCTTCTCATAAGAAAGGCTATTCCTTCTTAAATCTTCCTATCTTATCCATATCTGGATCTAATGTTTCTAGCACCATCTTTTTTGATTCTTGAACTTCTTGTGAAACAAGGATGAACACTTAATACACTAAAATCTATTTTCACTCTAGTCAATTATCCAAACTACCTCAAACTTGATTCTATTACTTCCAATATTAAGTAGATTCTAAATCTTTCTAGATTTTATGAGATGTCTCTACTGATTTTACCTGACTGCATTGATTTTTAGGAAGAGCTAACATCAATGCTTCTCTAGCTCATATATTAAACATTAAAAAAAAAAATTCATCTTCACTACATTCTTCAAGCTTTCTTTCTTACCATTAGCTTTGACACTCTTTGTCAAAAGCCAATATCCTAGACCCATACATAGCAAATGAGTCCTCATATTTTCCTTCCATTTGTCATAGTTAGCTCCATCAAATTTAAGATTTTCTTTTTTGAAGTGTTTCATCATTGATTTACCAAAGCTATTAAGCTTTATCTTCAAGGACCTAATTCTCTAATACCAATTGTTAGCAAGTAAAGTCCACCAATATAACTAAGAGGGGAGGGAGTGAATCAGCTATGAAACTATTATAATAGTTATCAAACTTATTAATCCTTATGCATGTGAACAATATAGTCAAAAACCATAACAAGATACTCATACACAATATCACTAGATATGTTAACTAGGGAAACCCTTGATAAGAAGGAAAAACTTGATGGGGATGGTACCCATAGTTCCTTGTTAGAGGATGGGCCTTGTTAGGATTTAGTAAACACATTTAGTACATATCAAGCCCTATTAGAAGACTTTGAATCCCTATTAGGATATTCCAACCCTATTATGAGTTGTGCCAACCCAATTAGGAGTTGTAGAAGGTAGATGGACCCACTATCCAAACAACTTCAGGGGTAAGATAAATGAACTCACTATGCAACTAATCTCAATATTAATTTGTGCAAAATAATATAAATGAACTATACTTTTACTTCCTTTGTCCCATTAACCAGAATTCCTCTTGTGATATCGATACCAGATCACCAAGTTTGCATCCAATAATCTCTTGGATCACTTACTCACATTTACTAAATACTCTACTCTTGTTTACACACTTTGCACTTCATACACATCTAATTCACGTACCTTCATGTATCCAAACAAGGAAAATGTCCTTCCTTTATACCATGTCCTCAAAAAAATTCCTTGGGTTGGCCTTGAGGCTTTCCCAATTAATTATAATAGGACCTCTTTAAGATAATTAATTAAATTACAATTAAATAATGTTGTCAGTTCACTATCTTTACAACTACTTACACATTTGACTCCAAACCTTGCTCACTCTTTGATGTCATCATCAGACTATCTACTTTCACTATCTAACTTCACGTATCATGATTCTATCTCTATTAGAGGATAAAATATAAACATCAGAAACTGCTTCTCAGGTACTTTATATTTATATTGTCCTTTGTAAATCAAGCATATCTTTTGCATGTCTTCAACTTCCTTCATGCACACTTAACCACGTCATTAGGACATAGTGTAGAACACGTTGAGAACCACACTTGACCTAATTATTAATACTCTGTCTCTATGACCTCATTCTCTATCTACTAGTCTGACATTCTTCACAAATACACTAGTATGTTGACATCAATGACAAACATACTCATGAATGCAACATGTCAATCATGCTAAAAATATCTCCAATGCCTAGGATACACCCCCAAAGGAATACCATTATCATTTATGCTAATATTAAAGTGTTTAAATATTTTTCCATAGATTCCCTAATCATGATCAAAGAGGTATTTATGAATTTTCTATAGTTGTAAGTATATTTGAATTCAAGTTTGTAGAAGGAATTTAAGATAATTTTTCAACCTTAGCAATTTTTTTATGTGAAAAAGAGGCCCCATTACCAGTTCAAAAAGCACATGTTCATATCTATGGGAGATGATCCTATGGGAGCATTCTGGCATATGTTAGAAGGTATGCTACATATTGAAGATATAAGGGAATAAATACACTCTAAATTTTAGACTATAGGAGAAAATGATATCTCTGATGACTTGGGTAAAGTTTATAACAATGAAAAATCATTTAAGGAAGGGTTTGAACATTTGAGACTATGCAACATCATGCATTATATATTTTATGAGGAATTTGACCATTTTGAATGGATAATGATTATTTTGACTAGGATTCATGATAATATGATGTGGATGGGAGACCAACCAACCATGATTAAAAATAACCTAATCCATAAGGTAAAAGGACTAATAAATAAAGTGTGTCATGTCCCCTTTTCAAATAATTAAAAATAATAATCTTTGCTAAGGCAGGCAGGCCCAAAAAGGTGAAGTTTCGAAAAAAGGGGATAATATTTGGAAGCTAATGGACTAATAAATGAAAATTATTATTAAAATATATTTTATTAACCCCTCTTGGACGTGAGTTAGGGTTATGCCCTCTTTTAAGGGGTTTGGAGGCATTTTGGGCTCATTCCAGAACTTGATTTTTTACGCATTGCTTTGTTGTTCTTCAGAAGCTGCCAAACTTGTGAAGAAGGAGAACCAAGAATGGGAGTTTTTAGGTTTCTAGGAAGGCTAAGGATGGGATTTTGAAGCCATTCCATGTGCATTCTCATGCAAAGTTTGCCTTTGTGCTGAACAGTGCAGATTTGTGAGTTTTTGGGTGTATTTTTTGTAAGAGTTTGGTGTTTCCAGTTGAGTATTTCATATCAGTTTGGGTTGCTGCTGTATATTATACTTTTAAATGTTAAAATAGATCTGAATATATTTATTTTGATATGATTATACTTCTGTGATAGATTATTAAGTTTTTGTGGTGATTCTGGGCTATTTTGTGCTATTTTCGGGAGCCTGATGAGCATTGTTTTTGTCCTCCGTTTGGGAGCTATTGTGTGCATGTTATACATATCTGGGAATGTAATTTTATAGGATTTTATGCTGCTCAAATTTCTGTAAATATTTTCCACTTTCAGATTTATTAATAATAGGTGAAGCTGTGAAGCTTTTGGCACTATTTCTAGCATACCCGATTTGGGATTTATTGAGAAATTGGTGGATCTTTGAAATATTGGTTGTTTGATTTTAAAGATCTGATTTGAGGCTTGAAATATCATATAAAATCAGAGAAAGGGACATTTTAGTGGTATCAAAGCTATGATCTTTCCAGCCTGAGGGTTTGTAGAAGTTTGCATGTCAGTTTTGACAACTACCCAAATCTTGCATGTCAAAATTTATGGTTGCATGCTACTTCTAATCATTTGCATGTTAGTTTTTGGTGAATTTGGTGGTTTCATGTTTCTTCTAATCAGCTACATGTCAAAATCTATGGTTGCATGCTACTTCTAATCATTTGCATGTTAGTTCTTGGTGAATTTGGTGGTTGCATGTTGCTTCTAATCAGCTGCATGTCAAAATCTATGGTTGCATGCTACTTCTAATAAATTGCATGTTAGCTCTTGGTGTTTGAAGAAATTATAACCTATTGGGGTTACACTCTACTTTATCTAGAATGGACAGGTATAGTACAGAGTCTCAGAGGACACAATCTTTGACAATTGATATCCAGAGTCAGAATAGTAGAAAGGATGGTTATTTAGACATTCAAGATAAACTTAGGAAAATAAGCCATGACATGTCTAAATAGTTGGTTGAGCACTACCGTATAATGAATGACATGTTGTCCAACCCAGCTAAGGTGGACATGTTGACTGGATTTCTATTTGGAATATTTTCTCACAGGGTAGATGACACAATTACCAAGAACTTGCATGAGGAGTTTGAGAAACTAGCTTATAGCCAGGCTGAGGTCTCAGATTCTACTCTGCCACAGGAGGTAGTGAGAAAGGATATTACACATATTGATGGTAATGGTCAACTTGATACTCAAATTGAGACAATTGTATACAGGTCATCAAAGGGTGATGTCACAGGTATTCAAGATGGTATAGTTACAACAGGTAGTGACTACAGCATAGTGGGTTCAGATGATGATTATGAGGATGTTGTTGTGCATGATGGTGAGATACCTGATAGAGATGAGAAGACATTGAGCATTCATGACTTTGCTGGCTAAGAGTACCAGGCATAGTTAGATGCTTTGACACATGAGGTTGAGGCTGGTAGTACTTCACATGATTTTTCCAGCCGACTGAAAGTGAACAAAGAAAATATTGTGACTTCATTATCTCATCATGACAAGTATGTGGAGTTAGTTGGTATTGGTCATATTACTCAGGTGAGGATTTTTCTTGAGTTACCAACTTATTCTAGTTTATAGATATGGACTCGAGATTGTTATATTGGCATTTGGGATTCAGTTGACTGGAGATCTTTAATACTTTTTGGTAGCAGTGTTTATTTGGGTGCTATCATGGATTTGATTAGCAGATTGCATAGTGTTGTCTTTTCTTGTGCCAGCAGCTTGTCCGATGCTGGTATTAGTTTTTATACACCAGTGTTGGGCTTTATTCATATATCCAGTTGACCATACTTACTAGAATGTGTTGATGATCTTTCATATTTGGCAGTGTGTATAGATGAGTCCCAAGATCATATTGGCATTGATGACATCCAGGAGGATGCAGTGGGTAGTTTTGAAGACTTAGTTTCCTTGGCAGTTTCTTTTGGTATAGAGGAGTTAGACATCAGTGCTACATTTTTTGATACTCCATATGTTGATATGAACTTTGGAGTTGATTCACAGGATATGGATGGTAATACTCTAGAGACTAGTAACTTTGAGGATACTCCTTTAGATAGTGCATTAGAGGAGGTTTGTAGGAGATAGTCTAGCCAGTGCCATCATGTGTATAATCAGTTGAGAGTTAGTGAGCGAGACATTGCTATCACTTGCCATCATTTTGATGCTGCTTGTTAGTTGTTAGCAGTTTATGGATGGGGTTCTCCTACTAGTGATGAGCAGGGAGGTAGTTATCTTTCCTTGACAGAGTTCCACTCTTTATGGGAGGCTCTCTAGATTCTGAGACAGGATTATATGCAGTTGGTAGCCGATAGAGATTATCTTATGGAGTGGGGCAGTACAACATACGATGCATTGTTGGCCAAGGAAGATGAGGTGAGTGAGCTTACTTAGCAGCTTGAGGTGACTTCTGAGATTCTTGAGAGTACACAGTTGGCTTTCAAGGAGTCATAGTTTCATTTGGCTAAGGTGATCATGGAGTTAGAGCAACTATAGTCTTTACCAGATTCTATACAGTCACAAGCTATGGTGTCTGGTGATCCGAGGATGTCCATGGTCGAGATTGTCAAAGATAGTGGAGATGGGGATGCATCTGTCCTTGTTACTAACATTGGCATATCAGGTTTTTCCCCACTAGAGTTAGGTTCAGTTGAGTTGGGTGCTACAACAGATTGTTGTGGTATGCCTGACATGGTGGTGACCTCTAGTACTAATGGCACGAAGACTAGAGATGATGTATCAAAGACCATGTGTGATGTTGGTGACCCGACAGTTGGCATGGTTCCTGCTAGTAATACTACTCCCTTGGCAATTTCTTTAGAGGTAGTAATCAATTCCAACATGGTTAGTGATCAATTGCAATTAGTTACATCTGGATTGCAGTCTGAGCCACTGACTGAGATTGGCGCATTCTATTGACATTACATTGTGAGGTATGCTCATCAATTCACCTTTGATTACCATGTTGATGAGATGATGATATAGAGATGTACTTTGGTTCCTAGTGCTTATCATCAGTCATAGGATAGTTTGATGCCTCAGGATGAGAGTTGTGATGGGCATGACATGGAAAAAGGTCCTACAGTTGACAGCTTGATAATACATGACTTAGAGCAGGAGTTTTGGAGTGATGCTTCAGTGGGTGTTGTTATTGATTCTACTCCTTTGGCTATGACATCTCCTAAATTAGCTAGCCATCAGTCACAGTGGGTTGTATCACTTGTTCATGGTGTGCTGTTGACTGAGGTTGGTTTTTTTATCAACATTATATTGCAAGGTATGTACATCAGTTAGCATTTGATCCTTGTGTTGAGGAGTTGATGGCAAACAAACTTGGTTTGGGTTCCATTTCTTGTTGTTTATCTTGTGATGGCTTTTCACCATTAGGGGTGAATGGGAGTTATGGTTATGAGATAGTGCCCGATGATCTATAGAGTTGTGTTGACTATAGGAGTTGTACAGTGTGTGGATTCTCCATACTTGGTATAGTTTCATTCGGGCGTGTTCACCATTGTTGCAGAGTTGGATTGTACATTCCGTATAGGCCAGTGGGATGCGTTGATGGTATTTACTATGTTGGCAATTTGATTTGTCCACTTTACTTGATTTTTGATGTTCTAAGAGTTTGTGTCTCGTGGGTTTCTGACTGTGGAAGTTGTGACTTTGGAGTTTGGTTGAGCAGTAATTGTTAGTTTGATTATGGATTCCTCTTGGTTATATTGCAAAGGATATTGCAGGAGCCTGTGTTAATTGACAATAGTATAGTTCATTACTACATTTGGGATCCAGGTGGATTGATTGGTCTATTATTTAGCCATTGCTTGAGGACAAGCAATATTTGGAAGGGGAGGACTTGTCATGTCCCCTTTTCAAATAATTAAAAATAATAATCTTTGCTAAAGTAGGCAGGCCCAAAAAGGTGAAGTTTTAGAAAAAGGGGATAATATTTGAAAGCCAATGGACTAATAAATGAAAATTATTATTAAAATATATTTTATTAACCCCTCTTGGACGTGATTTAGGGTTATGCCCTCTTGAACTTGATTTTTTATGCATTGCTTTGTTGTTCTTCAGAGGCTACCAAACCTGTGAAGAAGGAGACCCGAGAATGAGAGTTTTCAGGTTTCCAAGAAGGCTAAGGATGGGATTTTGAAGCCATTCCATGTGCATGCTCATGCAGAGTTTTCCTTTGAGCTGAACAGTGCAGATTTGTGAGTTTTCGGGTGTATTTTTTGTAAGAGTTTGGTGTTTCCGGTTGAGTATTTCATATCAATTTGGGTTGTTGTTGTATATTAAACTTTTAAATGTTAAAATAGAGTTGAATATATGTATTTGGATATGAATATACTTCTGTGATAGATTATTAAGTTTTTGTGGTGATTCTGGGCTATTTTGTGCTATTTTGGGAGCCCGATGAGCATTATTTTTGTCCTCCGTTTGGGAGCTATTGTGTGCATGTTATACAGATCTAGGAATGTCATTTTATAGGCTGTTATGCTACTCAAATTTCTATAAAAATGTCCACTTTTAGATTTATTAATAATAGGTGAAGCTGTGAAGCTTTTGGCACTATTTCTGGCATACCTGATTTGGGGTTTATTGAGAAATTGGTGGATCTTTGAAATATTGGTTGTTTGATTTTAAAGATCTGATTTGAGGCTTGAAATATCAAATAAAATCAGAGAAAGGGACATTTCAAAGTGATTGTTCCTGTTGCCTCCTGAATTGATAGTTTTTCAATAATCCAATGATAGGAAAAAATACATCTAGAGATAGCTAATTCCCATCTTCAACATACCTATTCAGACATCAAGACCAACTATAAGGCTATACTCCTTCTTCTTCAAGCTCTGCAAGACTAGGCGAGTGAATCTCAAATTAATTCATATGGTACTAGTTCCAAAACATACAATCTTAATCTATACAAAGAAAATGAGAACCCCTAAATCTTCTATGCTTATGCAAATAACATAGACATGAAATAGCCAAAATCATGACCTATGAACTTGATAAACTAAGTGATGGAAAATCCTTTTAGCTCTTCAACATAGAATGGAAATGGATAATTGATTAAAATGTGATATCAACAAAATCTAAATATGCAAAAGCAAGAACATATTGATTCTATAACTGATCAATGCCTTATCTATTGGGAAATTCCACAAATCACAAACATACATCCATGATATCAGTGACATATCTCATCCATCAAGATATCATAGATATCGTATCACTTTGTGAATTAGACATCAGTGTTCATGAAAACCCTCATACTCATGAAATATCCATATCATGAAACTTGCAACCCTATCAAATATATCAAGCATTTACTTAGCTCTCTTTGTTCTAACAACAAAGTATATTGAGACATACAACTTTAAGGGGTTGCAATTGGGTTTAAGTCATTTGTTCCTAAACCACAAAACATTGCACACAATAGAGATAGGAGACAAGAATTAGAATGAAACTAAGAAGTTTTTTTTTCTTATATTCATTTCTTTGAAATAATATATTCAAGATGCATGTAAATAACCCATAAAACAACTAAATAGATCTGAAATGTACATAAAACTCTATTAAATATTGTCCATACAAAAGAATATACTAAATAATGGTGGAACCCAAGCTAAGAACTTTCTTAGAAAACTTGGGAACCAACCCTAGGTGGTATTACAACAATAGAAAACCTTCCAATCAACTGGAACCAACACTTACAATGAGAGAAAAAGAAAAAGATATAGATGTTGGATACAATTGTTAATTTTGTATTGTCTTTGATGTTACACAAATGTCATATCAGCCATCAGACAGTGTCTACCGAGCTCAGATGGTTAGTAAAGCAATTTATAGTGACTACCGAGCATTCTTGAACATTACACAGAAAGTTAGCTTTTACCGAGCTCACTCGGTAAGCAAAGGAAAGTTATCTTTTAATGAGCTCACTCAATAAGAAAAGGAAAGTTATCTTTTACCGAGCTCACTCGGTAAGCAAAGGAAAGTTAGCTTTTACCAAGCTCACTCGGTAAACAAAGGAAGGTTATTATTTACCGAGTTAACTCTATCTCCAAAGGAAGTTGCAAGGTTTGCAGTGTTTATAGAGCTTCACTTGGTTAACATGGGGAAACCATTTTGAAGTAGTGGTCACCGAGCTGGGTTGGGTAGCAAAGAATTTTATGATTCTAAAGAATTAAGTTTAATTGTTTTGTGCAGCCAACTGATTTATGTTTTTTCAGTTGTTGTAAACTTGTAATTGAGCCGACTTGACAATCTATAAGGTATATATGAAAGGTAAAGTTGTGAATTCAATGTATGAAGAAGTGTGTGGATGCATAAAAGTGTGAATGTATAAGCAATTACATGAGCGAATGTTGAGGAAGAATTTTTCATCCCTATGAAGCTGCAAAGTTGCATTCGATCAGTGAGGATCTAATGAAGTAGAATAGAGATCTGTATTCAGCAAAGATAAGTTGCATATATCTCAGATCACTTCATTGTTGATTTCTAATCATTGTAACAATGATTCAAAATCTCTTAACAGAGTTGGTTTGACAACCATTTTGTAAATCCTCTAACAAGGTGACAATTTAGTTGAATTGTTTTAAAGACCTCTCACAAGGCCATTTCTAACAAGTTGATCAAATCCTCTAATAGGGTCACACCTAACAGTGTGTTTTGTAACCTTTAACAAGGTTGGCTCCTAACAGGGCTCACTTCAAAAGAGTGAAAATTGGTAACTAGTTACTTGGTGGTTTTTCCCAAAATTGGGTTTCCACGTTAAATCTGGTGTCTCTTGTGTTCATGTTATTTCTTTATGCATGCATGTTAATCACTTTAAACGCTTAATAAAGTTAACAGAACATCTATCTAGTTTCAACATTTATTTGTGTGGTTACCGAGTGTCAGCAGCAGCTATATTTTAAGACATCTAAGGATTTGTAGAAATATTTTTGTGGTAACTGATTCACCCCTCCCCTCTTAGTTACTCCATCTCTATTTCCAATAATAGAGAAGGAAGTAGAATTTAGATCTAATCTAGAACTGGCACATGTCCACTTTAATCTCCATCCCCTACTACTCCAAGGCCTTTCTCTTCTCTCTACAATGAAAATATGAATGGAATCTCATCATTGAGCTTCAACAAACTCAAAATATCTCCTACAAGTGATGAAAATCCATTACTCTAATGAAAATATCAAATATGCATCTAAAATTCTGATAAATCCTTAACCAACTGATTTGGAAGCAAAATATCACTGCTACTGAGGTTCTCTCCAAATCTAGCAGCTACCCACTTTGTCATTTTATCATAAAACAAGTTTAAATCGCCATACCAGAATGCAATTGAAAAACAACTAAATTAGACAAAACCCAAAATATCTTACACATATTACTTCCTATGGAAAATAAGATGGCAAATATGTAAAGCTCATTTTGAGAACTTTTCATTGATATATGATAGTCATATGTTGGCCTCTAGGACATGCCCTAGACAGTCATTTGAAAACCAAGTTTGTGACTAATCCTCAAGTTTGTATTTTTTAATCTAGATTATTTTAAAAAAATTTGCATGTTAGAAAAGGAAAATAAAAATAAAAATTTGATTTGTATAACTTTGCATTTTTCCCTCTCTTTTTGAATTTGGGTCAAACTTGATTGACCAAGCTTGACATGTGGTGACACCTAATTCATCTATTTCTTCATTGTCACCTTGATATGTTAGCCTATCTCACTACCCTTTTTCCACATCATCACCACATGGAACTCTCCTATTGGTCTGTATGATCTTGTCAACATCCTCTAGATAGCTCTGCTACCTAGGCACCATGTGGTGCTTCCTGATTGGTCTGCTGAACTGCTCATTGGCTTCTAACATAGCGCATGTGTCATCATCTAATTCATCACCATATTTTTGCATTCCTTAACCTTTGAGCATCTTCATTTTGCAACAATGTGACAATTGATCTAAAGCATCCATCTACATTGTGATGCATCATCACTCATCTCTAACCTATGTTGCCTTGTCGCTTTCTCGCTTTGGTTAATGATCGGCCATCTTTATTTTTCAATGAATCAAAAACTATTGATTTTTCTACATTTTACATGTCATCATGTCATTTTCTCAAAATCTATGTGATGTGTCAATCACCTATGCATCCATCTAGATGCCATGTGTTGTCTTGGTCCCACATGAGTATGTCTCCTTGTCATTAAGCGGTGACCACTTAAAATAATTTAATTTTTATTGTTCAGGTATTTAAATATTTAAAAAGACCAACTTAGAGGCAATTTGGGATAATTATTTCATGCATTCTTCCTATGTTTTGGCTTTCTAGTCAGGTTTCCTACATTCTTGGTATTACACATGAGCCAATTTCTATGTCTTGACACTCTGGCTAAATTTCCTTCATGATTGACATCAAACTTGATTCAGATCGTACTGGGATATTGCTCCACTATTGATATAATTTGGGATGGTTGCACAACTCACATCTTCATTGATAGTTCACCCATGATCCCTTCTTTAAATGTCACACAGAATAATTAGGAGGAGAATATATGAAATTCAACCACATATCTAACTTTGAAAAAGGTGCAATACACATTTTTGGCAAATAATTTTACTAAACTCACCTTTTGAATAATAGTGTATCAAATTACATGGGAATGAGTTTGCATATGATTGCACATTCAGGTGGGTTGCTATGAACAATTCAAGAAGAGACATTAATTCTATCTTATGCATGCAATGTCTAGCCTCTCTCATTAAAAGTTCTTGTAACATGAATCCTAAGTATTTCATCCTTGTTTAACTCTTGCAGTACTTGCCTACTAATGCGGATAGACCTCACTTGCTAATACACATCTATTGAGGAGAAGTAGTTCCATAGATTGGAGGATATGTGTGAGCAGCCCAATCATAAGGAGTTGTAGCATTTAGAACTACCCTATGCCTCTACCATTTGAGCCTCACATCTCCACCAAAACATGTATTGGAAAAGGACAAGACTCCCAACCACAAGAAAAATGCTTCAAAAGATCCCCAAACCTACTAATACAATATGTTGAATGGATTTTATTTTCTTTGAACATGAACAAGAAATTCAATCGATTGCTTTTTCACAAGGAACTTAAAAAATTAGACTTTTAAAAATAAAATAGTGCACTAGGACAGTTAAATTTTATTTTAAACACTCAATGTTTGCTAGCTAGATATGTCACTAAATAGTAAGGATTTTGCAGCGTAAAAGCTAATGAACAAAGGGGTTATTTCTTGACTTTTTCTTTGTGATAAGGGCATAGTGCAATGTGAGTTAGTAGTAACAACATTGAGTGCACTTTAAATAGGAGGAGGATGATTATTAATATCAATTGATTTCATCTTATAGTTCTTTATTTGTGTTTTTTTTAAGTTAGGGGAGAAACCTATAAAGTTGCATAGGGTAACTTCGTGCACTTAAATTTCTTAAATCATATGTCTAATTTTATTGATTTTTCTATGAAATCTTGCCTTATAAGATACAAACAATGCCCACTATATATCTTATATCATGCTAATCTGATGAATTTAGCCTACCCCAAAGTGGGTTTGACTAAAAAAATATCAAATTGAAACACCTGACCCTTCAAGTTTACCAATTAATCACGTAGCACTAATTAAAATTGAATTTGACCACTAAATAATCATTTAAAACCCCAATTTACCCCTCCTAGAAAACAATGATTTTATGCCTGGAAGCCTCTGAGAGTGACTTTAAAAACTAACTTAAACAAGCAACTAGACCCTAAGATTAAGCATATTGATTCTATTTTCCACACTCTTGTACCCTGTCATATTTTGTGTCATGAAGACATCTAGGTCAAAATATATTAACCATCAAAGTTGCTCACTTAAAATTTCCTGCAAATAAAAAGTCAAAAAATAATAGTGTGTTTAGTTTTGACTTTGAAAATAGATCAAATGAACATTTGGGGGCATGAAAAATGGGACATTAGTTTACTGTCACAATGAGAGTATGAATCTATGATTTGGGCTCATGATGAACAACTAGGAAAATTTAGCAAGCGTTCAAAGTGGGGTACTTGGTTTTGCAGAACTAGGAACATTGGCAGAACAATGATTTTCACAAACAGAATGGACCTAGGAAGGTACACAAATGGATTCATCAAGACTTGAAAATTGGCACAATTAAAGTATTTACAAAGTATAACACATTGATAAATCCATTTGGTCTCATCTATTATATTTTTAGATTTATGACATCTAGAATAGGGCTACCAATCAATCTACACTTTTAGATACTAGTAAAATTTCATAAATTGCATTTGGAATCACATTTGAAAACTAATCAAACAGATTCTTCATAGGCTCAAATATGAAATATTGCAAGAATCTAACCTCTAGAATGCAATGCAAAAGGAATTTTCTCAATTTGTTCAACTAGTTCAAAGCTATAAATGGTCAAACAAGGCTTCCTAGAGATCTGAAAAATATGCATCAACATGACAATAGTAAATAACCAACTTTAAGGGATTTAAAACCTAGTCAAAACATATCAAAATGATTTGAAATATGAGACATGGGTTCTCTGATATGCATAGTAAACACTCCCAAAGAAGTGAGTCATGAAACTTAATGGGTACAAGATATTCAATTGCAAACTAGGCTTCCTGTTGCTATATGACACTCGGGCAAGAATGTAGATTTAAACAATGCTCAAAATAAAACTTCACGAAATGATTTGGAATAGAAATGTATCATCATGAGGAAAATTCATATACTGAATGAAAGGTGTTAGAAACATGAAACAATTCATGGTCAAGTACATATGCATTAAAAGTTCTTATAGGGGCTCAATTATAATTAATTTTTAGAATGGTACTCAAAATTAGAGCTTCAATTTTGAGTCCCAATAGTTCCTATAGTTGAGAAATAAATTAGGAAATAATTATATATAAACATAAGAGTGGTATGAAGTTGGATACTATAAAGAAAACAAATGTTAGTTTGATTAGAAAAACCATGGGATATAAGAGAGCTATAGTTCTAGGCCAGATTCAGTATCAGCGGGCTTTATACATGTAGCCTATTAGATTACAATAGACAAAGAACAAGTAAATATTTATGATATTTTGAGAAAAAAATTATTAGAGAAAATCAAGAGGACCAATCAAGAAAAATATACACCTTTTAGATTTGGATCACTAGTTTTTTATCTTTTCCTTTCAACTTCTCTACAAGCTTCCCAACATGCCACATATTGAGTGGACAACTGGTAGATGTGTAATGAATTTAATTACTAGACTTTACAATAAACAACAACAATCTATAATTATAGTATAAATAATTTGAGATGATTAAAGCTTTCCAAATGGAGATGAAGCATAGATTTAGGATTCCTAACTCTATGGTGGAACAATATGAAGATTATATATATATTTTATGGTAGAAATAGATTATACATATTGTTGCTGTTTTAAAATGTCATGGTTTCAAATTATCCTAATGAGAACAAGATAAATCTAAGGGCAACTACTTTCCATCTACAACACATCCTTTCAGACATCGGGCCAACTATAAAGCTAGACCATTCTTCTACTTCATGCTCTACAAAACCTAGGTGGGTGGACCTCACATTCATTTATATGGTACCAATGCTAAAACATACACTTGAATCTAAAATGAAGCAAATAAAAGCCTTATATCTTTTGTACTTATGCAAAGATCATAGACATGAAATAGCTAATTGCATGACCTAAGAAATTGATAAGCTAAGTGAGGGCATCCTTTCAGCTCTTAAACAAAAAGGGAAATGGATGATTATAATTTTGATTTCAAAAAATCCCCAAAATATGCAGTAATAAGAATAAGTTGATCCTATAGCCGATCAATGCCTTATCTATTGGTAAATTTCACAAATCACACATGTAAATCTATGATACTAGTGACATATTCCATACATCAAGATATCAAATCCATCTTATCACTTTGTGAATCAGACATCGATGTTCATAAAGACCTCATTCTCATGAAGTGTCCTTCTCAAATAACCAACAACTCTGTCAAATACATCAAGCATTTACTTGGCCCTTTATTCCAATAGAAAAACATATGAAACATATAACCTTATAGGGATGCAAATGGATCTAAGTTCTTTGTTCCTAAACCCCAAAACATTGTAGATTATAGACATAGAAGACAAGAATCAGAATGAAACTAAGAATATTTACTCATTTGTATTCATTTTTTTAAAACTATAATTTCAAGATGCATGCAAACAACTCATGAAACCACTGAATATATCAAAACTATCTATATTATCTTAACTATTGTTGTTCATACAAGAGGAAAATATGCTAAAGAATGGTATCATAGTCATGAAAACATATCAAAAACTAGAACCCTAGTCTCACAATATTGAGAAAACTTGTGATTGGAACTAGCATGGTATCACAACAATGAGAGATTTTTTCCAAAACTAAAACCTATGGTCTCATAGTGAAAACTGCCAACCCTTACAATGAATTAGAAAGAGAACAATATAGGAAAAGAATGAAATTCTAGATCTAATCTAGAAGTGACATGTGTCCACTTGAATCTTCATTCCCTATTGTTGCAATGCATCTCTCATCTTTCTACAACTGAAATTTGATATGATTCTTATCATTATCTGTAACAAACTTTAAAATATCTCTTCCTTAATGATGAAAACCCTTGTGTTGCCAAAATATTTGAAATGCATCTAAAATGTTGATAATCCATCCATTGAACTAACTTGGATGTGACAAAATTTGCCCCTAACTACATTCATACTGCCTCTTATGTTCATCTAGTTCACCATTTCACTGGAAATCAAATCTGAACTATCTTAACTGAATGAAACTAAAGAATGGGTACCTGAGAAAAAACCTTGAATAATGTTAACTAATGGCTTCCTATGCAAAAATAAACTCCAAAAATAGAAAGGTTATTCTCTCCCAATTGTGACGATATATAATATTTCTATGTTGGCACATTGAAAATGCCCAAAATCTCATTTTGAAAATCAAGCTCCTTGGTAGGGGTCTCAAGTCTGCATCTTAGCAAATATTCAATTTTAACCTAAAGTCAAAACTTTAGATTTAAATAAAAATCTATTAAAAATCCTTTGCACATGATTTCACCAGGAAAATATTAATAAAATATTAATTTTTCACTTTGGAAATTCTCTACCATTTTTCCATTTGGGTCAAACCTATTTGACCAAGCTATGACATGTGTCACAATGTGATTTGTCTAATTTCAACACAATAATCTGAGACTTGCCACCCACATGGTAGTCACCACATTTCCATCCTACTTAGCATAATGCCAGATCATTGTGATATAGTGTTGTTATGACACATGGCACCTCAATCCACATCATCTTGCCATGTCACTGACTTGTTATCATGCCACATCACTGGTCATTATGTCACTATCTAGCTCAGCATAGTGTCATGTCATCACAACATAGAAACATCATGACACATGGCACTATCTACCACATCATCATATTAGGAGGTGTGCCACATCTAGAGTCCTCCACAACATATTATTCCATGACTCATCCTTATGGTGCCATGTGTCATGATTCATTTGTTCCATAAAAATTGCCACATCATTTCTTATATTTGCACTCTCTATCAAAATTTTTTTTTGGTCACAATCCAGCCGACTGGGTACACCATGAGCTTATCTCATTTGTCATAAAGTGTGGAGCTTTAGACATATTTAATTAATGTGTTTGAACTTATAAACATCCTAAAATAACATTTCCCAGCGAATGTGGGACTAAGATTTTAATGTATATCTTTTTGTCCATTTACATTATTATCCCTATGTAGGCACAGGAAAAATCAAATGAATATGGCAGAAGTTCCAGTCACTTTAACTAGCAACTTCACCTCTTTCAAGAAGTTAGCATTATAGGAATCTCTGTGAGGTGTTTGTAATAAGGTTTAGGCATATAAAAGTGGAGGTTTTAACACCTTTCTCCAAGAATCCTATGTTTGACAATCTCCTTAAGTTGTAATTGGCAAAGTTCCAATTGCCAGTTATACAAAAAAAAAAACCAACGATGATGAGGATGAGCAGTTATTTAAAACCTCCTTATGTGATATTTGGGTCATATCCCACTATAGCAACAAGATAATCTGCTCATGACGTTCATAGTGCCTCTAGTATCATGTTGTTCACTTCTTCCCATTTTCTTTAAAGGTTATGCTCCCTCCACATGCATTTGGCCCATTGTTTTCTTACTCATTTCCACTAAGGAGCATCATCACCATCCAGGAGTAAACATGGATCACCTCCATGTATGAATGTAATCAACCTTATACTCATTGACCAAAATTTGTATGCTACAATTCAAACCTTGAAGAGTAGTGGATGAAGGGTTGGTCGTGAAGAAATTATTGGGAGTGGAAGGAAAGGTAGAGGGAAACATTCTTGTAGGGATAAGTTCTCCATCTCTTATGGAAACTATTAGGTCAAATTGAACAAATTGTTCATGAATGTAATGAATAATTGTAATCTCCATGGATCATTTCTAGTTTACTTCATCCAAAAGTAAAACTAATTTTCATTAATCACATAAGGAGCATCTATAGTAACATTACTTCGCAGCTTCAATTTTGAATGCACAATCTCCCAAATGAAATCCATCATCTTCAAGCATGGGGATGTGTTCTTTGGGTATGTTGCAAATTGGAAAGTGGACACTTAGGAGAGACTCTTGCAATTTATTTGATATGGTAAAAAGTTGTTTTATATGTTACATGCCATGCTCATGCTTTCCTTCCAACCTACCTATAAAGAAGAGTGATACCTTTGTTCTAGCACTCACAAATGAGGAGAAAATATGCTATGGCTGGTTTGAAATTTTTTAATCACACCTAGTGGTCGAGTGCACCATCACCTATTAGATTGACTTGGAAAAATTGAAGGAAATGCTTTTTCTTGCTTCTTCAAAAAAAACTTTTGGTGAAGTCACTATATTTGAAGACCAACCACCATCTCAATGTTTCCATAGGCCTCAAATATTTTCTCAAAAATGGGTCTTGAATGGGTCCAAGACCATGCCATGCAAACCTCAATGAATTTCTCCTACCAAACTTGGAAATCTCTTTCTTCTTAGGGATCCAATCAACTAATAGAAAGTTTGTAATACTTTATTTTATGAGGAATAAGGTCAAAAAATATTATGAAGAGGTTTTGTGATAATAACAATAACTACTACCCAACCATAAACTTCCAACACATGATCACCAAAAGTTTGTAAATGATAATGTAGATGGCAGTAGACAAACCCATTCATTCACTGGTTATTTGAAGGTGATTGAAAATCAAAGGTAGACAGGAGGCATCCTAACTTTGGATTAGGGTCATGGAAATAGTGACATGACTACTACTTGGGTTTCAAGTGGTAATATGCATATTAGAAATACCCTCTATGATGACTCCCACTTAAGCCTTATTAATTTGATGAAGTCATTCAGGCCCCAAAGTGGGTCCGACTAAAAAAGAATTCATTTTCAAATAATTGATCCTTCAAACTGATCCAATGACCACCTAATACTAATTGAAAGTCAACTCGACCACTAAATAAAATTTTGAAACCTATTTCATCTCTTTCTACAACTTACCAATTTTGTGCCAAGGGGTCCTCTGATTGGCTTTAAAAACTAACAAAAGAACTTGACTAAGATTTGAAAATAGATGCATTGATTCTTTGTTCCACATTCTTTCACCCTGCCAAATCTCATAGCATGATGATTTCAGGGTCAAAAGATATTACCGTCAAAGTCACCTTCTTAGAACTACTTGCAAGCAAACATGTCAAAAAACCATAAAATGCATTCAAATTTGACTTTGAAAATAGGGAAAACTAATACTTGAGCAAACAAAAACTAGGGCTTTGGTCCACTATCATGAGTACAATATAAATTTTTGATTTGGGCTCATGACGAATAGTTGGACGAATATGGCAAGCAGTCAAAGTGGGCTACTTGGATGTGTAGAACTAGAAACACTGACAGAAAAGTATTTTTTTCAAATGGAATGGACATGAAAAAGTGCTTAAAGTATTTTAGAGTAGAACAAAATGGTACAAGCCATTTTTTTCAAGAAATCGTGGGTTCAAATTTATGACATCTCGAATAGGGGAACCAATCAATTTGCACTTCTTGACACTAGTAAAAGTTCATAATTTGCATTTGGAATCACGTTCAAAAACTAATCAAATGAATTCATCATAAGCTCAAATATAAAACATAGCAAGTATATAACCTCTAGAATTAAATGCAAAAGTAATTTTCTTATTTTGGTGAACTAGGTCAAAGTTATAACTAGTCAAACATGACCTCTCAAAATTTTGAACAATTTACATCAACACGACAATAATAAACCGACTTTGAGGGATTCAAAACCAAGTCAAAACATATGAAAATGACTCAAAATCTAAAATATAGGTTCTCTAGTATGGATACTAACTCCCAAAGCAGTGATTAATGAAACATAACTAGGTGCAAGATATTCAAATGCAAACTAGGCCTCCTATCACTATTTGACACTTAAGCAAACATGCAGATTTGGACATTACCCAAAACAAAACTTCATAGAATGACTTGGAATGGAAATTTATCTTTATGAGAAAAGTGTATATGATGAATTCAGTGATTCATGAAACATAACTAGGTGCAAGATATTCAAATGCAAACTAGGCCTCCTATCACTATTTGACACTTAAACAAACATGCAGATTTGGACATTACCCAAAATGAAACTTCATAGAATGACTTGGAATGGAAATTTATCTTTATGAGACAAGTGTATATGATGAATGTAGGGTGTTAGAAAGATTAAAAACCCCTTAGGCCTCAAAAGGATAGTTAGCTATGCTGCATTAAATGCACTTATAGGGCTTCAAAAGCTTGGAATGGTACTCAAATCGGGAAAGTGATTTTGAGTCCTAGCAGTGGCTTTGTTTGTTGATGGATGTCCCTTGCAAGCATGGAAAGGATCTCAAAATCACTAGAAGAATTAGACTAGACACTTGATAGAAAAAACTTCTCTCGAACAACTTTATTGAAAGAAAAAACAACTACTCATAAAATGTACAAATGATGGCCTTGGGCTATTGCACTTCAAACAAAAAAATTTACTTGTATCGTAGATCCGATTTTATCTGAATTTTCATGAGGTAAGATGACATTATAACTTTCATTAGTTTCACTAATTATATTAACATCTTGAAACAAATCACTTGGCAAAACTAAATATACACCTTCACTTTCATAATGCATATAAAAACTATGATCACTCTCTACAACTTTCTCATTATGAAAGCATTGATCAACATGCTCAAACATATTAGACTCACATTAAAAATACACTTCATTGAATGAATTAGGCATGCTATTAATCTTGAATATGAAAGTTTCATATTCAACTTGGGAAAAAAGATCACACATACCTTGAAATTGTGTATCCTTATGTATAACCAGATGGTTCTTAAACGAGAAATCAAATTTATACTCACAAATGTCATTCATGTCAATGTCTAGAACTAATTTGGGGAGCTCAAATGATTCTCTTCAAATAGAAAATGTATTAGCCACCATATTGTTGAGATAATGGGTGTTGCACACATTTCATAATATTGTTATATTGTATTATTTTATTTTATTATGTAATGTTGCACCTAGATGGACATGCAACATGTAAGGATTCCGAAGGGATATACTTTATGAGTTGCATTGTAACATTGTGATAATATTTGATGTAATTATTTAATATTAGGAAAAAGAATTAAATTTCTAATATTAAATGTGGGGTTAGTGGGTTAGGTAGCACATGGTTTTTGTAATACCAATTGGTGGTTTTGCAGGACTTTCTACTATATAAGAAGCCACAAGGGTAGTTGTTAGGTTAGATGTGACAAGACAAAAGGGAAAAATTCAAGTAGGACAAGGCTTGATAGTTTAGCCAAGGGAGCATTTGTGAAGGTTGGAAGCATGGGTTGGGATGTGTGGAGTCATGTTTGTTCACATAGATTTCTTGGTGGTGGCTATGGCTTTGAAGGCTTCCATGGTTGTATTGCAATGGTGTTTTTGTTGAATAATACATGGTGATGGATGCTTTTGGAGGCTGAGTTTTTTCCCTCAATGAGAGTTTTCCAGGGTATATCTTGTGTCACATTTTGTGAGTATGTTATCTATTCTCTTGCGTGTGGACTTAAATTACGTATTTATTTCAAATTTATTATGGGTTATGTAGAAATGGTTATATTCTTTATTGCAAGCTTCCTTACAAGTGGTATCAAAGCTATGGTTTTATTATTGTAACCCTAGATTGAATCCATGTGAATGCATGCGAGGATAAAAAAAAGAGAAAGATATATGAGTTGTTTATTGCAGATCTAAGAGTTTTGGGTGTGTTGTTATGATGTATGCTGGTAGATTTTGGGCATGTGAAATTGTTGGACAAAATTTTTTTTTGGATGTTTCATTTAAATGAGGTTTTTAGGAGGTGGCTTGTCGTAATGACCTTCTGGGAAAAAATAGACCTCACCATTAGAACTAGGTCGATGTTTCCATAAATTTTGATATGTAATATGCCCTAGCTTGGCCATGTTTAGAGGAAAGAAAAGAATTTTTTAGTTTCAGCTTGTGATGGCCGTCAAATTTAATCCCATCAAAATTTTCATCAAAAAAAAAATCGCAATGAAAATGGTAAAAAGACTATCTTAGTAAAATGGCCATAACTTTCTCTCAAGATATCAAATTTTAGACTTCTTAAAGGCGTTGAAAAGCTAATTTAGAGCACTACAACTTGGTTAGGTTTTAAGAGTCCAAAATTTAGATGTTTTTTATTTTGAGCATAGATTAGAGCATAAATTGGTCATATGGAGTTGGATTTTGGACTTCAAGTAGTCAATAGAAAGCTCTACACATTGGTTCATATTTGGTGCAGGTTTAAAATGGTTTATTCGATTATATATTAATTTGAACAGTTTATAATATATATTGACTATGGTAACATTGTGAGTTTATGACATTATATACTTTGGAGATTTAAGATTTGATGTCATTGTATACTCAGTTCATAGTTCAGATTAGTGTCACGGTAATATGGTTATTAGTGTTTGGTTTGGATATGTATGATGACTTTTGGGTCTACAAGTTGTGCAATTTTGTAAGTGGTCTATACTTATAGGTTGTATTTATAGCTTTTTTATGGGTTTTCTTTGCCCATTGATCTTTCATTATTGATGCATATTTAGATTGGTGGCTTGGATTTGGGTTATCTATGCCCTAAGTCACATGATTTGCTGATTTTTCTTCATGTAGAAGGGATGAGATGTTGTTACCAAGTATAGTCATGGAAGAGGATTATTGTTGACTATTTCATGCTAACAAGTTGGACACATTGAGAGGTAGATGCTTAGTTCATGGATGGATCATGGTGCCATGGATTTTGGCATGACGTGATTATATATAGGTACATCCTTGATATTCATTGGTTTGGATTCTTGATTTGGTTATGGTGGTATATCTTCTTAGTTGAGGATTATGGTTATTTGGTTTCTTCTGAGGAGCTCTTAATGTGCACTTTGAGTTCTTTGATGGTTTGATTCCTTGGTTGATTCTTATGGTTAGAAAATGGTATTTTCATCATGATGTCATGGATAGCTTGGATACATAGTTAAGTCAGAGCTTGTAATAGTGATGAGGTGATAGTGCAAGATTAGTTTCTAGTATGATTTGTATCTTCTTGGTTTGGAGATCTTGGTTTCACTTGGTACTGGCACTTTGGTTATGTGAGTGTAGACCTGGAGGATCTTCATGTAGGAGATGGATATTATGATGTCATGGTTGAATCAGTACCATGATTGAGTGGGAGTTTTTATTTTTGTGTTGATATATTTATTGACTATTTGCAGATGTTGGAGGTTTATCTTAGATCCTATTGCTGCAAAAGCATCTGACATTTGTATGGTGCACTTGGTTATCTTCATGGTGTGTGAATATGGTTAGATCTTGAGGACTCATGGGGTTCTTGGTTATTTTCATGGCATGTGGAGATGGTTCTTCATGGTATCTAGAGATGGTTCTTTATGGTATCTAGAGAAGTTTTTACTTCATGGTGTGTGGAGATGGTTGCATCTTAAGGATTAATGAGGTTCTTGACAAAGGTGTGGTTTATGCTTTCATTTGACATGTTATCCTTAGTGTGAGGATGGTTTCATTATTATTTCATGGTATACTCTTGATACATATTTAGATTTTTGACATGTTATAGTATGTTCATATGGAGCATGTTATCTCTTTGGTTGAGATGGTTAGATCATGTTGTCATGGTTATGTTCTTGAGGACATGGTTGGAACTTTGATATTGATCTTGGTTTAGTTTCTTGGTATTGAGTACATTGATCATCAATTGGATACTTCATGATATTGATATGTTATATTTGGAGTTGGTATGGATTGATTGGTTATAGGTGCTCATGGATACATAGAGATGGTGGTGATGTTGATTTATCTTGGATTAGATAAGTATTTGTTGGGATAGTTGATGGTTTTAACAAGAAGTCCGATGAGTAGTCACCTGATATGGACTTGAGAGGAGATTTTTCTTAGATGATTCTTGGTTCGAGACTTGAATATCTTGATGAGCATTCTCATTCCCCACTCTTGTTCTACTCAAAATTTTACTACTTGAGAGGTATAGCCCATTATTTCTCTTAGGTGCATTATATTTATGCTTGCCTTTCATGGATATGGATCTTGAGGTATGGTACATGAGTTAGTTTTGGAGGGTTCATTTGAGAGATGGTTTAGCATTACTTATCTCCATTTTCATATTTTTTATGTTGGTTGATTTTGGGAGATGGTTTTATATTAGACATATTCCTTGGATTAGGAATGGTATTCCTTGGTTTAGGAATGGTTTATGAGTTTTATCTTCTTGTGGGAGGCTTACATCCATGATTAGTTATACATTATGGTTTGGGTGTTGTTGTGGCTTCTTGGTTGGAGTTTAATGGAGGAAATCATACTTGTAATGTTTACATCTGGAGATGTGTATAGAAGGACATTATATAGGTAACGATTTTCATAGTTTCTCTCAGGTCTTGGTTATCTTCCTAGATCTTCAGTTTTGCTTACATTGGATTTGAGTTTGGTAGAGATTGTGATCACTGGTTTGTGTTCATTTATGCCATGTGAGAGATGACATGGTTATTCCTTTATCTCTTTCCTTGATTGGTTGTGGAGAACTTGGGAGACTATTGGAAACTTGTTATGAGAGTTGTTCTTGCAGGTTATTGATTTATGTATTGTGGATGTCCTTGATACTACATGGATTCACTTCTTTGAGATGTTGTGAGTGGATTGGTTATATATTTCACATTATCTTTTGTAATGAGAGCTTCTTGGTATATATGTAGCAAGTATTTCTCTTGAGGCTTGTGATTGCAGGTTACATATTAGATATGTTGATGATCTGAATTTCACTTGGTATACCTTTGGAGGTATGAATAGTTGGATGGGTTTGGCACTTTTTGTGGGTGTTATTTTAGATATGGAAATTTTTACAACTATGGATACATGTGATTACCTTTGGATCATGTTTTTGTGCTTGGCATTTTAGTTGGTACAGGATTTTATGATCTTTTAATGCGATAGGTTGGGTAGTTTTCTCTTTGGATGGCTTGTATGTATGTCTGGTGATAGTGACATAATAGAAGGTGGCTTCATTCATGTTTGAGATGCTAGATACTTTGATTTTTGTTGTGGGTACAAGGATGGAGCACGTGGTGTACTTTGATCCATGATGATGGATGTGTTGGGAGGGATTGTTCCCTCATTCTTTTATGTGGCTATAGATTGACTCTATGCAATGTATATGACAAGTGGGAGATTGTTGAGATAATGGGTGTTGCACATTGCATAATATTGTTATATTGTATTATTTTATTTTATTATGTAATATTTCACCTAGATGGATGTGCAACATGTAAAGATTACTAAGGGATATACTTGATGAATTGTACTATAACATTGTGATAATATTTGATTTAATTATTTGATATTGGGGAAAAGAATTAAATTTCCAATGTTAAATGTGGGATTAGTGGGTTAGGTAGCACATGGTTTATGTAATACCACTTGGTGGTTTTGTGGGACTTAATACTACATAATCAACCACGTAGGTAGTTGTTGGGTTAAATGTGTCAAGACAAAAGGGAAAAAGGGAAAGAGTTGAATGGGACAAGGCTTGCCAGGTTAGCCAAGGGAGCATTTGTGAAGGTTGGAAGCATGGCATGGGATGTGTGAATTCATGATTGTTCACATAGATTTCTCAGTGGTGGCTATGGCTTTGAAGGCTTTCATAGTTGTATGGAAATGATATTTTTGCTAAATAATACATGGTGATAGATGCTTTTGGAGGCTAGGCTTTTTCTCTCAATGAGGGTTTGTCAAGGTATATATTGTGTCAAATTTTGTGGGAATGTTTTACTATTCTCTTGCATGTGGATTTCAATTGCATATTTAGTTTAGATCTGTTATGGGTTATGTGGAAATGGTTATATTCTTTATTGCAAGTTTCCTTACACATATTAGAGTATTCACCATAAAACTCATTATAAGGTGCATTTTGATTTTCAATAACAACTTCGTCAAACACCTTGTTATCAACCTCATGAGATACAACATCATTATCACTTTCACTATCACACCTAGAAGAAGAATAAGAACAATCCAATCTCTTACAACAGTAAGACAATGTATCATCATCAAGCTCATCCTCAACTAAATTTGAACATTCCATGTGTTTTTCAAAAATTAGGTTGGTAACTCCATGCAAAGCTCCCTTTTAGACATTATAACAAGTGATGAGATGATCAACATCAAACTCTTCACCATACAACATATTAGCAAAAATCTTGAAACCATTTCTAACATCATTGTCATGGACACTTTCAACAAATGAAGGAGAAAAATTAGAATCATCACATGAAGACACACCATCCACTCCATCAAAGAAGCATGTGGAATATAAATCAATGTTATTTTCATTATCTTCTATAAGATGATTCAAATATCTTGAAAACCAATCATCTTTTATTTTATCAATAGGTATTGATTCATTAATCTTAGAATCACTAGCACATTGTTGATTACTACAGCATGCATCTTCATGACATTCATCTACACAACTAAGTAATTCATCCTTATATATGATCTCCTTATTGTCATATTTTATAGGCAACTCTTCTTCAAAATTTTTAACCTCAAACTAATTTATACAATTCTAAGATGGGAATTCATTTTTAGATATAGAAAAAGAAATCATACTTTTACTGGCATAAGAGTGCTCACTTCCATCATTTCTTTCTTCTTCCTAATTTGCATCAAACTCATATAAATACAAACATGTGCTATCATTGTCCTCTTGACTCGAGTAACCACTCTTATCATTCTCTTCACATTATGCTTCTTCATAACATATCAGATCATCAATGTTGCCTTCATCACTTGAAACATAACTTTCAGCCTCTTCGTCCTCATACTATGATACATGTCCTTCAACTTCATGATTAATAACACTCTCAACATAAGGTAAACCATCAATAGGAGAAGAAATGACTAAAATTTCTTCTTGCACATATAACTAATCAAGTAAATTAATTATGTCATCTACTACTGAAATACTACAAACATCTGCACTATTTTTAGGAAGAAAAGGATCAACTCTTCTTTGCAACAAAATAAACTCATCTTCACATGTTTTTACTTTTGAATTTTCAACAACATTGTTTACAATAGCAATAGTACCCACATGCTCATCTGAAATTGAACATTCTTCATGACATTTATTTTTCCTTTGAACTTCATCTTGCCGACAAATATTTCTTGAGAAATGACTCTTAGTTAATCTGTACTTTATATTGTTTTCAATCTCTATTGTTGTCATGAATTCTTGATACAAAGTCTTGGGTTGTTTATCTCTCAATAGATAACTCATCTTTTCAAAAAATGCATCAAGATAAACCACTAAACACACTTGATCATCCAACCTACAATTTTTAGGAATCTCGCTTAAAAATTATGCAAATCTAATATTAAATTTAGGAACTAATTCATCATTCCTAATTTGGATCTTCAAGAACTTCTCAAAAGAATCAAAGATGCTTATTATTTCCCTAAATTGCCTCATGAAGGCTAAAATTAACTCATCCTGAGATGAAATAGAACATGTCAATAGAAAGGAAAACCAATCTCTAACATCACCTTCTAAATTTTGAACAAACAACTTCATATGCACATCTTCATAAGCAATCTCAAAATCACCAATCAAATCACTGAACATCTAAATATGATGATTGGTTGAATTTGCATGGTTTCCACTGAAGTTAGGCAAATTCTTTATAAGATAATATGGCATAGTGTTTGGAAACCATGAATGCCATTGAAAATTAACAACATATATCTCTTGGTAGAAATAGATCTACAATCTTTACTCATGAACTACATACGAGGTGAAAAGAAATTTGTCATTTCTAACCAACTTACAACTCATTCACCAAGATTACTTTCAAGATTTATTACTTGTAGTAGATCTGAAAATTCTTCTAACAATTTCAATCTCTAACACACTTCAATATGAAAACATATTTGCTAAATCTATCTTTCATAAAGTATGACAAGATGTATCATACAACTCTCTTGTGTAGTGCTGAAAATACCACTTGACAAAGAAGCTTTTGTAAAACTTACTTTCATGGAAAAGAAATCTCATGAAAGTGGGAAATACCTTTAGTGTTGATTCTTTCAAACCAATTCAAAGCTGCACACAATAGTAGATTCAAATCTTATATTGATTTAGTAACTTGTGCACAACATCTCACATAATTCTTTCACCCATTGCCAAGTACTTAAGATCACTTCTTCAAATCTACATTCCAACTATTGCATTCTTTACAATACCTTCAAATTAACAATGCACTGGTACAGAGATATAACTTCAAGTCTCCGATTAGTGAAAAAAGACTTGCCTAAATTGCAAAACATAACAACCACATTCAAAATTTACAATAGGTATTTGAAAAACTTTGTACAACAACCTTGGAATTTCACACTCTTAACAAAGTGAAAGAAACTTATATTCTTGACTCTTAAATTTTCAGCAGCACTTCATGGTCACTTGAATTTAATCATGAGAACCCATAAGTGATCTAAGAAATTGTATTCATCACTAGCCTTCAAAGTTACTACTATCAAGAATAAGGCATAATTAGGAAACACAAAATTCAGATAGTATATGAAAAGAATACCACAATTCCTCTCTTTTGCATTACTTTCCTTGTGTCTCTCCCTAGTAGAGTTGCCATTTTGTTGGTGACTTGAATGGGAAAAACTATTCTGAAAAATAGGATTGAAATATTCAATTCACAATAAAATTCTTGTCCTTTTAACAAAGCTTATTTGTCATCATCTCCCTAATGGAGTCACCATTTTGTTGGTGTTTTGAAATGTCATGGTTTCAAATTACCCCAATGAGAACAAGATACATCTAGGGGCATCTACTTCCCATATGCAACACATCCTTTTAGATATTGGGCCAACTATAAGGTTAGACTCTTCTTCTACTTTAGGCTCTACAAAACCTAGGCAAGTGGACCTTAGATTCACTTATATGGTACCAATGCTAAAACATACACTTGAATCTAAAAAAAAGTAGATAAAACCCTTATATATTTTGTACTTATGCAAAGATCATAGACATGAAATAGCTAATGACATGACCTAAGAGACTGATAAGCTAAGTGACAACATCCTTTTAGCACTTAAATAGAAAGGGAAATGGATGATTATAGTTTTGATTTTAGTAAATCCCCAAAATATGTAGTAGTAAGAACAAGTTAATCCTATAGTTGATTAGTGCCTTATCTATTGGGAAATTTCACAAATCACACACATACATCTCTGATACCAATAACATATTCCATACATGAAGATATCATATCTATCTTATCACTTTTTGAATCAAAAATCGATGTTCATAAAGACCTCATTCTCATGAAGTATACTTCTCAAATAACCAGCAACCCTATCAAATACATCAAGCATTTACTTGGCCCTTTGTTCCAATAGAAAAACATATCAAACATACAACCTTAAAGGGATGTAAATGGGTCTAAGTTCTTTATTCCTAAACCTCAAAACATTACAAAGTATAGAGATAGAAGATGAGAACCAAAATGATACTAAGAAGATTGCTCATTTGTATTCATTTCTTTGAAACTATACATTCAAGATGCATGCAAACAACTCATGAAACTACTAAATAGATCATAACTATCTATATTATTTTAAATACTATTGTTCATACAAGGGGAAAATATGTTGAAGAATGGTATCATAGTCAGAGAAAACTCAAGATTAGAACCAGCATGGTATCACAACAATGAGAGATTTTTTCTAGAACTGCCAACCCTTACAATGAATCTAAAAGAGAAAGATAAAGAGAAAAGAATGAAATCCCAAATCTGATTTGGAAGTGACATGTGTCCACTTGAATCTTCATTCCTTTTTGTTGCAATGCATCTCTCATCTTTCTACAACTAAAATCTAATATGATTCTCATCATTATCTGTAACAAACTTGGAAATATCTCTTCCTTAATGATGAAAGCCCTTGTGTTGCCAAAATATATAAAATGCATATAAAATGTTGATAATCCATCCATTGAACTAACTTGGAGGTGACAAAATTTTCCCC
Source organism: Cupressus sempervirens (assembly GCA_028749045.1). Classification (NCBI taxonomy): domain Eukaryota; kingdom Viridiplantae; phylum Streptophyta; class Pinopsida; order Cupressales; family Cupressaceae; genus Cupressus; species Cupressus sempervirens. The sequence continues at coordinate 429,639,473 of CM053787.1, read as the reverse complement.
TCACTATATTTATATTACCTCCTATGTTCATTCAGTTCACCATTTCACTGGAAATCAAATTTGAACTATCCAAACTGAATGAAATTAAAGAATGAGTACTTGAGACAAAACCTTGAATAACTTGAACCAGTGGCTTCCTATGCAAAAAAAAAACTCAAATAATCAAAAAAAATTCTCTCAAAATTCTAGTGATATATAATATTGCTATGTTGGTGCATCAAAAATGCCTAGAATATCATTTTGAAAATCAAGCTCCCTGGCAAGGGTCTCAAGTTTGCATCTTAGAAAATATTTAATTTTAACCTAAGGTCAAAACTTTAAATTAAAATTAAAATTTATTAAAAACCCTCTATATGTGATTTCACAAGGAAAAATTAATAAAATATTAATTTTTCAGTTTTGAAAATTTCTACCATTTTTTTGTTTGAGTCAAACCTATTTGACTGAGCTGTGAAATATGTCACACTATGATTCACCTAATTTTTGTATAGTCATCTAAAACCCACCACATAGGCACCACATGTCACTATCTCATTGGTCCCTATTCTACTATATGATAGTCACCATGTTGCCATCCTACTCAGCATGATGCCACATTATCGTGACATAGCAATGTTACAACACATGGCACCTCAGTCCACATCATCCTAATATGTCACAACCTTGTCATCATGCCACATCATCCTACCACATCATTTGTCACTATGCCACTATCCACTTTAGTAAGGTACCACATCATCATGACATAGGGGCATCATGACATGTGGCACTATTGGCCACATCATCATCTCGAGAAGTGTGTTGTATTGGAAGTCCTCTGCCAATTGTCATTCCACAAGTTGTCCTTCTAGTGCCATGTATCATGATTCATTTGGTTCATATGTATTGCCACATCATTTCTTACATCTACAATTTTCTATTAAAAAAAATTTGGTCAAAATCTGGTTGGCTAGGGTCCATCGTGAGCTTGTCTCATTTATCATAAAGAGTGGAGCTTTAGACATACATATTACATTAATGTGTTTGGACTTATAAACATCCTAAAATAACATTTCCCAGCAAATTTGGGACTAATATTTTAATGTATATCCTTCTGTCCATTCACCTTATTATCCTTATGCCAGCACATGCAAAATCTAGTCAATATGGTAGAAGTTCCTCTCACTTTAAGTGGTGACTTCACCTCTTTCGATAAGATGGCGTTATAGGAATATCCATTGGGTTTCTATAATAAGGTCTTCAGGCATGTGGAAGTGAAGGTTTTAATGCCTTCTATAACACTTTTTCTAGGAATTCCATGTTTGACAATCTCCTTAAGTCATGACCGACAAAGTTTTGATTTCCACCTATGGAGAAAACAAAAGCAATGATGATGAGGATGAGCAGTTATTTAAAATCCCCCAATGTGACATTTAGGCCATATCCCACTACAAAAACAAGATAATATGCTCACAACATTCATGGCACTTCTAGTATCATGCCATTCACTTCTTCCCCTTTTCTTTAAAGGTTTCTCTCACTTCACATGCATTTGGCCCATTTGTTCTTACTTATTTCCACTAAGGAGTATCATTTCCATCTAGAAGTAAACATGGATCATCTCCATGTACAAATGTAATCAACCTTATACTCATTGACCAAACTATTTATGCTATTATTTTAACCCTCCATAGTAGTGGATGAAGGGTTGGTCATGAAGAAATCATTGGGAGCAGAAGGAAAGGTGGGGGAAACATTCTTGCAGGGGATAAGTTCTCCATCACTTATGGCAACTATTAGGTCAAATTAAACAAATTTTTCATGAATGTAATCAATAATTGTAATCTCCATGGATCATTTCCAATTTACTTCATATGAAAGTAAAACTGGTTTTCATTAATCACACAAAGAGCGTGTGTAGTAACAATACTTCCTAGCTTCAATTTTGATGCAAAATCTCCCAAATTAAATCCATAATCCTCAAGCATGGGGATTTCTTCTTTGGGTATGTTGTGAATTGGGAAGTGGATGCTTAGGAGAGACTCTTGCAATTTATTTGATATGGTGAAAAGTTGTTTTATATGTTACATGACATGTTCATCCTTTCCTTTCAACCTGCCTGCAGAGGAGATCGATACCTTTTTTCTAGCCCTCACAAATGAGGAGAAAATATGCTATAGCTGGGTTTAAATGTTTCAATTACACGTAATGGTCCAGTGCACCATCACCTATCAGATTGACTTGGACAGATTGAAGGAAAGCCTTTTGCTTGCTTCTTCAAAAAGAAATTGGTCAAGTCACTATATTTGAAGACCAACCACCATCTCAATGTTTCTATAGGCCTTGAATATTTTCTTGCAAATGGGTCTTGAATGAGCCCAAGACCATGCCAAGTGAACCTTAGTGAATTGCTCCTACCAAACTTGGCAATCTCTTTCTTCTTAAGGATCCAATCCACTAATAGAAAGTTTGTAATACTTTATTTTATGAGTAACAAGGCTAGAAAATTCTATGAAGAGGTTTTGTGATAATAAAAATAACCATTTTCCAACCATAAACTTCCAACACATGACTGCCAGAAGTTTTTAAATGATAATGTAGATGGCAGTAGACCAACCCATTCATTTACTTGTTATTCCAAGGTGATTGAAAATCAAAGGTACATTGGAGGCATACTAGCTTTGGATTAGGGTCATGGAAATAGTGACATGACTGCTACTTTAGTTTCAAGTGGTAATATGTGTATTGGAAATGCCCTTCATCATGACTCCCACTTAAGCCTTATCAATCTAATGAAGTCAATCAGGCCCCAAAGTTGGTCTGGCTAAAAAACAATTCATTTTCAAATAGCTAATCCTTCAAACTAATCCAATGACTACCCAACACTGATTGAAAATCAACTCAACCACTAAATAAAATATTGAAACCTATTTCACCTCTTTCGGTATCTTGCCAATTTTGTGCTAAGAGGTCCTCTAACCAACTTTAAAAACTAACAAAGACACTTGACCAAACTTTGAAAATAGATGCACTGATTCTTTGTTCTACATTCTTGCACCCTACAAAATCTAATGTCATGAAAATTTTTGGGGTCAAAATATATTGGCCATCAAAGTCACCTTCTCAAAACTACATGCAAGAAAACATATTAGAAAACCATAAAATGCATTCAAATACGACTTTGAAAATAGGGCAAACAGATTCTTGGGGAAACAAAAACTAGGGCATTGGTTCACTATCATGAATATAGTATAAATTTGTGGTTTGGGCTCATGAAAAATAAGTAGGAAAATATGGTGAGTGGTCAAAGTGGACTACATGGATTTGGAAAATTGTAAAGACTAACAAAAAAGTGGATTTTGCAAACGGAATAGACCTAGGAAAGTGTGCAGATGGTTTTGTTAAGACTTGAAAATTTGCACACTCAAATTATTTTTAGAGTAAAATGAAATGGTAAAATACATTTGGTTTAGGCAATCATAAGTTTAGAGTTATGACATCTCGAATAGGGGTACCAATCAATCTGCACTTCTTGACACTAGTAAAACTTCATAATTTGCATTTGGAATCGCATTCAAAGACTAATCAAACGGATTTTTCATGAGCTCAACTCTAAAACATAGCAAGTTGTTGACCTCTAGAATACAATGAAAAATGAATTTTATCATTTTGGTCAACTGTGTCAAAGTTATAACTAGTCAAATAGGACCTCCTAGAATTTTGAATAATTTACATCAACATGACAATAATAAACAACTGACTTTGAGGGATTCAAAACCTAGTCAAAACATATCATAACAACTCAAAATAGGAAAAATAGGTTCTCTAATATGGATACTAAACACTCCCAAAGCAATGAGTCATGAAACACAACCAAGTGCATGATATTCAAATACAATCTGGGCCTCTTGTTGTTATTTGACACTTCAGCAAAAATGCAGATTTGGACATTGCTCAAAACTAAACATCACAAAATGACTCGGAATGGAAATTTATCTTTATGGGATAAGTGGATATGCTGAATTGAAGGTGCTAGAAACATTAAATACCTCCTAGGCCTCAAAAGCATAGCTGGGTGTACATGCATTAAATGCACTTATAGGGCTTCAAAATCTTGGAATGGTACTTAATCAGGAAAGCAATTTTGAGTCCCAACATATATATGGAATATATAGAGCCTAGAGATTAATTTATTCACCCAATGGTCTATGATTTTAGTTGGAAGGCTATTGTAAGGAAATGTTAGAGTCTAAGAGGGACACTGAATGTTGTAAATGGGGAACATATCAAGAGAAATCAAGTAAAGTGAGAGAATAATTAAACAATGGAACTAGAAAAAGAAAATTTAAGGAACAAGGTATGAAAAAATAAAAATGGAAAGAAAAAAAGAAAGGGGTAAATGAAATGCAAGATAAGGCTAAACTTGAAGCCTCTAGCAGTCAATCTCTAGAACAACACATCTCACATAAGGCAACAATAGAAGTAAAGGATGATGATAGTAAGTTTGGGGAAGAGTTTGAAATAAAAAAAAATCAATTATCCCCACATATTATGACTTATAGAATATCATCTAGGAACTTACTTGGAGTGAAGGAGGAATTTGAACATAACAAGGATATTAGAAAGATAGTCAAGATTGAGATTGAAGAACCAAAGAGACCTCCTAGATAGAAGTTCAAAGCACAAGGGCCAATCTTTAGGAAATATAAACTTACTATCCAAAGGAAGGGAAATAAGGGAAAGGAAGTAGAAGAATAAGAGGAGAAAGGAGAAGGGTTTTAGAGCATAAAAGTGAAGAACCAATTCAGGAGAAATCATCAGTCATAATTGTAGAAAGGAAGAAATGGAAGTCTGAATTGATCAGGATTATAGAAAGAATTAATCATGATGGTAATTTGGATCAAATGAAAGGTTTTATTGGAGTTACAATGACAATAATCAAAGATAGCCAGAGAATGCAATGGCAAAATATATTTTAAAGTTTAAGAGAAACATTGTAGAGCTTAAGGGAAGCATGCCATATCATTTTTTTTACAAATTAGAAGAAAGAAGGTTAAGAGCTATTAAGAAAGATAAGAAATTAAGAGAAGATATTGTTAGAAAGATATTTAATTGATATGTACTAAGGATTTAAATAATGTACTTAAAAACATGAAGCCATTATTGAGAAAGGAAATTAAAGATGATTGAAATCACGGCTGTTCAATATGATAAGATTCAAGAAAAAACAAAGAATGCAACACATAAAGTACTTAATGGACCTATTTACATGAGACCTAAGAAGAATTTAGTAGAAATAACAATAAATGGACCTAAGAATTTGACAACGGGTGGGAAAAAGGAAAAACAATTTGTGAGAATAGTTGAGAAACTAGATATTTATATTGGTAGAGTGCTAATAATACTTGATGTAGTAGAAGAAGACCCATTCCAAGACTAGAACACAAGTGATGTTGAAAATTTTGATAAAATTGATAATATTCTGCAAGAGCCAATACAAATGGTATAGGACATCAAAGATAATAGTAGTGAACCAAGCCAGTGGGAAAATCAAGTAGTACAAGATAAAGTTGAGCATGAAGTTCAGATAGAGAAGAAATTAGAGGATTAGAAAATGGATATACAAGATCAAGTCACAGAAGAATAGGATTAACTTCATTAGATAGAGGACATGTTGTAAGAAGAGGCTATAGTAGAGTAGGAAAAGGATGATCAACATGATTAAATTATGATATTGCTATCAGGATTTAACTGTGTAGTTTTTGAGTCAAACTCATTGACCCATGTTTCATGAGTAGTGATTCAATAGAAATTTATCTCTCATGAGAATAAATGGAACACTTAGCACTTAGTGGATCTAGGTGATACTCATAGAGGTGAAGCATAAGGACTTCTCAAGAGGTCACCCATCCTAGTATTACTCTAGCTTGAGTGCATTTTACTGTGAAGTTTCCTCCATCGTTAAACTCACTCTGCTTGTAACCTCATGATTAGATTAGTTAGTGAGATGATGCCAAAAAAAGGAATTTATGAAAACTATGGGTAATGAACAATTTGACACTGTAAAGAAGAAATACCATATCAAAGGCCAGAGACTAAACAAAGAGACATGACAGATCAAAAGAAAATAGAGGTGCAAAGGACATTACCAAAACTAAGGATAGAGAAAGTACATCAAGATATCCAAACTATATCACTTATGTAGACACCTACTAGATTAGTAGATAAATGTAAGAGTATTGTGACTACACCATCTACATTGCAAACCTTATTAGAAAGTGTTGAGATTATGGGTGTTGCACACATTGCATACTATTGATTATATTGTATTACTTTATTTTACTATGTAATGTTGTATCTAAGAGCACCTAAATGGGTGTGCAACATGTAAAGATTCTCATGGGATATACTTGATGAGTTGTATTGCAACATTGTGATAATATTTCATATAATTATTTAATAGTAGAGAAAAGAATTAAATTCTTAATACTAAATGTGGGGTCAATGGGTTAGGTAGCAGATAGTTTTAGCACATGGTTTATGTAATACCACTTGGTGATTTTGTGAGACTTGCTACTATATAAGCAACCATAAGGGTAGTTGTTGGTGTGAGAAGAGAAAAAGGAAAAAGGGCAATAGTTGAGTGGGACAAGGCTTGATAGGTTAGCCAAGAGAGAATTTTTAAAGGTTGGAAGCATGGTGTGGGATGTGTGGATTCATGCTTATTCACATGGATTTTTTGGTTGTGGCTATGGCTTTGAAGGCTTCCATGGTTGTATTGCAATAGTATTTTTTGTTGAATAATACATGATGATGGATGCTTTTGGAGGCTAGGTTTTTTCCCTCAATGAGGGTTTCTCAAGGTATATCTTGTGTCACAATTTTTGTGGGTATGTTGTCTATTCTCTAGCATGTGAATTTTAATTACATATTTGTTTCAAATCTATTATGGGTTATGTGAAAATGGTTACATTATTTTTTGCAAGTTTCCTTACAAGTGGTATCAGAGCTATGGTTTTATTATTGTAACCCTAGATTAAATCCATGGGAATGCATGAGAGGATAAAAGAGAGGGAAAGATATATGAGTTATTTGTTGAAGATCTAAAAGTTTTGGTCTTCTTGTTATGATGAGATATTGGTAGATTTTGGGCATGTGAAATTTTTGGACAAAAGGGTGTTTCAGATGTTTCATTTAAATGAGGGTTTTAGGGTGTAGCTTGTAGAAATGACCTCCTTGGCAAAAAAAGACCTTGCCATTAGATCTAGGTCGATGTTTCCATAAATTTTGATAAATAATATACCCTAATTTGGTCATGTTTGGAAAAAATAAAAGATTTTTTTAGTTTTAGCCTGTAGTGACCATCAGATTTAATCCTATTGGAATTTTTGTCACAAAAAAAATTGCAATAAAAATGGTAAAAAGATTATCTTAGTAAAATAGCCACAACTTTCTCTTAGAATATTGGATTTTAGACTTCTTATAGGCATTGGAAAGATAATTCAAGAATTACAAATTGATGTAGATTTGGTTCTATGATTTTGACATTTTTTCAAGTTTTTAGAGCTTGAAATTTTGATGTTATTTATTTTGAGCATAAATTAGGACATAACTTGGAGATACGCAGTTAGATTTTGGACTTTGAGTAGTCAACAAAAAGCTCTTGGAGGGCTCTACACATTGGTTCAGATTTGGCATGATTTATTTGGTGATATATTAATTTGAATAGTTTATGGTATATATTGATATGATAGCTTTGTGAGTTTATGACATTGTATATTTTGGAGATTTAAGATTTGATGTCATTGTATACTCATTTCATATTTCAAATTGGTTTGATGATGATATATTTATCATTATTTGGTTTGGATATGTATGATGATTTGTTATGTCTACAAGTTGTGCAATGTTATAAGTGGTCTATACTTACATATTGCATTTATGGCTTGGTTATGGGTTGTCTTTGCCCATTGATCATTCATTATTTATGCATATTTGGATTCGTGTCTTGCATTTTGGTTATCTCTACCCTAAGTCACATGATTTTTTTAATTTTTTTTTCATGTAGAAGAGATGAGATGTTGTTACTAGGCATAGTCATGGTGGAGGATTGTGGTTGACTATTTTATGCTGATACGTTAGACACATTGAGAGTTAGATGCTCATTTCATGGATGTAATCATGGTGCCATGGATTTTGGCATGAAATGATTGGATATATAGGTATATCCTTGATATTTATTGGTTTGGATTTCTGATTTGGTTATGGTGGTATACCTTCTTGGTTGATGATCATGGTTATTTATTTTCTCTTAAGGAGCTTATGATGCGTACTTTGAGTTCTTTGATGGTTTGATGCCTTGGTTGATTATCATGGTTATAGGATGGTTTTTTCATCATGATATCATGGATATCTTAGATACACAGTTTAGTGAGAGTTTGTGATAGTGATGAGGTGGTAGTGCAAGATTAGTTCCTAGTTTAGTTTGTATCTTCTTGGTTTGGAGATCTTGGTTTCACTTGGTATTGAAACTTTGGTGTGAGTATAGACCTAGATGATCTTCATGTAGGAGATAGATTTAAGATGTCATGGGTGACTCGGTATCATAGTTGAGTGGGAGTTTTTGGTATTGATATATTTATTGAGTGTTTACAGATGTTGGAGCTTTGTCTTAGATTGTGTTGCTATAGAAGCATCTCTAACATTTGCATGGCCCACTTAGTTATCTCCATGGTGCATGAAGATGGTTAGATCTTGAGGACTCATGGGTTCTTGTCTATCTTCATGGTATGTGGAGATGGTTCTTCATGGTATGTGGAGTTGGTTTTCTTCATGGTGTGTGGAGATGGTTGCATCTTGAGGACTAATGGGGTTCTTGGTAAAGGTGTGGTTTATGCTTTCATTTGACATGTTATCCTTGGTGTGAGGATGGTTTCATTATTATGTCATGGTATACTCTTGATATGCATTTAGAGTTTTCACATGTTATAGTATGTTCGTATTGAGCATGTTATCTCTTTGGTAAGATCATTTTGTCATGTTTATGTTCTTGATGCCATGGTTGGAACTTTTGACATTGATCTTGGTTTAGTTTCTTGGTATTGAGTACATTGATCATAAGTTGGATACTTCATAATATTGCTATGTTGAATTTGGAGTTGGCATGGATTGATTGATTATAGGTGCTCATGCATACTTAGAGATGGTGGTGATGTTGATTTATCTTGGAATATAGAATTATTTGTTGGGACAATTGTTTGGTTTTGGCAATAAGTTTGAGGGGTAGTCACTTATATGGACTTGAGAGGAGATTTTTCTTAGATGAGTCTTGGTTAGAGACTTGGATATATTGATGAGGATTCTCATTCCCCACTCTTGGTCTACTTGGAAATTTACTACTTAAGAGGTATAGCCCATTATTTCTCTCAAGTGCATTATGTTTATGCTTTTTTTTCATGGATATGGATCTTGAGCTATGATACATGAGTTATTTCTAGAGGGTTCATTTGAGAGATGCTTTAGAATTGGTTATCTTCATTTGTATATGTTGTTATGTTGGTTAAATTTGGGAGATGGTTTTATATTAGGCATATTCCTTGGATTAGGAATGGTTTATGAGTTTGATCTTCTCGTAAGAGGCTTACATCCATGATTAGTTATACAGTATGGTTTGGGTGTTGTTGAGGCTTCTTGTTGGAGTTTTATGAAGGAGATCATACTTTCATAGTTTACATCTAGAGGTGTGTGTAGAAGGACATGAAATATGTTATGATTTGCATGGCTTCTCTTTGATCTTGGTTGTCTTCCTAGATGTTTGGTTTTTCTTACATTAGATTTGAGATTGGTTAGAGATTGTGATCACTAGTTTGCACTCATGCATGTCATGTGAGAGATGACATGGTTATTTCTTTATCTTTTTCCATTGTTGGTTGTGGAGAGCTTGGGAGACTGTTGGACATTTTTTATGAAAGTTTATTGGTTTATGTATTGTAGGTGTCCTTGATACTACATGGATTCACTTCTTAGAGATGTTGTGAGTGGATTGGTCATAGATTTGACATTATCTTTTATAGTAGAATCTTCTCAGTATATATGTGGTAGGTATTGCTCTTCAGGCTTGTGATTGCAAGTTATAGATTGGATATGTTGATGTTGTGAGATTCACTTGGTATACCTTTGGAGGTATGGATAGTTGGATGAATTTGACACTTGTTGTGGGTACTATTTCAGCTATGAATATTTTGACAAGTATGGATACATGTGATTATCTTTGGATCAGGTTTTTTTTTGTTTGGCATTTCAGTTGGTATAGGATTTTATGATGTTCTAATAAAATAGGTTGGGTGGCTTTCTCTTTGGATGTATTCTATGTATGTTTAGTGGTAGTGGCATAATAGGAGGTGAGATCATTCATCTTTGAGATGTTGGATACTTTGATTTTTTTGCAAGTACTAGGATGGAGCACATGGTGTATTTTGATTCATGATGGTGGATGTGCTAGGGGGGATTGTTCCCTTGTTCATTTATGTAGCAACAGATTGACCCTATGCAATGTATACAACAAGTGTGAGATTTTTTAGATTATGGGTGTTGCACACATTGCATAATATTGATTATATTGTGTTATTATATTTTATTATGTAATGTTGTATCTAGGAGCACCTAGATGGGTGTGCAACATGTAAAGATTCCCATGGGATATACTTGATGAGTTGTATTGTAACATTGTGATAATATTTCATGTAATTATTTAATATTGGGGAAAAGAATTAAATTTCCAATATTAAATGTGGAGTTTTATCACATGGTTTATGTAATACCACTTGGTGGTCTTGTGGGACTTGCTACTATATAAGTAGCCACAAAGATAGTTGTTGGTGTGAGAAGAGAAAAAGGAAAAAAGGGAAAGAGTTGAGCAAGACAAGGCTTGACAGGTTAGCCAAGGGAGCATTTGTAAAGGTTGGAAGCATGGCATGGGATGTGTTGATTCATGCTTGTTCACATGGATTTCTTGGTTGTGGCTATGGCTTTGAAGGCTTCTGTGGTTGTATTGTAATAGTATTTTTTGCTGAATAATACATGGTGATGGATTCTTTTGGAGGTTAGGTTTTTTCCCTCAATGAGGGTTTTTCAAGGTATATCTTATGTCACAATTTTTTTTGGGTATATTGTCTATTCTATAGCTTGTGGATTTCAATTGCATAATTGTTTTAGATCAATTATGGGTTATGTGCAAACGGTTACATTATTTCTTGCAAGTTTCCTTATAGAAAGTCCTAGTATTTATTGAGACATTACAAAATTAATGAAGGAGGACATGGATGAGAAAACTTTTATGAAATTTTCATCATTTTCATTTATGAAAGCTATTAAAAAGTTAAAAAAAGAAGACTCGAAATACTCAAAAGCTATTGGCACTTGCATTACAAAGACTCCAAAAGACTATACAATTTTTAGCTCAATTTGCAAATCAGGATAAGCAAAAGAAGTTAAAAAAGGTAATTAAATATTTTGTGCTCATTATTCTACACTTAAAGAATCAATGAGAGAAAATATTCAATCAGATTATGAAGCCAAACTTTTCAATTGAGTATGTGATAACATTAAGAATGATATATTTTTTATTCACATGTGTATAAAGGATATCAAGTAATGTATCTCAAAAGGCATAAATATTTACATTAAATGTTCAAGAGAACATAAACATATAGAAGATTTGATAGAGTTAATCAAGGAAAGAGAAGAAGAAATAGAGAAGTTGGCAAAAGAGTTGAAAGGTAATGACACTTTATACCAAAAAGATGGCACATTTCTATAAACCCTTATTCTTGAGAATGCCCATGAAAGAGAGCATCTCAAGAAGTGGCTTATAGCTCACAATATATGACATGAAAAGGTGCAAATGAAAGTATGGTGGCTCTCAAATGAACCTAGTTATGAAACCCTTGCGAGGTACACCATAGAACAAGAGATTAAGAGTTGGGAGCAAGATTGTTAGCATCCAAGATCACAATGTAAGTGCAACACAATGCAGGCTATACTAATATGAAATACAAGATGCAAGATAAGCTAATCAAATATGAAAATTTTCATGCCTTCCTAATTAATCTATGTGAGATACTCTAGAGTATAAAGAAAACTAAGTTTAAAATGCCATAATAAAAGTAGAATGAGAGCTAAGCTAAAATGAAAGAGTGCAAAAATGCCCCAAGTCTTCAAAAATCCAAAAGCACATAGAAATTCCACAACATAACATTAGTACAAAGCATCAAGTTATAAGAGAGTGAGGAGAGAGAGAGAATCCTTTTAAGGATAAATGGATGGTTCAGATTAAGAGGTGAGAGAGGTCTTATCAATTGTGGAGAATGCACCTTGAGTGATCCATGTGCACAAGAATCTCACCTAATAAAGATAAATGGTTGAATTTTAAGAGGTGAAATATGTGTGAAGGAGAATAAATATTCCACCCATCTTGGAAAGTGTGCCCCTCATGTGAGACAAAAATCCGTTTCTTTTATTTTAAAAATAGGAATAATGTTTTATGTGTGGACACTTAAGATAAGGGAATTTTAGATGTTGTATTTAATTAAAAGGGGGGGGAAATTGATTAAATAAAAGACTTAGGATAAAGTGGTCAATGAATAAGTTATAATTGAATAAATAGAAAAGTAATGATTTGATCAAAGATAATAAATGGATCAATTATGAAAAAATACTAGAAAGGGGGCTCATAGTTTAGATGACCATTTTTTATTGATTACATGTGTCCCTCTTTAATTAATGTGTGATCAATCTGGGAACACATTAATTCAAAGAATAAATAAGGTAAGAAAGCAATCGATAGAGATATCTAACTTTGAAGAATGAAGCACAAAGAGATAATAGATCCTAAATACATAGTCAATTAGTAGCAAAATTGAGTATTAGGAAAGATAATAGACAATACCAATGTCCAAGGTGAGCATGAATATGTCAATATAAGTATCCAAAGAAAGCACATGAATTGAGAGAAAATACATAGCCACAGCAAAAAAAGAAATGTGTGGCAATGATAGAATGTTCTTGCCTCCTTGGGATCACAATTTACATGAGCTAGAGGACATGCAAAAATGATCTAGATTTGACCAAATAGACATCAAGTAAAGTTTGTGATGATAGATAATAGATTTAGACCAAAAAATAAGCACCAAGTGATGAATATATGCCCCAGTTTGACAATATTTCACCAATAAGATAAAGCATAAGAATGAGGTAAAAATAAGAAGAAAGGGGAAATCAAATCTAATCAAATCAAATAGAAGAGTGAAAGAGAGTAGTAATGATGAAGAAATGAAGATTTGATGAATGTCCCAACAAGATTCAAAGGTTAAGTCTCAAAAAGTCACCTAACTACATAGAAGAAGTAATAAATTTAAAATATGATTTTGAACAGCGAGATGAACCCAAATTTTGATCCTAAAAATGGATCTAGGATGTCAAAATTAGGTAATGTTGCAATTTTTGTGCAAATATAATAATTTCAAAAATTAGGTCAAAAGGTATATAAGGAGCCCAAAAGGATAGATAGATATGATAAGATTATCACCCTTGTTGTGACAAGATAGGAAAGGGGCAAATGAAAGCCAAAATGAGATGACAATATATGATCAAGAGCAAGTAAGAGAAGATGACTACAATTAGTCAACATGTCCATCAAAGATGACGAAGACTCTCTCAACATCCAAATGAAACCTTAAGATGAAAGCTAGTATGCAAAAGGTTCAATTACAAGGGTTATATAAGTAGGTCATGATTTTTATCATCGATCATTATTAGGGACATCAGTAGATCATACAATCATGAATATTATCAACTATGAGGATATGAATATGACCTATTTTAGATAGGTATGTAAGAACCCAACCTATGTTGAAATTCTTTAGAATAACAAAGAGGGGGGGTGAATCAGTTATTCAAGGTCCAGATGTACAAATAAAACTTTTCACAGCATAGTGAACCCATAAAACATTCATATCTATGAACACATCCATAGGATTATGCAATCACTAAAAACTTGTAGCTTATTGTCAAATCAACTTACAAAAATATAAAGCATGAAACATAATAGATTCATCAACTCATTTGACATAATGATTTACATGGAAACCCAATTTGTGAAAAACCACTGGTAACATGCTACTCTTTTCACTCTTTTGAAGTGATGTTGTGAGAAAGGACAACCCTGTTAAAGGTTTCAATACACACTGTTAGGTGTGACCCGGTTAAAGGATTTCAATCACCCTATTAGGAGTGAGCCTTGTTAGAGGACTTTAGGCCATTCACTTGGAATGCCACCCAATTTAAGGATTTTCAAATGACTATTAGGTCAACCATAATCCAAAGGATTTACCCTAGATTGATACAATTGTTTGAGAGTAATAGTAGAGCTTTGATCTAATACAATTTACAACTATTCTTATAGATTACAGATCTCTATTTAGCCCTTAATTCTACATGGCCTTTATACTTTGTAGCTCTAATAGCTTGTTCACCCTTCAAGCATTGATTTCCTTAAGCCTTCTTGCTGAGCATGCCATTGTAGACTCTTCTCTTAAGTCACTTGATGAAGCAAAACCTTGTCTCCCTTAGGTTCTCACACATGACTCTCTCTGCTCTCTTTGCTTCATGACTAGACATTCCTATAAATAGGAAATTAAGATACTTTCACTTTATTTTCTATCATTCATTTTAGTGTTCAGATAGATTAGGTAGGATATAATGTATCTACCTCATATTCTATCTTTCTTCTAGAGACTTCTTCTATAATCCATTTAAATTCACATAAAAATGGTTTACCTCAAATTTTGTGCGACCAACTCATCATTCTTATCTTTCTCTTGGTTCAAAAATTCAAGAAAACAAACATGTCTATTCTAATTCAATTAATCTTTGATCTTTTAAATAATGTAGTAGCTCAACATTATCAACTTTCTAATGCTTGGCACATACTGTGTTGCTCAGCATCAACTTTGTAATCACCCAGCATTAATTAAAGTTTACTAATGTTTAGCATCAACTAAACTTTACTTGGCATCAACTATTTTGTTCGACATCCACTAGAATTTTCTTTTTCTCGACTCCAACTGACTTTTTTCTCGACTTGCACTAACTTTTCTCAACACCTACTAACCACTCAGTCAAGCTTGATAAATAAACTTTGTGCAACTTGTTCTTCTAAAGTTTCTAAGTGTAACCAACCTTTGTAACCTTAAGTAAATTATCAATACATCATGTCATCATTGTCTTAATTGATCCTTTTACTTCATTACATAATCATAACTTAACCTTTCCTCTAGGTGTTATTGTTACATCTTATTGACCAAATCATCTTCATCAGTCAACTAAGTGATAGTACTTGAATCTTATAAGAAATTTTCTTACTAGAAAATAACAGGTTTGACATTAGTGACAAAATAATGATTGAAACATAGTCTTCTTTAACAATCTCCCTTTTTCAATAATCTCTTTCAACAATGATCTTTTTAATCAGATCTCAAAAATTTCCCTCATTGGCATTGATGGCAAACCAAACTAATCAACCAAGTCACCTAAATGGTAAAACACTTTGATCAACCAAATTGACTAGGTTAAAATAGTAAGACAATACCAAAAAGAAAACTTGTATTAAAATTTCTCCCTCTATCAGCAACTTCCATCTTCTAATTAGGTTACAAAAATCTTTCTTATAAATCCCTCTAAGTTCCTTCTTCTTTAACTCCCTCTAAGTTCCTTCTTGTAGCTCCCTCTTAGTAGGTAGATTAGGATTTCTCCATGGTTCTCTTTTGATCAGCAATTAACTCCCTCTAAGATTGATATCTTTTTTCGATGATGATCAGATTAACTCTTTCTCCCATAGTGTTCTTCTTGTGATGATGATCAATTTTCAATATTTCTCCCTCTTTGACAGCAATGCCAAAGACATAACATCTTTTCATTTTAAACATGCTAATATAGGCTTTTGTAGTTTCTTTAGTTTCTCCCTCTGTCACCTTACTTGTGACTATTTTGAAGTTTTAGCACTTTGATTACTTCAGGCAACTCCTAAAGTAAGATCCTCTACATCAATTTGTAACATTTGGCAATCAACTTGTTTGATGCAGGGCACTCCTTTTTTACTTAGTTGGCTTTTGATAGGGATATCACCCCTAGTTTACTTGTTAGATATTCATGAGAATCCTTAGGTAATGGTTTTATGAATATATCAATAATTTTCTCCTTTGAGTTAGCATATTCCATCTTCACCTCTTTATCTTGAACTAACTATCTCAACTAATGATACTTGATTGCAATGTGCTTTGTAGTTGTGTGCATTATTGGATTCTTTGATATATTGATAGCACTTGAATTATCCCAATAAAGTACCATTGGTCCTCTGATCTCTTCCTCATTCCTCTGAGTAGCTACTTGATCCATACAATGTTTGTGCAATTTATAGTAGCAAAAACATATTCAGCTTCAACAGTAGATTGTGAATTACAACTTTATTTCTTACTAGTCCATCTAACTAGTCTCTTGCCTAAGAAAAGTGCTCCTCCACTGATGCTTTTTCTGTCATCTATGTTTCTAGCCTAGTTAGCATCAATGTAGACTCTCAAGTCAAAAATTTCATTATTTTTGTAGTATAGACCAAACTCTTTAGTTCCTTTCAAGTATCTCATTATTTTCTTCATAGCCATTAAATGATTCTCCCTTGGATTTTTAGAGAATCTTGCAACTATCCCTACAGATTATGCAATATCAAGTCTTCTATGTACAACATATTTTAGTTTTCCAATCATAGACCTATGCATTGTTTGGTTCACTTCAACAGAATCATCATTCTTTGACAACTTGTGTCTTGTTACCATAGGTGTACTTACTAGTTTGGAATCCTCTAATCCAAAAAATTTCAATATTTTCTAGACATAATTTGACTGGGTCATGTATATACCATGTTTTACCTGATATACTTGCAATCCCACAAAACATTTGATCTCTCCAAACATAGACATTTCAAATTCATGCTTCATCAGATTTTCAAAATCCTTACACAAATCATCTTGACCTCTAAATATTATATCATCAACAAATATTTCAAAAAACAAAATACCATTTCATTTTTCTATTTTCATGCACAAATTGCTATTATCATCAGTCCTTTCAAATCCAATATTCACAAGATACTTATGAAGTCTCTCATACCATGCTCTTGGTGCTTGTTTTAATCCTTAAAGATCCTTATGTAGTCTACATACCATATTCTTATTGTTAATATCAACAAATCCTTATAGTTGTTCTATGCAAACTTCTTCTTCTAATATGCCATTCAGAAATGCAGATTTAACATTCATTTGATAGACTTTGAATCATTTTTATGTAGCATAAGAAATTAGAGTTCTTACTCCTTCCAATCTAGCAACAAGAAAAAATGTATCTCCATAGTCAATTCCTTCTTCTTGTGCATATCCCTTGCAAAATAATCTTTCTTTGTTCCTTTTGACTTCACCATTTTCATCTTTCTTATTTCTAAATACCCACTTGGTACCAATCACATTTTTGTCTTTTGGTCTAGGAACTAGACTCCATGTTTTTTTCATCTCAATTTGTTCAATCTCTTCTTCCATGGCTTTGTACCAATCAACATCTTATAATACATCTTTTACTAATGTGGGCTCCTTCATGCTCAGCAAGCATATTCACTTCTCAATCTAATTCTTGTCATTGGTTTTGCATCTTTATCTCCAATGACTTGAGCAGTAGAATGATGTCTTTTGACATATTTGGACAATCTTGGCTTAGTTCTTGTTTCTTCATTTTGTCTTTCAACTTTAGAATCACTATGTACATATTTGTCAAGTATTTCATCATCTCTTTCATGTATACTAACTTCAAAATTAGAATGTGCATCTACTTCATTATGTAACTCGGCATCTAAATATAGATCGATTCTTGAATGCAACTCGACATTTGTAGGATGTAACTTGTCAGTTACTAAAACTTCTTTTTGATTTGTAACTTGATTTGCAACATCTTATTTAGTAGGTATTCCTTCATAAAAGTATACAAATTTTTTATATTCTTCTGACCTTTTCATAGGTTCATCCTCATGTACTTTTGTATATTCATCAAAGTTTACATTTGCACTTTCCACAATTTTGTTAATGTTAGTATTCAAACACTTATAAGCTTTACTTCTTGTGGAATAGCCAAGGAATATACCTTCTTCACTTTTTGCATCAAGCTTACCATTCCTAACATCTTTAAGAATGTAACATTTGCTTCCAAATACCTTAAAGTACTTTACATTGGGTGAATATCCATACCATAGTTCAAAAAGTGTAAAATGAGTAACTTTCTTGACTTGCACATGGTTCAAGGTATAGACAGTTGTGCTTACAGCTTCTCTCTAGTATTTCAAAGCAACATTCTTCTCCATCATGAGTATTCTAGCATAGTCCATTATAGACATGTTTCTTCTTTTAGCAATTCCATTTTGTGGAGGAGTTATAGGTGCAAATGTCTATCTTTTGATTCCTTTGTCATTATGGAACATCTCAAACTTATTTGATGTGAATTTGCCTCCTTTGTTAGATCTCAAAAATTTTAGATTTTTACTTGTTTCCTTCTCAACTCTTGCTAAGTACCACTTGAACATTTGAAAAGCATCACATTTTTGTTTTAGAAACATGACTTTCATTATTCTAAAATAATCATCAAAAAATAACATTATATATGTCTCTCCCTTGTAGCTTTACACTTTAATTGGTCCACACAAGTCAGTATGAACAATCTCTAGTATTTCTTTAGAGGTATAAGTTTTACTCTTAAAACTTGACTTTGTCATTTTGCCCAATTAACACTGTTTGCACATTGTATTGTTACGTTTCTTTAACTTAGGCATACCTCTAACTTTATTCATGTTACTAAGACTAACCAAGTTATCAAAATTAACATGAAATAACCTTTTGTGCCATAGCCATACATCATCAAATTTTACAACAAGATAGGTAGCATCCTCTATATCAAGATAGAATAGACTACTTCTAGTTTGATCACGCTTTCCGATCAATTTCACATTTGTGTCATATATCTTAGCAATCTTGTTTTCAAATTCAACCTTGCATCCCAAATTGTTCAGTTGTGACATAGTCAATAAATTGTACTTCAATCCTTTAACATAGAAAGTATTTTCACATGAGATCTTATCTATGAATTTGATAGAACCTTTTTCTTTTATCAAACATGGTGCATCATTACCAAATCTTACACTATTTCCATCATAACAATTTTAGGTAATGAACTTACTTTTGTCTCTAGTCATATTATGTGAGCATCCATTATCAATGATCCATCTATCATTTTTGTTCACACAAGTCACAAGTGCAGTTGCCTCATCTTCATCAAATTCATCCTTCATTGCAACATACACCACTTCATCATCATGTTCATTAGAATCATACCCCTCAGCAATGTAGCATTTATTTCCTTTGTCTTTGTAATCCTTTTTGTCTTCATTTCTTTTATCTTTGTATTTATCACTACTTTTGTGATTCTTCTTCTCTAGACATCTAGCAGCAATATGACCAATCTCATTGCAATTGAAGAAAATGATAGGTAACTTACCTTTGAACTTTCCTAAACCTCTATGGAATCTTCTTGCCAGTAGTGCTTCTATTTTTTCAGCATCTTCTTCTTCTATATCACTATCACTAGACACGTATTTTTTCTTTCTCTTTTTCTTCTACTTCTTCTCAACAGAATCCTTCAATAACAACTTAGCCTTGAAAGTAGATTCAAGACTCTTTGATTCGTATTTATCATAGTTAGATAGCTCAAAAGTAGTGAGTCTACCTACCAGACCTTCAAGGGTTAAATTATTTCTTGGAATACATCTCAATTCTTGAATTGTAGAAACTCTAATAGCATAAATAAGAAATAGTGCTCTCAAGACTTTGCTTAACATAGTATCATCATCTATCTAACTAGTATCTCCTTTTATCATACTAACAACTTCTTCAATCCTAGCAACATATTGAGAAATATTCTCACCTTCTTCCATTCTTATATCATCAAACTTACCTCTGAGACTCTCAGATTTGGCTCTTTGAACATTTTTGTCTCCTCCATAGATAGTGTGTAGAGCATCCCACATTTTATTTGCATTATCATAGCCTTTGATATCATCAAATTTGGTATAGCTTAGGGTAGAGATAATCTCCAACATTGTCTGATTGTGTTCTTTCTTCTTTTTCATGTCTTTGGTAGTTAGGGTTCTAGTTGGATCAACGTGCTCTACTGCAATGGTAGATTGTGCATGGTCTCCAAGTCCTCCAATTTGTAGCTTCATCAAAATTTTCAATGTAATTAAATTATCTCTATTAAGCTTGGGTACATCTCTTTTTGACATCTTGATCTTTGTGCTTCTGGTACCTTCAAACCAGTCCTCTTGAGTAGATGAGTATGATACCAATTGTTGGAATTCTTTAGAATAATTGAGAGGTGGGGTGAATCAATTATTCAAGGTCCAAATGTACAAATACAAATTTTCACAGCTTAGTGAACCCATAAAACATTCATATCTATGCATGCATCCATAAGATTATGTAATCACTAAAAACTTGTACCTTACTGTCAAATCAACTTGCACAAATGTAAAGCATGAAACATAACAAATTCATTAACACACTTGATATAATGATTTGCATGGAAACCCAATTTGGGAAAACCACCAATAGCATGCTACTCTTTTCACTCTTCTGAAGTGATGCCCTATGAAAGGTCAACCCAGTTAAAGGTTACAATACACACTATTAGGTGTGACCCGATTAAAGGATTTCAATAACCCTATTAAGAGTGACCTTGTTAGAGGACTTTAGGTCATTCACTTGGAATGCCACCCAGTTAAAGGATTTTCAAATGACTATTAGGTCAACCTTAATCCAAAGGATTTACCCTAGACTAATACAAATGTTAGAGAGTAACAATAGAGCTTTGATTGGATACAACTAACAACTTTTCTTGTAGATTGCAAATCTCTATTCAGTCCTCATTTCTACTTGGCCTTTATACTTTATAGCTCCAATAGCTTGTTCACCCTTCAAGCATTGATCTCCTTGAGCCTTCTTTCTTAGCATGCCATTGTAGACTCTTCTCTTAGGTCACTTCATGAATCAAAACCTTGTCTCTCTTAGGTTCTTGCACATGACTCTCTCTGCTCTCTTTGCTTCATGACCAAACATTCCTATAAATGGGAAATTAATATAGTTTGCCACTTTATTTTCTATTGTCCATCTTAGGGTTCAGATAGATTAGGTAGGATACAATCTATCTACCCCATAGTCCATCTTTCTTCTAGAGATTTCTTCTAGAATCCATTTGAATTCAAGTAAAAATGGTTTACCTCAAATTCTTTGCCACTAGCTCATCATCCTTGTCTTTCTCCTAGTTCACAAAATTCAAGAAAACAAACTTGTTAGTTCTGATTTAGTGAATCTTTGATCTTTTAAATAATGCAGTAGCTTAGCATTATCAACCTTCTAATGCTTGGCACATACTACATTGCTTGGCATCAACTGTGTAATCACTGAACATCAACTAAAGTTTATTGATGCTTGGAATCAACTAAAATTTACTTGGCATCCACTATAATTTTCTTTTACTTGACTCCAAATAACTTTTTGCTTATCTTGCACTAAGTTTTTTTGACACCTGCTAACCACTCGGTCAAGCTTGGTAGACAAACTTTGTGCAACTTATTCTTCTAAATTTTCTAAGTGTAACTAGTCTTTGTAACCTTAAGTAGATTGTCAATACATCATGTCATCATTTTCTTAACTGATCCTTGTACTTCATAATATAATCATAACTCAACCTTTCCTCTAGGTTTTATTGTTACATCTTATTGATCAAATCCTCTTCATCAATCAACTAAGTGATAGTACTTGAATTTTATAAGCAATTGTCTTACCAGAAAATAACAAGTTTGACATCAATGAAAAAAAAATGATTGAAACACATAATCTTCTTCAACAATCTCCCTTTTTCAATAATCTCTTCCAGCAATGATCTTTTCAACCAAACCTATACATCAAATACATAAAGGTCAAGATGACAATGCATTTATATTCCCTAGGTTTAATGTAGTGAGATTCCACATGTATTAAGGCATAGATTCCAGGATAACCCTTGAGTGTGGTCTTGTACAAATAGACAAGGATGATAGGTTGTAAATCCTAAATGTCAAGTGGGACAAGCAAGACACTCAAGACACCTAAAACTAACAAAATATACCCATAGGAAGAAAGCATTCCCCATGCCTCCATTCTTCTAGTCCATGACATCCTTGAGAGAATATTAGGGAGGGAACACTCAAAAAAGAAATCATCATAGACTTCAAACAAAAAGAAATAAATCCAACAAGCTTCAACTTGTGTGTGTGTGTGTGTGTGTGTGTGTGTGTGTGTGTGTGTGTGTGTGTGTGTGTGTGTGTGTGTGTGTGTGTGTTTGTAAGTCAAATAATTCTCCCTTTAGGACTTAACTCTGCCAATGAGAAATATTACAATGTCTTGGGCTATAGATAAATTATCTAACAAGTATTGAGAAATACTTTATGTCAAGAGGAAGTGTTGAAAAAAATTATTGAGAAAGTTGCCAAAGAAACACCTACATGATAAAGACACCCTAATATGCACAAGAAGTTTGTGCTCCTAGACCTAGAAAAGAGTCAATTCCAAGCTAGGAAAGGTAAAGCAAGATGAGGTGAATGGTTAAGAGTACAAAGAGAAATGTTGACAAACATAAGTGCAAGGGTCTCAAGTAGTGATTATTTCTAGGTTTTTACCACTAAGTGAGAATATTATTTTTTAGGACTTTTATGATTTTTTTATATTTTTAAGATATTTAATATTTTCTGGTGACACATCAAAAACATGTATTGCTAGGTTTTAACTAAGATCATCATTTTTATGACATTTTCTTCTTTTTAGGATTTTTTCAGCATCATATATGATTTTTTTGTGGGGATCTTTTTACGATCATAAGATATGTACAAGCGTTGAGCAACAAAATCACTAAGAATATAACCTATTGAGGTGAAGTATGTTAATGGGATCAGTGAGTTATTCTCCCTCATTTGTAGATATTTGATAAGCACTGAATCCAACTGTAGTAGTATGTATGTAGGTACCTGGTCAATTAGGTTTGAACTTGCCATTTTGTTCTCTATTTTGCTGATTTTTTGGATTTTCTCTAAGGACAAGATCACCAATTTGGAATTCTCTAGGATGAACTTTCTCACTGTATTTTGTAAACATGCATTTTTGGTAAGCCCTCATATGATCAAAATTATCTTTGTTTCATTCATCTACGACCTCAAGTTCATGTATCTTCATAGCCCTATAATCTTCATCAATGATTATCCCTTTTAGAGAGACTTGCAAGGAAGAAATCTTAACCTCAAATGGAAGAACAACCTTAGAATCATAAACTAGGGAAAAAATTGTAGCTCTAGTAGGCATGTCTATGCTAGTTCTATATACCCAAACCATGAGATTAATCTGTACATGGCTATCTCTCCTTGACTTATGCACAATTCTATGTAGTATTTTCAATAATTTTTTGTTTGAAGTTTCGGCTTGGCCATTCCCTTAGGGTAGTAGATAGAGGACCAATGTTGTTTAATTTTAAACATCTTGCATATTTGTCTAAGGTCCTTATTTTTGGATTTTCTTCCATTTTTAGTGAGTATAGAGAGGGGATGTCATATCCAAAAATGATATGATTCAATATGATCAAAGAAACATGCTTTCCTTTAGCAACAAAAATTGGGACAACCTCAACCCACTTAGTGAAGTATTCTATAGCTATTATAATAAACTCATGTCCACTTAAAGAGCTAATTTATATTGTTTCCACGAGATCAATGGCCCACTACTGAAAAGGCCATTATGCGATAGATGGGATAAATTCACATATGGGGGCATGAATTAACTTAACATGTAGCTGACACTTTTTGCAAGAATTTGCATAATGTACAATATTTTCTTTCATAGTCTTCCAATAGTAACCAACCCTAAGAATTTTTTAGAAAGTAGGTCATTCGAGTGAGACCCACAAATGCCATCATGGACTGTAGCTAATGCTCGTTCATACTTATCTATCTCTAAGCACCTAAGGGGTGCTACATCTAGAACCTTCCTATACAAGTCACTAGAGACAAGGGTATAATAGGAAGCATTATGAATGAGGTTGTTAAGGATAATTTGATCACAAATATAGGAGTAGATGGTAGCATAACAAGAAGAATCATGACCAATGATAGTAGAAATGACTAGTTCATCAGAGAAATCATAGGTAGGGTAACATAGTCCTTCCATAAGGATTCCAAATCAAGATTCAGCTCTTGTAGTTGTAAGATGGATGTTGAAGTAGCCATAGCATCTGTAGCCTTATTTTTCAACCCTATGAATTTTTTGAAAAGTGACAATAATGAAATAGTTTCGTAGAGCATATTCTAGTTTCTTGTATAGAATCAACTTGTCATCCTTAATTTAATAGTAATTTTTAATCTAACTTATGAAAATTTTAGAGTCTCCATAAATATTTAGCTTAGTTACCCTCCATTCAATAACCAATTTTATACCATTTGTGAGAGCCTTGTATTCTGCTATTTATTTGTGCATGGGAACAAGAGCTTGTAAGACTTCAGAATGGTATATCCATGAGGTGTAATGATTAGAATATTAGCACCAACACCATTTTGAGTATGATATCCATCAAAGAACATTTTCCAAGTCCTTTATGCGACATACATAATTGATGAATCTGGGAACTCTATTTGTAGAGGGACATTATCTTTGACTGGGAAATCATCGAGTTGGTCTGCAATAGCTTATCCTTTGATGACCTTATGTTCAACATATTGAATGTCAAATTTGGATAGAATCATCATCCATTTAGTGAGGCTACTTGTAAGTGCATCTTTACTTAAAAGGTACTTAAGAAGATCATTTTTTGCAACCAAATGTATAGTAAAAACCACCTTTACAATGCTAGAAATGTCCTTAAGTACCCAAATTAGGTTTAGGGTTATGTAAACATTCTATAATATGTCATTTTACATCCACTACCAAAATAGAAGGTTCTAGAAAACACGTCAAAAGTCAATGTAAAATTAGAATAATCTAGAAATGGTAATCCAACTTTTGAGAGGCATAACTTTTGATTTGAGACTCTGATTGATGAACTATTTACTATTCCAAAAAGTGCTCCAAGTAATCTATATCCCTATGGACCAGCTTTACTTGTCCCCCATTTTTTGGGCCCATATGAGGTCATTTAGTGCAATATCTTTCAAACTGTAAAGCCATTTGACCTGATTCTTTTTCAGGAGTGCTTTAAATTACAAGTATAATCATCCCTCCAACTTACACCCTCTAAATCATTATAATTATGGCTCAATTAAAAAATAACCTATTTTTTGCATTGGCATGTATACTAAGGTACTCAAAAACTATAACCCAGAAAACCAATAATGGAACTATGAGAGTTGGAATCTTTATTTGACCCAAATGGGTATCTAGAAATGAAAACACATTAAATAGAACTAACATTAAGCATATTTTTGGGTAATGTAGGATTGACCTTACACCACTAGATGTTCTTGCATCAAACACCCAGGGTAGATTTAAAAGTGACCTTGTTGCTTTATAGCTAGTAGAGGAAAACCTAAATGGGCAACCTTCATTGCGGATATCCAAGTTGAATCTTTTATTGGTCATCCTTTCCACTTCACCAGGTATTCTTCATACTACCTATTTTTGGTACTCTAGCCCACACTACTATCTAGAATTTCTTCAATCTCTTCCTTCTTAGAAGTAGGAGTTGGGCATGGCTCCAAAATCAACTCCTCATATACACCATCATCATGATATTTTGTTAAGTCTACAATATTGAAAATAGGATAAATGTGAATCCCATTTGGCAACTCCACCTCATATGCATTCCTTGAATCATGTTTCTTCAAAATTTTGTAGGGACCAAATTTTTTCATCTTCAGCTTGTTGTAGCTACCCACTATAAATTTTTCCTTCCTCAAATATACCATAACCTAATCTCCAACTTTAAACTCCATAACTCTCATCTTTTGATCTGCCCTAGCCTTATACTATAGGTTCATCTTGGTAATATGTGCTTGCACCTCCTCATGTAGGTTCTTGACATGTTCAGAAAAGTCTTCTGCCTTAGCATTTTTCCTCTCCCTTCCTCCATCTTCCTCAACTATAGTGCAGTCCTTAGACTACTCCCATACACAATTTGGAATGGTGATCTACCAATACTCCTATTCACAAAATTATTGTAAACAAATTTTTCTTGTAGTAGAATCAAATCCCATCCCTTCAGCTTATCTCCTACAAAACACCTCATAAAATTGATAGACTTTTATTTAATACTTCTGTTTGTCCATCAATCTATGGATGATGTGTAGAACTAAACTTCAATTTTTTCTTCAACATAATTCAAAAAGCCCTCCAAAAATTTAGCATCTCTATCAGAAACAATGCTTTTTGGGAGACCATGTAGCCTCGCCACCCCTTTAAAAAATAAATATGAAATATGCACTATGTCATGAGTCTTGTGGCATGGAATGAAATGTGTCATCTTGGAGAACCTATCAACCACCAAAAATACTAAGTTATTACCCCTTTGTGTCCTTGGAAATTCAAGAACAAAATTCATACTTATGTCCTCCTAAGGCTTCAATGGAAGAGGAAATGGCTGATAGAGTCTAGTATTGTGACTAAATCCTTTGTTTGTTTGACATACTTGACAACTCTACACAAACTTCTTCACATCATGTAGCAATTGATGCCAAAAATAATGTTGTCTAATAATGGAAATGGTCTTATCTCAACCAAAGTGTCCTGCCATCCCTCCATTGTGCTTCTCCTTTATCAAGTTTTCCCTCATGGAATTCCTTGGAATACACAATTTTCTTCCCTTGAACAACATGCCATCCTAAATTATATAATCTAGCCATCTAGTCCTATCTAGAGTAATAGGTTCTTTACAAGCCCTCCAAACCTCTACAAAGTCAAGATCCTTAGGGTATAGATTCTTGAGTTCATCAAACCCTACCACTTCAACCTACATTATTGTTAGCAACAATTGTCTCCTACTTAATGAATTTGCAATCTTATTAGACCTTCCACTTCTATTTTTCAATAGAAATGTATAGCTTTTCATGAACTCTACCCATTTCAAATATCTTTGATTCAATTTACCTTGGCTATTTAGGTACTACAATTCCTAGTGATCAGTATGCAAGACAAATTATTTTGGAACCAAATAATCTCTCCATTTCTTTAAGGCTTGAACTATTGCATAGAACTTGTGATCATAAATAGAATACTTATTATTTGCATCATTCAATTCTTTAGTAAAATAGGCAATAGATTTACATTATTGGCTCAATAAAGCCCCAATAGTATTGCCACTAGCATCACAATCCACCTTTTACACTTTTTTGAAATCAAGAAGTTCCAATACAATTTTCTCTATCACCTTCTTCAAAAATTCAAAACTCCTTGCAGCTCTTGTAGTCTACTTGAACTATTTGCTATCCCCCCTCATTGTTTTAGTTAGGGGTGCACATATACTATTGAAATTCCTAATGAACTTCCTATAAAAACTAGCCAGACCATGGAATGACCTCACTTGAATGGTAGACCTTGGAGTAGGCCATTCCAAGATGACCTTCACCTTCTCTGGGTCCATTTTGAGACCCTTAACTAATACAACAAACCCCAAATAGACTAACTCCCTTTTGACAAAGCTACACTTCTTCAAATTAATCAAAAATTTCTCTTCCCTCAACCTTTCAAGGACACTATGAATGTGCAATAAATGTTCATCCAAAGACTTATTGAAAATCAAAATATCATCCAAATAGACAATAAAAAATTTTTCAAAAAAAATCCTTTAGTACCTCATTCAAGAGCCGCATAAAGGTACTTGGCACATTGGTCAGTCCAAAGGGCATGAAAAACCACTCATATAGACCCTCCTTGGTCTTGAATGTAGTCTTCCACTAATCTCCCTCTTTTATCCATATCTAGTGATAGCCACTCTTGATATCTATGTTGTGAAGTATTGATCTCCACTCAAACAGTCCATAAGATCATCCATTCTTGGAAAAGTAAACTGATACTTGATGGCTATTCTATTTATAGCTCAAGAGTCTATACACATTCTCCACTCTCCGTCCTCCTTTGGTGCCAGTACTGTAGGTACTACACATGGACTTGAGCTCTCTCAAATTAAACCTTTACTCAATAGCTCTTGAACTTGTTTGTTTAGCCCCTCAGTCTCATTATGAGTCATCCTATGAGCAACCTTGTTAGACAAAGTAACTCCAAGGACTAAATCTATTTGATGACTAATTTGCCTTACTAGCAGTAACCCTTTTGGAACATTATCAGAGATGACATCTCCATACTCACTCAATAAACCTAAAACTTCAAGTGGAATTTCACTATTTCCTCCCTTATATTTTCTAGGAATTAAAGCATAACACATATGTTGATGTTTCATGCCATCCAAAAAATTTCTTCCATCAACAATCCATACCCTAGCACTTGTGCATACCTTTTCACCATCCTTTATCAAGGGCTTCAATATGTAGAAATCTCCATCCTTTGTTAGAGAGTATGTATTTGCATGACCATCATGTATAGCATGCCTATCAAACTTCCACAACCTTCCCAACAATAAATGGTAGGCATCCATTAGAATGATATCAGAGAGAGCCTCATCATGGTAACTCCCAATCTTGAACTTTACCAAACATTTCTCACTAACCAAGAACTTATGATCATCCTACACCCAAGTAATTTGATAGGGTTAGAGATGTTTATCCCTCTTGATCTTTATCTTTGAGACCATCTCCTCTGACACCAAGTTGTTAGTGCTTCTACCATCAACAATCACATCATAACATTTACCCTCGCACTTGCACCTAGTACAAAACAAACTCCTCCTTTGTCTAGGTTCAATATTAGCACTTAGTAAGACCCTTTCATTAACTATAACCTCTCCTCTTTTTGCATCCTCTACATGTGGTGACTATGCATCATCATCTACATGAGCAACCCTTTCTTGACCATCAACTCTCCTATTTATCCTTCTTTGGCGATGAGGGCATTTGAAGGAATGATGACCTTCTTCATTGTAATGAAAATAGGTACCATGGAAGCCACCTCTTCCCAAACCTTGTCCACATCCTCTACTTCTTCCTCTCTATTCTCCAAATATTTCATCACGAAAGTAGTTGAAACCCTTGTTCCTTTGGTTTCAGCTAGTGCCCACATCTTCATTTTTCTTCTAGTTCTCATTTCAGCCTCCAAATGACCTGTCACCACCCCTTCCTCCTTGATTGCACCCTCTTTTCTTTCCATCAAACTTTTTGTTTAGATTCTTCTCAACTTGTAAGGAAAACTAGTATGCCTCTTCAATGCTAGCCATTCTAACCAGACTTAACTCCTCCTAAATGTTAGGTCTTAACCCACTAAGGTAATGGGCAACCTTCTCCTTGTTTGCTTCTACATGTCCTGCCCTAATAAGGACTTGGTAAAATTCCTCTATGTATTCCTAGATAGATTTTCCTACTTACTTTAACCCTTGGATCTTCTTGAACAAATCAAGCTCATAATCAACAAGAATGAACTGCTTCTTTATTTTGTCCACCATGCGATCCTATCTTGTGATTTTCTCCTTTCCTCTTCTATTTATTTCCAACTGAATCTCTTGCCGCCAAATTTTGACATGGTCTTTCATTTTGGCCTTCACAAATATAACCCTATTAGGGTCCTCGATATCCTCATAGTCAAAATATTCCTCCAGCTCATTGATCTAGTCGATCAACTCATTCAGGTTTAGATTTCCTGAAAACATGTCGATGTCAATTTTAGGTCTTTTTCCAAGCTTGGAAATGACCCTAAAAATTTTCTCCTCTACTAGCTTAGGACTTCTCTATCTCCTTACCCTTCTTGTCCAATATTTCCTTCTTCTTCATTTTCTTCCTCACTTTCGTCACCTACAGCAACATTCATCCCTCTACAGATCTCCTCCTACAATGCTTGGACTTGTCTCTAGAGGGATCTAACCTCAGGAGTAACAACTATGACCCTTCCACCATACTCCCTTTATGGAGGCATCTTCTTGTATCAAAACCAACAACCACACAGTCCTGGTGCAAATAGCTCATAGTTGATGCTCTGTCTATACACTTAGGAAAACCTACTTGGATACCATTTGATGAGGGCACAATCCAAGACCAAAATGAACACAATAGGAAAAGGGGAATATTACTATTAGAAGTGATCTACTATTACATTTAATACAATGAAAATAGACCCAAAGATGTGCCCTATGGGCTTACAATGTGCTCTGATTCTAGAAAAAAATGCTCCTCATAGTACCCTCTCCCAAACTCCACCAAAAACTGTCTTTACAATGCCAAAAATGTGTCCTTAAGTACCCAACTTAGGTTTAGGGTTAGGAATACATTCTAGAATATGCCATTTGAAATCCACCACCAGAATAACAGGTTCTAGAAAATATGTCAGAACTCGGTGTAAACTTAGAAGAATCCAAAAATGGTAGTCCAACTTCCTAGAGGCATAACTTTTGATCTAGGACTCTAATTGATGAACCGTTTACAATTCTAGAAAGCTCCCCAAGCGCTCTATAGCCCTATGGATAATATTTTCTTGGTCTCCATTTTTGGGCCTGTACAAGGCCATTTAGTGCCTCAAATTTGACTTTGAAGTGCTCTTAGGAGGTCTCTAGATGACTTAAAACTGCAATAACATTCAAACTGTAAAGCCTTTTGACCTTATTCTTTTTCTGGAGTGCTTTAAATTAAAATTAAAATTAAAATAATCCCTCCAACTTACACCCTATAATTCATTGTAATTATGGCTCAATTACAAAATAACCTATTTTCTACATTGGCATGTATCCCAAGGTGCTCAAAAACTCTAACCTAGAAAACCAATATTGGAACTATGAGAGTTGGAATCTTTATTTGACCCAAATGGGTATCTATAAATGAAAACACATTAAACAAAAACTAACATTAAGGATATTTTTGGGTGGTATAGGATTGTTTTTATACTACTAGATGCTCCTGCATCAACCTTAGACATTTACATAACTTTGTGTAGGATTTTTGGTGAAGATGAACAAGATTTTATGCCAATATAGTTCATGTATATGATGACACAAATCTCTTCTTTTGGTGTGGATATTATTTTTGATTTTGCATCCTATTTAGCAAAAGAAATCCACATAGGTCTAATTGGAATTGCAAAGGGAAAAATTGAGAAAACTTTTGGCCACTATTCTTTATTGGGGCATATGGTTTTATATAAGGGAGTTACTTTCTTTGAAAAAGAAATGGTGTTGAATTGAGAATATGAGAAAGAAGCTTTGCCAGTGTAATTATGGAGTGCAAATATGATCTAGGATGCAGAGAAGGCTAGTTTTGTGAGATTCGATAGATATTTTGCATCAAGGTTGAGGAGCTTATTGTTAAAGGATAATCCTAGGATACCTAAAGCATAGCTAGACTTCATTAGACCTACGGATAACTTTACTGGTCTAAAATTTTCCCATAATTGGGCAGATATCACACCATACCCTATATCAATAGTATTCAGAGTTTACGAATTCCAAGGAACTCCACATGTACTCCCCTACCAAGTACCTCTTAAGATGGGAATAGCTAAAATGTTGTGGAAGATAGATGGATTGGAGGAAGCACAACTAATTGGTCGATCTAGGAGATCAATTTTCCCATCTTGCATAGTTGCTCACCAGTTCATAATCACAAAAGGTGGTTGGTTATTTTTGTAGAAATTTTTAAACCCATACAAAATGGTTGTCTCTCATGATCATTTTAATGATAGTGAAGTATTTTTTGATATTTTTAAATAGAGGGCTAAGACTGGTGCCAAGAGACATCAACCCTACTTCCCTAAAGATATAATAATAAATGATTTTTCTCTCCAGGACCAACAGATCAAGAAGGAGAAGTGGAGAGTTTATTCCACGGTTCTAGAATTTATTAATTATTTTGATAAAGATTATAAGCCTTTGAAAGATACAAAGATAGAGGCAAAAAAGATAAATAAATTGATGATTACTTTTCCTAAGATTGTGGAGGCCATGGATGACAAAAAGACATTTTTTAATAAATTCTTATCCTAACAAGGCCCAAGAAATAATGAAAAATTTATCTTTTACCCCTGTAGTAGGATCAGGTTAGTTGGTATTGTTTTGGAAGAGAGGCCTAAAGCTCCAAAGGCCAAGAGACAAAAGATAGAAGAAAAATAGGTATCCCAAATAGAGGAATGCTCACCCTCTCAATCCCCATTGCACATAGGAGATGAATAGATCACTAAGGAGAAAATGGAGCAATTAGGATCCCAAGGGGGAGTTTTGATCATTGTTTCAGAATTAGAAGAAGGAAATCGTCAATAGCCTCCCATGCCTAGCCTTGAGTTAATTGTTGTTGATTATAGAGGAAGGGAATTGGACCATGTGGTAGAACAAGCTAGTCATGAATTTATTTTTTATGACAACTTTGTCAAATCAAGAGCTTTCTACTAGTTTGAATGGAGGACTAATATTGAATAATTTGAGGAGAGGTACAATAATAGGAAGGCAGAGCCACTAGAAATGGAAGAGGTGGCTCTATAACATTATATAAAAGAGGAAATGATGCAAGAGTTTAAGAACTTGACCCCTAAAGAAGGGAGAAAAATCATAAGATCATTTGGCGTTCTATTCTTTCCAAATTAGGACATTGTAGATGCAATGGTTTTGAGGTCAAGAAGTTGAATGCAGATGAAAAGGTGAAAAAAGAGCTGAAAGGTGCAAAATTCAATGATGATCATGCTACCTTAGTCATTTGGTCTATGAGAAAAGGATCAAGAGCTAGTTCCTCCCAGCCTAATGATATTGCTTTGATTGGAAACCTAATTGCAAAAAGGGTAGAGGACACTCCAAATGAAGAGGCCACAGAGCTAAATGTTGGAATAGCCAACCTCACCCTAGCCATAGCCTCGAGGGAGAAAAAGGATAGATCACAATTGCAAGAAAAATATGAACAAGTTTTGATAGCTTATAATAAAGAAATGTAGAAGAGGATAGAACTTGAGAATAAGATGATGGGGCACCAAGGACAGTCTAGTAGACCTAAAATTACTTATCCTCATCCTCTAGTTGAGCCTTTTAAATCAACACCTCTAATAGAAATACCAGACACACCACAAAGACCTCAATGTTATACTGCGGAGGATTTTGAAGAAGAAAAGAGCAAACTCTGGGCATTGCATGTGGAACTAGATATCCAATATGAGGATAGGTTGAGGAAAGAAATTATATATTTGGTTGTTAAAATTGGTTGGCCAACCTTCTATGAACAATTGAAAAAATTAATAAACATATGGAATTAGTGGAAAAGAAATTAGGATGCTCTAAAGCCAATTGTCAATAAATGGAATAATAGGGATAAAGATGTCACTCTTATATGTTTTTCAATCATCAATTTATCTTGTCAATAAATAGAAAAGATGTTTGACTTGACAAATGATCTCTCCGAGTTTGATAATAAGAGAATTACATTACAAAGGAGAATCATAAATTATCTTGCTAAATATAAGAGTAGAAAATTTGAACTCTTCCCCCATGCCCTAAATAAAAAGGATAAATTAAAAGATAAAGAGGAATGGGCCCAAGAATTGGACAACCAATTATGCCTTAGGATGAATAGGGTCATAAACGAAAGGGGAAATGCATGGTAGGAAAATAAAACTAAAGAAGTTGTTAAAGTGCAAATATTTTATGATTCTTTGAGAGAAGAGTTTATTGAAATAGAAAAAATAGGAGAATATGTATTGGAGAAATAGCATGAGATTATGAGTTTCATTGGCCAGATGACACGCTTTCTGGAAAGTGTATGGAAGATTTTGTACATGCAAAATAGTTAGAACTTGGTGAAGTTGATGATGATGAAATGGAACAAGATGAGTTGCAAGTAACTAATGTCTTAGTAAAAGAGGAACAAGACAAAGTTAAATGACCAATTTTAGTCACAAGCATAGAGGCCCAAACTGATGACTTGACAATAGAACAATCAAGTGTGAATATCAGTTTATCAGTACAAGATGACATGGATGGAGAACCTTGAGTTCAGCTTAGTTTTCATTTATTAGAATAGAGTCCATCACAAGAAAGTCCAATGGCCACATGCTCTAAGGAATGATTATTATGACATAGCTAATCACAAATTCCTTAATAAAGAATACAACAAAAGTTGTCCCACAAGAGAATATTCATGATGTAAATCATTCTGTTGCACCAGTTTTAGTCTTTTATGATAGTAACTTTTGTAAATTTATTTCTTTCTTAAGGACAACTATCAGTAATCTCTAGGCCTAAATATTTGAATCTAACACTATATAAGTGAGATTCCAAGGCTAGAGAAAGGGTTCAAACTATTGTACAAATTTTATTTTTGCTAGTTTTATTCAGTCTAGTTTCCTTGATGCCAATTTTGTGATGTATTTTCTCTGCAAATATGAGAATAAATTGAGTTTCTAGGATCATGGTGTCTTGTCCTGAGTTTTTTTTAGTATTATTCCAATGTTATATAATTTTCAAAGAGTATTAATACAAAGATGAACTATCACCATATTTAATTTCTCTGAATCTTGTCTCCATTTTTATTGACTAGTTATTTTGAAATGTATGGACAAATTCTTTCTCAATTGAATGTAGCTAGGACAGGTTGTGTATCAGTTCACTATTACTTTTAATTCAATGAATTAAGTAAATGCTTCAATGGTATGATAGGATTTCCAAGCAATAAGAAGGATATGCATAAGAATAAATTTCAGGGAAGATTGTTGATAAAATTGATTATAATGCAATCAATTAGGTCAAAATAGTTGGATAGACTCTGAATCCAAATGGATGAGGCATTGGTCGATTATTTTAGTTAGCATATGAAGATGTTATGGATAAGCATCAAGAAAAATCTTGCAATCAAAATCAATTTTACTTTAAATGTATGAAGAGTATCACAACCGGTCAATACTTGTTTGCATTTAATCTATGTGTTTTAGTTAGCTACTGTTACTCATAACTACTTGTAAATCTAAGAAGAATTATGACCAATCTGTTGTAGGGGATGAATAGT
This sequence comes from Cupressus sempervirens, assembly GCA_028749045.1. Taxonomy (NCBI): domain Eukaryota; kingdom Viridiplantae; phylum Streptophyta; class Pinopsida; order Cupressales; family Cupressaceae; genus Cupressus; species Cupressus sempervirens. The sequence goes on along the minus strand of CM053787.1, from coordinate 429,604,213 downwards.
GTAATATAATTTCATTAAATTAATTAAGTGTGAAGATAATATTAAGTTTGAATCATTTTATTCCTCAGGTGCACCCACCTTGGTTTTGTAGAGCCAAAAGAGTAGAAAATCTTTATGATTTTGTTGAAGTTGGGTCTAGATCTAAAGATCATTTAGCTGAGCATAGGAAATAGCTAATCCTTAGGTTATTTTGATCTTCACCATCTTTGTACTAGGTATTTTGTTACTTGGTAGTTTGAAACACCAACATTCTTGTCATGTTTTTACAATCTATATTTTAAAAGACAATATATTGAATATATATATATATATGTATGTATGTATGTATGTATGTATGTATGTATGTATGTATGTGTATGTGTATGTGTATGTGTATGTGTATGTGTATGTGTATGTGTATGTGTATGTGTATGTGTATGTGTATGTGTATGTATGTATGTATGTATGTATGTATGTATGTATGTATGTATGATTATTTTTTAGGTGTTGATTATTTCCATATGCATATTCCACGAGGTTGGCCAGCAATCCAAGATTGTTGACTGCAGGATCAGCAACAAGGAGCATGCAAACATCCACACCTATTGTAACTAGAGCGGTAAATCATTATTTTTCTACATTTTTTTATGTGTGAAATATGATTTGATTTGTACTTTCTTGTTCATTTGAGTATTGTATGACATTGATTAACTTTGTGTAGGGATAGGAACACCTTCTCAAGTACTGATGATAATTTATGAGCCTTTCTTGAAGCAGCCCATGTTACCTATACTAGATCATCAGAGGCATCATTGTTGATGGCTGAGAAAGATATGATTCCCTTAAAATTACCTAAACTTCCAGGTACTTTAAAATTGTAACTATTTAGAGTGTAATTGTAGTTTACTTATTCATAACTTATTTTTGACTAATGATCTTGAGATGATTTTACAAGAAAGGATATTTTTTATGAAACTTTTTATGATTTAACATTGAAGATATTTGGGCCCGCATTTCATAAAAAGTACATAACTTGATATAATTGGTTGCTACATTTTTCCATTCATCCATTTGTTGTAATATATTCAATGTACATAGCTTGAACTAATTTTTTATCTAACAATTTTGTTTTTTGTTAAAAGGTGGAATGAGCAAGGCCCTTAATTAAAAGATCAGCTCATAAAAACTATGAAGGAGTTCTTTTGTCAAAATATTTTGAATAGGGCCCAAATTCTAAAATAATCTTGCAAACATCTAAAGACTATGAGAGAGGGCTCTAAAAACCAAACCCAAAGTACGAGCATCCTCCTATGGTGCCACAACTGGAGTGAAATGAAATCATTGAAATTGTAAAAGATATGAGACTAAGAGATAAAGGAATTAACCCACCACCTGAAAAAAATAGGTATATGGTAGTATTAATATAATTATGCACAAATTAGTGATCTCTAATTATTCATTAAACTACTTGACTTGATTACAATAACTATAATCATATATCTAACATGTATAATATTCTATGTTAGATATTTCCCTTTAAAATGTTGAGAAAATGTGTCTCAACCTTGCAATCTTTTTTTTGGAAAATTCCAAAATTTTCTTGTGGAATTTTTCCACTTGTTTATATCTTGGGAAAGAGTGTATAAAATACCAAAAGGTGCCCTGTCCATAGTAGAATATAGAAGGGCCATTTTTAGAGCATAGTTAGCTTGTTTTATGACTTTTATGGGGTCTAAACTAAGAGACAAAATTATGGATGAGATTATTATTTTAACTTGGTTGTTTTTCCATCTTAGAAATGTAAATGTCAAAAATGGGTAACATGTGGCACGGTAGTTTTTCTCATGGTTTTGTAAAACCAAAAATGGCTTCCAAGTTGTAAAATCACTATAAATGGAGGGTTGAGGGAGGTGTTTGTGTAATTGAGTTCAGTTTACAAGACTGGGTGCTAGAAGAAGTCTCTTTGAGTTTGAGTTGTGGTGATGTGCTCCTGTAAGAACTTGCATTGCAAGTGTATTGTAATCATCTTGGTTTGATAATACATTGTGTAGGTTTTTTTCCTAGAAGGGTTTCCCCATGGTAATCATTGTGTTATGTGTTCATTGTTATTATGCATTTCTTGAGATCTTTGTGATATTTAAGTTGAAATTTGCATAACCATCCTCTCAAGATTAGCGTAGGAAGCATTTATGCACACCTTTTCTTCCTTACAAGTGTTATCAGAGCTTGGTCAGTTATGGTTCTATTTGTTAGGTACATGGTTTTTTGTGCTAATCAAAGTTTGAGTGGGAGCTTGTGCAAAGGTTTCATTTTTGTGTTGCAAGATTACAAAGATGGCAAGCATATTAGGGAGGATTGATATAAAGAATTTTTCTAACACAAACTTTGAGATGTGGAAGTAAAAGATGGAGGATCTATTAAATGATCAGGAACTATGGGATGTGCTTGACGAGAAAAAGTTGAGGCCCTCAGATCTAAATTTAGCCACATAGTATGATGTGACAAACAAAAAAGCTAAAGGTCTCATTAGATTGTGTCTTGCAGATTGAATTCTAATTAATTTCCATGAAGAACGTATCGTGAAGAAGCTTTCGAAGAAGCTAAGTAAGATATATCAAGTGAAATCACTTGTAAACAAGATTTTCACGAGGAAGAAGTTGTATTCCTTGAAAATGGAAAAAAGTGGACAAATTTTTGAGCATCTAGAAAGCTTTAATATGTTGGTGACTCAGTTTACCTCTGTTGGGCTACCAATGGATGAAGAAGAAAGGTGTCAAATCTTGATATGTTCATTGCTAGGCTCATGGGATAGCCTTGTCATGGTCATATGGAGCACTTTAGTTGTCTTAAAGATGAAGGACATTGTTGGTTATCTACTTTCTAAGGAGATGAGAAGGAAGGTCGCTCTGAATGCCAAAGAGGCTTTGAGTGTTTGAGGAAGACCAAAAGAAAGAGGCAAGAATGAAAAGTGGCATGGTTGTTCTAAGTCCAAGAATAAGGGGAGATCAAAATCTCCTAGTAAGTCCAAGGCAATCTGCTAGAATTGTGGCAAACTTGGACACTTCCAAAAGGACTACAAAGAGGAGAAGAAAAAGAAGAAGAAGAAAGATTCTAATTTTGAGTCTAAAAAGGAATATGGAGATGCTTTCATTGTAGCCTTGGCCTTGTGTAGGTGAAAATGCATGGTTAATAGACTCAATTGCATCTTTCCACATGAATCCTAATAGAAACTGGTTTAGTAAGTATGAAAATTTTGATGGTGGTAAGCTACATTTGGGTGATAACTTAGTTCTTGATATTATTGGTCATATAAGTATTCTTGTGAAATTTTCTAATGGTAGAATTAGAAGATTTGATGGTGTCTTGCATATCCCTAGACTAGCAAGGAATTTGTTATCTATTAGTAAGCTAATAGATGGCAGGTGTGCATAGTACATTGTACCATTTTGATGCATGCAAAATTGAGTCCAATAGTACTTCTAATGAGATTGTAAAAATTACTACTTAGTTAGAAAAGGAGAGGGTTTCTCTTTCAACAGAGTCATAGTTTTTGGGTACAAAGGGTGCTTTATCTACCAAATCAAAGTTGCATGTAGAAAAGACCATGTTATGGCACCAGAGACTCAACCACACAGGTGAGAAGGGTCTATGGACCTTGAAAAATAAGAACATTGTTGATGGGTTGAATGAATGCAATCTTGAATTTGATTTTTGTGAGCATTGTATCTATGGTAAATAAAACCGCATTTAGTTTTACTCGAGTTCTCATAAGTCCTCATGTATTTTGGATCTAATCCATTCATATGTATTTGGTCCAATTGATGTTCCTTCTATTGGTAGATTAGTTATATTATGTTTCTTTTATTGATGATTTTAGTAGAAGAACATGGGTTTATTTTCTTACTAGTAAAGTTGAAGTTTTTAGTTGTTTCAAAGAATTTAAAGCAATTGTTAAGTTCTAGATTAGAAAGAAAATAAAAATTTTGAGAACTAATAATGATGGTGAATTTTTGTCTAATGATTTTGACACATTTTGCAAAAATTGTGGTATTAAAAGAGGGAAGAAAACTCTGTATTCTCCACAGTAGAATGGAATTGTAGAAAGAATGAAAAAGACCCTAATGGAGAAGGCTAGGCGTATGCTAAGTGGTGTTGGACTAGATCAAAATTTCTTGGCCAAAGTTATAGCCACTGCCACTACTTCATAAATAGGTGTCCTACATAAGCTCTTGTTGACAAGATGCCAATGGAAGCATGGTCAGGCCACAAGCCTTCACTTAAACATCTAAGAGTGTTTGGTTGTGAAGCATATGCTCATGTTCCAAAGAAGAAGCGAACAAAATTGGACAAAAAAGTTGTCAAATGTATCTTCATCGAATATAGTTATGGAGTGAAAGGATACAAGCTTTAGAATCCTATTAAGAAAAAGGTGTTTTATTCAAGAAGTGTTATTTTTAGAGAAACTAATCCTTCTTCTACTATAGTGCAACCAAAAAAAATAGAAGAAAAGAAATATATGATTCAACTAACTACTACACCAAAGAAAGTTGAATCGAGGCCTTTAGAAAGACAAGAAATTGAAGAGAGGTCTATGAGTTCTAAATCATCAGAGGAAGAAGAGGTACCTGAAGCAGAACTTGAACCAGATCTTGTTAAAAGATCTACTAGACAAAGGAAACCACCTGAAAGGTATGGGTATTCTTCTGATGATTGGAGATGCATATTTTCATTAAATGCTAATATTGATGAACTAAAATCTATACAAGAGGCTATTGATATGAATGATTTAGAGTCCTAAAAAAATAGCCATGGATGAAGAAATGGTAGCTCTTAAGAGGAATCAAACATGAGACCTTGTACCATTGCTTGAAGGACATAAGCCTATTGGTTGTAAATGGGTGTTCAAAAGGAAGATGGGTTTAGATGGAATCATTGAGAAGTATAAAGTGCATTTGGTTGCAAAAGGTTACTCTCAAGTTGAGAGAGTAGATTATGGTGAGATGTTTTCTCTAGTAGCCAAAATGACATCCATTAGATTTTTTCTTTCTATTGCAAAAACTTATGATCTAGAGATCGAGCAAATGGATGTGAAAATTGCTTTCCTTCATGGATATTTGGAGGAAGAAATTTACATGTCACAACCAGAGCACTACGTGGTAAAAGGTAAAAGTCATTTGGTCTATAAATTGAAGAAATTCGTGTATGGTTTAAAACAGAGTCCTAGGATGTGGTACCAAAATTTTGATACATATGTGTTGAGTTTGGGATTTGTGCGATCTAAATTTGATCACTATATATATTTCAAATTTGATGGTGATGGTTTCTTGGTTATTGCCTTGTATGTTGATGACATGTTTTTTATTGGCAAAGGAAAAGGTTTGGTTGTAGAGTTAAAATCTTAGCTCTTGATAAAGTTTGAAATGAAAGATCTTGGTGTAGCTAGGCACATTTTACGAATGGAGATTATAAGAGATAGGTAGAATAGAAATTTTTGGCTAGGCTAGAGTAAGTATATTGGTACTATTTTGAAATAGTTCAGTATGTAGGATTCAAGACCATTGAGTGTTCCTATTACAATGGGAACAAAGCCTTCTAGTTCATAGTGTCCCACATCCCCATTGGAGATGGAAGAGATGTGTTGAGTACCATATCAGAGTGTTGTTGGAAGTTTGATATATGTTATGGTTTGTACAAGACCATACATTGCCCAAGTAGTGGGACTACTTTCACATTATATGTATAATTTAGGAAGAGCAAATTGGGATGCAGTAAAAAGAGTTTTTAGATACTTTTAGTGTACCTCAGAGTACTCGATATGTTTTTATGGAATAGGAAACAAGCATTCCTTAGATATTCAAGGCTATGTGGATTTAGACTAGGCCAATGATGTTGACAGTAGAAGATCCACTAGTGCATATGTGTTTACATTATTTGGTGGTGCAATCAATTGGATGAGTAAGCAATAAGTTGTGGTCACTTTTTCCACTACTAAGGCAAAGTATATGGTAGCTACTCATGCCTACAAGGAAGCCATCTTGCTAGAGATTGTGTTTAGATATAGAGTTCAAATAGGGTACAATGACAATTTATAGTGACAGTCAAAGTGCAATCTGCCTAGCGAAGAACTCGACATTTCATGCCAAGACCAAGTACATTGACGTACAATATCATTTTTTGAGATATATGGTTGAGGATGGCAAGGTAAGGCTAGAATAAGTAGAGACTTTGGTGAATGTTTTTGATGCATTAACTAAGCCTGTGAGCATATAGAAGTTCAGATGGTGTTCAGAATCTATGGGCCTCCTGGCCCCTAGCAATCAATTTTGTGATATTTTGGATCCCTTGACTCTTACAAGGTGTTTGACAAGTGGGAGAATGTTGAGGACATGTGTCTCAACCTTGCAATATTTTTTTTTGGAAAATTCTAGAATTTGTTTGTGGAAATTTTCCACTGGTTTATATCTTGGAAAAGAATTTATAAAATACCAAAAGGTGCCCTATCCATAGTAGAATATAGGAGGGCCATTTTTAGAGCATAATTAGCTTTTTTTATGAATTTTATGGGGATCTAAACTAAGAGACAAAATTATGGATAGGATTACTATTTTAACTTGGTTGTTTTTCCATCTTGAAAATGTAAATGTCAAAAATAGGTACCATGTGGCATGGTAGTTTTTCCCATGGTTTTGTAAAACCACATGTGGTCTCCAAGTTGTAAAATTACTATAAAAGGAGGGTTTGGGGAGGTGTTTGTGTAACTGAGTTTAGTTTGCAAGACTGGGTACTGGAAGAAGTCTCTCTAATTTCAAGTTGTGGTGATGTGCTCCTATAAGAACATGCATTGCAAGTGTATTGTGATCATCTTGGTTTGATAATACATTGTGTAGGTTTTGGAGGTGTTGGAATATTCAAATGGGAAGAGTACTTTTGAGAGGGGGGGTGAATCAAAAGTAACACACTTTAACATTTTCAAATCCTTTAAAGCAAATAATTGAAAGTAAACTGAATGCATGTAAACATATTAAATAAACATGAAGTAAACACATACGAGTAAAAACATGACACCAAAATTTTGGTAACCCAAAAACCCTTTAGGAATAAGAAGGTAAAACTGGGGTGGGGATGATACCCACAAAATCACTACAGCAATAATTGTTTGACCACTTCTAATGGTCTACCCTGTGAAAGTCCTACCCTATTAAAGGCTTTATACTATGTCAATAATGACCTAGTTAAAGGATTTACAAACACTTTACATGAAGTGCCACCTTGTTAAAGGATTTAATCACCTCTTCAAAGGATCTACAAAATAGTTGTTAAGCTAACCTATCATCATAGGGTTTTCACTATCTAATACAATTGCTAAAGAGTATTAGAAATCTTTGACCTGATTGCGTACAATCTTCAATTGTTGATTTTAGGCATTTGATCTACTCATTCTGATGTGATCCTTGCTTGATCTAATATATATTCATATCCCTTTCTCTATTCTGATCAACTGGATATGTAATTGTTGCTCAATTCACGAAGTCTTTGATGCGTTTGTTGTTTACCCAGTTCTACAATTTTTCTATCTGCTTAGCAATTTCCTTGACTTCTCTTTTGCAACATGAAACTGCGGGGTCTAAGCCTTCTTATAAAGACTTTGTAGACTTAGGGTTAGGTATGGATCTATGATCCATATTGACTCTTGAATTCCTGCTCATTTCTTGCACTTTTCTCATTGGTTGCATGCCTTCTCCATTTTTCTTATTGGTTGCATGTTGAGTGCATAGGAAATATAAAAGATTTGTTCTTATCCTTATTATCCTTCAAAATCCTTCTATGTCAACTCAAAAAAGGTTTACATCTGAGACTATGAAGGCACAAACTCATATGTTGATTCTATGTTAGTTGGCACATACTAGATTATTGATGCTCGGCACATGTTTAATCCTAGTTTGCTCAGTATCTATTACATTTTGTCTTGCTCGGCACATGTATAGTTTTGGCTCACTCAGCACATGTTCCATTTTGACTTGCTTGGCATCAACTGTGACTCAACACCTATATATCACTTAGCACCTATATAATGCTTAGCACCTGAAGTCACTTAGCACATATTGAAATTCTAGCTCGGTACATGTTGTAGCTCAACATATGTAGTGTACTCAGCTTCTATGTAGAAAGTGGTTAAGTGTGTTAACACTCAAACGTCAAAACCATTTTGAGACCAACAATCTCCCCCTTTGATATGAGTGTCAGAAACACTTAACTAGACATTATTGGTCTGACCTTATGAGTACCCTATCCAATCTACTCTGCATATGTACAAAATTCCAAAATTTGTTCAAAATACTTTATAACTCCCCCTAAGCTGATTGTGCCTTGTCTATTTTTGTAACCAAAATTCTATGTTGAATATACCTGATACTCTTTTGCCTTTTCCCTATTTCTGTAATCTATACTTGTGTGCTGAGTTGTTCTATCTTTTGGCTATCTACAATCTTTCCCCCTTTATTCTTCAAAAGAATGAATGGAAGAATGTAATCAAAATGCTTAGTTTTCTCCCCCTTTATTATATCTTCCTTATTATTTCCCCCCCCCCCCCAAATCATTATATGTATATCTATCGTATCTCCCTTATTGTTATTTCTCCCCCTTTTTGACACTTATGTCAAAGGGTTCTAAGGAGTAATACCATATTTAGCCAAAAATGTACTGTTTACCTCCGTTATTATTTTCAGAGCTACATCCCAATTTTTGAAAGCAATTTCTAGTGACTTATGCTAGATGACAGTCTCTATAGCAAGATGTACAATCCCATCTAATGTAGAAAGATTAGGATCTTTCTTTAGAACATTTCTAGCATAGACTTGTTTTTTATGGAGGACCTCTAGATGTGGGGTTATGGAGGATTGAATCTACATTAATTTGGCATTTATATTGGCCTCTTCACTGGTAAGTGCAGCTAATTCTCTTTGAGTGTGAAGTGATTGGGAAAAATGCTTCTCACTTTAAGCTGGATCTCCTAGTAATTGCATGCTAGAAATCTTAAGATTTCTCTCCAAGCTGAATATCTTCTAGCTTGTCTCTTATGTGAAATTGGAAAAATCACACAACTTTTTGTACAATGAGAAGATATTCTCAAGTACAGTTTTGACCTTTTCAATCTACTTGGCCAATTCAACTTGTGCAAGTGCTATACCACTTGATATTTTCTCGTTCACCTTTCCTTGAAACTTCCTTTTAGACCATTCCATAAGTTTGACATTTGTATCCTGGTCTTCACTTGTCACTTGGTCATTAATGTTTGAGAATTGTTCCATTATAAGCTTTGACTCATCTAGTGACTACAAGCTAAAGGCATCCATAAAGATGTCCTTAATCTCATGTAGTGCTTACTTATGTTTATACTCCTTTCTAAGCATTTTTTATCTTTTCCTTCTATTTAACGCATCTTGCATCTCTGTAATATGCTCCATGGTGATATTCTTTGAGTCATAAGAAGGAATTACTATCTCTTCATCTAGCTCAAGGTCTCCATAGTGAAGTACCCTGGTAACCTTTGTAGAACTCAAGCCTGGTATTGATATTTGTAAAGGTATGGCTTTAGTGCTCAGCTTTTGAAGAGTTTTTGTAGGAGTGCCTACTTTTGGTAGCTCTACCAATGTCTAAATAGTGGCTTGCTCCTCTTCCTTTGATGTATCCTCCTTCTCATCAGACTTCCCTTCTTTTGCACTTGACTTCTAAATGGTGTCACCTATTGCTATTACAATTGTTGGAGATGGTGGTGGAAGCATTAAAATTTGATTACTAGTAGCTATATAGATGAAAGGTGGTTCTTGTGGTTTCACCGTGTCTCTTTTTGGTTCTACTACTACCTTCTGTAACTCATCTACACTCACCAATATAGGATTTGTGCATAATTGTGCCTGTAATGTTGATTGGTGAAGGATTTTGGAGAGATCATCTATAGTTAGGGGATTTATGTTCTAAGCATAAGTGTCAAGAAAATCCTTGATAGTTAGTGTCTACAGGTGTGATGGTTACACAAGGAGGGCTAGGAGGTGGCATTTGTGTGTCTTGAACACTCTACTCTTGTCGTTGCTCCTACTCAGTTATTCCCATTTGGTCTCCCTTTTGCATCTCTTCCTCCTCACCTTTTTCCTTATCTTCTTCCTCTTTCTTCTCTTCTTCTCCTTTCTTTTCCTCATCTCATTTTGTTGTTGCTTCCTCCTTCTTCTCTTCTTCTTGCTTCTCTTCCTCTTTCTTTTCCTCTATCTTCTCCTTGGCACTGGCGTCTACCTTATTTACTTCTTCATCCTTGTCATCAATCAACTTGTAGATTGTCTTCCACAATTGTGTGGACTTATTTACTACATCCTCAACTTTATTTCATAGAATACTAAAGGCTCTATATTTAGGTACAAATTTTCCACCATGTTTCTTATTAGCCTTAGTGATTTGACCTCTTTTTAGGTCAGGCATCACTTGTGCTAAGGTAGATTCTTTGATCTCCTTTTCCATTTTCAGACAATAATGCCATTTTTTTCAATTATCTCATATAATTCCCTAGGCATGGTATTGTCTAGCTCTAGAGGTGTATTCTTAAATTCACCCATCATGGCATATATAGATTCCTCTATTTTGTTTTGCTCTTCTCTTCTTAACTTATTGAAATTGAGGTTTTTCAAATCATTCAAATCTATATTCTTAATATTTTCACAAATTTTATCCATAGAAGATTTGGGAGGATGGCTTACCACTTTAAATTAGCTAATAATCTTTGACTCTGTTCTCTCCTCATCATCGGTGTCTGGTTGTGCTACATACTTTCTTCTTTTCTTTTGCACATCACCAATCTGTTCAATAGCTTTCTTCTTTTCTTTGACTTGCTCCTTGGCCTTTTGAGTAGAGGCCCTTGTGGTAGCTCTTGTTACTAGTGTTGGCTTGGCTTGAGATGTTTCTATAGCCTTCTTTACTTTAGGTTGGGTTGGACGCTAAATTTTAACCTTTCCTTTCTTTGACTCGGCTTGTATAGGTGCTTCCTTGGCTTCTTCTTCCTCGGCACCTTCCTCCTTGTCTTCACCTAAGCCTTGGGTTAACTCCATTGGGCCTTGCCCTTGTTCTTCTTCTTCACTCTCACCTTCTTCTTCTTCTTCCTTCTCTTTAGCACATGTTGTCCCTTCAATATCTATTTATTCTTTATTTTCTTCACTAGTTTATCTTTCTTCTTTAGGGTGGAGGTTGTTTTAAGTTCCATATCAACCTTGGAATGCACAACATCATATGTTCCAAAATGAGGAGCCTCTTTATCAATCTCTTCTACAAGCAATGTTGTGATTACTTTTCAGGCTTCATCCACATCAATTTCATAACCTAATGGCTTTAGCCATCTCACCCTTGGAATTGCTACTTGAATGTAAGTGTAATCAATGTCTACTAGGAAGCATATGTCATTGATATATTTTTCCACTAGGGAAACAAGTATTCTCACTCTTTGTTTCATGGATTTATTAAAATCCTCAAAATAGCTTGTCTTTTGAGCGTTAAAGTTGTCACCCATCTGATCAATGTACTCATTGATTTGTGTGATTGCAGTTTTGTTTGTATTCTAGTTCACCTTTCCAATTGAGGGAAATTCTTCCAAGACATAAAAGAATATGCACACAAGAACTAACCCAAACTTGCATTGAGCATCTTTTGACCTTCTTATTGCTCCTAGGTTCTCATTTATCTATTCCAACATTAGTTTTGCTAGATCATATGTATGATATTTCTTTACAAGCTTATAGGCTACATCAACAGCAATACATGGTACACTATTTAATCTGTTGGATTGGTAAAATTTGTGAGATATCACTCTCACTGCAAAATCTAGAAGAGGATCTATTACAATATCAATTGGCATACCCCTCTTATTCCACTTAGCCCCTATATTCCTTTCAATGACCCCTTTAGAATCACTTCTCAAGGTCTTAAGCTGATCTAGGGTTGGAAAACCCGTAACCCTATGTACTATCCTCCTAGTAATCTTAACTAGTCATGTTTCTAGCCGCAAAAACCATTCTGTATCCTGCTCAAGACAATTCTTATCCACTCTATTTTAAAACCTATAAGATAAACTAGGGCATGAGTTAAACCCTTCTTCTCAACTATCTGAAACTCATCCTTCAAAATTTTTTTATCACATAGCTTGTCATAGGCTTGAAAAATTTCAAGGTCTCCTACTACTTCTATTTTATAGTTGTAACACTTCCTTACATCCTGCACCATAAAAAATTTGGGTTGAATTATGGACAATGCATTGACAGGGTCATTTTTGTAGGCTACCTTGGGAATGGGTCTAAACTCATGTTATTTTACTTCATTACTAACTAGCTAGACCTCATGACTTTCCTTTCCCTTTGGGTTCTTAGAACTAGAAACCATTATACCGATCTAGGGTTTTAATATGTTAAAACTTTAACATTGCATAGCTCGGCACTTGATAAATACCTTAGATCGACAAATTTTATTTTGAATCACTATTGAAATTGATGCAAATGGCTTCAAGGTTACTCTTTGATCACTTTTGCACTCTTCTAATCTTTTCTTTGTGTTCGAATGGTGTAAAAATGATCAAAATTTGACCTTATACCTTTCAAAACCTAGCATTAAACGCTTAGTGCATACAGCTACAAACTTGGCACTTGAAGGTTTCAACATGACTCAGCTTCCATTGGATTTCATTCACTCAACTTCCACTAGATTTCCACTTCACTTGGCTTCCATTGACATATCTCAACTTGGCATCAACCATCAACTTGGTTGCTACTATCTACTCGGCATCCACTGGAGCTTTACATAGTATCTGAGGATAATTCGCCAGTATTTGCAAAAACTTCAAATTTTGACTTGGCATCTTTGCTCATGCTGATTTCTTCTTTGCAATATTTCTTTGTCTTGGGACTGATGCATGATATAACTCTGTATATCAGTCCCATACACCTATTCATGCTTAGTTGGATGAGCTGTGATCACTTGACCTCTTGGGTGAAGTGATCCCTTCATTTGATGTGTTTCACTCATCTTTCTTCTTCCAAGTCTTGTTCATTTTCCCTCTGATTTGTTCAAAATCTACCTTCTCTTTTCCTTTGTTGACTTCTGACTTGGGTGCTTTTGACTTTGTTGGGCAATTCTTGCTTATATGACCAATCTTCAAGCAACTAAAACATGTGGTTTGACTCAACCACCTATTGTAGTTCCCTCTAAAGTGTGTCCTTATGCAATTTTTAGGGATGTGCCCATACTCCTGATAGTAGTGATAGCTACATCTAGTGTTATAGCCCCAATTGCAATGATGACCATGGTTATTTCCCTTTATAGGCTAATTAGGTGTCCACATAGGCTTTGATCTACACTCAAAAGCTCTATTTCTATACTTCTTGCAATTGTAGCAGTGACCCTCAAATCTTGGTGTTCTTATAGTCCTAGTCTTGCATTCTTGTGCTTGATGTCCTTGCTTTTTGCATTTGTGACAAAAGCTTTCATTTTTAGGTTTATCATGTTGATGGCCATTCTTGCTCTTGCATACATTAGAGGTATGTCCCTTTTTACCATAGAAATGACAAGTAGGTTTAGTGTTCTTACCTTTGTTACTCCTTTCTTCTATAGTCTTGGATGATTCTCCATGTTCATTGCTGGTGTAACCAAGTCCTGAAGTATCATTACTAGCCCTTGGTGATTTCAGTAGATGCTCAAAGTACTTGATAGCCTCATTGGGTTTCTTGAAGCTTTCTGTGACTTCCTTCTCTATTTTTAGGTCATTTTGTAGTTTTTCAATTTGCATTTTCAAGGTGGAGATCTCAATGTTCTTCATATTTAGCTCATGATGAGCATTCATCATCTAACTTAAGGTGTGAAGTTGCATGTTTGAGATTCTTTCAAACTCAATTGTCTTCTCCTCCAATCTATTGGTAAGATTTCTCTTGTCATCTTCTATCATAGCCTTGTCTTCAATGGCTCTCTTCCTTTTTTCAGTCACTTCAAAAAGCATTATGGCTTGTGATTCTTGTTCAAGCTTGAGTATTCTGATTTCTTATGTTTGAGCTCTGTTCTTCTCCATCAACTCTATTATTAATGCATCAAATTCCTTAGAATCTCCATTGTCAAAAACTTGTGTAGTATCAATCTCCTTGTAGTGTATGTCATTTTCAGCTATGGCTATATCCTTCCTTCTTTTCAAGGACTTTCTCAATTCTTCTCTAGCTTCCTCCAATTTGTGTAGAGTGAGGTGCACATCAATCACCTAATTGTCTATGTCAGAACCATTCTAAAACCAATAGAAGGGTGGGGGTTTTCTCCCAGAAGGGTTTCCCCACAATAATCATTGTGTTATGCATTCATCGTTATTATGCATTTCTTGAGATCTTTGTGATATTTAAGTTGAAATTTTCATAAGCGTCCTCTCAAGATTAGCATAGGAAGCATTTCTGCACACCTTTGCTTCCTTACATAAAAATGATTACAATTATATATGTAACATGTATATGATTCTATGTTATATTAAAATGTATAATATAAGAATTTTTCAATGGTGGAAAGAAAATGTATTAATTAATTTGTATTCATACCCTTGAGTTTGGAATCTACTTGTAAGCAATTCCTATAAAGAAAATGAGAATCATGAAATCTGAAAGTGACATTTTATACACCACATTTTTGTAACCATGTAAAGCCAAAATAAATCTAAATTGCACCTCTAGAGAATCAAATAGCATTAGATGATTTGGTAGAGGTAGAGTGTCAAGCATATTTGATGCAAAATCTGATGAATCTCTAATAAAGCAATCTAATTCATCCATGATTAGCTATGTACTACTACAAACATTACACCCACTCCTTAATTAGCCATTCCATTAGATACTCTAGGATAACAGAAATAAACATTGGAAAACAATCCTATTCTATGCATGAATATCAAATCATTACTTGATCTGTTACCAAGAGAAACTAAATCTACACATCTAGATTTCAATCACACACATACACATCTGCAGCACATTTGTAAACCTTTGGTCAGCATTTGACTAAAATTAAATGATAAAATTTCACAAAACAATAATATTTCATATCATCTACCTCTCAAATGGATGTGTTGTAGATTATTTTTGCTAGTTAGTAACCATCCAACTAACGGTCAATCAGCAACTGTCTAACTATATGATCATTGTTTAAATTCACCTCTTAATAGTTGAAAAGATTATCCATTTGAATTTTATTGAATCAAAAAGTAAAATTTCCTTCTTTTCGCCTTTCATTTTCTTTATGTACTATCAGACTATTATGGGTTATCGAATGTGCAAAATATTGTCTTCTCCTTAGCATAACTTCTATCCTACGCACTCTACTTATGGCACCCTTCTTATTATGCTCTTGTAGAACCCTCCTTTCTCCCCAAATATCTTAGCCTTTTGCATCTCCTCGGCCCTTGGATCAAATCTATGTGATCTAAGTGCTTGTAGGAGCTCAAGAGTTGGATTTAAATAGGACATGGTCATTTTTCATCTGACCTTTTATTGTGTGACTGTGATGTGACTAGATCTAGAACTTGGAACTTCTATATGATTTGTGAAAGTTCAACCTCCAAATAATTGTTGCATTTTTTAATTATTTATGTAAGATTCATTATATTATTCAACTGTTATGGCAGATTTTGCTATATTTTTTAGATGAGCAAATTTCCTTGCAGTACACTAGCACTCTTGCAATGAATTCTTGTGTTTTCTTCCTACTTAAGCTTTCAAGTGTTCTTGACTCTTTTATATCCTACATCTGGTAATGTTCATATTTTTTATTCTAACAGAATTACATAAGGAAGTGTGTAAACATGTCTATCCAATTTTTGGGGTGTGTTTTTGTCGTGGGATGGGTAGTCTAGTTTTTCTAAATGTTTGAGTATGAATCAAATATTATATTATTATTTTTGTACATTTTTTATCATTCTGAGATTTGATACCATATTTTTTTGTTGCTATTGATATTTATCCTAGTAAAATTCTAAAGCCCTCTTACAACTCTATCAATACATCAATTTCTGAATGGCTTCACATTTTCTCTACATGGGCATCACTTTCTTTATGAAAGATTCTTTTGTAAATAAATCAATACTTTGTATATTGTTTGATTATTCAAAGAGGTTAACCAACATGATAGAATTTATTATCAATGCAAACAAGAAAAATCAAAAATAGATCCCAATCTCTACTTTCTTCTCATCAAAACTTGTCTGTTGATTTTGTTGATTTTGATCTCAGAGAGCATGGTGAATTTATCAATCTACAACTTCATTTTGGTAATTGATATAGGAAGTTGATGCATATGCTACTTCTACCATTGATTACAGTTTTCTTATAGATTTCCTTGTATGCTTTGGATGGCTCCAAGTAATGTATTGATTAAATATCTTATAATAAAATACCACTTTAAGATTTTACAATTGGAGAGCACATCCAAAGACCTAGGATTCTTTGTTACCTTTCTTTGTCTCTATCTGCACAGATTGCCTTCCCTTGTGTTTGGGATCAATGTGTTGGTTATGCTTCAAATCTAAATGTTTCGGTCCATCAAGTAGTTGTACGATTGTTTTACTCTATGATGTTATGCAATATCAATAAACTTACAACTACTTTATTATGGGTAAATGCATATGGTATCTGTTATACAAACACTTCACTTCCATCTGTGATGTAAGTATTTACTTGTTATCTTTAGGAAAATAAAAAATTCCCTTATAAGGCTCCACCTCGTTCTCCCCTCGAGATGGAGGACACTATCATAATCAAGAAAAAAAATAGCATTGAAAAACCACAATGCACAGAAGAGAGTGTCATTAAATTGTCGTGGACATAATTTTCTTATACAACTTGGTTTACTTGGAGCTTTTAGAATGTCACAACATGTATTTGAAATTAAATTTTATCCATCTAAATATGATTGAATCTAACATATTTCAAAGTTTACATATTTAGGTTGTAGGACACATCAAAGGCAAACAAGCTAGGAAAGAGAAGGTTGGTTAAAACCATCTTGGCTCTGGTGAATATATAAACATTCAATCATGTCTTGTAAGTAGCAGTAAATGAAATTTCATATCAATGTTTTTTATATAAAATTAAAAATAACAATACATTTAATATTGATGATATTATGCAAAAAGTGCAGGGCATTGAATTTAATCTAGCGCCTACAGAAGAGGACAAACAAATTGGCTTCAAGCAAGGCTATAAAACAATGGTTGTCTTCCATTCCCCAGATTCTAGTGGCCAAATAGATGTAGAAGATTCTAGTTCATTGGTTCACACATAGGTAAATAGGCCTAATGGATAATAATAGTAATTGAGAAGTTCATGAGAAATAATCTATTTGATGTTAATTTCGAACAATGATAACAATGTATGCATGATGTTTTACTACAACCTACTACTCCCAACATAGACCTTACTCGTGATAGAAAATGCATGGATCCTACACATGAAAACTACCTTTATGTGCATCACAATGATATAGGTACATATTCAATTTCTATTGAAAATTAAACATGTAGTTATTAATAAAATTTAATATCTTAAATTGCAATTGGGGTAACCTCTATGTAATAATTTTTGAGTATGCAGAGCATGATGTTAGTGTTGAGCATGTTGAGGGTGGGGCTAAACAAAATGTGAAAGTAGATGATGTGACACTATCAGGTAAAGAAAAATCCATGTTGTGTTCTTTAGATTAATAAAATACTTATAACATTAAAAAAAATGTTTAGAATTAAACCCATTTATTTCTTATTGTAGGGGCACATCAACATTGTCCTTGAAAAAGAAGAGGAAGCCTCATGTTGTATGATTAGAACCACAAGATCCATAGGAGAATGCTGAAAATATTCACAATGTGTCTATTATCCTTTATCTTCAACAAAAGAAAAAAAAAATGAATGTTAAAAGACTTTGTTTGATGATGAATGTGTTGATATTTTTTATGAATGTTGCTTATTAATGAATTTAATGTCATATTATTGAATATTGTTATGTGATTATAATGATTGACGTGTTCAAGAAATTATTGATGAATGTTTATAGGTATTTATAGATTATATGTCATGTTAATGAATGTTATGTGAATATAATGATTGATGTTTTCACAAATATTGATGAATGTTTATACGTATTAATTAATTGTATGTTTTGTTAATGAATGTTGCTTATTAATTAATTTTATGTCATGTTATTGAATATTGTTATGTGATTATAGTGATTGACGTGTTCATGAATTATTGATGAATATTTATAGGTATTAATGAATTATATGTCATGTTAATGAATGTTATGTGAATATAATGATTAATGTGTTCACAAATTATTGATGAATATTTATACGTATTATTAATTATATGTCATGTTAATGAATGTTATGTGATTATAATGATTCAATGATATACTTCTAAAATGAATGAATGAAATATTTACTTTTTTGTTAATGGGGAATTTAGAGTGATTGTGGGGGGTGGGGGAAAATGATATTCCACCTTTACGTGGTTGGCCTTGTTAAGTAGAGAATATGAAAGGATTCTTGAAACCAAGTGAAGCTCAAACTAGCCTATCGAGTTGGGAGCAAACAAGACTTTTAGCTTAGAGGCAAGTGGCATCCTATAGTGGACTAAGTTGAAAATGAACTAGACATTTTTTCTTTGTGTTATGTGTTTCAAGGTCCCATATTAGGTTATATGATTTTCATACATGATTGAGACAAATAATTTGTTATCAACTATCATGAGTTTTTGATTTGATATGTTTACTTTTTGAAATGTAGGTTAAAATTGCTTTTGTCAGTAATCTTCCAAACAATGCTAATGAATACTTTTAAGAAAGTTGTTTGAACCATTTGGGAAGGTATAGTTTTTTCTTCGTTCTTTTTTATAAAATGAAAATTTGACAATGGTTAATTTTCTCAGTTGATTGTTGAGATATTCGTGTGTGGCTACAAATAGAAAGAGTAATGTGCATGTTTCCTTTGTTCACTTCTTGACATTTATTTAAGTACAAAATTAGATGTCACAAAAATAATCTATCATAAGTATGCTTTGTTTTTTTTTATGCCATAGTTTGATTGATATAAAATTACAACATGTTTTAACACATTTGATGTTTGATGTATTCTTTTGACTTTTTTTTTTTACACAGGACCATTGAGATTGGATTGTGGTGGATTTATGCTTTTCATGGTTAGGGATGTGTTGGAGACACATTGGGGAACCTTTCCTCATGAATTCATAGAGATTGGAGTTATCATGTTGAAGTTCGAGTTGTTTTACCTCACAGTTGGAGCTATATTTTTTGGTTTTCGCAGGCTACTTGCAAGGGGTGTAACTAATTATCTTTAATTAATGAGAGGATTAATCTTTCAAATATTGAAGAGGGCCTATACTAATACCTTTTTTCAAATTTGAAAGTCCTAATTCATTATTAGTTAGGAGATATGACCATTGTGTTGGGACATCAATTTTCTATCAGTTTACGCATCTGATTTCTATGTGTGACTTTCATGATAAATGAACAATTATCCTTAATGAATAAAAATTTGAAAAATTAATGGGTTGTATAGGACTTAAATTAATACCTTTATTTAAGAGCACAAGTATTGATTCAATCAGATTGAGGAGATATCGTAATTTTTCTCGGATATCGAGCTTCAGCCACTTTTGCATGAAACATGTGGAGTTTTCATCTTGCATGATTTTATATGAGGAAATGGGATCTTTTTAAGAGAGGGACATGTTATTGGGTCATATTTGAGCCTAAATATAAGTTTTTATTAATTTTTGTTTCTATTTTTTATAGTTTTGGTTTACTCTTCCAAGGTGGACCTATGTTGTAACTAAATGCTTGACTAGTTGACTTGTGGCTTAGCTAGCTATTTTAGGAGGGCTTGGATAGTGTCTTAAGAAATAAGAGGGAGAAGGAAATTAATTTTAGTGTGGGAGATGGAGAGAAAAAATTCAAGTTGGAATTTGGAATGGGAGTTTGTGAGAAGAGCTAGTTGTTGTAGTTTAGAAACAAGGAGGTTGCTTAGTGGCTTGCAAGCACAAGTTGAGATCTTGGAGGTTTCTACCAGATTGTTGTTGTGTTATAGATCTGGGCTAGCTAAGATTTGAATTGGATCTTTAAGAATATTGAAGAAATATTGTAAATGCTTTGTATTTTTCTATAACTAGGAAGGCCTTACAGCCTACCACATTGATTGTAATCAGTTGTTTCTATGAATAAAGAGTTGTGAACTAGTATTAGATCCATTGTTATCATTTATATTCTACTATGTGGTTATTTGTTGGGGGCTAGTAAATATCCTTTGGGGATTCTCCTCCCTTTCACTGCATTATTTTTTCACATTCTATAATGGTTTTTATACTTGGTTTATTTGTTGAGTGTGGATGATACATAATTTGTGGTTTGTTGTTGAATGGGTATCATCAATTTTGTAATAGGACCTTGATAAATAAATCAAAGAACTTGATGGAAAAACTATTGATGGTCCTAATAAAGGTCCTAAGTTCAAGATATGGGTTATTTTAAAAAATTTCATTCAATTAATATTATTCTTGTGAACCCTTCCATTGAATATCACTTTTATTATTTGTACATGATGGTTTTGTTTCTATTTTAAAGCTCTTATGTTTGTAGTGTTGACTTGATATCAAGATATAGATTATAAAGTCCATTAGAATTCTCATTAGCTTCATTCACTGATATATTTATGTGGTTTTTCAACTGTTGTTTGGGATGATGATGTGATAACAAGTGCAAGGTTTAGGACATTCAATGGGAAAAGGTCAGATTGAAAAGCTAGGTTTTAGTTCTAGAGAGATCTCATCATTAAGGTTTCTCAACATTTGGGTCAAATTATAATTGATAAAAAAGAGGTTAATTGTCTTCTCTTCCCTTCATTGTTGGCATAATCTAATTATGCAGATTTTTGTTTTAATTTGGACATATGCACTATATCAAAAAACATTTTTTCCTTACACAGCAATAGGAATTTGATTTTTTTTTCCAAGTAAACCTTTTTGAATATTTATATCTAGTAAGGCTATGTTAATATTTCGTGCACTATTTTTTAAAGATTTGTGACCATGGATTCCTTTTGAATGGACTATCAATAGTCCTATAACAAGCCTCACTAAATGTCTATTTGGTGGTTTTACCGATGTGGCTAGATTCATACTTGGTTCATGGTAGAATTTTTATCCATAGCTGATGGGAAGCTCTATCTTAGGCTATATAGCCACATCATGCCTAAACATAGCATATCATCATCCTATTTATATTCTTCTATAGCTCATTTTAAAATAATGCACTCTTATTTGTAGTGATGAGGAGATAATCAGATTGGATTATGTGCACTTGAGTAATGGGCCCTCAAACATGCTTAAATAGGAAACTAGGTTCATACCCCTTGATATGGTAACTAAAAACTCAATTGTTCTCAAAGCCAATTCAGATGAAAACAACTTTATAGAACCTTCTTTTAGAATACAAGACTCAAAGTTCAACCCCTTAACTATTTATGTGACAAGATCCAAAGATCACTATCCCTTGAGTGTATACTCCTCTCCACTAAGTGGTAAAATAATAATTTAGTACTTTAGGCATGGGTAGACCCTTAAGATCCTATTCTCATTCATTTGGATGCAAACTACCAAGGTTCCCAAACCTATTCTTCCTCCAAGATTTGAACTCTACACTTTAGGCAGGCCTAATTCCAGGTGAATTCCTTAAAATGGCCTTAACAATAAAGCTATTGGGATGTTCATTTCTAGGGACTAATATTTGTACTAGGGATTGAGGTTGCATTCTATATTCAACTACAATCATCCACCTCTCACCTACGTGTAACACAATATGAGCAAAGAAATAGTCTAGTAATGAACAAAAGAGGTACAAAAAGAAGGAACAAGAATAAAGAACTTAATAGGGCTGAAAAATAGTCTAAGGCTTTTAGAAATTGATAAACATGCAGGTTCCAAAATGAATAATGGTGTAGGAAAATACTAAAATGATACACATTAGCCAAGTCAACATAATGAATGCTAATATGAAATCCACTCATTGTGTACCTTACTGTTGAAGAGTAAATAGGCCCAATAGTATAAAACATGTATTAAAAATAATAAAGTGTACAAGAGGAAGTATTAAACATACATGGCACTAGATTGTGGTATCAAGTTTACCATAGTTGTTTACTTCTTTTAAAATTGAGCATAAAGCATGAGGAACAACATAACACAATTGTAGTTGCAATATTCAACTACAATCATAAATGTCTAGTAATGATGTTATTAGCCTCATATATAGTGAGACTATTTGATTTTATTTTTTTAAACTCTAGTTTTCGTTGATATTTTGATGTGTCATATCGTTGGTGGTATGAAAAAACCATTAAATTATCTCTAGACATCATTGATATTTCAATGCGCCCATACATTGATGACATGAAAAACCCATTGAATCTTCTCTGGCACGAGTCATATTTTGATGTAGCTTGTCATCGATGGTATGAGAAACCTATCGAATCATCTCTGGCTTCCTTTGATATTTCAACATTTCAAAATAGTTGTCTGGCACTGCCATGTTACATAGATGGGGATGATTTTTGACAGAGTGGCCTGTCAATAAATTGATAGATGTGGAGTGCGTCAAAATTTTGACTAAATTCTACTGACATTGTTTTTCAACGTTGGAGCTTCAAAATTTTGATCAATAATCATCAAAAAATAGGTCTAAATTTACTAGTGAGGAGTTGTTTTTATCTAATATTCTCCTTAGGATCCATCCATCAAGGAGTGCATTTCATATCCCATAGTCATGTCCATAATCAAATCAATGTTTTCAAATGGAAAGTCATCCTTATGGTTTTGAAATGGAAAGTCATCCTTATGGAAAGCTTTGCTTAAATCTTGAAAATTTGTGCAAACTCAGATGGATTTGTCATGTTTTGGTACATGTACAATGTTGGATATACATTTAACATAATCTACAGGTTTGATAAAATTTTCACTTAGGAGCTTTTCAATCTCACCTTTCACTAATAAGGAAACATGCAGATTCATTTTCCTCAATTTTTGTTTCATAGGTTTGACCAAGCATGTTGGCACATGTCCAAGAAAATTTTCTTTTCTTTTCTTGCAAGAATTGGGTGAACTTTTTTTCTTCAGCTGATAGTGACTGAGATAAATGTATAATCTTAGGAGACTCTTATATACCAAGGTTGATAGGTTGCATAGGTTCAATCAAAACTGATCATCTATCTTAGAAATATCTTGGAATACTACCAAGTATCCCATCTTGAGGTGCCTCTAAGAGATTTTCACCCTCAGATATGTCTTCATTTTTACTATTTTTTAGCTCTGTACTGCCACAAAGAGGTTTTTGCAATCAAAACTTTTTGTTTTAATTTATGACTAAGTTACTTGATACTTGACCCAATAATGTTAATAGTTGGCTCATCAATGGAAGAGACTACAAGTTCAATAGCATTTAGATAACAAGAAATCTCAGAGTCATTTTGAAAATAAGGTATCTGAGGCCTTTGGTTTTGTATGGACCAATCAATGAGATTGGTGTGTATGAGGGATAGAAAAGTGGAAGGTTCTAGATTATTCACATGAAAGGAATCAACTTTGGTGAAAAAAGAGTTAGGACCTATAGGAAAATATTTAAAGATACCCAAATTTGAATGAGAGCAAGGAGAAACAACATGGTCCACTAGAGCAAGTTGAGAGTTCAAGTCATCAAACCCTACAAAAGACTCATTAACTACATTGGTTTGATTATTATAGGCATATAAAAAATCCAATCCTACTTCATGAGAAGCACCAAAAAGGGAATCCCACTCATATTAATTTGATTCAATACTTTTATCGCGAGCTACAAGGAAATAAATATTCCTTCTAATTCATTCTCTATTAGGATCTTCTATGTCAGAATCATCAAATTTAAGTTGTGTAGAAGTGGAAGCCTTAGAAGTGTGACCATTAGATAGTTCATCTTCTCCCCAGAGGATGGAAGTATAAGGAAAGAAGTCATCTTCTTGAATAGTAGTAATAATAGTTTGAATCTCATCATCATAATCAATAGTTGTAGGAGGTTCTTCATCATAAATAGGAAGATTTCCATCAACCCCATAGTCGAAGCCAATAGTGTCTTTACATTTGAAATCTTTAGTATGATTTATAGGTTCAACAAGAGTGTGTTTATTATCATTCAAAGGTCCATGCCCAAGGTAACCCATATTCTTGAAAAACTAGTAGCCTTTTCTATATCTCTTGGGAGAAATAGGCTTATCAAGTATAACCTTATCAATTGGGTCTTCTTCTCTATATATCCAATCCCTAATAGCCTGGTCTTCCTTTTCATCTTCCAATGGGACCAAAAATTGTACAAATATATCATAAATAGTCATAGTTGAGAATGAGGATTTCACACATTCAGACAATTTCTCATAGGAGTGTGCAGAAATTGGTAAAGAAACAATAGGATCTAAGGTATATTATCCTATACCAATGCTCATAATTTTTAGCCTTTGTTCATAGTTAGTGAGTGTGGATCTAACTTCATTAGAATCTCTATTATTTGTAACTAGAGATTCAACAACAATGAGCATATTTATTGACATGGAATTATCCCCAAGAATCAAGACTTCAGTACCATTTAAGGGGAACTTGATGCACTGATGAAAATTTGATGGAACAATTTGCATGTCATGCATCCAAGGTCTCCCTAAAAAAATGTTGTATGCAAGTGGAAAGTTGAGAACCTGGATTACCACATCCTTTTCCATAGGACCAACCCAAATAGTAAACACAACAAGACCCTTGGAGGAGCATTCAACTTCATCGTAAGCTTTGATTGTAATCTTGTGTCTAGGGTTAGTAGAAAATTTAGAGAAACTCAACTATTGAACAAAATTGAAAGACACAATATTTAACCTGACACCATTGTCTATCAACACTCATCCAATTTGGGTCTGATGGATTTGGACTTCAATGTGCAATTCAAGGTTGTGAGAATGACTAAGAACTTTATCATCTTCTTCCAAAAATATTAGAAAATGTGGAGTAGAAATATGATTATCCATATCTTAGAACTTATCTGCATCAATTTTGATAGGGACACTAGTTGCATGTAAAGCCCTTTCTAGGATTTCCCTATGCAAATGAGATAACTCTAGGAACTTGAAAATGGAAATTTGAGTAGAAGTAAATAATAATTGGTTTACAAGATCATCAATGGACGAAGCACTTGAGGAGGACCCTACTTGTTTATTATTAACTTGTTTGGGATCACCTGTGACCTTAAGGACAACTTTGGATTGACCCTTAGTAACACCATTTAGTCTTTCACCATGAGAGGAAGAGGAATCTGCAACCCTAAGTGAAACCATAGGTCTATTTTCATCAAATTGTTGGTAGGGATTGAGAGTTCTCAAAATCGCTTTAGGTCTTTTATTATTAGTATCATAGTTAGGTTTCTCATCAAATTTAGGCCCCATCATGGAAACATTACCCTCAATAGGCTCAAGCATGTTTATAACATTATTAGTTTTGGTGTATGTATAGTTGATTTTGGCCTCAAGACTCTTCTTGTTTGCCTTTGAAGTTTCTCCTTACTCATATTTTGGAATAGATCCTTGAAAGCTTTATTATTAGAGGTCTTAGCTAACTTGTCAATGGCAACCTTCCCTTCATCAATACGATTTTACATCACATTTTTGAGCTTGAGACAATTATCTATGTTATGACCCTTGTTCCTATGGTCTTGAATTGTCAGGGAGCATAACGAGCTTGTTAGCAAGCAATGTATTTAAGATCACATTGTATGAATCAGCCAATGGAGTGAAGTTACACTAAGGCCTAAAAAAATTTGTGAACTTAGGTCAGTGGTAGATTTGGGACTTGTTAGAGTCATTTGTCCTTGTAGCCTCTTATTGTTTGGTAGCAAGGATAACATTAGCCAAGTTGAAAGAGGGTTCCTTGGTCTTAGGAACATTAACAATACTATCATTAACAACATACTTATTCTTATTCCAAGGTTTTCATTTGTCCTTACCATTCCCATTTTTATTTTTGTCTTTGTTTAGGACTATATCTCCTTTCTTAACAACAACATCTTTAATACAATAAGCACTCTCAATCATGTCATTCAATGTGATGAACACCTATTTCCTAAGATCATAGTATAGCTCAAGAATGAGAGTGCTAATAAAAATATTAGTCTTCTTATTCTCAGGGATTTTATGGGGGTACTTGGAGTGTAATCCTCTCTACCTTTGCAAAAATGTAACAAAAGTTTCCCCTTATTTTTTCTTGATATTTCATAAGTCCAACATGGTAATATGGTGTTGTATGTTGTATAAATAATTTTAAATAAACCTTTCCACAAGCTCATCAAATTTATTAAGAGGAGGGGAGAATTTGATGAACCACTCCATGGCTTGTCCATTCAAGCTTCTAGGAAAGAGCCTCATGAGATATGTGTCTTCATGCATAAAATCCATCCTAAGAGCATAAAAATATCTAACATGATCATGTAGGTCACCATTACCATAATATTTATCATATTTAGGAACCTATATATCCCTTGTAAATGAAATCATGGAAAGACTATTTTCAAAAGGAAAAGCACATATGGTCTCAACAAATGAGGTTTTAGGCTTTTCCTTCTCCATTTTCATATGTGTGCGTTGGTTTTGCAAATCTTGGACCTCTTTCTTTATGAGCTCACTTTCACTTGGTTTTCTTTTTTTGAATAATTCTTTTGGCTTCAGAGTCATGGGGTATCCTCCAATCTCTACTTGTCATGTATGCAAAATATCAGTCCCCATTTTGTTCTAATGCCCTAAGCATGAGTCTTTAAAGGTATTCATCTTGTTGAAACTTAATGAGGTATACACTAGTAACTTCATTGTCTACTTCACTCTCATGATGTGAAGGTTCCCCTTGATGGGAGTGTCTATATAGTGATACGTATCCCTCAAAATGTCGTCTTGGTGATCTTGGAGGGGTTATTGTTACCATTTTTCCAAAAGTTAGCATGATTCACAAGGAGTTGTTATAGGTAGTGTTATCTTTTTGATTCTCAAAAGAATATGTGTGATTGTTCCCAAAACCTCAAGTGTTGTTGTTATGAGCATCATTTTGATAATTGGCATGTACAGACACTCTAGAAGCTATGTGTTTCACTTGTTCAATCTTTTCTTGTTCTATCCTATCTTGTCCATCTTGAGAATCCATTTTTTTACTCATTCAATATCCTCTCTCCTAATATGAAATAACTCATCTAAGTGGGAAAGTCTCTCATCTTGATTCATGGTGAAAGACATATTGTTTTTAGCTCTAGAAGTATCAAGTAGGGTATCAAAAGAACTATCAAAGTGGCTAAGTGAATCATACAAAGTGGGGAACTTGTCTTCCTCACCCTTGTCAAAAATAGGGTTTTTTTTAACATATTACTTACATGGACACCTAGTTGGAGAAGCTAATTTCTCAAAGAAAAATGAAGGATGACCTCCTGAACCAAATTGTAGCCTAGTTGTAATTGGCATGTAACAACAAGTTTTTTAGCTTAGTAAAATTAGACAAAGCATTTGGAAATCAAAACTTGTAAAAGTCAAGATGTTCACTTGTCATGAAATGTAGCAATGATAATATCTTATCAAAAGTGTCCAAGCAACTTACAACACTAGTGACTCAAGTCAGGAGCTAGGAAAGAATCCCAATAGAAAATAGCTAAAGAGGTAGAATAAATGGGTTCAACAAGCGAACAATCTATGAAATCAAGTTTGCATCCAAGAAGCTGAGATAATATTTTTAGCCTAGAACATAGCCAAACATGTAAGTTTCAAACTAGGGACACAATAAGATCAAGTGTGGACACCCCTATTTATCTAAAATGCAATCAAAGATCAAGTTTTTCAAGAAGCAGACTCAGCGACCGAATTCAAAAGCCCATATGATAAAAATTCAGCAAAGAATTGTGTACAACAGTTTGTAATATACCCATGTGATAGTTTGCAATGATATGATAGTTCTCAGGAGGAAGTAAGATATAGTTCAAGTAATAGTGTGACAGAGTTTGTATGACAGTGTGATACTTTACAAATTCCAAAAGTATCATATGATAATTTTCAGGAGAGTAGTACGGTAGAAGTTTAGTAGAGACTACCTTCTATGACTTTGTGCCCAGATGACCTGTGTTTAAACTAGTTTTTTGGTCATTTTAAGAAATTTTACAGTCGTAACAAAGTATTTTTCAGTTTGTAACATAAATGTAGTGTTTTTGAAAGCAATTTGTGGCACAAACACGCATCTTTAAGAAATTGGACAGGGGACAAAGAAACTTGCAAATACAAACACTTGGGAGGTTTTAAAGAAAAAAAATCCTATGAAAAATATTGTCATGTGTATGTTCAATAGAATTTCATGGGTTTAAAAAAAATCAAAGATACACCAAGAAATATCTACCTAAAGGACACAGTTCATTACTCAATACCTTAGCCTACAACTTGATGCCCCATCACCTCACACAAAGTGGTTACCCACAATAGTTATTGGCTTTTTCATTGAAGTTTTATTAACACAACCAAAGGGACACATATGGTGAGTTTAAATCTTGGGGTGATTCAAGTACTCCATTAGAATTGATCCTTGCACCAAGATATTGAGTGGCTAAAAAGGGTGGCCTCTAAATCATAAAGTTTTTAGTAAGGGTCACGTTTGTAACACCCATCTAGCACCTGATATACGACATAATAATGGACCTTGTGACCACAAGAGTACCTTAAGCATACCCATCTAGAAAATTCATCATGGTCCTAGTCCCACAAGTAGTCTCACTAAGTGAAGTGAAGTCTTATGCCCCCCTAGACTTTGGCCTTTGTTAAGGGGTTTGTGATTATATTGGGTAAGGTTAGTTGGGTTTTGCTTGTTCCCACTTTGGGTCAATCCTATTGGTATCTTTGCACCAATAGCAAGCCCTCTAAAGGTATGAATCTCACTAGGAGATCAACAAAATGGATCTCTGAATCTCATTGGGAGATTAACAAAATGGATCTACATCAAGGAGTCTAAGATTTCTAATTCACCTAAAAGGTGAAGATCATACTCTCCTACTCCCTAATGTTTCCCCCAAGCACTCTAAGAAAGTTAATTAAAACTACTTAACAGTGGAGTATCCACCCACTCTCTTGATCCAATGAAGGTTCAAGATTTTTTATTTACCTAAGAGGTGAAGAGCATACTCTCCTACCAATAATGAACCCTTACTCATGAGTTTAATGTGCCTAAAGAAATATAGAAACTAATATATTTTGGACATGAAATAAAATAAAAGACACATGAAATACTTTTCTTTTCTTTTCTTTTTTGTATTTAGCTTGGGCACCACTGCAAAACATGTTAGTAGCCCTTTTGATTTAGCAATGTTTCCTTAGCAAAATGGGAAATCAATAGCACCTACAAAACAACAAGGGTTAGAGAACAAAAGGATTAGCAAAATATGATAATACCCTACAGGACCCGCTAGGTAGGAGTTGTTAGAAACCAAAATTTTGAATTGTAAAAGATTGAAAGTGAAAAATGCAAGCTAGAAGATAAGACAAGCAAATGCAGAATACTAGGTGATAGTTTTTCCTACAACAGTATCATTGGATACTTCCCTATATACTTGGATGATAGTTTTATCTATTGTGATACTCGGTATGAGGTCATATGACAATTTGCAGAACATAAGTGCAATAGAGTACACAAACTAGTATGATCAAGAAACTGTTAATGTATCTTATCACTATTATAGAAAGTATCACACAAAATTGGTAAAGTATAGCATGATATTTATGTCTGTAAAATAAAATTAGAAATAAAAAAACATAGCTACAAGTTAAAATAATGATAAAAATGCAAGAAATAGAGCTAGACAAGGGTGTAGAGCTCCACAGTGGGCACCAAAAATTATACCAAAATGTAGGCAAACTTATATAAACCCTTATTCTTGAGAATACTCATGAAAGAGAGCATCTCAAGAGGTGTCTTATAGCTCTCTATTATGATGTGCAAAGGTGAAAATGGAAGTATGATGGCTCTCAAATGAACCTAGTTATGTAAACCTTGCAAGTTACATCATACAACAAGAGATTCAAAGATGGAAGCAAGATTGCTAGCATACAAGTATCACAATGCAAGTGCAATGCAAGCTAAGCTAATAAAATATGAAAAGCCACAAGCCTTCCTACTTAAGCTATGTGGGATACTCTAGAGCATATAGAAAGTTAAACTAAAAATGTCATAATGCAAGTAGAAGGATAGTTAAGCTAAAATGAAAGAGTGCAAGAATGTTCCAAGTCTTCAAAGCTCCAAAAGCATAACATTAGCACAAAGAATCAAGTTATGAGAGAGAGAGGAGTGATGCAATGCAAGGTAGGAGAATCCCCAAAGGAGATGTCCTAGCCCCCTACTATAAAACCATGCAGTGGAAACATAATAAAAAGAAGCAACAATGCAAGATCTAATACCAAATCATAATAATATATTCATAAAATATAACTTATTACATGCAATGTGTCGGGCTATAAAGCCTTCCCGGTTATGGCCAAATACAAAGCAAGTAATAGTTTTGAAAGATCCCTCAAGATCCAATCCCAAACCCTAGCTAGTCCAGACCCACACTCTAGTAGAAACCTCCAAGGAAGATCTCAACTTGTGCACACAAGCCCACCAAGCAATCTCCTTGTTTTCCAAGCCGTAGCTACTAGCCCTTCTCAAAATTCACTCTTCCAAGCTCCTCTACCTCTCCTTCACGGATCAATAATGCCTAAAGACTTTCCCACAACTCCTACTTATACCAATCTAAGCTACAGGTCGGTCCAGAACACAAATTAAATACAAATACATAAATTAAATGCCAAAGTCAGCCTCCTACAACAATTAAATTCCCAAAATCAATGTCTTAGTAAAATTGTAATATCTCCTAGCTCCGAATGAATTAGAACTCGAGCTTCGAACCATAGTTAGAAATCTAGGCCCTCTTTCATCCCTGAAATTTTCATCCTCTAACTCGTTTTATAAAATTAGATACACGGCCTACAACAGGTACAAAATTCTTAAGCAAAGCCGAGCTCCTCCCAGACCATGCTGAGTGACCAAAGACCATGTCGAGTCCCAAGACCATGCCAAGCACCGAATTCCTTCTTCAACCGAGTGCCAATCCAAGCATCCACCAAAGAAAATATCAAGCTTCCTCTCATGAACTCCAAAGTAGCCACTGAGCAAACCCAAGATGCTCTTGCATCAGACTCCCCAGATAAATAGAAAAGTGTGTCCCACACTTTGATGCCCAAAGAAAGAGCAACAACCAACTTCATTTTCACCAAAGGCTTTCATTCCAACAAGGATAAGAAAACCAATCTACACATCATCCACATCCACATCATTCTGTCAAACACTAGAATCTCAACCATCCAAACAGCATGCTCACTCCCAGGAACAAACTGATCATAATGCTTCAACATCAAATCCTCATCCACAACAACAACTAGTGAATCCACACCAACAGCAAAAAACTCCATATCAGTCAAAAAATCCACATCAATAGCAACATGAAGATCTCCATCAACACATGCCAAACTCTTAACACTAGCAATCTCATTGATCACAACAAGATGCTCTGCAATATAGAACTCACCACCAACAGCAACCGGATCATCCATGACCAAGCACTCTGCAATTTCCATGTCAGAATCATCCAACTGATCATGAAAACCAATCTCCATCCCAACATCAACAAGGTTATGAATATCTTTAGCAACAACTTCCAGCTGTTCTTCAAATTCTGTATCAGACTCCACAAATTGATCAACAAAACCAAACTCTGCCACCTTGACCTTCTTAGCTTGATCAACCAATCTAGCATCCAACCGAGAAAACATCTTAGAAAAATTCCTCTCCACTATATCATGAAGTTTTGCAATCATCTTAAGGTCCAATCCTCTTGGAGCCATCTTCCAAGATCTTCGTAAACCCTCTACAACAAATCCTTCCCATGCTCCTTGTGACAACCAAACTATTTGCAAGTCAGATCGCAACCTGCCACCTCGCACAAACAATCAGGGACCACATCAGAAGTCTAGGACCACAAATTTGCAATCCAAAAATTCTCTACAATCATGCCTCAACAAGATCAGTCATCCATCTTTGCATCCATCGATCCATCTACAAGCCCTCTGATACCACCTAACACAGTGCAAGGCAGGAGAATCCCTAAAGGAGATGTCCTAGCCCCCTGCTATAAAACCATGCAGTGGAAACATAATAACAAGAAGCAAAAATGCAAGATCTAATACCAAATCATAATAATATATTCATAAAATATAACTTATTACATGCAATGTGTCGAGCTATAAAGCCTTCTCGGTTATGGCCAAATACAAAGCAAGTAATAGTTCTGAAAGATCCCTCAAGATCCAATCCCAAACCCTAGCTAGTCCAGATCCACACTCTGGTAGAAACCTCCAAGGAAGATCTCAACTTGTGCACGCAAGCCCACCAAGCAATCTCCTGGTTTTCCAAGCCATAGCTACTAGCCCTTCTCAAAATTTTCTCTTCCAAGCTCCTCTACCTCTCCTTCATGGATCAATAATGCCTAAAGACTTTCCCACAACTCCTACTTATACCAATCTAAGCCACAGGTCGGCCCAGAACACAAATTAAATACAAATACATAAATTAAATGCCAAAGTCGGCCTCCTACAACAATTAAATTCCCAAAATTGATATCTTAGTAAAATTGCAATATCTCTTAGCTCTGAATGAATTAGAACTCGATCTTTGAACCTTAGTTAGAAATCTAGGCCCTCTTTCATCCCTGAAATTTTCATCCTCTAACTCATTGTAAAAAATTAGATACACAGCCTACAAAAAGCACAAAATTCTTGAGCAAAGCCGAGCTCCTCCCAGACCATGCCGAGTGACCAAATATCATGCCGAGTGACCAAAGACCATGCCGAGTCCCAAGACCATGCCGAGCACCAAATTCCTTCTTCAACCGAGTACCAGTCCAAGCATCCACCAAAGCAACTACCGAGCTTCCTCTCATGAACTCCAAAGTAGCCACTGAACAAACCCAAGATGCTCCTGCATCAAGGAGAGAGACCCCTTTTAA
The DNA here is from genome assembly GCA_028749045.1 of Cupressus sempervirens. Lineage (NCBI taxonomy): Eukaryota > Viridiplantae > Streptophyta > Pinopsida > Cupressales > Cupressaceae > Cupressus > Cupressus sempervirens. Next base: position 429,571,013 of record CM053787.1, on the reverse strand, counting down.
AGATAAATGAACATTTGAGATTAAGAGGCAAGAGAGGTCTAATAAAGGGTAGAGAATGCATCTCAAGTGCTCCATGTGCACAAGAATCTCACCTAATCAAGATCAATGGTTGAATTTTAAGAGGCAAAAGATGTGTGGAGGAGAATAAAGATTCCACCCATCTTGGAAAGTGTGCCCCTCATGTGTGACAAAAAATCTTTTATTTTATTTTAAAAATAGGAATAATGTTTAATGTGTGCACACTTGGGATAAGGGAATTTTAGAGGTTTATTTAATTAAAAAGGAGAGGGTTCTTTTAATTAAATATAAGATTTATGATAGAGTGATCAAAGAATAGGTTATAATTGAATAAATAGCAAAGTGATGATTTGATCAAAGATAAGAAATGGATAAATAATGCATAAATGATAGAAAGGGTGCTCATAGTTTAGATTATCTTTTTTGGGTGATTATAGACACAAGTATTATTGACATAGACAAGAGAGTAAGTCAACCTTATGATGTTGAAGCATGACAGGGACAAGGTAATTGTGAGAAATAATCTTTTCAGAGATCACTTAACACCCAAAATTGACATATTGCAAAAACAATTAGACACATTAGTCAATACAAAATGATTTTATTAAAATTTTGTACCTATGAATCTTAATGGAGCTAAGGTAGTAGCCTATGGAATTTGTGCACTAATTTAGGTGACCAAGTAAAAGCTACATAAAACAAAGAGTTTCAGACTTTAAAGAAATACTTTTTCAAATTTTATAGGGTTATTGCCTTGAGGTGTAGCTTTTAACAACCAAAATTTTAACTTGTATATAGAATTTTGTTTCACCTTTGTCATTGATGTCAAAGGTGGAGGTAGTCAATGATTTTTTTTTGTAAAGGATAGTTGTAGAAGTAAAAATTGTTATGAAGAAGTATGTATAGATTATATTCTAAGGAGAAGCATATGTACAAATAGTATAGAGTATGGATAGATATCACAAAGGGATGATCTATATTTTGAAATTTTGACTTGGCCACAATTTTGAAGTATTGAGATTTTGAAGAAGTATATCACTTAGCCAAATTTTCCCTACGTTGACAACAATTCCAAAGTACTAAGTTTTCTGGATTCGATTGTATTTGTTTATTTCATCAACATTTCGGATCACACTACATGATCCATCATCAGGATAAGAAAGTGCAGGATCACACTACAATGCCAAAGTGGGAGATAGTTGAAGATTTGGTTAAAAGTAAGTTGATAAGTTTTTTTATTAATGGAAACATTATGGCATTTTAAGACCGCTAATGGCAAGATTTCAGTTCAATGTTAAGTGACTTAGAAAATTGTCAAGTATGAAATGGGAATACAGTACATAGTCAAACTATTTTGTTCATGAGCTTTATAGAGAGAAGATATAATCTTGTGCGATTAGAGAAAGTTAGTATGGACATCATATAAGATATGTTAGGTTGCTAAACATTATGTTCATATTTACACATTTTTTGATTAGTTCTTCTAGAGGCAATTTTACATTGTAGGAATATAGCAGTCAGAAAAGTATTGGAATTTTGGTCAAGGAATTGATTTGACTTGTCAAATAAAGAACCTAATGAGGTAGTGATGACATCATACAAGCTAACCCTCATATGATATATCTTAGTTTATATTTTTGGTAATGTGTGAAGAAGATCAAGGCTAACAATTTAAAGATTTTGGAAAAAATGAGAGAAGCTTTTGATTAGCGAAGTGTACAATTGTATTATAAGGATATGATTGACTTATGTGCACTTTTTTGGTATTAGATAGATACGATTTTGATGGTTATAATAATAGGAGAGGCTATATGAATGTTTTTTTATGCAAGGAACTATAAGGGACTAATCAAATATTGAAGATATCAACACATTAAGGTTTTGATATTCATCTATACTTCTTGTAATGTTGTATAAGTTTTAATTAGTGGTGCGATCAACCTTTGTATTGTACTTATAACCCCTAATAGGGTTAAGGATTCTAACAAAACCTAATCCTCTAACAAGTATAGATATGCTATATGCATGTAATAGACTCCTAATAGCATAAACATCTTTTACAAGATACTTTTGATTAGTGGATCATTTTGTGGGTACCATCCCCGTTAGGGTTTTTCCTTGGCTAGGGTTTCCCTAGTTAACAAAATATGGTGTTATGAGTTTTATCATGTTATGCATGGTACTAATTTTTAGTTTAGTCTTTTATGAAAGTATAAGATTTGTAATTGATATCCATAGTTGAGAAAAAAAGTTGTTTGTGCAGTACTAATTCAACCCCCCTCCCCCCCCCCCCCCCCCCCACCCACACACACACACCCTCAATATTCCCTATTTCTAATAGTATCAATCCATATGACCTTTAATTAAATAGTTGTATGGTCTCTTAAGTAAATATAAGAAAATGAAAAAGTTCTTAGTAAAAAATTGCATATATTTATTTTTAAAATTGTTAGATAACTAAGGGGTGAATCAGTTATGTCTAGTTATCATACAATCCCTTCAAAAAATTATAGAGTCAATATAAAACTTCATAAAATTTAATAGTAATTACTCGATGTAAACATTCAACTTATCATTTAACATTTTCAATCACTTTATTCCAAACGATCAACTCATTGTTCTTTGCATTACTGAGTGTTAGTAAGATAACTTAGTTATTTCCTTGCAATAACTTAGTTACTACCTTAAATTACTTAGTTATTATAGAGTTGCAGTAAAATGAAAAACAACTTGCAACACAAATAAAATTCACACATTTGACATCATGATTTTAACGTAGAAACCCTATGAAGCAAAAAATCATCTGGGATCAACAAACAAAAATATTCACTCTTCTGAAGTGAGCTCTGCTAGGAGCCAACCTTGTAAAATGTTACATACACATTGTTAATGTGACATTGTAAGAGGATTCCCCCAAAACATAATTTAGACCTTATCACTCCTTAATCTTGTCTAAAGAGTGTCCTATTGTAAAGGACTTACAAACACCACTAATCGATGTTACCATACAAGGTTTCATAGACTTTTTAGGTCCACTCAATTCTTTTGAGATATTCTTCTATAATGATTAAAAAGTAATAGTAGAAATGATTTGTTAAGAACAGAAACTACCTTTACTTGTTCATATCTATATTCCTTTATCTTGTCTCTATCTAATCTTACACTTTGATCTCCTTTCACTCTATGCATTTATTGGTTGAGTCACTCCTCTTGCTCCTTCCTCTACTTGGTTTACTTGGCTTAACTATCTTCTCAATACTTTTCATTCACAACAATATCAATAACATAAGAAATATATTCAATATTATGATCAACAAGAAAATTAGCAACTAGCAACTTGAGACTTTCTAGATCTCATCCTTAAATAGTCATTTCTAAGATTTGAGATTCTTCCATCTATTGCTACTTAATATCAATCATTGATCATAGGTTCATAAAAAATTTCTAGAATTAAACTTCATACAATGAATCTGGACACTTGAAATATATAAAATTTATAAGACTTTGTGTTCATCTTTATCTTTCTTCAATCTCCATCATCAGATCCTTGTTGAATTTTCCCAATCGTTGCTCTTGTAACAAAATTTGACTCGTGTCTTAGACCATCTCAAGTTTTCCATATTATCATCAAAATTTCACCTTAGATTCCAATTCTTCAAACTTTTTCATCCAGTCATTACTCGATAAACATAACACTTACTCGGGTAATACAATACTTGGTTATTACTAGACTTGTTCCACAATAGTAAATTTTTCTTTTTTCTTTGCCAATCGCTCAGGCAATATTGTACTCACTCGGTGAATACAGTCTCCCTTCATTAAGCTTATTACTCAATTAAGCTTGTTTTCTTAAATACATTGCAACAATATATGATTGTAAAATAATCAAACCAATATTACATTATCACTATCCAACTCATTCAAGTACCCATTGAATATAATATTTATTAATTTTGTCTTTATCATAATTTCTTCAAATCATCTTCATCAATCAAATGATATAGCACTCTACTAAGTTAGCCAACTACGACTTTGACATCAATGACAATATAAAAATTGATATGACTCTTTTACATACATTCATAGAATTGCATATTACATTATCAATTGGGGCTAACAATCTCCTCCTTTAGCATTGATGGAAATAAATAACATAAGATTTTACAGTACAAAACATTACATAAGATAATCAAATGTATGCATTGTCAACAATAGAACTTTCAACTCTTTTCTTTCAACTGTAGAATCATTGTAACTTGGTTTGTATTTTGTATCTTCAAAAGAAACAACAACAACAATCTTCAACATATCTCCCTCTTAGGATAGGATCTCTAGTATTTTGCATACTTTTCCCTTACTCATTTGCTTCCTTTAGTATATTCTCCCCCTTTGAAATACGTCTCTCTTACTCATTCTCTCACCCTTTGACAACAATGCCAAAGGTGATTATAAATTTCAATATGAAACTTATAAAACCTTGAAGTTATCCTTGTACCTTGCATGGACTATATATATATATATATATATATATATATATATATATATATATATATATATATATATATATATATATATATATATATATATATATATATATATATATATATATATATATATATACATATATACATATACATATTAGTTTCATCATAGTCATTTTCATAACTTCAAAAATGTTCCTAAAGTGTGAACTATATGCCCCAACTCCATAAAGATATTACAAATCATCCACGAATTGATGCAACATGCCTCTTCACTTAGTGAATTTTGGATAGGGGAAGGACCCCCATTTTACCTCTTAGATACTCAAAAGCATCCTTAAGGCAGTGGCTTTGTAAATATATCAACAATTTGTTCTTTAGACTTCACATATTCAAGCCTCACTTGTCTCTCTTGTACTTGTTCCCTCAAATAATGACACTTGATTGATAAGTGCTCTATTTTTGCATGCATCATCATATTTTTTGAAATATTTATGGTACTAGTGTTATCACAATAAATAGTAACAGGCTCGGTTACCTCTTCTTGCACTCCTCCGAATAGTTGCTTAATCCATACAAAATTTGAACAATTGATTGCAGCAACAACATATTCTACTTTAGCAGTAGATTATTTAATACAACTTGATTTCTTGCTTATCCATGTAATCAATCTTTCTTCTAAAAAGAAAGCTCCACCAATGTGCTTTTCCTATCATCAACATTTCCATCCCAATCAATATTTGTGTAGACTTTAAGATTAAATTCATCCTCTTGTTTATACCATAGGCTATAATCTTCAATTCCTTTCATATATCTAAATATCCTCTTCACAGGAGTCATATGAGTTTCCCTTGTATTAGATGAAAACCTTGCAACAATTCCAACAACAAGTACAACATTTGGTCTACTATGTACTATATACTATGACTTTTCAATCATAGATCTATATAGTGTTTCATTTACCTCTCCAGTAGTGTCTTTTTTTGATAACTTTACTCTAGTCACAATAGGTGTACCAACTAGTTTGGACTCATCCATCCCAAATGTCTTCAAGATTTATGTTACATGCTTAGACTGGGTCACATATATACCTTTCATTATTTGATAGACTTGCAATCCAATAAAAAAAGTTCTCTCCAAACATAAAAATTTCAAATTCAATACTCATTTGTTCAAAAAATGTCTTACTCAACATGTCATTTCTTCCAAATATTATGTCATCAACAAATATTTCAACAATCAACACCATATCTTCATATTCATTTTTTTAAATATAAGTTATTTTTTTCACTTGTTCTAGAAAATTCAATCTTGATCAGATAAGAGTGTAATCTTTCATACCATTCTCTTAGAGCTTGTTTCAACCCATATAATGTTTGTTTCAACTTGCAAACCATGTTCTTCTTTTCAGGTTCAATGAATCCTTCACGTTGTTCAATATATACTTCCTCTTCAAATATCTCATTCAAAAATTGCATATTTTACATCTGTTTGATATACTTTGAATTTCTTGTATGTAGCATAAGTCAATAGTGTTCTTGATCTTTCCAATCTTGCCATGGGTGCAAAAGTTTCACCATTATCAGTTCCTTCTTCTTGTGCATGTCTTTTGCAAACCAATCTTGTCTAGTTCCTTGTCACTTCTCCATTCTCATTCTTCTTGTTTCTGAAAATCCATTTGTTTTCAATCGCATTTTTTTCAGCAGGTCTTAGTACTAGTGTCCAAGAATTGTTCTTCTCAATCTTATTAATCTCCCCATTCATAGAAATGATCCAATATTCATTATCTAATGCAACCTTTACTGGCCTTGTTCAAAATCAGCAATTAAACAAGTATAGTCATCACTTTTATCTCCAATTATCTATTCAGGTGAATTAGTCTTCATCACATATTTTTTCAATACAATTTCATTTCTTTGATTTTAAACATCTCCTTCACTCGGTAGAGGTTCAACTTCCTTCTTGGGTTGAACTATTAGGTACTCAAAAAAGCATTCTATAACTCAAGTGTCATTGGTTGAGTCTTGGTAGCTCTATTTTGTAACTCAGACAGTATACTAGGTGTCTCTTCGTATACATAAACAAACTTGTTGTAATCTTCAAGTTCCTTCTTTCTCTTCACATCATTCCTCTTTGCAAACTCATCAAATCTTACATTTACACTTTCAATTGTGTTCTTAGTAGCTTTGTTCAAACATTTATAAGATTTTCTCTTAGATAAATAACCAAGGAATATACCTTTATCTCATTTAACATTAAGTATACCATTTCTTCCATTATTTTGACTATAACACCTACTTCCAAAGATTTTGAAATAGCATACATTCATTTAGTGTATGACCATACCATAGTTCATATGGAGTCTTGTTTATTCATTTTTTCAATTAAACTCGATTGAATATGTAATCAACGATACTAATTACTTATCTCCATAACATTTGAGAAAACTCCTTCTCAATCATCAATGTCCTTGCACAATCCATAATTGATTTATTTCTCCTTTCAACAATCCCATTTTGTTGTAGTGTCCTCAGTATAGATAATTGTTTTTTAATAGAATTCATAGCACAAAAGTAAGTGAATTTAACAGAAAAACTCATCACCTCTATCAAATCCTAACTATTTCAAAGATTTACTAGTTTACTTTTCAACTCTGGCTTTATACCATCTAAACATATCAAAAGAATGGGATTTCACCTTCATGAAGATTACAGTCATCATCCTTGATTTAATTATCAACAAACAATATGAAATATTTATCACCATAGTAACTGTCAACAACAATTGAACCACATATATTTGTGTGCACCAATTCCAAGATATCATTTGAAGTGTGTGTCTTGCTTGAAAAACTAGACCTTTTCATCTTATCAAGTTGGCATTCTTTACACATAACATTCTCTAGTTTTTGCAAATTTGGTAAGCCTCTTACTCTCTTTTTTCTACTTATTTGCACCATATTCTCAAAATTTACATGACACAACATTTTATGGCATAACTACACATCCTCAATTCTAGCAAATAAGCATGTCTCAACTATAGGATCAAGATAGAATAAGTTACCTTTTGTTTTCATTCTTGTTCCAATCAAATCACCTTCATCACCAAAGATCTTGACCTTCTTTTTCTCAAATTCCAATTTGTGACCTGAGTTATTCAACTGTGCAACACTCAAAAGATTATACTTAAGTCCTTGAACCCAATATGCATCATCACATATGATCTTATCATTCAACATTTGTGACCCTTTACCTTACACAAGGCAAGGAACATCATTACCTTTTGTAATAGTTCCACCATCATCAGTTCCTTCAAATTTATCAAAGTTACTTAGATCACCAATCACGTGATGTGAACATTCACTATCAATAATCCATAAGTCATTCTTACTAACATGTGAAATAGGTGCAATTTCACTCTCATACCTTTCACCATTTGGATCTTCCTTGATTGCAACACAAACCATCTCAATTACTTTCTTATCATCCTCAAAACTGGACTCGATATGCTCTTCTTCAGCAATGTAGCATGACTTCTTTCCTTTGTCTTTATATTCCTTGTTCTTCCTGTACTTGAAATCTTTCTTATCATTTCTATCATTTCTATCATTTCTATCATACTTCTATTAAAACATTTGGTAGCAAAATGACCAAGCTCATTACATTTGAAACAAATCAAGGTCAATTTACCTTTGTATTTACCTTTATCTCTCAATAATATTCTTTCAAGCAATGCTTCTAGTTCATCCAGATCATCCTCAATTTTAGATTCACTTTCTTCTTTACATTTCTTCTATTTCTTTGAATTTATGATGGTTATTGAAGACTTAAATGCATTTCCCATTATAACTATACTATTTTCATAATTACTCAATTCAAATGTAGTAACTGACCCACAAAATTACCAAGTGTCAATACATTACCAAGCGTGACTCTTACTTCTTGAACACTAGAAACTTTCATAGCATAAATAGGTAGAAGAGTTTAGAGAACTTTACTTACAATTTTTGAGTCATTGATAATACCTTCAACATCTTTGATTGTGTTTACATCTTCATTGATTCAATTAACATATTGAGCAACGTTTTCTCATTCTTTCATTCTCATGTTATCATACTTTCCTCTAAAACTTTCAGCTTTGGCTCTTTTCACATTATCATCTCCTCCATGTAAAAGTGTCAATTTATCCCACATCTATTTGGTAGTAGCACAATCCTTGATATCATCAAACTTGGTCTCATTAATTGTAGAAGAAATCTCAATCATTAAACTATTATGATTTCTTTTCTCATTCATTTGCTCCACAATCAGAGGACCAGTTTGGGTGGCATATTCATGTTCCATCCAATGTGTGACATTATCTCCAATTCCATATAGATGTGACTTCATTATGTCCTTCAATGATGAGAAGTTCTCTGTATTCAGTATCAATACCTCTCTCTTACACATCTTTGATCCTTAGCTCAATTCCCTTTAAACTTCTTTCTCCAAGAACTTAGATAATTGTGTGGGGTTGAATCAGTTATGTCCATTTATCATACATACCCTTCAAACAATTCCAGTACCTATAAAACTTCATAAACTTTATCAGCAAGAAATCAATGTAAATATTCAACTTGTCATTTAACACCTTCAATCACTTTATTCAAAACCATTAACTCGGCCTTTACATTAGTGTCAGTAAAATAACTTAGTTATTACCTTGCAATTACTTAATTAAAACTGAGTTGTAGTAAAATGTAAAACATGTAAAATAACTTGCAACACAAATAACATTCACATATTTGACACCATGATTTTAATTTGGAAACCCTATGAAGGGAAATATCACCTAGGACCAGCAACCCAAAAATATTTACTCTTCTAAAGTGAACTCTACTAGGATCCAACCTTATTAAAGTTTACATACACATTATTAATGTGACCTTGTTGGAGGATTTCACCAAAAGATCATATAGACCTTATCACTCCTCAATCTTGTCTAAAGAGTGGCTTGCTCTAAAGGACTTACAAACACCACTAATCGATGTTACAATGTAGTATTTAAGAGACTTATTAGGTCCACTTGGGTCTTACGAGATTTTTTTCTTCAATGATTAAAAAGTAATATTAGAAATGATATGTTTAAGAATTGCAACTACCTTTGCTTGTTCATATCTATGTTTGTTGCTCTTGTCTCTATCTAATCTCTCACTCTAATCTCCTTTCACTTTATACTTTTGACTAGCTAAATTCCTCCTCTTTCTCCTTCATTTTCTCGATTCACTTGGCTCAACTATCTTCTCAATACTTTGCATTCACAATAATATCAACAACATTAGCAATATATTCAGCAATATGATCAGAAACCAATAGCCTAAGACTGTCTTGATCTCCTCCTTTAATAGTCATCTATAAGATTCCATATTATTGAATCTATTTCTACTTAATCTCAATTATTGATCTTAGGTTCATAATAAATTTCCAAATTTGAACTCCATACAATGAATCTAGACACTTGGAAAATATAACTTTCATAGAACTTTGTGCTCATCCTTATTCGTGTTCAATCTCCATCATTGGATCCTTATTGAATTTTCCTAGTCATTGATCTTGTAACAAAATTTGACTCATGTCTTAGACCATCTCTAACTTTCCATATTTTCATCAAAAGTTAACCTTAGATTCCAATTCTCTGAACTTGTTCATCCAATTGTTACTCGGTAAACATAACATTTACTCGAGTAATATAGAACTTAGTTATAAATAGACTTTCAGGATACACTAAATTTTTCTTCTTCTTTTTTCCAATTGCTTGGGAAATATTGTAGTCACTCAGTGAGTATAGTCTCCCTTCATTAACCTTGTCACTCGATTGATCTTGTGTTCTTCAATACATTACAACAATATATGGTTGTAAAACAATCAAACCAATATAATATTATCATTGTCAAACTCATTCAAGTACCCATTGAATATCATACTTATTAATAATGTATTTATCACACTTTCTTCAAATCCTCTTCATCAATCAAATGATATGGCACTCTACTGACCTTTGTTTGCTACTATGTTAGTTGGAGGATAATATGGCCTTCCAAGTAAAATAAACTTTTTAAAAAATCCCAAGCCTAAAATAGAAAAAAATAATAATAAAAATCTATCTATTGAGCCTCTAGAATATAATTTAAAGGTCTTTCTGGATTGAAAATATAATTTAAAAAGCTTATATTCTAGAATTGAACGCTAGACCCTTATGGTAAAGTTGAGTGAAAGTGAAAAAAACCTTGATCAAATTCTACTAAGCCCCTTAAAAATGTCATGTGATGACCAAATTAAGCAAAACAAAACATATTTCAAACTTTATTGATCCCCATGGATGGAATAGGATAGTCAATGTTGTCATTATAGTCAGCATTGTTGCAATCATTAGATTTGTCTAAAAATACATATGCAAATAAAAGATTAGAAAATATATATAGTTCTTTTATTCTTTATATCATATTGAAATGCAAGAGAAGAGCATAGGAGAATTTAAAAGATTATACTAACAAATTTAATCTCTTGATTAGGAAGCTAAGTACTCAAAATTATCAAAATGAAAGCTTCAAAATATGTTGAAATTGAAAACAATTTAATAAACAAGATCTTTCTATGAGAAAATAAGCTATAAAAATATAATTGAAATAAGACAATAATAGAGATGTGATTCCAAGAGAATATTCTAAAACAAATGAATAAACAAGATATTTTTCATGAGAAATTAAACTATAAAAATATAATTGAAAGAAGACAAGTAAAGAGATGTCACTCCAAGAGATATGCAAATGTCAAGATGACAAGATAGTATTAGGATATCACAAAAACAAATGTAGAAACCTAACCACATTCATCAATGCATGTGTATGAAAATCTATGCAAGATCATCATAAAAGATACAAAAGATTGTAAGTGTCTACAAATTTAGGCTAAGTGGCCTATTTATAGATAATTAAAGAGTGGATGGAGATGGAGAATATAATTAATAAGGAGTGAATAAAGCAGTTTAAAAATAATATCATTCCTCCCTTTTAGGATGGAGATGCATCAACCCCTTAGCTCCTAGTTATTAATAGATTAAGTCCACTTTATTAAGAATTGATTATTAAAAGTGTAGGACAAAACTTAGAATGGGGAAAATTAAATATCCCACGAGGAAAACATAAACCTACATTAAGACTTATTGTGTTTTACATAATTCTATTTTTGTCTCTTCAAACAACATATCACTAATAATATATATTTTTTGTCACTAATCATTCACGCCTAGAAGTGTCATTTATATTTTATTAGTAAGACTATTCCAAACTTAGAAGTTAGATTACAATAATTTGAAAAGAATTACCACTTGATAAAAGTTGATATTGTGAGAAGATAATGAATAATTTAACATTTGATCCAATTTAAATTACAAATAATTTTCTATCAATTAGGCATCATTCATCTAGGCTCTACTTGATAGCTATTAATTAGGTATTTATTGGTCATTTAGTAGTCCACTCACTTAGCATTGATTAGATACACCTTTTATAGGCAATTCCATAGTTCAGAAAATTTATGTTACAATCAAGGTGTCATCTACCTTGTTAATCCTATAAAATGGTTCCAAAGCACTACCAAAATGTCCCAAGCTGCTTAGGATGTGTTGGGAAGATATTAGTAATATTTATTCTCTCTGTTTTTTGTAATACTTTCTCACAAGTGACGAGTTTCACTAGTTGCAATAAATGTGTTTTATGAACATAATTATTTAATTGAATTTTTCCTACATGTGGATACCTAGAATGAGATCATTACTGACTTAGAAATTGAAAATCATTAGCCTTCTCCAAGAGGAAATAGGTTTAGTTGTAATTCTTATATTTCAAAATTGGGTGCTAAGGCTGGATCCAAGATCATTGCCCTTTGAACTTTTGTGGAATCCATTGAATGATTGTGGTTTGTTTTAATGAGGATCCTTTATTGGTGGCTTTGGATATCTTTCCATTTAATAAATTTAGGTATTTAGATGTACAATTAAATATAGAGTTATTCTGTAGTTATTGTGTGTGTGCATGTATGTGTGCGCACACATGTGTGTGTAGGTGGGTGGGTGTAGGTGTGTGTGTGTGTGTGTGTGCGTGCATGCATGCGCACACATACATGTGTGTGTGTGCGTGCACCTAGGCATGTGCTTGTGGATGTCGATGTTGGTGTCGATGTGGATGCATATGTGTGTGCACTGATGCATGTTTATAGAGCATATTTTTGGATTTGAAGAAAGAGTGTATCAAAGGTTATATGATGCAAATATGGATATGTGAATTATATTGAAGTGTGTGAACAAAGTAAGAGGTGTAAAGGAAACTTGTAAAGGTAGAAGAAGGCTATTGACAAGAAGAACTATTAAATGTTGCAAAGATTGTTGAACATTGGAAGAATATTCCTAAATAGATCTGTTGATGTCAGTTTCTATAATGCTATTAACTAGAATTGTTTCATCCATATCTAGATGCAACATTATCATTTGATATTTTTTTCATAAGAACGTTTTGTAATTAGTTGTTTTTGTATTTGGGCAGTTGGCCCAATGGGAATGAACCTTACCTATAGTGAGAAATCAAGCAATGAAACTTTGTTAAAATCACCTTAACTAATGTTTATATTCATGAGGTTTAATTTCTCTATGTTTTTTCTCATCTTGGGTTTCAATGTTAATTATGTTCCTAGTGTATGGTGTTTATGTGTTATAGGTTCTTATCTATTTTAATTATCTAAATGGTTTAATATTTATTTAGATTAATTAAGTTTGTGAAAAAAGTGTTTTGGTTAAGTAGTTATAGGTTTTTCTCTATTTTTAAAATTCTTATCTTAGTAAGTTTCTTGAAATCTATTAGAAGAAATTAAAGGATGTTGAAAGGCTTATGGGTGTACAATGAATTTTATATAACTTCTTTTTTCATATTCATGAGATCAAAAACCATGGATATTATTAGTGTGATTTATATTGGGTACTAAATCTCACAATCAAGTAGATCTTGATGGATTTAATTATGTTTTGTTAATTTGAAGCTAGTAATATGTGTGTATCATCTTTGGTGGTTGTGTTCATTTATCTTGTGGTCATTGTTTATTCTAAATTTTGTAGCTCCTAAAGGTAACAAATCTTATGTGAAGTTCAAATGGTGTGGGACCAAGATTTGAGACAACCTCTAGGAATAAGAAGATAGGTCTTCATGAATATGGGTTTCACAAAGTGAAGAAAATTTGAATTGTAGCTAAACTAGGATGATGCACTAGATTATTTCACAACTCAAAAAACTAAACAATAAACCAAGCTCGGCCATATAGATTAGAAAGTATATATTATCTTGTATTTTGGCATAATATATCGCACTCTCTTCATTATTGAAATGAGAAAAAATAGCTAAATTTAGGAAATAGGTGTCAATTTTTAGATGAGTTCATGGGTACATCTATAAAACCCATAAAATAGAAAATGCTTCCAAGAACAATCTTAACCATGTATTAATGTGTTTAGCACTATGTAAGACCTCGAATAATTATAGATATTAAATCATCCTTAATTGGAAGAGTATTGAATATGATCTGAAATTGAAGATGAATCCATAAATAAAAGTGTAAGAGTCTAAACAAGATAACTATAGCTTAAAATGGCATAGACCTCCAAGTTATTTAATATTCATTCAAAACCTAAAAGACTTAACTAAGCACAATCAATCTGTTAAAATAGAATAAACAACATAAAAATAAAGTCTACAAATAGGGCTCTTAAATAGTACTTAAAAATAATAGTCTTTTTGATAACCCAGTTATCTTTTTTCTCTATTAAACAAAACAAACTCCCCCCCTTATAGCCAATCCTCAAGAAAAAATTATTATTTAATTATTACGAGTGCACCTTAGAGGATGCCATCTCAATTCGTTATGATGCCTTTACTGATAAGAAGAAACTCCAACAGTTGAGATGGAAAAAAGAAACATTATGCATTGAACACTCATCCTAGGACAAAAGTATGTGCTCAACCCCATCATATCCATTAAATTGACAGTAACAACTTTACTTCAAATCTTGGTCTTGACCATTCTCTCTCTCATTTCCTTGAAAGTTCCATGGTCATGACACATATCAAACAAGTGATAAAGTCCATGAACAATGAAAAAGAGATAGACACATCAAAAGGATTCTCAATTTAGCCTCTACATTGATGAAGCTCGAGCAAAGATCGTTGTATTATAAGCCTTAGATGATCTATATAGAGATATACATGATTGGAAACTCACAAGAGATCTTTCTTGTGACATTTAAACCCAAAACTCATGTACTTAAAAATTAGGAGGAAGGGGAAATAGAAATAAATTAGAGCATTGGTAGAGTGGATCACAAAATGCCCACTCGTGATCAATTGGAAAATTATGGAGCTATAAATCTCAAAAAGTTATTTTGGACTGCATTTTTTCTCAAAACAAGAACCCAACTAGACTGGCTCTTGCAAACATCTAGACAAAGTCGACATACACCAAGAGATCCAAAACTAATATGGCATGAGTAACCTCACAATCATGTTGTGGGATCTATTCACAAGACTGACCTTGTCTTTTCTATGCAATTTATTGACTTTTTTGTTCCTCATCCAACAATGACTCATCTGGCCTAAAAGGAAAAGGCAATTGTATGAACACATTGATTTGTATGTTCTTTTGGGCAATAGAGGATTCTATCTTTCTAAGGCAATACATGGTATACACAATCACCTCTCATTTGTTGAATTTTCCAACCTTTACTACCCCAAGCCTTTGATCATCAATTCTAGCTAATGATAAGGTTTTATAATCTATCTCGTGTAATTTATCAACCAAGCTCCTTGCTTCTTTGATTTTTAAAGCATTCCCTACTAGCTTTCCCCTGGGGCGTTCTCTACCTTAGTATTTAGTTCGACCACATCTAACACTATCTTAAAAATAGGCATTGGGATCAATTTGGATGCATCAATTTATCCTAAAAGGACACAGAGTTGTTGCATAGACATGGCACAACTTACTGATTAGGGGACCATAGCAAAAACCTATAGTTGTTGAATCTAATTATCCTTGTCCTTCGTAGCTTCCTCAAGTTGGGTGATTTGTTCTTCTACATTTACTAATTCTAGTGGGAACTATATCAACTCCCTTAATCTTTCCCACATATCATATAATGTAGTTTGTCTAGCATCTAATGTACACTCATTCCCTTTTGAAACTTAACTTGGAGTTGCATCAGCTTGATTCATTGTTTATGCACAATTCTTGTTTGTTGAGCTATCCTCGAAACTAGCTCATTATACTTTTGGACCAATATTTCTACCATTTCCAATAAATCCTCCTCTAAAGTATCCTTCTCCATCTCCCTACCCTTTAGTTAGTTTCGCACCTTAGAGAGTCACGAAGAAACACTTTTCTTGTTCTACCATTGTATCTCTATTGTGTAAACATTTGGCAACATTCTCTAGAGACTTGTTGAATTGAGACAATTCTTACTCTTTGTCGTAGAGTTTTCAAGACAAATTAGCTTTCTCCTTATTAATGGTCGCTTTGATCTTATCCAATTCACCAAGTACCTCTACAAGCTTAGCTATCTCTGCCTTGAGCTCCCTAGAAGATTTCTCTTGCACATACTGCTAAAAACAATCATAGTTCATTTATTAAGCCTTTGCTTTGGCTTTGAAACTTTAAATGGTATTTCTAGCTTTCTTCAAGTCATTGTCTTTCTTTTTCAACTTTTGTGTAAGTGTCAAATAGTCTCCAGATACTACCCTTTGGGACTCTTTCACTAATCCAACTTTTTTACATGGTTAAGTAAGATTGAGCTCCACACCAACTGTATAAGCCTATATTCCTCAAGGAGCATTTGGCCTTAGAGCTTTCCTTGCACATTTGGGATTCTTGGCACTAAAGTAAAAAGTTCTATTCATCATTAAGAGTACTAATGGCGGCAATAGTTGGTTTGTAATCTTTCTTTATTTCTCATCTTTTGGGCTCTAGCCAACCTGGCTTGTTTGGTATTAATAAACTTTGTCTCCATCACATTATAGGCTAGACCTTCTTGCTCAACAAATGTGACACTTGGGGGAGGGATTAAAGCTACCAACACTAGGGTTGACTTGGCAAATGTACCAAGTATCATCAACATCTAGGAGTATAAAAAGAAAGGGGAAATTAGAGGAATGGTGTTAACAGTTGAAAGGGAGTCACTGGCAGGAGGTATGTTATTTTCACTTTGGGATACTATGGTAGACATATGTTGAATAGAGGGAATCGTAGGCATTACACTTAGAGAATCCAAAGATTAAGAATAAAGAAAGATAGGATAAAATATATCTGAGGAGCCATAGGGCTAAGCTGAATGATTCTCTTCCTAAAGTGACATGTTCCTCTTCCTCTTTCTCTCCTTTTCTTATTCTTTCTCATTGATTTTGTCTTCTCATGCTCTTCTTCTCAAAAGGGGAATCAAATCTCATGTGTTTCTTCTTCTTGGAATATTTATGGTTCTGTTTGGTGACTCTCCTCAAACTTCCTTCACTTTCAAACTTATGGTATCCTAGTATGTCTCTAGGGTTCTTTAAGACAACTTTGTTCTAGTAGATTTCTCTATTATATGCATTGATTCAATTTTTTCCCTTTAGGGAGGTTCTAAAGGGTGGGGAATAAGCTCTTCTTGTCTAGAATTCTTGGAAGTCATTGGATGCTCAACATCTCATAAATTCTCAAATTCCTTATGGTTGGTATGTTTGGTCACTTGTCTATAAATCTTGAAGGCAATAATCTTTTTCTTTAATCTAGTTGTCTTTCTTTAGCGTATTCTTCAAATTATAGGACATTCTATTGTAGGGTCACATTTGACAACTAGCTAGTAGAAACTTAGCCATAGGGTTGTCAAACCAACATGTTTTGAGGACAAATCAATAAAGACATCTAGCAATGGTTGAGCGGGACTTTTCCTTGCCTCCTAGTATAGTCTAGGTTAGTGGACAACAACATTAAACCTATTGGATAGGAAATAGGAAATTGTTAAGATCAAAATCCTAAAAAATCAATACCAAAAAAACTCAAGATGGGTCAACTTATACTCAATTGGTCGAACTCTTCTTTTTGCTTGTTCAAAGTTACACTACTATGTGCAATTGGTGGCTTCTAAATCATAATCTTGTTCTTGCCTACGCTTATCTTCTCATCAATAATAATAAAAATTCCTGAAAACCTCTAGGGGCATAAGTCCATCAGGGACTATGGCATGAAGTATAAATGGTTCTTCAATAAAACCATGAACCCTAATTATACAAAACTTGGTCCATAAAACCATACTATAGGAGCATCAAATCGTTCAAACTATGAGACTTGACATTTCCCAAGCCAACCCTCATCCAATTTATTCAAGAGGGTTTGTAAGGTTTAGCTTAAAAAACATTGCACAAACATATCATAATCATAGAGCCTTTTCAAAATATGAATCCACACATAAACATATTTTCTTCATTAGGCAAGATCCCACATTTTGTAAGCCATGAACTTTAGGAACAAAACAACATTTTAGAATAAAAGCATGTGGATTAAGAAAAATGGATACCTAAAGACTGAAGAAGCTAGTTATTCTTGCAACTATTGTGTTATATCCTCCCTAATAATCTCTACAAAATCAAAATGGATATTGGGTGTTGATGGCTTCTTTGAATTGTAGGAAATTGTTGCTTGAAACTCTTCCACCGCCAAATCATGATCCATACCCCGGATAAAATCTAGCATGGAGATAATGTCATTTTCTTATAGAATTATTTACTAACATTGAGTCTATGTATTTGTATATGAACAATAACAATAGAATTGCAATGAATATATTTAGTAAATTAATTTGGTATTTGTGGTCAATTCTTGATACTAAATGGCATCTACAAAATTATTTACTAACGTCGAGTCTAAGTTCATATCAACTTGGAAAACCTTTGACTTTGTAGGATTAGGATTGGAAAGTCTAAATGTTGAAGCATATGACGCACTTAAAACATCAATTATTTTCACAACATATGTAATAAAGCAAGAGCATGTCAATTATAAAGGCACTAGAAAAGGCCATTTTATCATAATGCTATGATAAACTATACTCAACTATTGAAATATGAGGATCTCCCTTTGAAACTTCTTCTATACCTTCTAACCTTGTTATGGTTTCAAATGCATAAAAGAAAAGAAAGGTTTGAGGGTGATAATTATTTACTCGTGTATTAATTTCCTCATTTTTCATGATGTTCTACAAAAAGAAAAAGGGTAATACAAAATACCCAAACCCATCATCATTCAAAAACTAAGGCATTGACAAGAAAGGAAAGCTTCACATGACAACAAGGAGGAGTTGATCAAGAACGTATAGGACTAGATGAACTGCCACATGTAGGGGAAGAATAAAGACTTAGATCCTGGAGAAACTAATAACTTGATAGCAAAATAAAAATGTAGCTGAAGGTACTAATTAACACAAAACTCGATTAACCTACTATATACATGGGGGAAGGAAACCATTAAGGAAACTTTTTGAGGTGGATCTTTTTTTTACTATGATCTCAAAAGTATTATCTTTCATATCGTCTACCTCAAATGCATTATTTTCTTTATAGTGCACAATCTAGAAAAGACATCCTCGCAAGGCATCAAACTTTGCATGCAGAGTTGGCTTGGCCCCCTCTCATTGTGCTTCAAGATGGGGTCATTTTCTTTTAAAAGAGAGTTTAAAGACCTTTTGTTGAACCAATGCTTGAACCCTAATGACAAGTCAATTCATTACATGCATTTTCTTGGTCTTCCTATAATTTTAGCAACTTTTCCAACCTTGCACTCATTGAATCATCCCCTTCCACATCAATTGATTTTATGAGCTAGAAAATTGAAATCTGTATTGAGATTGGAAGCACAAACTTCTTTTTGTAAACAAACTCATAAGATGAGGATTTAAGGACTTTCTTTGGGGTAATACAATATGTAAATGCCTATGTCACTCTTGTTGGTATTAGAAACATATTCTTTAATGATTCTCACTAGATTCTTATTCATTGACTTAGCTAGCCCACTTCCCTATGGATAATAATTTGAAGATGTTTTCACAAAGATGTCATTTTTCAGTGTGAACTCAAATATTTTTCCCCTAATAGAAGCCTTTGAATTATCTAAGATAATTGTCTTACGAGGTCCAAATCTCGAGACTAGTTCTCCTAGAGTTTTAAAATCTCATTCTCTAGAGCGTTCTTAATTGCATATTCTTTCATCCACCCAATGAAGTAGTGTATTTCATTCAAAACCCATTTATGTCTTGCACTAGAGAAAGGGTTGATCATTCCAATGAAATCCAAACCCCACTAGATAAGGGGTTTGTCCACCAAAATGGGTTTAAGGGGCATGGTTGAGTTCTCTTGTCTTTCGGCAAAGAATTGACATTATGTTCACCTTTTGACTATCTAAAAACAATCAGAGAACATGCACAACTAAAAATAACCATCCCACATAATTTCTAGCATTGTATTTTTTGCTAAAAAATGTTCGCCAAAAGGACCATTATACATTTGTTCTAATGTCTTTTGACTTCAAGGGTTATCTACACATCTCAACAATATGTCATTAAAATTTCTTCTGAAAAAAAATTCTTTTTTTCAAATAGAAGATCTCCTATGCCTATTTCAGGATGCAATCAGTTCAACAGATATCCTTATCATCACTAAGACTCATGAGAGTCTGACCCGCCCCCTTTCGGGGTTTGCAAGCTCTCAATGGCTATCCATATTCAGAGAGGAGGTTCATAATTCAGGTGGGGTCCAAGGTTCTAGAGGCGTGGCTTATCTGATTAGGGATGATCTTTTTGAGGCTACCTCAGTTGTCCATACTAATGTCCATTCCAGATTCTTGTGGATCCACATCAACCATACCAGTCATACTAGACATCGTTAGAGAGATATCTTCATCACCTCTTACCACTTCTCGCCCACCTCTTCTTACTACGCTATTCATAGCGCTGAGGACAGAGACCCTTTTTTTGGACTTACAGGGGTGCATCTCCATGTTTACAGCCATGGGTGACATCATCATTTCAGGGGACTTTGATGCCCAGACCAAAGATTTGCAGACACCTTTATATGATCATGGTTTGGACTGGTCTTGGACTTTTCAGATCCAAACAATTTTGGACTCCAACACACCTTTGAAGATAGTTGAGGACTTTTATCTAGTTATGGGCGCCACCTCCTCCAGATGTGTGAGTCTACCAACATGGTGATTTTGAACGGCCTCTCTTGCTTCCTAGGTTCTGAGATCTTCACTTGTTGGCCCCACTCTAATGGTGCAAGTGTTGTGGACTACGCTCTTGCTTCAGCCTCCTTTATTCCTTCAGTTCACTACTTCTCCATCTCCTGCCTTCCCTTGGCTGACCACGCTCTCCTTAGCCTTTCTCTTAGCTTCTTCCCCCACGCTCCCCACCACCCCCCCCCCCCCCCCTTGCCTCACCCACTTCCCCACCCTCCTCTTCTTCCAGCTCACACCCCTGCCCACTTTCGCTTCCCCGAGAACGACCCTACCCTCTTCACCTTCCATTTTAGGTGGCTCCTTCCCCTCAGTAACTTCTCTGAGCTTGACCAAGCTTCTTCTATGTTTGACTTGCTAATAGCTACAATATGGGAATTTGCTCTCCTTTCCATCCCCCATAATCCTTTTTGTCATTCCAAACATTGTAGTATATGCCCTATGAACCAATGGTTCAATGATGACTGTAAATCCTATCATCGCCACTTGCGTTCAACCTTTGAGACTTGTTCCACTTCTTTCACCAGCCTTCGTCCTGCTTATTTTCGTTTCCTTTGCTCCAAGAAATAGTCATTCATGAATTTCCAGTGCCACTCTTTGTGTGCCACACTTTCTCAGGATCCCAAGTTGTTCTGGCGCACTTTATTTCCTCACCGCTCCATCCCCCCACCCCGCTCTCCTCCCTTGATCTCATCTCCATCACCACCCATGCCTCCACTCTATATGACATCCCTAGCCAACCCCCCCTTCACCTCACTCCGCCTCCCCACTGGCACCACCTTTTTGCCCCTCCAACATTCTTGAAGTCGTTAGATACATGACATGCAGCAGGGCAGCCAACGAGGGTTTTGAGGCTGAGCTCCTCAAGCTTGGTGCCATGGTACTGTGCTCCTTTCTTCCCACACTCTTCAATAAAGTGGTTTGCACTAGCTTCCAACTCTGGTCAAGGCATGTGATCTATCTAATCAACAAGTCCAGACTGCCTTCTGACCCTGGCAACTATAAGACTATCATGATTGGACACACCTTTGCCAAGCTCTACGCCACAACATTGAACACTATTCTTACTAGAGAGCTTGATAGGAGGGCTTGCAGAGCTAGAGGCCAAGCTAGGTTTTGAGCAGGTTACCAGACCATTGACCACATCATGACATCACGAGTTATTATTGAAGAGGCTCGACATCATTCTATGAAAGTTTACTATTGTTTTGTAGACTTTTGTTAGGCTTTTGACACATCCCGTGGGTGACCCTTTTCTAGAGGCTTAGAGACATTGGGATTTTAGGGATCTTATTGACAACTATTATGAGGTTGTACAAGAACGTTGTGGGTAGGTTCAAGAATCCTGAGGGTTTCTCAACTCCTATCCATAGCACTATTGGGGTGAAATAGGGTTGCCCTCTTTCCCTCACACTGTTTGGCATTTATATTGATGAGCTTGAGACCTTTCACTAAGAGTCTTCGCACCTAGGTGATGGTTGTTACTTACAACAGGTTTTGATTTCAATTCTCCTTTATGCTGACGATGTGGTCCTTTTAGCATCCTCTCCCAAGCGTCTTTAGAGGCTCCTAGATGATTTGGGTTCCTTCTGTCACTTGAGGCAGCAGACAATGAACCTGAGTAAGACTCGAGTTATGGTATTCAACCAATTGAAGAGCTATGATCTACACTTTTACTTTCAGGCATGGGAGATTGAAATTGTCTGTTCTTAGTCTCAAGTTCTCGGGACATTGCTTCAATATGAGGTTGGTCATCTAGCCTAGAGTTAACAAGTGGATGTGCTCCCTTGCTATGGTCAAGAGACAATGCTTCAGACACCACTTCCAGGACATGATGTCTAAGTTGTCCTTTCTGGACTCCTTGGTCAGATCGGTAGTGCTTTATGGTTCAGCGGTATGGGGGTCATGTCTTCTTAACTCAGATTGGGCCTCTATTGAGCATGTTCAGACTCTGCTTCTCCGATGCATTATTAGATGCCATAGATTCACCTCCACCACACCCCCCCGACATTTTTTATCCGTTTTGGTTTCTTTATCGACCTTGTGTCTTTGTGGATTTCACAGATGGTAATCACAAATATGCTTCCTTGGCCTATTGCTCCTCTGTTGTCGTTGTTGCCTCGGATCCCTCCCCTGCAGGTCGATGTTGGTATGCTTAGGCGACCTCTTTGTTGAGCTCAATAGGGATTAATATTGGCCACCTCCCTCCCTTCTAGTTTTCACTAGATGCTCTCACTCATCTCCTCTCGTCACGATAGGAGCTGAATGGGCATGTTAGGACAAAAATTTACAGACAGTATATCACCACGACTTGGAGTAACCCAATTGGGGGTTACATCCTAAAATGGCCTTTTACGCTGAGCACTTCTTGTTTATCATTGATGGGATTATTACATGACCTAGCTACTTGTCATAGCATTGGTGTCATGCCTTACGCATCTCCCTTGGATCTTTCAGAGCCGGCTCTCATCGGTTACAAATCCAAACTAATCATCATATGGACAGGAGGACCGGATCTGTTGCTTGTGCTCCTTGGCTAAGGTTGAGACTAAGACCCATTTCATCTTCTATTGCCTATCCTACTAAGAGATCAAAGGGAGATTCTATTTTCTATTCAGAGAGCATAGTTACCTCGTGGCTTTCTTTGCATACATGGATCAAAGGTGTCTAGCACTCTATCTCAGGGAGGTGATGCAGTTTCAGGACCACACTTTACAACGCTTGACCCCCCAAAAGGTCTCGGATCAGCTCCTCATCACCACCTTCTTCTCCCCTTGTCTCTCATGCAAGCGGTGGAGCTGACCTCCAGTGCCTCCAGTACCCCCACGGTTGGCCACTCCAGATTAGTGAGACCCCGCACTAGGTTTACACTTACTCTTCAGTGGCAGCACTCCCACAACTTGCAGTGACGGACCAAAGTTCCTTCCTGCCCAGAACCATCTTATTTGGAGTTGGGTTTCTTTCAACGGAGGAAGGATCCCTAGTTCTTGCCTCTTTGTTGGCTCCTTTGTTGCTTTGTTTCTTTTGTTTCTCACTTGCTCTTTCCCAGACACTGACTTGCTCTTTCCCAGACACTATTTGGTGTCTTATTGTTCATTGCTTCTTTGGTTGCTCTCAGTCCCTTAGACCCTTGGTGGTCTTTTGTTGGACATTAATAGATTTATCTTATCTTATCTATGCCTTGCAATTTGTAATATCTTCATTTGTTTGTAGGAATATGAAGCATATATTTGTCTTTTTGCAAGAAATTCATTTGATCTACCAGCAAACATGGTTGATGAGAATCATTTCCTCTTCTCCTTTAGCCTCCTCAATTTCTTTGGCAATATACTCACAAAGTCCCTTTCCTCTTATTATTTTGGTAGGCTTGACCTCTATCATATTACATCATCTTGGTGATTTAATTAGCTCCCTATATGGTAATCTCTCCTTCTATAATGTAATCTCGTACACTAGGGTGAGAAACATATGCCATGATTTTGCTTCAATAACCATATGTCTAAATTTTTCAAGCCCTTTCACCATGGAAAATGTTTGCTCCTCAAAAACTTAAAAACTCCATAATCCTTGAGTTTGATATTAGAACGCGATTCAATGTTCTTCCTTTTGATGATCTCCTTTCTAATTCAATATTGCAATAATGTTATATTAACTCCCATAAACATACATTATGGGATCCTTGAAAAAATTAGGCTTTGATGGTACAAGGGTGATGATTATAGCTAGCTTTGTTTTTTGAAACGCTACTTTCCCTTCCATTGTCCAATTGAAATTTATTCCATCTGCAACATCAACATGATTAGTTGCACCAACCAAACACAATCTTGTTTATGAAAATAATCTTTCTAAGATAGAACTGCCTCCTTATTTACTATAGTAGTAGAAGTTCCAAAAAATCCTTCACCTGTCTTGGGTCAGTGAAAGTCCTATCTTTGGGCATTATGTCTTAGGTTTTTCCCTTTAGCGGCTCTAAATACCTACTTTTTTGGATTTAGAGAGAGATCCCAAATTCTTGGCACCTCTGAACAGTCGCTCCAAGGTTATCAAAATGATCCTCCATGCTCATTGAAAATACAGTAAGACAATCCAATTAAATCAAAATGATGAGATTTACTAACCCTTTAAAATTTATTTGCATGGCTTACTTAAAAGTTCATCCCATGTTGGACAAACCAAATGGCATATTCACATAGGAGGGTGTTCACCACTTGGTGTTCAACATTATTTTATATTGGTCTGCTTTGGCTACCCAACTTGATTATATCCACAGAAACCATCCAATAAAGAGAACATTCTTGACCCAACAAGAATCTATAAGATCTTATCCATTAATGGTAGAGAGTGGTTGTCTTTTAGGGAGGCTTTATTCAAATCTCAAAAATCCATAAAGAAGCATATATCACAATTTCTTTTTTACACTCGTTACCAAATTTGATACACACATGTTGTGCTAGATTGGAATATGATCCTTGAGCAAATTAGATTTGTTAACTCATATTCCATTGGTGACTCTATCTTCAAGTTGGCATGCCTTGAGATTGATTTGATGGGTTTGGCTCTTGCCAACAAAATGGTGTGTTCAATAATTTCTCAATTGTATCGCTCTAAATCATCATGAGTCCAAGCTATAGCACCTTGGTACTTTTCGCACATGGACATAAGACTTTGATTGTTGATTGTGAACATCTTTTTACCTGCTTTTAACTTTTTGTCATCCTCAACCTCAAGATCTTCATAATCCTTTTAATTAGTAACAAATGTTTGTTTGTGTCTTCTAGCATCATTACAATCAAATAAACTTTCCAAGGTTATTAGTCCTTGAGGAACCTTATTGCCTTTTAAGAGGATTACCTAATCTTCATATGCTTGCTCAATCTTCAAATGTAATTTTTCAATAAATTCTCCATAATATACAGAGCAACATTCTCATCACTTTCAAACACTTTCCAATGTTTGTCATTATTGGATATAGTTGGTCAAATGATCACCCGAATTGAATGCTTATTCGTGGGTATGTTTGTTACAAGTTTAATCTAAGAGTCAATCCTTACTAACTAATCAGCGTTTGTATTTTATTCCCTCAGGACCACCTAAATGTTGAAGCCATCAAAACCTTCCATTAAATCCCATACTCTATGACCACAGGATCTCGTCCAAGGGTTTTAAGTCATAGAAGAATTATAGACTTGTCTTATAACCTTGGAATCTCCAAATACTCTTAATTGTTTGATTGCCAATTTTTCTTCTAGTTCTAGTCATAAGACAAACCCTTCATATCCATCTCCCTTGTTGGTGGAACCCAATTGAAACCGGAAAGGTTTCTTCACATTCTCCCTCGAGGGAGAAATCAAACGAACACTGGAGCCTGAACCAATTTCCCATCGTTCCCCATCAAAATATGTTATCTGCATCTCAGATTCTTAGGGCCCGTTTGGCTACAAGAATAGGAATACACATTCTAGATTTGTTAGCCTGGGAATAGAAAATGAGCATATGTATTCCTATTCTTTGTTTGGTTCGCCCAAATTGAAATTGCTTGGTCGTAGTTTGATTATGACTTATCAGAACAAAATCCAATCACATTGCAGACCAAGACAAAAAGCCTCTATTTCCCCTTTTGGCTCATGTGATTGTGAATGATGTTGCAGTTGCAAATTGATGGCCATACCCCATTGTAATGGACTAGATGGACATCACAAGTTTTGGGTTTTTCGTCAATCAAAACAGCTAGTTGTTAAGGGCAACATTTCTTGTAGGCACTTTTCACAAGACAGGCCCTCTGGTTGCGGTTCACCTCTATTTTCTGTAAGGTCTTCTCCAGTGAGAAAGGCTTATTTTAAATGTAAATGGCATGGTACAGTATCAGTTGGGAGCTATGGTAGCAGCCGGGAGCTCTGTAAGAATCAAAAGCATTTCCTAAATGCTACGGTAGTAGCTAAATGCAAACACATCAAAAGAAAACATGCAAACCTACAAATAAAATGAAAATGAATATAGAGTAATGTGTGCTAAACGCAAACACATCAAAACATGCACTGCATGAATGAACAAGCGCCAAAACTTGAGCTGTGAAATAATTTGACCTGACATATTATCTTTTTTGACTCATTAAATTTGGAATAGGAATACGTATTCCAATTCCACCTATTTAAGTGGAATGGACAAATGCTCTTTTTAACCCAAAATTGGAATACATATTCCTATTCTTAATTCCAATCTGGTACAACCAAACAGAAGATATAAAATTTTAGGAATCCTCAACTGCCTATTCCACTCTAATTCCAACTGCCAAACAAGCCCTTAGAGACTAATATATGTTCATGTACCTTTCTTTTTCATTAGTAACCCTAGGCATAGGGTGATCTTCATCAAATATCACATAAGTTCTTAAACTATTGTAATGATAGTTCCCAAAAGGGTCATTCTCAATGAGGACCTCTTCTTATTTAGTTATATTATCAGTTACTTCTTCATCTTCTAGCATTTTAATATAATGCATTTCATCCTTAGAATGGATGTGTAAGTAGGTTCAAACTGAAGTACACACTCATCTACCATATGGGTACCATACATGTGTTTCGACAACACTTTTCATTTAGCTCTATGCTTGGTTCTTAGAATTAGATGGGACCAGTCAAGTGAGATATAACCTCCTATCTTGGCAATAAAATCTTGAGAAAGGCAAACTCTAAAAAATAGGGGGAATGTCAATCATCACAATTTCTTAAGGATCTGTAATATTTTAGGCAAGAAAATAAGGTTAAGGGAAGCTCATTTGTTACTCCTACATAGATTGGGCTTCCTTCTCTATTATTTGCATGATACCTCTATTGAATGGCTTGTATTCTACATAGAAAGCTTCAATTGTTTTCTTAGGCCTAACAATACTACTAGCTTGCAAATTAAACATTGAATTATGCAAAAAATTATCACCCACTATCAAAGTTAGAAATAAGGGCATGAGTTTTATTTAACCTATTTTGTTTCCTTTTGCAATATCACCTAAGTTGACCATCACAATTGGTTGTTGTGTTTGGTGAACTTCTTTCCCTATAGTAGATGTCTTAATTTTAAGTTGTGCTTGCTCGGCCACAGTCGCAGCCCTAGATTGCTTGTCCCAATTTTTGAGAGCCTACTTTAATAAATATTTTTGTTCTATAGTTGTATATCCCATATGGATATATTTACAAGAACCTTCCTCAATTGTTGAAATATGTTCACCCTAAGTTCCAAGGGTTCCTTCAGTTTCCACGACACGAACTCCTTTTCTTTTTGGACTGGTTGCACGTAAGGCTCTAAAGCAATTGGCTTCTTCACTTCAAACCTTGGACATGTCAATTGGACTCACTTGTCTAACAAATTTGGATGAACCACTTCCCCACAAAAATTTTTCTTTGAACGAGTGTTATAATATGACCACACTTAGGAAATTCAAGAGAAGTTTTCGCTTGATTTGTCACATTGACATCATCGTCCACCAATTAGCAGAAAAGTGTATGGTCAAGAACAATTTCTTATTCCTTCTCAAGAGTCATCCATTGCATCTAAGTTGTGCGCATAGAGTTTCAACTCCTAGAGAGGAATAAATATAAACACCAGTATCAAGGGTCAAGCCCTGGCTTCTTTGCTATGTTATCGACAACTATGGATTTCCCCTTAGACAAGTTGGAAACATATGAGCATCACTGCATTCAAAACACCACACATTCATATCTTCAATAAAATTATTCTAAATGGCCACCAATTCCCTATTAGGATTCTAGGGAATGGACTATAGTGGTTGCATCAGAGGGGAATGAAAACTAGTTTCTTACAAGCTTGCCTTGCCCATTATTTTGATTATTTTCTTGATTGTTCTTTTTCCAACTTTGATACTAGTTGGGCTGATATGGGGGCTCCCATTTTGGCGGTTTTGATAATTATGATAATGGAGTTGTTGAGGCATGTCTATGTTTCCTCTTTAAATTTGTCAACTCATTTAAATGTGTTCTTAGTAGAGTCTTCATCTCACTCATGTCTACTAATAAGGAAAGGGGAGCCACCTACAGTGCTTGAGCATTTGGGTAGATATCCATGGATTGAGGGGAGTGGTAGAGCTAGTGAAACTTTCAACTTGGGTCTGTTCTAGGGTTTGCAAGGAAAATTCAGGAAATTCTGGCAATGGCAGTATAGATGGCAATTTTCTTTCATCTATAAAGTTATTTTCAGCTCTAAAAGCTACTTCATAAGTGGTTGGGAGATCAGTACCTCCTGAGGACTGTATGGTCCAGGCTATATCTGAATTGTAATCATAAGTAAAATACAAAGGCCATGGATGTTGGCAGATATACATTTGGAGGAATCTTATTCCACGTTTTAGGAAATCTGCTATTAAAATCAGTGACTTCCTAAGGAGCTCTTTTAATTTTAATCAACTGTTGGAGTAGGGATGAATGGTCAGCCTTTTCACATAAACGACTATAGAACAAGTTACCCAAGTCATCCCAAGTTCCTATGCTACTTGGTGTCGCCATCTAACTTAGCAAAGGTCTTTTCGTCTATCATGTGCTTAGCAGGGGTCTTTTTATCCTCACTAATGAACTTCGATAAGCCTTTCAGAACACTAGCAGGAATGGCATCCAATTTACACTAGTGACAGGTGGAATGAGGGGGCTTCCACTATCCTAGGTAAGAAAGTTGTGTGTTATCATTGGTGTTGTGAGGGATGGTGTTGTTGATGCTCTTGACAAGGAGGTTACACCTCCGGATTTAATTGTGATAGGCCTGTGGTTCATACGCATATATTATATTAGGCTTAAGGATGGTGGAGTCCCATTGCATGTGCTAGAAAAAGGAATTGTTGATCCTGAATTTTGCAACTAATAAAAGGTAACAGATCTTGTGGGAAGTTCAAATGGTGTGGGACCAAGATGCTACCATTTGAAACAATCAATGAGATTGAGAGCCTAGCTCTTCACGACTATGGATTTTGGAAAGGGAAGAAAAACTGAATTAAAGCTAAACTAAGGCAATACACCAGATCATTCCACAACAACTGAGAAAAATAACCAACAAACCAAGCTTCACTATACAGAGTAGAAAGTATATAGTCTTATATTTTGGCATAATATATCATAATCCCTTCATTGTCAAGACAAGAACAAAATAACGAGACTCAAGATAAGCTATAATTTTCAAATCACTTCATGAGTGCATATATTGAAGCAATTCCAATGAAATAACATGAAATGGCATTGATAAATGACAACCAGAGTACATTGCTTGATAAGATTATCCATAATGTGTAACTCCATTTTTCTTTTGGAACTAGTAACCATGATAGCTAACACTGGTAAAAGGGAAATAAATTCAGACTGATCAAGCCAATGCCCTACAGAAAGCTCGCCACTTCAGATGTTAAATTCAAATCTGTGACAGGTGTTAATAGCCTAATGATTGGTCAAAATTTTATTTAAGTTCTGGTCTTCCATATGAGTTTCCTTTCACCTCCATGGAGATCTTAAATGTATGGCAGATGCCCCGCAGAACTATCAAGCTATTCTTCAGGAAGTTCTGACTTCTTACTGCACTGAATGATATCAATCTGATCAGTTTTTTTTTTTTTTAAAGAAATAGGAATTCAAAGAGCTTCAAGGAATAAAAATTGAGAGGAATGCTGAGGATGGTGGGCATGCCTGCTGTCAGAGCATTTCCCATTTCTAGGATGTCTTGCATTTTGTCTTCTATATTCCCACAATTTTTGCCAAAATTGATCTCATAAAGATAAAACTCACAAACTGTGATGTCACTCACAGAAGTAACGTCCCAAGGATTTACATTTATTTTGCCAGTGTAGCTGCCTGTAAGTTATGTACTTCAGTCAAAAGCAATGGATCTCCTTCACATGCTTCTGATAGCAGTTTGGACCTCCGTGTTGTCTCCTCCATGCTCACAGATGACCCATTTTCAACATTACCATATCGTTGAAAATGATTGGAGAAATCATACCGAATCAAATGAAGCAATCTTGCCTGAAATATAAGGCTTGTATCATTATAATTCTCAATCCATCTTGCAAATTATTTGTTTCAACTTTCAATTCAAATCCCATTTAATGAATAGTGGAAAAAACAGAATACCTGATGGTGTGGCTTTCGAGAAGAATCGAGTATGAGACTTCTGGCTATCTTTTTCCTTAATAACAGCTTTTCATCTCTATTAATTTCTGAAAAAATAAAAGCTGCAATATGATGCAACGCCAAAGAGAATGTAACAGCCATACGAGCTGCAGCTTTATCAAGATTACCAGAAACCCATGAAGACACATATGCTTCAATTATCTTCTCATGCTCCTGCAGATGAAATAATTTATTATTCAAAAATATTATTGATATTAGGCACAAGTTACAGAATGCGTGATCTTGCAATACATAAAAGATAATCATATGCAAATTTTCACCATATTATAAATTGTGATGTTGAACATGAAATGGCTTATCATATAATATAATATAAATAAGGAACACAAAGACTTTGAAAATTTATTTGGTTTTATAATCTAGTTTGATTAGATGATCAGGGATGAGTAACATTTTGAGAAAGGAACACAAAATAAAGACATAATTGTAAGCCTGTGTTACAGGTTTGAGTCCTGCCTAGGCACATGCAAGTTGCATCCCCAAGTCTGGATTAATTCCACTTACAGCTAAGGTGATTCCCCAGTTCTAGGGACATATCTTGGTTGTAACCAAGGCTAAACCAATTATACCCAATGGATTTTTCTAAAAATGCCTTCAAAAACCAACTTTATGAAAACCTAACACTGGCTAACCCTAAAAAAAGACACGCATAGATACCAGACAACTTATATTTTGGCCCTTCGTACTTATCTCCCTTAGCAGAAGTGCATCCCACTGAGAAACCCAATGGGAACAACTCGAAAACAATAAAATATTTGATGACAGTTATAAGTCTCCTAGAAGCTTCCCTTGAACATTGTGAAACCTACTATAAAGGTTTCTAATATATATCATATAAATTACTCTTTTCCTGAAGTGCAGATTTGTGGCTAACAAAAGCTAAGCGAACCAAAGAAATACGCTGATAGATTTATAATTTTATATTTATTAACAAAAAATTAATAAAAATTATAATAGAAAATTTTCAAGTTGAATACCAAAGCGGTAAATAAAAACTAAAAGAGAAACAATCATTAGGCTAAAGATGTGTACATATATGGAAATTTTTTCAATTGAATAAAATAAGACTAAACAATAATCCATGTACTGATCCATTGATGAGTGTGGCCTAGGATGGTACAGCCACACTCTATCCATCAAGTACTCTCACGAGCACCTATGGCCACAACATTATGATTTTTTAAACAAACATCAAAACCTATTTTTTGAAGCACCATTATAACACTCAGAGAAAGTGTTACAAGCTAGGGCTGCCTTTGCACAAAGGATCGCCCTGTCAATCCTTGATACAACCACTAGACTTAAAGAACACAGAAGGCAGTTAAGCCATGTCAAGAATCCCGAAGAGGAACATCGGCGGTTAGTCCAACAATTTCCCCCTTAGCATTACGTGTGGAGATTTGAGCCTGTGACCAAGCTCTGATACCGTTTTTACAAACTAGGGTTGTCATTGCACCAAAAGATCGACTTGTCAATGCCCGATACAACCACTAGAGTTATAGAACACAGGAGGTGATTAAGACATGTCATGAATCCTGAAGGGAACGTTGGCAATTAGTCCAACACAAAGGACATCTATCAATCTTAAATCCAAGGGTACGAATAACAAATTTTAAAGATTTTAGAGTTACTACCTATGAGAATTGAAGAATTTTACTAAGACTTTTCAAAATGATTTTTGATGTTTGTCCAAAATGCTAATTACTTTTATTAGTTTATACATATTGTACAGTTGTATTTGTTTTCATAAATTTTCATAATTTCTTATTACAACTTGTTCAGACAGGTTACAGTTTTGAATTCAGTGACCTAGAGCAATATTCACGAGTGGGACCTATTGGTTACAAGCCATGTTGAAACCATTTGCCACCACAAAATTGAAATACTTACAGCCCTCTACCTATATACACTACTTAGCCACAAACGTTAAATAAATAAAATTAATGGTAGCCTCGGTATCACTCAAAATTGTAACTCACTGCCCCTAAAGAACCCAACGGACTCTGAAAGAGTTATATCTAGCATATATTAGAATATCGCAAATTTCTCTGTGATAAGTAAACATAACACATGAAGATTTCGGCAATAATAAACTACATAATTTAACCATGGATTTATATTGCCAAGATTTTGCAAACATATCGTTGGAAAATAAACAAAACTATTGCCAAAATATCGGCCGCAGTCTGCTAATACGGACTGACAGCCCAAAAGCACTCATTTCACAATTTTTTGTTTGCAAATTGGTTGTTGGGAGAGAGGGAAATGGGTTGAAAGAGAAAAAACTTGATTTGCAGCATATTACAGAAATTTGTTTGGTTTGAAGTGGATTCCAAGAAAAAAATTTAAAAAATTCAGATTCACAAGTTCCCGATATTTTCCCAATAAGTCGTTGATTTATCTCCATAATTTTCCCCCTTTTTTTTTTCCTTTGCCCTTTGCGATGAGTTGCCGATAACGATATTTTGAGGCTTGAACTATGATAGCTGGGAGTAACTGATAGTGTAGCTAAAATCCCACCTTTCCACTCCTTGGTCAAATGCTCATTCTTTGGCACATACTCACCATCTAATCTTAGTTACCGGATTCGTGCCCTAGAGGCCGGATCTGGATTCGGGTTTGATCTGGATCCGGATTCTAAGAGATCCGGGCAGGATCCTTGTTTTACACTGTGGCTTCGTCCGGATTCATGGGCCACGAATCTGGATGAATCCACAGTGTAAAACAAGGATCCTGCCCGGATCTGCACAAATCCTCAAGTATCCAGCACGAATCCTCAAGGATCGACGGGTTTAAGTGAATCTAAGTTATTTAATATGACTTTTTTAAATATATTTTTTTGCTTTCTAGTGCTATAATGACCCTTCTATGCATTATATATACTAAAAACTGAGAGAAATATACATAATATAATATATATAAACCTCTATTCTTAGTTGGGGCCTGGTCAAGATCAGTAACATATATATATGAATATATTCACGAATCCTCCACGAATCCTAATTGGGAAAAAAAAAATTGCGAATCCACGGATCCGATTCACGTGCCCGAATCGGATTCGTATCCCGAATCAGTAACTAAGCATCTAATCAATTTGCTCACTGTCATTAGCTCCCACCTTCTCTTGCTCATCACCATCAAAATTACCTCAATGTAATGCACCTTACCTTTTCCCAAACACCTATGGCTCAGTCTCCAAGGCTCTTTGCAGCCGAAATATACCTTTTTCTGCATAGTTCATTCCAAACCTCAAGATCCATATTATCTCTTAGGCAATTTCTTGTGAAAATGTTTCTTATCTTTCTTGTGGTGGAAGAACTTGGTCTGAAATCTGTTTTTAGGGGCCAAACTCTCCATTCTGCCAGCCCTCTCTATGGCATCCTACAACGTACTCAGATCAAATGTTTTGATCCAACCATGAAGTGGCTCCAATAACCCCTCTATGAACATAACAATCAATCTGTACTCAGAAACATCCATGTCAATAGCAGATAACTTCTGGAACACCTACATCTATTCATCAAATGATCCATTCTGTTTCAGCTGTGCCAACTCCCTGAAATGTGATTCCTGATCCTTCTTATCAAAATCTATCAATTGATTTTTAAATGAACTCTACATAGGATGTCATGCTCTCATGTCCCAAGGCCACTAGCCCTGTGAATTACCACACATGAGCTTCTCCATCTAAGTGAAAGGTAGCATACTTGATTGCTTCTGGCTCTGTCATGAGGTTAAGCTGGAAATAAGTGGCTCATTGTGCACCAATCCACAAGCAGTATACTTACTTGAATTATCATGGTTAGGAAAGGTTAACTAACCCACCTTGCCCTATAAATCCTTGTTATTCCCTTCTCTTTCTCCTCTAGGTCAGTTTTATAGATTTTATGGAACAAAATTGCTAGGTACATAGCGTAATGCCCCCTTTTTGGCTAAGTTAGGAAAGCCAGGACAATACCTCTATCTCCCATTTTCTACTATGTCAAATAGATACTATATAAGCAAGTAATGAAAGATAAATGTGTTTACCGCATAGGTTAATTAAGAATTGCACACAGACAATGAACACGAACACGAACAGCAGAAATCTTATTATTATTCGCATATGCCAAACAGTACATTATGCTTGAATGATCTGATGAATACAATGCTTCCCGAAGGGGTTATAAATACTTTCCAAAGAACATTCCCGAAGGAGTCCGTCGGCCACATACAACATGTCGCTACATAACAAAAATCTTTCCGAAGAGACCCGTCGGCTACATAACAAGAACCTTTTCGAAGGGAGCCATCAGCCGATACACAATTTCCTTTCCGAAGGGACCCATCGGCTGATACACAATTTCTACCGATGACAAAATGAAAGTCAATTGCAATTCCTCATATAATCAATCCAAAAGTGTTCAATTATATGTATCAATGTATCAACAGCAATATCTGATATGTCTCTTATGCAGTATGCTATGTAATTGATGCTCTTATCACTTATAGTGATATGCAAACTCTGGTATATTGTCATATGTTGATTATGAAATTGATATGTATGGCTTCAGCAATGGTTGCAATAGCTGATCAATCTATTTAAATCTATATATCTAATCGTTCAATATAATATATGCAACAAGACTGCTGTTTCTGATGTTTAAATGAAATTTTTGCAATGAATGAAGTATTGATCACTTGGAAGCAATATACTTGCTGATGCTATGTCCAATATTCTGATGGTTATAACTTGCTCAATATTGATGCCATGTCTGATCTGAAGCTTCAATCTCTATAATCCTGAGATGCCATCTCTGATGTGGCTAATATGAACTTGCACTGAAATATCAATAGGCAGTAACTCTAAATAGAGTGAATCCATATAGGATTTAGAAACAAAGCAATAGTCCCCAATGATAATTTGAGTGATGTGAATGTATTTATATATCTTGCAATACGTCACATTCCAAAAGTTATGTCTTATGTCTATTCATAACCAACTATCAAGGTTGCATGGAGGCGGAGGTACTTGGGTATTAAACTAGAGTATAAACATAAACATGCATAAGCTAGTAAACTGAATAGCAATAATGAACATCCCACAAAGAAACTCATAACATCATATTTTGTTAACTAGAGAAACCTTAGCCAAGGTAAAACACCGGTAGGGATGGTACCCACCTAAGTCACAAGATATGCTGAATTTCAGTGAATTTTTACCCTTTTCAAATTTTATGATATTTAATATAATATTATTTTATTTTATTATAATATTAGTTTTTTGGTTTAATTATTTAGCAATGTCAAACTATTTTGATAATTTTGTGGATACATTACTTATATTTAAAAAATTAAATTTATATAAGGCAAATATAATGTCAATTTTTTTTTGAACTTTTATCCTTGCTGAAATTCATCCAAATTTTATGACTAATGAGCTCGAATTCGAATTTGAACCTTGTGACATAGGTACCCACAAAATGATCCACTAATCAAAAGACCTTGTAAAAGATTTTGACTGTGTTAGGAATCTATTACATGCATATAGTGTATATGTCCTTGTTAGAGATCTCAACCCTGTTAGGAGTTGTATTACACAATGAGCTCACAGCTCTACAACAACATACAACTTTGCAAATAGTATAGAGAAAATACCAAAAGTTTGACTATACTAATATCTCAAATATCTGATTAGTCATTTGTTGTTCCTTGCATCTAATCATGCCCATATACCTCTGCTCTACTCTGACCATCAAAACATTTGCATATCATCATGAACAAAGCTTGCACAACATAATTATTGGCAACTTCACATATCAAAAAGTTCCTTCCTTTATACCGTTTTCCTTAACTCTCTATTCATTTGGCCTGAATAACCAAGTACCACGTTTCCAGAATATGTTATCACAATCTGCTAAGTAAGGGTTAATATCTAGGATGTCGTCCCTATATTGCCAAGTCCTTGAATTGACAAGTCAATTCAATGCCTTAGCCAAAATACCCAGTCTGTCTCATGTACTCTACCTCTGCGATAACAAACTGTCATCTGATTATTCAACCAAAAGATCCATTAACTATCATACAAACATTAGAGATCTCAACCCTATTAGGAGTTGTCTTACAAAATAAGCTCACAGATCTACAGCAATATACAACTTTACAAAATAGTATAGAGAAAATACCAAAAGTTTGACTATACTAATATCTCAAATATCTGATTAGTCATTTGCTGTTCCTTGCATCTAATCATGCCCATATACCTCTGCTCTACTCTGACCATCAAAACATTCGCATATCATCATGAACAAAGATCCCAAAACATAATCATAGCACAGCATAATTATTGGGAACTTCACATATCAATAAGTTCCTTCCTTTATACCCTTTTCCTTAACTCTTTGTTCCTTCGGCCTGAATAACTAACACATTTCCAAAACATGTTACCACAATCTGCTAAGGGTTAATATCTAGCATGTCATCCCTATATTTCCAAGTCAATTCAATGTCTTTACCAAAATATCCATTCTGTCTGGTGTCCTTTGCCTCTGCAATAACAAACTGTCATCTGATTATTCAACCAAAAGATCCACTAACTATCATACAAACATTAGTGAACATAAGTGTATCATATATACACTCCTTATTCTGTCATATCCCAAAATTATAGCCTTGTATCGGCTTCCAACGAAGCTCCTTGATGAAAACTATTTGTCTGTTGATTGATAATCATGTGTTAGTTAATTTCTTCACTTGACATATCAAAACTCTAACTCCATTATGAGTGACCTTAACCATGTATAGTGTTGCCATAAATGACAACATCCCACTACTTACCTTAGCCAACTTGCCAACAATCTCCCCCTTTGACATTAATGGAAACACTTACTGAAAAATTGGCCAAGTGTTCAAAAACTCAAAAATTGCAAAATTGCAGAACTATCAAAATTTTGGCCATAAAAAAATTACCTTCGTACATAGCTTACTGTCATTTTCCTAGAACTTTACTCCCTCTTTGTACATCTACATTAACTACTGCTCCCCCTTTGTTATATGTTTTTCATAGTCTATCACTCCCCTTTGACACCAATGGCAAAGGTGAGTTACTTATTTACAAATCAAATTCGTAGATCCAAAAATTCTTTAGTCCACAAACCTTAGGATGCCTGCAAAAATTCTCCTTAGAGTCTCACATTCTACATCCCATGACTTCTTTACTGGCTCTGCTACATGAATAACAGCACAAATAGCACATGCTGCTATCTCTGCTCCATTGAAATCCAAAGGAGTAGATGATTCATATGATTTTCTTGAAGCTTCCCAAGTCTCAAGCTCCTTCTGTCGCATATCTAGTTTGGGGGTAAAGAGACTTCTCAATAGGTGAATCTCCCCAAAACTCTGTTCCTCTGATGCTCCAAAGTGCAAATGACATCAAATGTTTTACTTACCTACTTGTCCATTTCAGTCACACTTGTGTCTTTCTGCTCAAAGTCAAAAACTAGATGCTCTAGCTTGTCTTCATCTTCTTTTATACATTTTGTGACATCTTCTACATAGTGGTGTGACCTTGTACAAACAATGTACATCTTCTTACCTTCTGCAATACAAACTTTGATATCTTTTATGCATCCATCAATAACTCTTGCAAATCATTATTGATGTTCACACAGACTTTGTGAAATTGTGCAACTGTAAATTCCCTTTCTGCTCTAACCTTTTTTGTCTCTCTGATAGTGTAGCAAAATGATTGTCAAATTCATCAATTTCCTTATCCAGATATTTTGCAATGTTTGTTCCTGATAATGTTACTGGTGTAGGCAAGGTTTTCTGTAGTCTATCCAATGCTTTCTCAAGCATCCTTGCATGTTTTTCTGACGACTTCTTTGATTTCTCCTTAACTTTGGTATATACCAATAATGAAATTTGCATAAAGGCGTCCTCATTCATGTCCTCTTTTACTAACTTTGTGATGTCCTCACCAAAACTACTACTTGCCAGCAATAATTGTAGTGATGTACTTGGTGTAAAAGGTGTGGCAATGTCCTTTTCCTTCTCAACTGTCCTCTAATTTGCCATAGTGAACTAAGTATCCAATTCATTAGTATCATTTGCTATAGGAAATGAATATTTATCTATGTTTTCCATAGATTGCAATTTAGTTTGATCTGCATCCATATCTTTTTGTCCTCCTTCCTCTTCTTCTCTTTGATTATCTTGTTGGTCTTGTTCTTTGTCACTGTCATTAATCTGACAAACCATGTTCACTGCTCAGTCATTATATCTCCAATGTCATCTGTATTGTCCAGATTATCTTCTTGCTTGTCCTTCTCAAGCTCTTCTTTTGTGGCATCAAATGTGATTGATACTCCACTGATAAAGAAATTACGTTGTTTAGCAGTGCTATAAAACTGACTTTTGTGATCTTCATCCATAGCCTTATCAGTGGGCTCATTTATGCTTGTACCAACTAATATTTCTTATAATTAGATGACTTCTTGAGACCAAGATCATTCAATACTACCGTTAATGTTTTTTCTGTCTTAACTCCTACTTCATCATACATACCTGCCACGAGCTTAACTAATCTCATTCTGGTTCTTAGCTTTGGTTTCACATTTTCTAAACCTCACTCATGTCATCATAACTGATAAGTGTGCAAAGCTCACCTACCTTAACATCTCTCATTTTCTTATGTTCTTCTAGAGCTCTCAACCTCTTTTCTTCTAATTTATCATAAAGGTGATAAGGGATGCTACCCTTAATCGATAATAAGTTACTCTTTGAATTCAACAAATACTTAAAGCTTGCAATCATACCTTGTTGTTTCTCATCATATCTCCAATAGAATTTCTGAATTTGATCCAATTTTTCATCATGCTCCACTCTAGTTGTGACTCTCTTCACTTCTGGCTTTTATTTCGTTCTCTTAACTTCAATATCATCATCAGGTACCTTTGGCTCCTCTACAACATCAAGTTCACCTTGCGTCTTTGCATCTTTCTCTGTTTTCTTCCCTTTTACAGTCTTCTTTCTTTCTATGACCTTCGATTTCTCGGGGCTAGGGCCTTGGGCCTTTGCCTTTTGCCTTGGAATCCCTTTAGGTTCACTTCTTACTTGCTCATATGCCTTCGCTGATGGTGTGGATCTAGCAGATCTTCTAAGACTACTGCAAAGTGTGGGGCTAACCTCTACTACAGTGATCTTCACATCTTCAGTATCTTGAGTGTCAGTTCTTGTAGGAACTTCACTTGCCCTTTCGATTTCTTGTCATTCCTCTTTAGATAGCCCTTCCTGTATTGCTATCTTGTCTACTATTTTCTCAACCTTTCTTTTCCTAGTCTTGTTGTACAATTGTTTTCTGACTTGACTAGATTTCTCTTTGTAGGTCGCAACTCGTATCTTTAGATGATGCAAGCATCACTTCTGCATAACCTATTTGTGTTTTCAAGGATAGTTTTACATAGTTTTGCATCGTGAGGTTGGTTAGTTTTGCATCGTGAGGTTGGTTGCTTGACATAGTGGTTCAGGGATAGTTTTATGTTTGGAGATTTGTTCATTTCATTCCATCTTATTTCTATTCCCACTAACAAGTAGTGAGTCCTTTCGGTAGTTTGTGCAGATCTATATCTTTTCCTTTTGTCATGCATCTTAGCTTGCATGTCCATTATATGTTGCCCTTAGTTTGTGCACCTTAGCCTACAAGTCAAATCAAGAGCAGTGAGCAACCTTGACTGTTAGTGAGTATGTTCTTGCCATGGTTTTTCCTACATTTGGTTTCCTAGGTTAAAATATGGTGTTCATTGTATGTTGTTTATTGTTTTATCTTTCCTTGATGATAAATGGGTTAAAATTGATTGATAAATGTTTCGAGACTGATTCACACCCCCCCCCCCCAACCCCCACAAACACACACACACACACACACAACCTTCTCAATCTTGCGGTGTGTTAAAAAAATCTGTTTTTTTTTTTTATTAAGAAAAAAGTAAGAAGTACAAATAGTGCATAGCTTTTATCCATAATTGATAAAAAAACTCTAAAGAAACCTCATAATCAGTATCTTGGATAATCTGATTAACAGCTGAAAATACATGACAACATTTGAGGTCCTCATTTTGTTTTGAAAAGTTGAACTAAACTGGGAACATTATAAAATGAATAGCATTGAATATATACAAAGTATTTCCATATATGTGTTATGTGGGTATTCTCATAATCCTAACAAATCAAGATTAAACCTATTGTTTCCAAGAAGTTCAATTGGTGATCCATTCTACATTAATTTAGCAAGGAGTCATGGAAGAATACCTAGGTTTGAAATTAACTTGCATATGTAACTGAGATAGATAATCCCTCTGTGAAATAACGTATTAAAATCAAAGGTACACAAATGGATGAGAAGTACAAATTGTTCAACCAAAACTTAAGTACTGTTCTCAATAAATTACCTCTGGAGGATAGAGATATCCTTTGGGATGGCCACAGCAATCCTCCAATGCAGGTAAGAGCTCCAAAATATTACCACTGGCTAATGCATTCCATGTTGTAAGCCTAATTGCAGATTCAACATCCCTGCGTAAGTAAATAGCCACCTGACGCCCATAGACCACATTACCATAAGATGTGGCACCAAAATGTTCAATGAATGTTTCCATAAATGTTTGATAGCTATCATCGATGTCCCTTTGAAAGTTGAGAGAATAATAAGTGGTACTTTCTATTGATCTTCCTATATTCGTTTGATCTACCAAATCAAGTCTATACTCCTTGGCAATTAGTAGTCTT
Organism: Cupressus sempervirens; assembly: GCA_028749045.1. NCBI lineage: Eukaryota > Viridiplantae > Streptophyta > Pinopsida > Cupressales > Cupressaceae > Cupressus > Cupressus sempervirens. The sequence continues at coordinate 429,529,241 of CM053787.1, read as the reverse complement.
TCTTTTGTACTCTGTTGAATCTCTGTCATTTTATTTGTTCCATCATCTTTATCAAGAGCTTCACCATACAACTGTTGCAATGTTCCCAGTAAATTATTAACTGAAGCTTCTAAGAACACATCACCTTCATGAATGAACACCATTGATAAAGCATGTATTTTTGTAACCAATGGTATGCATGAAACCAAAGAGAACATCAATCTATTGCAAGAGTACATAGCTTCCAAGCCAATGAGAAAGAAGAGTCCACTTCTGACACTGTCAAAGACTTTTTCTTTTGCTATAATACCATCAAGGAGTGCATCCACAGGGTTGTCAATAGACATTGATAATGGACTCAATAGCCACTGCACTGGAACTGGCAATCTCTGGTGGGCCCATTCAATCGCCAAAGACATGTTTTCATTTGAAGCAATGCTTCCCAGTTCTGCACTTTCTTCACATATTGTACCAAGAGGAGATTTTTTATGAGAATTTCTAATGCCAGTCGATTTTTTAGGTTCTATCTCTGTCTCTCTGCTTGAGTTTTTTTTCTTTGTCACTAACCATTGATTTCTAAAATGTACAAGTAACACTTTGCTAAAGATTTCAAAATCTGTTTTGCAAAACTCTGTGATATTTACACTTGTATTTTTTATTGTTTTATCCCTTAATACTTTATTTACAAAAATACTAAGAAACTCCATGACTGGAACAGTAAGTAATATATTCACCGTTTTCTCCAAATAAAGCATATCTTTGGGCCCTGTAATCAGTATGATGCCTAAAGCAGCATTAATTGTTTTAATAGTACTACTCAAAGATGTGGATGTGTTTTCACCTTTTACACATTCTGACATAGTAATTGGGAATAAATCAAGTAAGCTAACAGTTAATTTAGCATCTGCTTGAGCTACAAGAGCTTTTCTCGACCACCATCCTCCATTGGTAGCACCCCATCCTATTCCTATACCAGGAGCAGGACCTCCTCTACCTTGTACTTCACTGCATTGGATGTACTGCCACTCTGAGTTCACAAGATCCATAAACATATTCAATGTATATTTAAGCTCATCTTGACATGATAGTACCATACCCAATTTAAGTATTTTATGACAGACAGATGTATTCTTATCCATGCATTTGGTGTCAGGATCCTCCATTTGTGATATATGTATGGCTTTGTCAACTGAAGTTATAAGTTGAATTAGACCATGAATGCAATTCACCGCCAATAATGATGTATCATGGTCAGTGTCTTCTCTTAGAAGGCACAAATATTTGAGTAGAGAATAAACTTCCATTTTAGATTGTATAGTTTCCTCAAATTGAATTCCTGGAAAATGTAACAATCTGTTTTTAATAATTTCCAGACCAACTTGTGGAAAAAACACAGGTAGCCATTTGTGAGAAGCCTCTTCCTTGTAACTTGAATAATGGCAAGCACCTTCTTCTGGCACAATCTTTTCTATTATACGTGAAAGCAGATGCAGAACAGCTGAAATCACTCCAAGTGAGCTTATTCTGTGAGAATCATGCACAGCAGATTCTGTGACACATATTTCTGATTTGCACACTGTTGAAAGAAAGGTATTTTCTCTGAAATTCAACCATTTAAGAGAAACATCGACCATTGGTACTGCTTGACTCCAGGACCAATTCTCATGCACTGTTACATCAGCTATATCTTCTTCATCCACATGTGAATGGAGATTTGGGAGAGTCATTGACAGAGCCTCTAAAACAATAAATGATTCCCTTGCCAAACTTAGAACTTCACTAACAATGTTTTTCTGTATAATTAAATTGAATGAGGGGGGGCTTAGCCAAAACGAGAGTGCTGGATAAAAATCAGCAAAACATGAAGCACGTAGTCCATACTGGATGCACACCTTCCAAAGGCGAAGCTCCTCAACCAGTATAGCACAAGTAGTTCTGAAAGATTCTTCACCCATAATTAACCAATCATCAAGATTACGATGGCAAAACAAATGCCTTACAGAAGATTGGAAAAATCCAGATGCTATAAAATCTATACAATTTGACTTATTTGCTTCACATAGTATCTGCACATTTCAAAGATAACGTTGCCATTAATATACAAAAAATGAGAACACAAATACTAAAACAAGTTCACTTCCATAATTTATTCAGACTTGCAGATTCCTTAATTAAAACATAATAACATTTGAAGCTTGACAAATTTTGATATATCTTTCAGACAGAAACAATTGATATGAAAGTACCAACAGAGCAATACGAAAGTAACACATAATAGATCAAAAGTCAATCAACAAATGCAGATTGGGAAGAAATATAAGGATTGTAATACTTAGATATATACAACTTTTGGATTTACAAAAAACAAATCTTCTCAAAAGAGGATAATAAAAGAGCAGTTGCATGTGTGACTGGAGCATTATCCCCAAAATTTGGGTAGCAAGATTTGGAAAATTAAATAGTTTCAAGAACATAAATCAAATTCCAAATATTAATGATATTGATAAGTTCAAGGAAAGAACAAAAATTGAAAAATGAAGGATGCAAAATTGTGGAATAACAGAATTAGTTGACAAAAATGAAAACAAAACAATGATAAGCTACATATATAATTTATAACTGTCATGATCAAAATCAAAGCTGTATAAGACCCAAAAAAAAAAAAAAAAGAACAAGAAATAATATGCTCACCGAATAATATGCTCGCCGGTGATCTTTTAATATTGTTTTGCAAGATATTCACTCTGCAAATGACACAGATTTTTGAGGTACTGACTATAAACTAGAGATGGGCAAATGTTCATTTGCAACCACCTTGCATGCACAATTGAGACCTCTTGTCTCTAGGTTTATAGTTCTTCTGATGCCAACAGAAGCCAGTCTACATACAGCTTCATCCACTCTATTAAGAGGGAAAAACTTACTTCTAGAAGGACAAAGAAGTTTGTAATTGTACATAGTGCACTGCCTCTAATTGATCAGAACATGCTTACATTCAATGAGATTCAAGAGGCACAATGTGATGTACACTTAGGAGCCAACACAAGTCAATAATTGAAGGCCACAAAAAGTTTAGTTGGTGTCGCTTTGTAGACGCTTACCTTAGATGGATCTAACAATTACATTGATGAGAAATTTGTTATAACTTTTGTGGAAGGTGATTATAGGCATTAATCAATTGTATTTCAAATTTAAATGAAATCATCATATTGGCGTCTTTGACATAATAGTATATTGGAATTCAGCATTTTCATTGTTCCATGCAAAGTTCCAAATATAAGTTCTCATTTATTCCTTTTTATAATTAGTTTTTCATGTATTGAATTATATTTCGCACCATCGTTCCCCACCATCCCCAAATTGAGGTTCCTGGTCTCCACCTACCTACCCATTCCCCCATTCACAATAACCCCATGAAATTATGACAATGTGACACTTCTTGAGACCGATTTCAGGTAGAGACCGGTGTCAGCCTCAGAGGGTGGTTTCATCTACCAAGTTCTTGTGCATCCAAACTACAAAAGGATAAGTATTCTATGATTATATCTTGAATATTGATTATGAATTTTTTGTGTTTGCTTTTCACATTGACCTCTATATATTTCTTCATTATCATTCATCTTGTCAGCTTTAACATCTCTCTTGGTTACAAGGAGCAACAAGAAGTAATGAGATGGGGATGTTGCTTTGACATTACATAATCAAAGGGAGATGTTCAGCTTCAGAAGGAGGGTACCTACATGATCTTAGTGATGACCAAAGTAGTTCCTAATTAAGAGGTTGTCCTTATGGAATCCCCACCACTCTTATATATGCTATTAATGTTTTGATGTTGTAGAATTTGAGACTTGTTTTATGATGTTCACATTTCAAAATACACCAAAGACAAAGGCTTGCCTGGGAAACCAGTGAGTGACGTTAAGAGCAGGGAACGGAACATACAAACTCCATACACATAGTAAGGAGGAAGACTGCATTTTTCCGAGACAATCATCTCCTTCAAAGGCTTGGCAGTGAATACTCAGTGTTTATTACTAGTAAATAGAAATAGTGGAACAAGACCCCTAAGATAATGATGGCTTGTTCAGATAAAACGATATCATTGAGAAAATGAATTCCTCCATTGAATTGCATGATCGTTTATAAACTAAGCATCCGAACATATAAAGAAACAATCTAAATATGAAAATATCATTATTAGTGATATGCATGTCAACATCAAATATCTCACAGTGGCACTGTGTGGTCTTCGCCAAAGACACCAACAGAAATTTTGACTAGGATTACAAATGGCAATGAAGAGACACACCAAATGGTTAAAAATTGATGACAAATACACACTCATCTCTTCCAAATTCTATCAGGAATGAAATAGAAACAAGTATTGGAGACGTCACTCTTCACATACTTATTCTCAAAATAATCATATGGCATTGGCATATCTTGGAGCATGAATAAAGGCAAGTAGGAAATGACAATTAGAACAGACAACAGAAATACACGCTACGTGGAAGGGCTTGACGAATTTGAAATCCAAATTTAAATTTGAAAATGGACTTAATCGAAATACTACAAATCCCAATACATGCAAGATAAGAATTATTAAACCTATGCGTTAACATTGAAAGAAGTCATATAAGTCTTTTTGAGATGTTGTTTTGTATGTGTCGAGACAAGAAGGGATATCATGTTGCATGGAGTTGAAAGTCGGATGAATGTCATGCCTTTGAGAATCGAGAACCATGATACATAGATATATTATAAATCACCGACATCACAAAAGGTGGAGACACAAACATATTGCAGTATTAAAGCTAGATTGAAGGTAAAACTAATAAAACCCGCATGAGTTATGATGGCAGTCAGAATATTCAAATAGCGTTATCATAGTGAAGAACGCAAACACAATACCACTTCAAATAATAATCGATAAATTAGAAGCAAGGTAACATTGGTCTTCTAGAGAAGTTCAAGATACATCTACGTGGTTGTCATTGTGCAAGTATTAGTTCATTCGTATGAACACGATTATTATAAGATCGTTGAAAACTATCTTCGTAAGTGTGTTTAAGAGCTTGTTAATTGTCTATGCTCAAGAGATTTAGTGTTTTGAAAATGTGTGATGGTTTGTAAAGAATCATCGCACCCTTTTATTGATGTATAAATAAGGGAGATATATTTCTACAGAAAAATGGAAACCACATTAAAGATATTCCAAAGAAAAGCATTTCATATTTATTTGTATAGAGGGATCAAGAGCTTCAATATGGCTTTATAATATGAATTCAATTATTTTATTTTAATAATAAAATAAAAAGTCCTTTGTTTATTTTCAAATGGCATGGAGATTTAAATCACAGTGGATTCGTCCTTGATAATTATTTTTAAAAATTCGGTAAGCAATTTTAATGTCGGATAAGTGGACATAGTCATTTAGCATTTTAAATTTGATCATCATAGATATTGTGAAATATCAAATTGTTTCTGTATCTATGTCCAGTTTGTCTCCATACCAAAGGAGTTAAAGTTCAATCTGGACTAATTTTAGATTGCATATATATATGATCTATTGCATATTGATTATTTAATTGTTGGCAGTATAGGTGCGTAGAACATTATAAAGTTGTACGTGAAAATCTTCATTGAAGTTGACTATATTGCCCAAATGAGCAGAGGCACTGGTCTTTTTATTATTGAAGTCAAAAAAACTATATCTTCCTTCCTACAAGCATCAAATTCATAATTAACAAACCTTATACAAAAAATTTAATTATTTCAAATACTCAGCATTCCGTTTCATGTTGATCGAGTTCAAGGACTTTGACAGCTGCAGAACTCACCAAAAGCTTAAATTCACTATAGAAAAGACTCGAAACAAACAGTCATTGTTTGAGGCAAAGGTCTACCCGCCTGGGTGTAGCGGAGCCTAAAGTGCAAGGGAATTGAAGTCATTCCCGTTCGTTGGCTAGAATTGATTGTGGAACCCTTTTAGAGAAGTGGCAAGCTCCTAGATTTCCAATATGCGGTTTTGGGAACCAACACAAGTGGTGACAAATAATGTAGCAAATTATGTTGTTGTAGGTAAACTTTTGAGTTTTAACTCATCAAGTTTTGAACTTTTCTAATTCTAAGTTTCTTAACATGTGTAAATTTCTAATTAATTTAAAATCCATAATATTTTGGTCTCCTTGTGCAGCACATTGTCTTGACCTTACATTAAAGGACATTGGTAAGCTTGAGTGGATCAAATCATGCGTAGAAAGGGCCAAAAACATATTGAAGTTTATCTACAATCATGCATTCATCCTCAACACAATGAGAAAATACACAAGAGATAGCGAGTTGGCTCATCCTACATAATGAGGTTTGCCTCGAATGTCATCACACTGAAGTCCTTGATGACATCAAGGGAAGAATTCAGGCACATGTTTGTTGGATCGGAGTGAACTTCCTCTTCCTATGCTACAACCATTACAAGGACAGATGTGGCAAATTGCCTCTTTAATGAGGATGGTTTTTGGGAACCTACTAAAGAAATAATCAAAGTAAATTTCTTACAATTTAACATTTAGAGTTACTATTTATTATATAATTGTTTACTGATTTAGTTTAACTTTTAGTTTTATATTTAAATTTTGACTCAAATGTGATTCTTACATTATATGCAAATCAGTGAGCCCCTTGTATCTCTCCTACGAATTGTTGATGGGGAGAACCCCTCTATGGGCTACATATATGAGTGCATGGATAGGACCATGGAGGCCATTAGATTCTAGTATGCAAAAGTGCAAGAGAAGTATGCCCCCATTTGGGAGATCGGTATTAGGAGACAACAAAATCACCTCCACAGGCCCATACATGTAGCAGCCTATTACCTGAATTCAGCATATCATTTCCATCCTGACTTTAAGGTGGATGTGGAGGTTCTAACCGGCCTATATACAGTGATGCAGAGGATGAGTAGTGATGGTTGTGCCTCACCTGCAACCATGAAGCTAGACAAATTCAATAATAAGGAAGGGGCGATTTTCTCTAGCAGGATAGCAATAAATGCTCGGACATCATTACAGCCAGGTAAAAATAATATATTCTTAAAGTTAATTGTTATGGCTTATAAGTTATGCATTTTAGTTTTTTATTTTGTAATTTAGCCTTAAAGTTGTACTTGTAGTTTTGTAAATGAGACTAATTGTTTTTCTTTACCCTTATTTCAGATAGATGGTGGCAAATGTTTGGGCCCTCAATCCCAATCTTTGAGGATTGTCATCCGTATTTTGAGTCAGTCTAGAAGTGCTTTTGGACATGAACATAGTTGGTCCATGTTCGAGCATATACACTCGAAGAGGCGAAACGGTTGTTTGTGCAAAAGGTTGAATGATCTTGTCTTTGTTTATTACAACCTCTACCTTAGGACTAGACCGATTTTGGTTGCTAACTCCTCTCTAATCAACCTAGAGGAGATTGATCCAGAGTCAGAGTGGCTCACTAAGGTTGCCGATGCAGTAGTCTTCACTAAGGAAGACCATGCGTAGGTTAACCAAGTAGAAAGAGAGGTTGAGGTTGTGGCCATGGCAAAGGAGGCTAGAGCACATTTTGACATTGGCAGATGCACGTGCGGAAGCACAAACACAGGCCCTACTAATGTTCATGAGTCCATATCACATGCAGGGGCTATAGCTCATCAGTCCTCTAGAACCCACCTTACACCTTTGTAGAAAGTAGACAGGACACTCAGAGGCTAAGGCTGAAGTTGCGATCGAGCTTGAGGATGATGATGAGGCTTGAGCTAGATACTTGTTTTTTCATTTTGTTTACAGATAAACATACATTTCATGGATCTTCATCTTATATTTTTTTGGATTTGATGTCATTGGTTTTATGTATCTTCATCTTACATACATTTATGATTTGACAACATTTACAATTCTATATATCAATGTCATGACTCATTATGATCCTATGATTTCTATTTACTTCAGCTACAATTTACATTTTACATATGTGATGGATTTATCATTTATCATTTATATTCCTTGTTTATGTATGTTAGCTTCTATTTGATGATGTTATAGTGTGTTTAAGTTATATTCAATAAAGGGTGCACGAAATAAGTTTTAAATCGTTACAATCTCTAAATTTCAAGAGTTTTTTCACTTTGCCGGTACATAGCCGATTCACAATTCAAGTTGGCCTTGCCGATTGCAAGCTTTGGTTCTTTGATATATATATTGTTGTAGCCACATACCTGTACTCATATCGGCAACTTAGTTACAGATAAACAGACTAGTGATCGATTTTGCATTATTCACAACATTTGCTTACCAAGTTACAGATAAATAGACTAGTGATAAATTTCACCTCATTCACAACATTCACTTACCATCACAGCAGACAGTTCCTCTAAACCCTAACTTGCAGCAGACAATTCCTAGTGAGAAATATCACATTCAATTCTTGATACTGCCCTGGGTTAATAGAAAACAGCATTGCAACTGCAAAACAATAAAAAGGATATATATCTTGAACATACATTAAGATTTTCACTGTAGCTGACCGCAGTTTACTGAGTTGACTCACCTTAAGAAGATGTACTGCTTTTACTTGAATAATATCAACCTTTATGTCTGCTTGTTGATTTATATAACGTTGAATTATAGTATCAATAAGCCTTGGACATTTCATGACAGCATTAACTGCAGTGGGGGAATGTCTTGCAAGGGAAATAAGGACAGATAATAATGATTCTTCTGCTGCAGGTAGCTGCTCCACCTGCAGTATGTTTAAGTGTCAGGTAATGCACTGAACTAAAGAAACAGAAACAAAAACAGACAATGATAATAGTAGATACCAGATAATCAATAGCGAGGTGCAAATTGATTCTCCATGACTGCAATTTTGTTTTCTTATTTGATCCCAAAAGCAATTACAGAAAAAGTAACTAGAATGCAAAGACAATGATATAGTAACTTAAAATGTCGGAAATAAATTGGGATAAGGAGGTTAAATTTATAAAATACAAAAATAAAAATCATGTGAACTTACAATTTTCTATTCAGATAAAGAGCCTACCTTGAGGACTTGCAACATCTGTGTGTCTGGTTTGCTATATAACAATGCAAAAAATGATAAAAAGATCACACATTCTATCTTAAACCTACTTTCCAATTTCATGGATAGAATCAGATTTCCTCTCGTGTTGATTGAATGAACTTAATCTTAGTCTAAGACTTCAAGTTCACAGCTTTCAAAACTCTATTTTGCTATGTAACTTCAAGGACTATATATAATATATATACCCTAGAAATTAGTCCATGTGACTACAACCCTCCACATTCACCGTGTTGTTTCCCAACTTAAAAAATTGGCATTTGTTTATAATTTGAGGCATTATATGGCATTTGTTTATAATTTGAGGCAGAAAAATAAATGCACAGGGAAAATAGAATTTTCATTTTAGGGCTATAGCTAGGGCATTCTAAATTATATTTTCAAGTTTGAACATAACTCTTTAGTTGAAACTTCAAAAGTTAATTAGAAATTCTCTTTTAATGTATACCCTAATGAAGGTTTAGGTAAAACACGTTCGGTCACTCTTAAAATAATAGGCTGAGGTCCATAAAGGTAGCCTCTGCCTACTGTTTTAGTACCAGATCCTTATTTTTCATGAATGGTAAAAATTCCTTTATTTAAAGGTTTGTTTTTTTAAATCTTACCTTTAAATAATTGACATTTTTTAATGTATTGAATTTATCTCTAATCTCTATGCATTATTTTGATATGAATAACAATATTTTATTTTTAATTCTATTTTAACACATTTAATGTTCACTTTTTAGTTTCCTCAGTTTATGCCAAGTATTTAGTATTTTACAGTTTTAAGAAAGATTAATTGAATTTATTTTTGCACTTTTCCCCTGTTGTGATAACGTTGTGCAAATGAAATACAGGTATGATGATGCCTGATTCATTTATTTGTAATTTCTTGGATATTCCCTCTCAAGCGCTTAGAATACATTCTGATAAGGCATACACTACTCCGAGCACAAACTACCAATTCTGAAGAGGCATGTCCTACTCTGAACACCAGCCACTCTTTCCACACTTTCCATGTTTCTTCTAGCTCAACATGTCAAGCTAATCTTTGAGAGGAATTAAAGCGTGTGTAATCTTCTTCCACCTTTATTGTCATTGTATGATTATTCTCAGCTGGCATCAGTCGCTACTAGAAAGATCCCTTGGTGCTGCAACAAAGATTCACTGCCTCTAATCAGAGCAGTTATGATTATTCTCAGCCAGAATCAGTCACAACTAGAAGGATCCCTGTGTGATGCAACCAAGATTCACAGCCTCTAATCAGTGCAGTTTTGAACAGTTGCTCTACAGCTTATTCTTACTCATACCTCACATACTGCTCATCTGCATTGATTGCCGCCTCTGTTTCTTCGGGTTGGGCCCATGGTTGGTATGGTGAGGCTTCGGCCCTTCCTAGATCTATTAGGATTTAGATGGATTGTCTCCCTCACTTCCAGTATTCTCTTGACACCCCTCAACACCTCCTCCTGCCCAGACAGGAGTTGAACAAGTGTATCAGAGCATACATATACAGGCAGTTCATCCACACTACTTGGGTTAACCCTCATGGGGGTCTTCACCACAAGATGACATTTTATGTTGAGCACTATTTAGAGAAGAAAGACAAACTCAATGTCTGCCCTTCTTACTTATCTCACCACTAGTTACACTTTGAATCTCCCTCGGTTCCTTCAGAGTGGGCTCACATCGGTTTCGCATTAAAACTGATTATCAGCTTGACAAAGATAATAGGATTTGCTATTTATGCTACATTGGGAAGGTTGAAAAGGAGGAGCACTTCATCTTGTGTCATATATACTATGACATTCAAGGGAGGTTCTACTTCCTTTTCAAGGGGGTTCAGTCTCTCTTCACCTTTTTCAAGTTGAAGGATCAGAGATGTCTGGTAGTTCATCTTCAGAAGGCCATTAGGTTTCGTGATAATTCTCTCCAGCCCCAGCATCCTGCTAGCACGCAGTCTTGTAATCTTATCACCTCTTTTTCTTCAAACTTCAGTCAGCACATGGTCCCCCATCTAGTCATTCCAGATCTGTGGAGAAGCTCTTTTAGCAGCAGCTTTGTTTTTCCTCTTCCTGGAAGTTTGGGAGCATTTTTGTGCTCTCCCAGCTCTTCAGCTTACCCTTCTATCTCAAGATTCTTATCTATTGTTCTAGTTTTGTAGTGGGGTTTTGAGGTCTTGTTGGGGCACCTCCCCCTCTTCCTTTTTCTGTTGTCACTTGTCCGTTCTTGTTGTTATTGCTGTTTTTCTTTGGGCGTTGTTTAGTGCCCCTGTTGTGGGCAGGCCTTTTGTCCTGTCTTCAGCAATACCTTTGACCCATAGTGGACTCTGTTGGACACTAGTGAATATTTCAATCATACATTATTTGCAGAATGTCCCATTAAATTCAACAACTTCATAGATAAAATATGACTGTCGTATTCATATTGAAATGTATCAAACCTTTATATCGAGCCAATTAGAACACTCGTAAAGAATTGATAAAATGTAGGCAAGAAGTCGACAAATGGATGATCAGTATTGTACATCAATGAGTTAGAATGTGTTTTAAATATTGTAAAATAAGATTTATAGCTGAACTCCAAGGAGCTTCGGTTACAGTCTAATGTCCCCTTCCTAAGCACTAACAACATTGATGACCATTAGCCTATATAGTGGGCTCCCATCGGCTACTGAGTTAGGACTAGGGAGCTTTTGGGTTGTCAATGGCCATTCAATCAAGCTAATCCGACATAACAAGTGCTGCTTAGAGCTAGGAATGTAAAGTGTTCTATGTTCACACGTTTGGGAGAGGTTTCAAACAATTTGTCCATTTTTACTATTTTTATTAACAATCAGGCACCAACTTGGTCATGTTGCAATGGTACTACTTGGGGTTTATAAATGACTGCATTAGACTGAAGAAATTTTGCAATAAATGATGCCCAAAGGTACTTCAATTACATTAAAATATTAAAGTTAAATATTTAACTTAAATGGCATTTGACTTCATTAAATGATTTTATCTTAGGTGTCAAGGATATGAGATGTTTCAAAATACAAAATAAATAAAATCTTCTAGGGGTGGAAGTCCACATGGGAGATCTAAAGGTGTGTTTTAAACTAATAAAAATATTTTATAACCTTACCTAGGGATAGAATTTGGAAGAGGATAAATATGCCTCTTGAGCTCATTTTCACTAAGCATGTTTTCGGATTTCGATATCAGGATTTTCTAAAATGGACTTAGTTCAACCAAAGCTTTGTGATGACAAAAATCTTAATAAAGTACATCTACTTTGATGTGAAAAATCCTACCTAGTCAATTTGAATGGTAGTTTCATCCACATATCGCATATGACCTTCAGTATAATTGCATCTTCAATCTTGAGCACAGAAAATCCAGAATAGATATGTGGAGGCAAGGAAGAAAAGATCGAAGGGTTTTCATTGCATACTTTAACTCAATTTTGCTCACCGCTCCCTTGTTGCAGCTAGTTATACATCCTAATATTGGGCATGGACTCCCTAGAACTAGATGCCTATGATTTGGCTACCTAATCTTGCAAACGAGGCACCATGGTTTGAAATATTAGATGCTAACAATTTGGGCATGGAGAAGCTTCCTTGTGCTTATTGACATCATTTTCACAGCCGAATCCATTGGATTCACATACATATCAGACTTATCTGTAAAAGTGGCAAAGGGGTACATTGGTTTTGTGATTTAAATGTGTTTTGGCAATGTGGGTATTGTTTAAATTCATTTGATATTTTTGTCAATAAATTGCAATAAATCTGACATACAATTCTAGCTAAATTACCGGATATGCACCCTTGAGCCTATTTGCCCACACCAGGTTCGAATAGAGGTAGTGCACTCACAACGCGCTTGGGGCACATATACAATACCATTGGCACACCCAGGCATACCCCTGGTACCCTGATGGTACCAAGCCAAAAACGCATTTGGGCAATAAAATAACATTTTTTAATCTTTTTTTATATTTGGAACCCTAGTAAGGTCACTAAAGTATCATTGCAGCCTGAACAAACCAAATTTTTCTCCTCTCACTCTCTTTTCTTATTTTGGCACTTGAAGGGAAGCTGGTTTTTTTAGTAAGGGGTCAATCAAGGAGTGACAAAGGAGGGAAGATAGCTTGCACAAAGGAGACTTAATCATCTACAGTAAGCATTTACCCTATTCTCTAATCTTTGACAAAAAATATATATTTTGATGAATGTTTTCAAGTTTTTTTAAAAATGTATTTAGAGAAAAAGAAACAAGTTTCACTATTTGAAGTATCCCAAGCATACACAAGAACAAAATAAACAAGAAATGAAATAATAGACCAACAATCTAAGAATTTAATATGTGTGCAAACAATTACAATTGCTATGACATTCATGATAAAGCTCAAGAAATCTTGCACCTTGGTCTTCTAATGGTTATTTCACATTGAGAGTTGCAGAAGAATGGTGTTCGTATGACCATTATGTTGATCGGAAAATGATCAATGTGCAGATGCTTGTATGCTCGCAAATGTTTGCATGCTCGAACGCATATATTTGCATGCTCGACATTAAGATGTTTGTATGCTCGAGATGCAAATATTTGCATGCTCGAAATTAAGATGTGCGAATGCTCGAGATGCAAATGTCCGCATGTTGAATTTGTTCGTATTGCTATGTTTTTCCCACTTTTGAAGGTGTGAGAAGCATTGGCTGGCATGCCTGTTCGTAATCGAGTGTTTGGAAGGAGTCCAATTTAGAAAGGCCCCAAGAGGTCAATTCATTGATCTAGGATGACAATTGGTGGGCTCGTGTAAAATGTCTTGAGTTTCACCAGGCCTATCATGAGTACGATCAAGTTTTTTGATGCAAATATTCCATGTTTGGGGGAGACCAACAATGGCATGGACTTAGTGATAGAAAAAATAAAGGTCATAATAGCACAAAAAGAGAATGACCCCAAAGAAACTTCTTTCGAAGTGTGGAATAAATTATTCATCACTGCTAGAACAAGATGAATACCAAATTGCAACTCCTTGCATATGCATTATCTTCCAAATACTATAGCACTAAGGTACTTCTTGTGGTGAGGAGAATTCCACCATATATGGTGAAGGTTCTATCAGGTACAAGCAATCATTCGCTAGACTCTTCTGAAATCCAGAAGTGGTAGAACATAACAAAAGAGTGTTTGGTATGTTCATCTCAAGAAAAGATCATAGTCCTTGTGCTACTACAACCAATCCAAACTAGATGCTCATACGTGTTATATTTTAAACTAGAAGACTATTAATGCAATATAAAGAAACTTAGAAAAGCAGCAGAACAGATGACAAATATTTATCTTGGGAAAACCCTACACTTAAAAGTGAAAAATCCAGCCACGCCAAAAGTCAATCCTTTAGTGAAGATCAAAATGGATAGAAAGCTTCACAGGCTTAATCCAAAAAAAGAATCTTTCGCAGAGATTGTTTACTATTAACAATCAAAAGTGGAATGTCTAAGCAGCACAAGCTTAATGTTTACGTAACATATTAGACTACATATATCTTGCCGATATTAAGGACAAAGAAAATGATATACACACTTAAATCTAAGTTTCTGGTTCGGGTTCAATTCCAAGTTCGAAGTTCGAGAACCGGATCGCAAGTTCAACAAAATTTTGGAAAGGGGTTTGGGTTTGTTTGGGTTTGTTAGTACAAAAACATGTAAAAATTATTATATATATATATATAGATTTTATGAAGCATGAGTTAAAATTAGAATGTAGCATAGTAGCATAAACACATTTAAACAACAAAAACTTTAAAACACAATAAACAATTAAACTTGTAATCATAGTGATCATACCATCATATAGTAACATAGTTCAATCAACTTCAACATCAAAGATTCAAAACATTTAAAATATCAAGTTCAATTATCATTGTTTCACGTTCATTGCTTAACTAATGGAATAAAAATCTATTAATATTTTGTTGCCCCAGTTTTGTTTTTTCAATTTATTGGCAAAAGTGAGTTGTGTGGTTTTAGACTAAGTTGCCAATTCGGGTTCAGGGACGGATTCAGGGTCTAGGTTCAGGTTCGTGGGTTCGGGCATTTTTTTTGTTTTTCCATTTGGGTTCGTGGGTGGGTTCGTGAGTATATATATACATATATATACACCAGAGAAATATGTATAGTTGCAAAACAAAGTCATTTCACAATATGAACAATTGTTGCTTGATCATTAATCAATGCCAAATGTCAACGATAAACAGTAAGTGCTCACTCATTAATCTATCTTCATGATTGAAAAGAAAATTATACATTGAATTACTAACTACAAAACATAGACTAGTTCATCAAATAATACATTGAATTACTAAATTGCAAGGTCACTAGGAGACATGGAGACTTGGAGGTCTCCGGTACTAGTATTGGTACTAGTACCGATACGGCAATTTTTCAAAAATAGGAGATGGGGGTACTTGGAGGCAGCAATTTTTTTTAATAGTTTAAAGAGACTAATACTAAATACAAAATTTGAAAGTAGTGATACTGTAAAACTAAAAGACTAAAGCAAATAATAATAGTAATGTCAAATTAATATAGAGTCAAATATTTCAAAACTCACATAATCGCAATATTGTATCTCATTGGTCTTAATTTTTGCATTAAAAACATTAAAATGAGGGCTAAAATATATTATATTTTACATTTATATTTTATTAGGAGACTTCGGGGAGACGTCACTTTTGGATTAGGAGGCTGGGAGACTTCAAGAGACTTCATCGTGAAGTCTCCAACCTTTTTTGAGGTCTCTAGAGACGCGAAAAGTCTCTGAGACGTGTCTCGATCTCCGAGACATGACTTTTAGGGGGCAGATGGGTCTCCCCATAACCATGGTAAATTGGAAAACAAAGACTAGTTCATCAAATAATAAAGTTTGAAACACGATGATAGATGACAAGTGTTTAGT
Organism: Cupressus sempervirens; assembly: GCA_028749045.1. Taxonomy (NCBI): domain Eukaryota; kingdom Viridiplantae; phylum Streptophyta; class Pinopsida; order Cupressales; family Cupressaceae; genus Cupressus; species Cupressus sempervirens. The sequence goes on along the minus strand of CM053787.1, from coordinate 429,513,219 downwards.
AGTTTATCGATAATCACAGTATCAAATGCCCTTCAAGGGTCAAATGGATCATCATAAAATGAGGGATCATTGGCTTCATCCCCACTGCAACTATATCTATATCCTCATCATTGGAACCCAAACTGGTTCCACTAGTCCCATATGCTGCTATATCATCATCCTCCTCAACATAAGAGATTAGATGAGTAAAATATTTTTTATTAAGTTCCTTTTAGAGTCGCATAAGAAAAAAAAAATTTAAAAACACTCTTTAAAGTTGCTTTAGCCCTAGGTTCGTTGTGGCTTTATCTGGTTTGCTCCAACAAGGACTCGAACAAACCCACAGTCCAAACTAAGGACCCTGCCCGAACCCGCAATGAACCCAGAGGCAATCCGAACCCGTGCGGACCTGAACCTGTACTCGGACCCAAATCTGGGCATCAGGGGATGAATCCGACTTCTTAGGTTTTAGATGAAGTCAGTATTATTCCCATTGGTGTGTGAGTCTAGGTCTAGATTCCTAAAGGCTAGGTGGTCTTTATCGGACTTTCCCAATGCTCTTTTCCTTTCTTCATAGCCGGGTGGGTTGTTGTTTTGTCTCCTATAATTCGTCAGGTAAGTATAGAACCCAATCTGATAAAGACCAATTTTCACTCCTTGAGAATGATACATGCTCATGATTTTGCATTAGCGGAAAACCTCAGTTTGCCTTCTCCTCGGCAGGTTTCCAATCCATGAAGGCGATTTTCCACAAAACCTCAATTAGAGATGTATCCGGTCGAAAGATTTTAGAAAGCCACAGATTCCTAAGCAAATTCATGTTTGAATTTGAGATCAAACTTCTAGACACCGTTTGGATGCACTAGTACTCAAATACGAAGTCTCAATGGAAAAAATCAGTTTGTCTTCTGTTCAACAGGTTTCCAACCCACGAAGACGGTTTTCAAATTATGCAAAGAAATCAAGCTAGCAGGTAAAATTTGGCTCCCATGATGAATCTCGCACATGTTAAGATGATATTAGAAGCGAAATGAACAACTACAGAGAGAAACCATAATCAGAATCTCACTTGGCAGATTTTCATCAACGGAGTTATCCAAGGGCAACTCTTTGAAACTAAAGGGAAAAGGAAAAGCAAATAACGAGTTAATACAAAGTTCTCGTTGCAACAAAGGGAACAATGAAAAGACTTTTAAATATCCGTTGGGCCATTGCATTTACTCTTAACAGATATTTCCTTGAATGATCACTCGTGTGGTGTGAATTGTGAAGTTTAACGGATGAATCAAGGCCCCTACATAAGAATGCACAGATGGTTGCATAAGCTACTCTGCTTCCTCAATCCCTTATTCTTATCAAAGCGCATAATTTTTGAAAGCCATTGATTGATTTATTTTGTTGTCTTATTCGGTTTTCGCATCAAAACTCTATTTCTAAGCAATGGCCACTAAGTCAGCGAGTTTTAACAGTTTGATTGGGCTCAAATCTCAATTGCAAGACTTCACAAATACATCCCTCCATTTTTAAGATATGGCAGATTTCTAGAAAAGGGTAAAAGTCGAGCGCATCCATCCTATCACCGAAAAGCTCTGAGAATGCAGTTTGGTCGAAGCCGCTAGTTTTCCAATTGCAGTTCAAGCCCCAGAGCTCATTCACGAATGTATTCACCATTACAATCCGGAAACGAGGCAGATAGTTCTACCCGATGATACCGTATTGATCTCGATCGACAGGCAAACATTAGCAAATTGCCTTCATGTGCCAGCACAGGTGGAGTTTCCAACCTAACTGTTGGTGGGGACGTTTCAAAATTCTCACTGAAGAAGATGATCTGGAGGAAGGAAATCTTGCAGACATGGTTCCAAAAGCCAAGGAGCAACAAAAGAAAAAGTCCCTAAAACATTGTTTGGAACCAACCTCAAACCGGAGATAATCGACATATTGGTTCTTTTACACAGATTGCAAGGTGAAATCGAAGCCTTAAACTTTGTTGAGCAATACTTCTTGGTTCAAGTTCTATGTTCAGGTACACAATATATTGATTGGGTGCAAGAGGTAAGTGAGACTCTGTCCAATGCTCACTAGGCAGCCAAGTTTTACAATTCATTCTATATGTCTTCCTTCTTGATATACATGCTAGTTTCTTTGCAATTATGGCCTGGCCTCCCATATTTGGAAGATTTCCCAGATGATGTTAAGTCTTATGAGTTTTATCCATGCTTGCAACTGCAAAATAGTTATGCAGAATATGTAAGAGTGAATGACGTATTTAGAATGAGAATTTGCAGGAAATTGCAAGGACATCTAGAAAGGAGATTGTCTCCTGAAGCCATGGCTTCCATCAGTCAATTCGGCTGTTATTTCATTCAATTCTCATCTTTTTCTTACCTACATCTTGCAGCTTTCAACTGGTTCCCTCTAAAGCTACCCAGATATCCCAATGACATGATCGTGTTGATCGAGATTATCCGGCAAGCCCTACAAGTGAATATCCTGAGCAGGAGTTTGAAGAAGAAAGGATACGAATCCCTTATGAAAGTTGGAGCGTTCAATTGTAATACCCGGTCAGATGCCAAGAATATGATGAAGGTTTTTGAGAAGTCTAAACTAGATGTGTATGAGGTCTTGAGACCTATGTTTGATCCCAATGGATATGCTAAAGATGTCCTACAAATTAGGAGTTTAATAGAACACACCGGCACAACTAGGGACTATTGGGCTGACTACAAAGATGAATTCCAAAGCTGAGATCGTGCTTTTGCAAGATTATTAACAGTAGATCAAGTCAAGTTATATAAAGTGAACATAGATTTAGAAGCGGTTGAGGATGATGGTCAGAATATGTACAGTACAACCTACCTAACCAAACTAAGGAACACTCTTATAAGTTCTACACCCGTTGGAGATGTAGTGGAGGACTTGGATGTGATGATGGCCAAAATATATAAGAGAACTAGGAAGTGGCTCGAGTGGACCACAACGTGGAAAAAAGAACTAAAGCAGCATCTACCGAATCTACTCCAGATGCAACTGCAACATCTTCTTCACCTGGTGGCACTTCAAGCACAACGCCAACTCTCACACAAGGCCCAGCTCAGCTACCAAGTGGAGGTGATCAAACTCCTGACAAGAGCACTCCTTTAGACAAGACTTGTCAAGATGGTTTGGTACCTGTGATTGGGACGGATATAGAAGTCGAGCAGGAGGCGGAAGCTGAGGAGGAGTAGAAGAATCAATAGATACTGCAGCTCTAATGGCTCTCCTACATCTAAGCAACCCAATTCCATCTTTAAGCACAACACTACTCTTGCCAAGTAGCCGTCAAGTATAAGTGGTCGACCTTGGAGACAGTGAGAGCAACAAAAGCGAATCCACTGAATCAGATGAAGAAGCGAAGAAGATATCTGAGGCAGTAAAGGTTCCTAAAGCTTCCAAATTCATCTCCCCTACTCCTGGAAACCCTTTCTCCTCTACTTCAAAGGTCTTAACTCCTATAAGGAGAAAGATGTTCAACGTGGATACACTCGGTACTGCACCTAAAGTAGTAAGAATGGAGTCATGGCTCAAAAACATCCTAGACAAAAAGAGGAAGAGAATTGAAGGGGGTGTCCTGAATAAAGAAACTCTATCCCTGGCCATTCGGTCTAGATCTGCATTATAGTAAAGAAGTCGAAGACCTTGTCTATCCTTTGTCGAGATCCTAACACGAGACGTCTACCTATAGAGATCGCCAAGCCCACCAAGGAAGGTAGAATTGAAGATCTAACTACAGCTAACTTCCAAGTACAATCTTTGGATATAAGGGAAGTTAGGCACGACACAAAAGTAGGCTTATGGAAATCAACTCATGAGGTGATAGAAGAACTTGAAAATCTCAAGCTTGCTAAGGGCAAAATGAAGGCGGAGATCCATGAGCTCAACTATTTCATCAAGCAGTTAGTCACCCCACTAGCAAGCATTTCAGGAATACCACCTACCAGCGATCCCAGGGCAACGGACGTTAAAGCTCTCATCTCTCAGCTACAGGAAGACAAGTATTTTGGGAAAATTGGTAGGGATTGGATTTGAAAACTCAAGCTTGAAGGACTTTGAGTAATAGAGCTGGTAGGCAATGCAATACTAAGGCTTGAGACAGAAAAGGACAATATCATAACGAACAGGTCAACTTTGTCCACAGAAAAGGCCAAATGCGAAGAATGCATCTCTCTCCTACAAATGATCATCCAAATGAAGGCTAAGGTAGCAATTGAAGTCAAAATTCTGCCAAAAGGAGACGAGCCTTTGTTTGAGTAGCAACAAAGCTTGCAATTCAAAGCAGATATGATGTTTTCCGAAGAAGGGGGACTAAAGGAGACAGAGAGTAAAGTTAAAGAAGAACAAGATAAAGATTATGAGTTGCTGAAGGGCCTTCACACTAAGTCTCAAACGAGTAGACAAGGAAAAGGAGTAGTGGGAGTCGCCATTATGCAAAAGGCTTTCTCTGACTACTTAGATAAGTTAACAGATAAATCCTACAGTCATCAAAATAGAGTGTCTGATCTTCAACGGCTCAGTGGATGCATACATGTGGCAACAGAAGAGATACAAGAGTGGTTGAATGCAATCAAAGACTTGGCAAGAGAACACTCCAAGTGGCCGATTCGATACACCAACGTCCACATCACTAGACACGAGGAGCTGATTCCGATCATCGTAGCTGCCAAAGCCTATAAAGCAAAATTAGAGAAGAAAAAGAAAGGGAAATGATATTGTTCCTGCTCTCTTGTATTTTGGCTATGTAATTGTAACTGACAATTGGCTTCTTGCCATTTGTCATTTTTGAGAAAGGAGCTGAACCGACTCGTTCTCTTTTGTAATGTTTAATCTTGAAATCCTATATGTACTCATTTGAAAATTAATGGAAGGGTCGGCTGATTTTTGGGGTGATATACTTCAAATTGTAGAGACAAATTGAATGTGTTTTGTGTCAATTATTTACTGTTCCATTGCATGATTTAGTTTAAGCATCTCTTGAAGTTGAATTAAACCAATGAATGAACAGAGCTTTGTTCCCTTATTTTAATGCAATAAACTGAAGATAATCATAGTATTGTCCGAAGTAAAAAGAGGCCCTTTCAGTCTTTTCTAAAATTAGTTTCATTCCATTTAGAAGTTAAAAGCCTTTGTCAAGCATCTTAGTCTTCCAATAAGATTCATTATTGCATTACTAAGTTTGCGGGTTCATAAGATGTGTGGATTCATAAATTTGGTTAGTTTTTTTACCCAAATTCTTGCCTGAATTAGTTCATGTCTAGGCCTAACTTGGTTTTCCACTCCTGTTCGTTGGTCAAGAACAAATCCCATCTTAAAACTAGGAACAAACAAATTCATTGCAAATCACAACCATAAGGGAGTTGTACCTATAAATTCAGAGGGAAATTAGTCGTTTAACTATGATTCCCCAACTATTGTAATCAGCAATTGTTCAGAAATATTGGGCATCCAAAGAGTTAATTGAAGTAAACAATCTCAACATATTCTTAGTTCTAAGTTCTTCAATCTTCATCTTCTTCTTCTTTGGTATTACTTTCGCTAAGTCCTGCGGGATCAGCAACAGAATCAACAATAGTATTGACATCAAAGTCATCAAAATCGTCAATTGTAAGCCGAGCAATGGAAGCATCCAAGTTCGCAATTTCTGCACCTACATCCTACTTGTTTGTCTCCCCTTCTTTGTATTCTTGACTCTTGTGCGAAAGAAGGTGCAAGTTGTTATGCACAAATACTAGGTTCTCTTCTTCTTTTTATTGCAATGTGTTGCACTTCACCGAGTGGATGAAAGAATAGGTTCTCCAATTTCTTTCTAATGGAGAAGAACTAACAACCTATAAAGACAACATAGGGTAAGCAATTAAAAAATAATTAATTCAATCTTATAAAAAAATTAAAATCACTTTCTAGTCATGATTCTTTTGAAGATAAAGTGAGCTAATTTTTTAAAAATAAAACTTACTTGTGATATAACTTTGATTGCAAGAGGCTGTAATGTTTGGAATTTTTGGCCATGAAGGTACCACCAACCATGAGCATCATTCTTGAACCGATGAAGAAGAGCATCATTACTTAGACCTCTACAATTGATAAACTCTATGAACTCATCCATGATTACATCTCTCATATTATCCTCAGGAAATATTCTTCTAAATGTTGCATGGTACCCATCAAACACTTCCATATCTCTATATGGTGGCAACCTTCCTGGTAGATTACAATATTGCGAGCTATAATATTTGGGGGTCAAGGCATAGGCTAGCAAATGTAATGGAGTGGTCATTTTGTTCCATCTTTCAAAAATAATTTTTTGCACTTGTTTGAAAAAGATCTCTTGCGGATCTTGCTCCTCATTTATAACTTGCTTGATCTTCTCAATCATTGAGTCTATGCCATCATAGATCTCTCCAAGGCAAGGCCTATCCATGTCAGTGTACCTAAGCTTGCTCATAACGGCCTCGATGATCTTAAGGAGATATTCCACACGTTCCCACCATGACTCAGCCAATAGCCTAACCTTTATTTTGTTTGCCCTTTCAGTGTTCTTTTGCTTCCATACACCGCAATTGTGGCTGATTACCATACCTTGAAGTGCATCTTTCACTTGCACAAGTCATCTTAAGACAATTATATGTAATGCAAAATGGGTCTCAACAACCTATGACATAAATTAGAGCAAAAAACAACAACAATTAGATACATATTTTAGAAAAGCATACACATTGCACAATGTATAATATGAAAAATCAGAAATTGTCAAATATTAAAAAATAAATTACTAACTTAAGTTCAAGTTCATTTACCTTCAATAGCTCCAATTTTGAGTAGTTTCTGAAAAGAGATTAAGTCATGTGGTGGTTTGTGACAAACATTTGTATGTCCTCAGCCTCTTCATACATTGTGACAAATCCACTCGATTTGGTTCCCAATCTTTTGTAGCATAAGATTGAGTGAATGGACTGCACAAGGTGTCCAAAAAATTTGTTGATATCGTGATTCAACCAACAAACTTGCTACTCTACAATTCTTTGCGTTGTCTGTTATAACTTGGACAACGTTTCTTGCACCCTCTTGTTCAATAGCCTCAATTAGAATATCAGCAATAAATGATCCACCTTTTACTTTGCCCTCACAATCCATCGCTTTTAGAAACATTGCCCCTTTAGCGGACACAGCAAGGACATTGATCAAGGGACGGTTCTTGGAATCCTTCCTGCCATCTGAAACAATTGTCACCCCTGTCTCAACCCATGAGTCCCTTATGGGCTTCAATTGATCTTCAATCCATTGGTCCTCTTCATCCAACAAGGTGGTGCGCACTTTCTCATACCCGGGGCTACAATACCCTTTTGGAGCTTCATTGGCATTGTCCTTCCAAAATGGAGAGCGGACAACATTAAAGGACAACCCATTAGCATACAGGCATCTTCCCACTTTAATGTCAGCAATTTCCTGGCCCTTATTTTGAAAAGCAATTTCTTGTAGCCCCTTTCTTTTGTGTAGAAGGGGGACAGATTCAATGTCAGTGTCCGCTATGGTACTAAAGAAGTGGTCTTGTACTATAACATCTGGGGGGGCTGATTCACTTTGCTCTTTTACTTTTATTGCTACTGAGTCTTATTGCCCTGCGTCCTTCTCTATCTTCTTCTGCCCTGCTCTTCTCTTCAATATATTTTAACACAATTTGATTTGGTATAGAGGCACTTTTTTTGCCAGGGCATTTCTTGACTCCTCTTCCAGTGTAACCACATAAATGAACTACCACACAATAATAAGAATTATTTCTTTCTACACCACTCCCCGACATCTCCAATGGAATGCACCACCTCCTAGAAGGGGTTTTACAACGTCTACATACTTCCATAGAGGAGATCCAAAGTTGGGTTCCATTCTTTGTTCGGTGTTGCCTATTGATTAAGAGGTAGACGACATTCGTTTCCCTATGGCAAGAAATTAGATACATGTTCATAATTTATATGCAAGAAAATGACAAAATTTGGAATAATGGAAAAGAACATATGAAGATTGAAAGAGAAAAGGAAAAATGAAAGAACTAGAACAAAAACAATAGCAAATGGAATAAGATCTTACCTTTTGCAGCCATTGCAAGCTTGCAAATGTGTATGAATGATGCACAAACACTTGAAGAACACCAACAAATCAATCTTCAAACTCCTCCTTGCACAACCGAATGCTTGCTCAAAAACTTATGTGCTCTCCCTTAAGACAAAATAACCTGTTTAGAAACATAAAATGACAATGAGAGGGCACAAAAGCAATTCATAACAACTTTTAGGTTTTATGGATGACAAAAAACAATTAAATCTTGCTCAAAATACACTTTTCCAGCCTTTCGTGGGGCCCAATTCGCAGTGGGTTCAAACTGGATTCGAAAATATGGAGTTGGTTCCCTCGGGTTTGAACCCAATTGAACCAACAGTGCAAAAATCGCACCCTAGGCGAACCAAGTTCGAACCGGACCCGAACTTCAAATCGGTTCAAACTTTCTTGGGTTCGGGAGAGAAGGGGGGGGAGGTACCCGTGCAACTTAGAGTGAAATGATCATACAAAAATCATACATAGAATCACTACTCATGAAACACGGATCAATGAGTTTGACTCAACAACTACACAACTAAATCCTAATGGCAATATCATAATTTGACTTGGTGTCAAAAATATATGCTACTTATCAATTGATGAGCTTAAGGGGCATTCTAATTAATGGTTCATAATGCACAACACTTGGTGAAGGTTTTGCAAATGGGGTTGCAAGCAGAGTGGGTTTAATCATGGAGTAAGCTTCGTAGTTAAGTGCGCTCAAGCTGGAGTAGTATTGGGATGGGTGACTTCCTGGGCAGTCTTGGTGCTTCACCTCTATGAGCATCACCTAGATCCAATGAGTGCTATGCATTCCATCTATTGTCATGAGAGATGGATTTGTGTGAATCACTACTCATGAAACATGGGTCAATGAGTTTGACTCAAAAACTACACAGTTAAATCCTAATAGCAATATCACGATTTGACTTGTTGTGGAAACGATCTCCTACTTCTACTGATTTTTTCTCCAATTTCAAAAAGTTGTAAGTTCTTGCACTAAACAGAATTGGAGCACATACTCATTTAACCACTAAGTGAAGCATAGCCGGTTGGCTGCAAAAGAGCAAAGCTTGGTTTACACTCATTCCAATTTGCATCGTCCATCACATAAACAACACCAATACAAGGATGGCTCAATGGAGCATTTAAATGTAACCCCTAAGTATACCAACTTGGATGCATCTATTCATGACCATGCTAGTCGTTATGGATGATGATGATGATGTTGAGATACTTATACATGATGCAGCAAGTTGGAGCGGCATTAATTGGAGTTCAAATGATGCTAAACTTAAACAAATAATGATTATCTTGATCTAGATTCTTTTGACAACGGGTGAAGATTTAAGACAATCATTATTTTTTATTGTCAATTTTGTAATTATAATGATTTTCATTTGAATTGTGACCCTCAACATATATGATATATGTTATATGGCATATGACATAATATTGAAATATAAACAATCAATTGGTCTTTAATATTTATCTTCATCACTACCACTTTGGTATTTGGGATCAATTAATGATGAGGTATCATACCATCAAATGTATTCAGATTTACAATTCTGTATATTTCTTCAAATTTATGTATATAAAATTTGTTAATATATATTCACACACGCACACGTATTGTAGTCAGCAGTTATGCAGTGTTTATAAATAATCATTAGTAATGTTGTAGTCATAGTTTGCAAACTCTCAGAGTTACCGAGTACTCTCAATTATTTTTGCTGGCCGAGTACTCTCAAGTTTAACTCTCGTGTATTTATAGATGTAAAAATATGTAGGTAAAGAGTATCGATGCAGAGAAAACATTAGATTAGATGAATTTTTCACATGATGATAATGCTATAAAACTACGCATTTTCTCTATTGAGATGTCAATTTCTAATTTAATACATTTTGTAATTGAATTCTACAAAAAATATATATTTCTTTAAGAGATTTTAAATATTGGTACTTCCTGATTTGCCGAGTTTTCGTTGAGTATATGGCGAGTTTTTGCCAAGTTGAAAAGTTTGGGCTTGCCAAGTACTATCCAAGTCCGAGTCTGCAAACTATGGTTGTAGTTGGTGGAGTAATGACATTTGCTTCTTAGTGGCAGTTAGTAGTTGCTGATGGTTGGTCATACAATTAGCACAAAACCACTCAAAACGGACACAAAACCAGCTAAAAAACACATGGATATACAAAATTCACCTTAAAAAAGTACTGACACCCTAATTATTATCCCGAGGGAAAATTTTATATGAAGGTACTTCCCAAATAGAAGTATATGTTGGAAGTATAGCTTCGGTCGAAGTGAACTACTAATTATATCAAGCATATGCATTCATGATTCTACATGAACAATTGTTTTATGTCTTATATTATTAATAAGAATTTTATATATATATATATATATATATAAATGACATTACTTAACTAATCAGGCTCTTATTATATGAAGAGACAATTATGTTATCGGGCTTCCTGAATGTTTTTGTTAATACCACCGAATGATTATCGGTTGAGAAGCAATCTGAATGTATTTGTTTATACACCGAATGATGATCGGTTATGTTATGGTCTAACATAATGTCCACATAGGGACATTACCCTACATGGCCTTTGGCCACGTAGAGTTATGTCTCTGTGGGGGCATGGCACTTTACATATTTAACATGGAGCAATCGGTGTAGTTTGATATCATTCACAAGGCATACTCAGACTCAGCAATCACCTTCCTGCAAACAAGGATATTCATCAAAACGTGCTCGTCCATTCTCATTACTGTTCAAGTTCGAAAGATCTGCATCAGAACTGCACATTATATATACAATCAGATTGGTAAGTAAATCTGAACCAGTTCAATCTGTAATAATAGTTTGTGTCTCTATCAGAGATCCTGATTTAACAGTATAAGCATAGTATCATCAAAGCAATTCTATCTTAGTTAGATCCTGTGATGGGCTTTATGAATCATTCAAATATTAATGTAAAATTAGGGTTTTTTTTAGGTTCCCTTATTCATAAATGCACTAAATTAAGCAATTATCTTATGGTACAGAAGGAACACTCATTCAAACTAAATCAATAATCTAGACGAGTGATTGTAGATGGAAGTATTGAAGAAGGATCTTATTTCAATCCCTTATTATGGAGCACTATTCAAGTAATACTGGTGCTAACTTTTTACTAATGAAATCGACATGATATTTTGAGTAGGCATGATATGATTTACCACAACAAAAAGATGACAGCTATCAATAGCACTAGATGAAATGCAGAACTCATGATGGGATTAAGTGATACTTAGTTAGTGCATGGTATTAAGAAAACCTGACCAATACAAGGATTAAAAATGACAAGGTAAGACATGGATGAGCATTGACCAAATGAGATTGATGGCAAATAATAATTGCATGAGTTCATTGGATCAAATAATAATTTATAAAGGTGAGATTCTGGATGTAGTGAGTTAAATGATGAGGTCTATGACTCGGATATGTATTAGATTTCACATGGAAAGGTTAAGTGATCAAGATGGTAGGCATAATACCACTAAGTAATTAGGATCTTAATTGCATTCATTTTACATGGATGTGGGTGATTAATTTCTAGGTTTTAGAGAATTCGACTTGAATAGCAAGTAGTAGCATGTGCAAAAACCCTTTAGAAAAAATCGAATGTCTATTCTAGGATCTTCATCAATAATAGATTAAAATAAAAAAATTAACATATTACACCTTCCTAGTTACACATTATTTCTTGAATTATCTAGTTTAGGGTGTGAGGTTCTTGTAATGTCCCCTACTTAATGTGACCATCAGGGTAAATAGATTAGCCTATGACAGGAGCTTCCGTAGGCTGATGAAGTGATTAGGGAGCTCATTTGGCAGTATTTTCAGGAGTTACTATTTTAGTAAGTCAGTGGGAGTCAAGTGATATGCAAATTTGTAGTGTTCGGCTTGGTGGATTTGGTTGAGCTCTTTTTGACGAGCTACCGTACATGGTATTCTGAGTTCAACTCATATATGATTTTATTGCCAAAGTTAATTTGCTTTATTATAGAGTGATAATTAAATAAAAGACTTGTTAATTAAGTCACTTTATTATAAAGTTGTTTTAAAAAGGTATTTCTCATTTATCCCACATTGCTTATGCAAATGAAGTCAACTACTTTGAGGGCTTTATATTCTCTTGGCTGTAATGAGTTGGGGATGCTTGGATGATATTACTATTATGCTATTGGATTTCTGGGGTTTCTTATTGTTGGGCTTGGAGGACGAAATCTCTCTTTGCTATTGAAAGACACAATTAGGAGGATTATTGGGTGTTTTCACTTAGGAGAAACAGTGGGATTTATTGGTGAGTTCGCACATAGTAGAAGAGAGCTCTAAAGTTCAGGTCAGAAGTTGCTACAGTACGCATGAATAGTGATTTTGCTATAGTGTGCATGAATAGTGTTTTTGCTACAGTGAGCATGAATAGAATAGCATTTTTGCTACAGTGACGTGAATAGTGCTGCTACAGTACGCAGACAGTGTTGCATTGAGTTACTTGTTCACTCTCGCTAATTAATGGTTTGAGGGCTATCATTTCATCAACTGATCGCTGCGACATCTACTTCCAGGTTCCTTCCATCATACTGTTCATTTTAGGCATTGCAATTGTTAAATATCAGTCTGAATATTTGCTGCAGCATATTTGGCAACTGTATGTAAACATTTCTATTGCAAAATCAATATTTTATCAGCAAATAAGAAGGTTCTAGACTTTGCATATTTATCGATGTATGTTTACTATGTGTTTGTCAAAACGCCATGTTGAAAATAACACTCTAATTGATAATACTTAGTAATCTGCAAGTCTCCTCAAAAAATTTTTAAAAAAATTAAAAAGGGGGTGGTTATTATAGTTCTTCCTTTTCAAGTTCACCCTCTTCCCTTAATTCATATTTAGATACAAATTCTCCATCAATTTAAAATTAAAATTGAACAGCTCTCTTTCTTTTTTTATTCTTTTATTAGATGATTTTACACCTCTTTATATTATGATTAAAATGTAATCTTAGATTAATAATAGGTTACAAATTTCATATCACTATACTTGATATAAACTACTACTCATAAAGCTCAGATCTTGGTTTTCTGTTTTTTCCCAAAAACAATAATGACTTGTGTTGCTGGTCTCAAGGACTTACCTTTTATGTGGAAAAACATTGAAGGGTTTAGTGATTTTTTCCACAAAAGTTTTGGTTTCTTCCAGTCAATTTTTGGATTGCAGTGCTCATCTTCAAAAGTTTTTGACGATTTTCTAATCAAAATCATGGCTTATTTTCTTGAAGCAGTTCGGGTTTGACAATTTGCTCCTTGCAATTATGGTTTCAATTTTAAAAGTTGAACTCAGAGTCTGCAATGTCCCCTTTCTAGAGTTCACAACACAATGTTGTCATCAGCCCATATTCCTTGGTCTTGTAGGCTAACCAGAACATAAAGGATACTTTGAGACAATTTGGCCTAGGCAATTTCAGTTACAGTTCATTCTAGGGTATTTTTAGGCAATTTTGGGCACACTTACTATTTATAGTAAGTCATTATGGTTACATTTGGACTTCTAGTGCAGTGGTATGTCGATGGTAAATTGTTCAATATCAACAATATCATTTATTTATCATTGATATAATTTATTATTCATTAATAAAGTCTTTTATAAAGTTAAGTTAGATTATTTAACTTTATTAATGCATTAATCTATATTTTGGGGGAAATATTTATATTAAATGGTTCCTCTTCATTTTATAACACATTAGAGATATAAATGGTAAAGGGGAAATATTTTAAAAAAGAATACTCGGGGCAAAATAGGAGCTGCACGAAAATTGAAGGAAAAAAGCAATGTTAAGTTTTTTAATCCCACATTGACAAAACAAGAGAGTGACCCCATGAGAAAGTGTATAAAAAGGAAAGAAGTTTCCTCTTTTTAGCATGCTTGGATAATCTATGAAAATTCATGAAATTGTGGAGATTTTCCCTGATGGGCTTGAAGGATGGAAACCCTCTTTGCTGTTGAAAAAGACAGTCAGTAGGATTTGGTTGAGTTTCAAGATAAAATCTAATTTTTGAGATATCTATTACTTCTTTTTTGTTTGCTTAGTTGTCAGGTGAGTTTGGTTGAGAGTTTTAGAGCTGGATCATGCTACATTACTGAAAAACGAGTTGCTGGAGACTGATTACTACACTTGGGAAAGGATAATATATGCTAAACAAATCAAGAGTGCCCAGGAGTGAACTGCATCAGCTTGGGAGGGGTTATAGGGCTGCACAAATCTGAATATCATACCAGCAGTGACATTTCTGCCTGCACCATCAGCATTCACACACATCAGTCTGAAAAAGCACCAAATATAGGGCTGTACAGCCTAAGGAGAGCATGAGAAATAAACATACAAGTCAGAAGCTGTCCAAGTAAGCAGGACAGAGCATCAGGAGTCCATATGAGGTCTGTAGCTTATCATTGCAGCAATCTGAACAATCTGGGAAGTGGCAGCAGGAGTCTTGAAGTGTGAACATTTCAGTTAGTGCATTGAAGGCAACCATCTATAGTTTCAGTGACTTGGTATGCTAAGTTGATGAAGTTTGTAAAATTGTCATTGTAAACAATATTCTTATGCTACTATAAATCTGAGATATCTATTGCTGCCGTAGCCCAAAATATTAGCTATAAAATTAGTAAATAATTCTTGAGACAACATTGTCTTAACACTTGTAATTTGTCGTTGTTATTTATTCCCTGCAGCATTGCATATTCCAATAAACATAAAAATCAGAAGTTAAATAAATCAGATTGCACACCGTTTGACAAAATTACAGTGAGTAAGAAAGGCACAAAATTGCTCTCGGGGGTGTCTAGACTCTATACAGTGTCTCTAGCAACAGAGGACAGATATGTTTCCCAAAATTAGGTTGGAAAGATTGGAGTTATCTTTGTCATCTCCAGAAATTCTACAAAATCAAGGAGGGTCTCAACAAAAGGCTCATACCGAAGAGCTTTTTGAAGAGAAGGGGGCAACCTTCTATGCATTCATGACCAAAAGACCTGTAGACTGTCTTCTCTAGGGTAGTTAGGAACTTAGGACAGTGACCATTAAGAGATGGTACTAAATAATGTAATATTTCTTTAATAGTCATCTAAGTAGCTTTAGTACGCTTCTATTTCTGTTTTTGTTCACAACTGTTTCATTTAGAAACATCATCTTATAATCTGTTATAAATAGTGTATTTCATCTCTATTGTATATATTGATTTATATTAAAAAAAAATTCATCAAATATCTATATGCATATACCATGTGAATCTCTATGACAAGCCTTCAAATAATTAGAAGCAAAATATGAAGTACCCAAGTCTATGCATGATGATTCTAATGACAAAAATATGAAAATATTAAAAGCCAATTTGAATTTGAATTTTCCCTATGTAATGACATTTTGAGACTTGAGTATTTTGATTTCCATTTTTGCAAATTATGAATACGATATATGAGGTGCTTTATCTATAATTTAATGGACAATCACGGATTTATGATTATCACTCTTCATTTTGCATTTATAACTTCAAAGTTTGAACATGTATAAATTCAACATATGTGTATACATGCGTGTGTAGAGACAAACCCGTACCTGTATCCAAGGGGAAAAGAATTGTCATACTCATATCTAATAGCCATACTAATACCCAAAACCAAATCGACAACTTAGGAAACACAATTCCCTTGTACATACATACAAATCATAATCAAAACTGAAAGAATCTAGGATTTCACAAAAGTGTTTCTTGTCAATCCATCCCTTCTCTCTATTTTTTATTTAAGCAAGAGAATGTGGTAATTAGTTGGTCATATAGCTCACATCCTTAACTATTTCTCCCCGATTTTTGGTTCTAGATATTAGCACATAGAATAATCCTTTATATTCCAAATCTATGAGCTTCGAGAGAAAATGTGAAAACAGAAAGCAATTGGAAAGAAAACCTGTAACAAAAGCAATTTTTCTTACAATGATGTAATCTTGATTTTCTATGATTGTAGTTAAACAATTAAAATTAAAAAATTATGGATGAATACAATATGTATTGGAATGCTAGTACTTTGGTCCTCTGTAGAGAAAGCTTAATGGATTATTCATTCATTCTATAGATTTGAATCAAGATTCCTAAAGAATTTTATCTCTTTTAAAAATCCATATTGTCTCACATACAAATCAACGTATTTTCACATTTAAAAAATGACCATTGCAACTCTCCTTCTATACATGAGTTGTAGACACATTTGATTGCCATTTTCTAAACCAATAGAGAAATCTCTTTAATTTTAATTTTTAAGACATCTAAAGACTCTTACAAAATCACCCTCTTGACTTCACACAAGATAAAATATCTATTAAGTCAATGTTATCTACCATTTTTTCCCAGGCATCAACATAGCAAGTCCAAGGTTTGGATAATATTTCCTCACATCTAAGACATGAGAAACATAAGCCATTGTTTGTACCTATGTAGGCAGTGGGAAGTATAGCCAATTCCAATTTTGATGTCATCAACATACAAAAATCAACAAGATAATCCAATCAAAAGATCGAAAAAGGTATATTTGTGTATGGTATAGATGCTTGATAGAGGGGCAGCATATGTATATGGGGGAAGGAATCTGACTGTTGTAAATAGATAATTATAACAATATTCTCAACATTTAGACATGAGATTGATGAGCATTTCACACAAAATTTGTCATTTATATATAGTAAATAATGAAATCTTGTGATACCAATTTATCATCTTTCATTCTACTTTAGACTTCAAATAATGATAACTAACTATTTGGCCTACAAGTCAAAGTCTGAATTTCTCCCGTACGCAATGGAAATGGCCAACAACCACCTAAACAGAATAGCACGATTGCACCCTCTCATATATTATTGCATTTATCATGTTGAAAAAGTATCTCACCATTAATATAATGTTCGACATAAATTCACACTAATTGACACAGAGTTAATGGTTAGTAAACATCATGCCTTGTAGTTTCTCAAAGATGGGCTGTACTGAACAGAAACAATATTTGGAATCTATTTTTATCCCTTGGATACCTTTCGAGAGAGCTGAATCAACTATGTTTGCATATCTTCTAAACACATATTCATCAAGCAAAATATGCAAAGTAACAAGAATCGGAATCGGTAAGGCCGAATCAAATTGTGAATCGGCCATGAATCAGAATCGAACTGGCCACGAATCGGCAAATTTAAAAAACCCTTAAAATTTAGTAACTTATTTCATAAACCCTTTATCGCTGATTCGATTCATCAATACATAAAAAATCATTTGGCTTGAATCGAATCATCAAATTGCGTGAATCGCATGAATCGCCGTGATTCTCAGAACTATGAAAATATGTATTACCAACAGTTTTTCCAAGAAAAACTTAAGATTGTGCCAATGGAGAAAGGCTTCGATAAGGGGCATGATTTTAAATGATTAGATAGATATCCATACAGATGTATTAGGCAATTTAATAAGGGTGATTGTTAAAGATGATTCAACAATTTGATTTTTTGTTTTATTTTCTATTTTTAAGAGAGTTTCTTTGGATATATAAATATTAAGATGGTTTTATTGAATATTACGATGTGAACGAAGAAGGATCAAAAATGATTTTTGTATCTAATAAAGATGGAGAATATAGTTTTCTCATAAATTCTTCTATTATATACACTTAAGTTTAGGATGGGTATCACTGTTTTGAGTATTCTAGCTTTATATTGTTTAGTGTTTGTATGTACCTTTTAATTTTATTGTTTCCCATAAATTTTATAGGCTCTGATACCAAATGTAATGTTGCTTTTCCCCTCGAATCTTTAAGTATTTGCAGTGGAATTAATATGATGGTTAATTTAGAGTTAACATAATTGGTAATATATAATGTTGAATAGAGATTCTGGAATCAGCTGTGTGAGTTAATTTGTTTGACATTTAGATCAAACTCCATGATCTATTCTATTCTCTTGTTGGCTATCTTTCCTAATGATGGGTCGTGGAGTTTGATAAGAAACTTTGAACAAATTAACTCACATGGCTGATTCCAGAAGCTTGGTTTAACAATTTCATGGACTGCAGACACCATATGTCTAGAATATATAATGTTATCCAAGAAAGATATATTAACAATACACACCACACATGATAATTTATGATAATTTCAAAAGAAATATCAAACATGCTAAACTGAATAACACAACCACATACATCAATCATGTTATGACCAAATTAATATGTCATCCATACTTATCTGCATCTTGAGCATTTAAAACAGTTATTCTAACTCTAAGAAGGTTTCAATGGTCTTGGGTACTTTACAACTATGGCACATCTAGTAGGAACCAGTTCTTACACAGAACCACCCATAACTCAAAGCATAAATATACAGCCCTAGCTAGGAGACTCCCAAGTGTATGTTGCACTTCAAGTTGGACAAGCACTGTGTACCCCTTCTACAAGTGCACATAGCCCACCAAGCCGCCTTCTTCCTTCTTAAATAATCTCTATACACTTCTCAATTCTCACATGAATATTTTATATAACATTTTAAGGTGTTGTTTCCAAACCATCACACGCTTACACACGAGTTTCCTTTAATAATTACTTAAGAAATGATTATTCCTCTCCCTGTTTTAAGGGTTTTTATAAATCACAGAGGCTTGTATCTAAATGGTGAGCTATGCCCTTCCAATAATTGGAAAGATAGGAATAAACGGTCATAAGAGACTCCTTCAACACCAAAATTTGGCATAAAACATACCACAGCATTAAATTAGCATCAATATTCTAGAAAGCTTACACTAGCAGAACTTGAGCCAAGCTCTAAGGCCTTTTTTACTTAACACCTTAGCTGTCAACTAGAGCAGGAACCTTTGTGCAGGGCATTAATTAATAACAAGGAATCCTCTTCCACAATTAGATTGTCAGTCCTTCAAGATAACACAGCCACCATGCCTACCATAAAGATGCACCTTCAGCCTCACTACCAGTTTTAACTCCCAACAAGAGGGAACAAACATACATAAATTTTCCATTTACATCCCTAGAAAAACCTTGCTCAGTATTTCTCAGGTTGCTCCAACAGGTTGCTCAGTAATTTCATAAAATCTATTAGAGAGGTAACCTACTAATTCTTGGGTACGTTGGTATCTTGTTGATGACTGCTATTCCTTCCAATATTATTTGCTCTCACCCCACCAACAGGATGATTTTGCATTTGTTTTGTTAACAATAATTTAGGGCCCATTTGGCAACAGGAATACAAGTGGATTAGGCATATGTATATTCTTAAAATTTTAAACTATTTGTTTGGATGCACCAAATCGGAATAGGAATAGGAATAAAATTAGAATACATATTCCAACTTTAGCCAAAAAATGAGCATTTGCTATTCCACCTAAATAGGTGGAATTGGAATACATATTCCTATTCCAATTTTTTTATTTTAGAAAACAAAAAAAAATTGAGTCTGTGAATGCCACATCTAAGTCTGCGTGAACCAAACAAGAAGAGGAATATGTAACCCCATTTTCTATTCGAGAATAAGTATTCCTATTCCTATTTTTATATTCCCGCAGCCAAATGGGCCCTTAGTGAATTGAATTTCCATATTCCTGAATTTGATAACCTAGTGTTCTTCAAAGACTAAATATTTAAGTACTAACATTTTTCACACATGAATTTCTAGAAATATTAGTTTTACAACCTAGTATCTAGCTAGTCTGCTGTTAAATGCTAGTAAGTCTGAATAATTGTTGTCATTTTTTATCTGTCAAAAACGTCAGTGTGTACCCTTGAGTAATGAACCACTTGAAGCTCACTGAAAAAAGGCTTTTAAAGAAAGCTAGCAAAAAGAAAACCTCAAGAAATCAAGAGGTTTTTTTATCCTGGTTCACAGAGTTCCATAGAGATGTTGGGTGACCCATTTAAACCCTACCATGTAAATTGCATGCCAATGGTTTCAATAATAGATATAAAGAGAAAATATATTACAAAAGTACTGAAAATAACCTCCAAAATATAACGGATCCTAGGTAGTACTCCCATTCTTATCAAGCCTGCTGCAACATCTTGACCAGCAACATTAGTGTCATCTCCAATAGTAGCTTCTTCCTCAACATCCTCCTTGTCATTTTTATTTGAGAAGGGAAACATATTTGAAGGTTTTGCAGAGTACTTCCAAAATCCACCTCCAAGAAAACCATCCCGCAGTTTTGATCCCTTCCTAAATATAGGAGCAACAAAGGTTGATTTCTCACCTGGACAAGACATCTGTAAATGAAGAAAATGTTAGCATATTTTTGTTTGTGGCTGCTTTCCTCTAAATCTTAAATTAGAAAATAAAAAGCCAAATAAGAAGCACGCCTAGCATCATTTACAGGGAATTTTTTTGATTATTTTGGAAAATATTTAGGTGCCCTTAAATTGAAAACGGTCACAAAAACCAAGCATTTGCTTGCTAAGGTTATATATCAAATAAGAGAACACTGGCAGCAGGAAAGCCTCATGTAAAGGGACGTATAATTTACCTCGAGTAGGTTGAAATAGCTCTCATTTTCTGAGTAGCTTAGCAAGCGCTGTAAAACTTTTGCACATGCAACAACTACAGTGCTGTGGGAATCATCTAATGCCATCCTGTGAGAAAGTTTAGAGAAAGATAGGATTAGAAACAAGTTCACACAACCGTGGGACTAAAAGAAAGTGTTGTCAGAAATAAACCGACACAAAACTGGAATCTCAGCCTATTGTGACACCCCTGATCCACAGTATATTTATTAGATTCAATAATTTTTAAATTTCATCTTTGACTCCCATGAAAAAAAACTGTAGTAAATCTTCGTGTTTCTGAAATTGCACAAAACATATGAATATGTAGTAAGGACCATCTGGAATCTTATGAAGGTAATATAAATTTAACAGAATACAGCAACTAGATGTTCATTCATTACAATAAACATTTGTTTAATACTAAGTGAATCTTTACAAAGCACAAAGATCAAAAATTAGGATTACTTTTTTTTGTTTGTCTTACAATGGCTTAGCTAAACAAACAAATGATTACAAGGTAAAACAACTAACACATGCCAAGAAAGAGGGGGTGTTGAGAATCAAGTTAGAGGGAAAGCATAACCACTTGTTTGGTTAGGAAGACCAAAGATATTTGAAGCTCAGTGTAAAATATAGAGGAGCACTTGCTAAATTTGTGAATGAAAATAAGAAACAACAAAACCACACATTTACTAACCTAGTTAAGTTTTACCAAGTTTTGCCAAGTTAATGAATTTTAAATAACTATTAATGTTAATAATTTGCCATGTTTTCCAGAGTTATTCCCAAATGCCCAAGCCCAAGTCTGAATTGTGTCAGCCAAGTTTTCTTGATTTGTTAGTTTTCAAACTACGACTTGAAGAGCCCTCTAGGCCTAAACAAGACAGCCTCCTGAATAGACAGAAAGATATGTAGAAGATAATCTTTAAGTGAACAAGATAAAAAGAGTCTAGTGCTGCAGAGCAACACAATCAACGAGGTGGATGGACAACATTATGATTAAAAATTTAAAAATATGGGCACACAAAGGTGGATGTTCGCAAAAGCATGAATAGTTACAACATGAGGTAGACATTCGAAGTCAAATGAATAGAGCCAGACAACATGAGATGAATAATCTTGAGAGAAGCTAATTCAGGGTGAGCAGCCTGATTAGGATGAGTGACCTACTCCTGATGGATGGCATGCTTGAAGAATGTGATGTTGAATCTCTAGAAATCTTGTTTGGAAGGCACAATGATATGAAAAATGAAGGATTCTTGCCGTTCATAGAAGTGACAGGGTGTGCATGAATGAGATAAGGATAATGAAATTTAATTCAGTTTGTTAAAGCTTGCATGGAGATAGATTACAAGCCAAGATGGTTAGGACATGACACACTTGGTAGAACACTGAAGCTGCATAGAATATCACAATTGGATGCTTGGAACCCAACTTGTGACAGATAAGAATGCCAAAAGTTATTCAAAAGAAATCAAAGTCACATTAAAGAGATTCGGGCAAATCAAGGAAGTCAACAATAAAGTACCTAACCAATAAAAGTCGTAAGAAAACATGGAGAATGGACTCACTTGATACATTTTGTAGGTGTATTTTGCATAAAAACTATGTTTTTGCAAAATCCATGGTGAAGCTGTTGGACCTGGGTCCAGTTGATTCGGAATCCAATTCAATGCAGAAAGAATATATCGAAGTCTTTCATAAAATTGTGTTATTGAGATTATGTTTATTGAGCTCGGTTTTTGGCACTGGACATATATTTTCACCACTGGTAGAGACATAGTTATATTATTACTATTTTTGCATTTTCTACAAATATATTTTTCAAGCAATTAGTATATAATATATCAATTTTATTAATCACTTATAAGGTTTATAAATCTTTTTGTATAGAAATAAAAAACGCTAAGAAATGTGTATGTTGTTTCTGCTGCAAATATATATATATATATATATATATATATTAATGATTTTAATTTTTTACACAGGCAAACCCAACACCGCCCCCCAAAAAGAAATTGTTAAATCCACAAACTGGATACCCTGAACAAGAACCAGGATCTGAACTAAAACCAGTAACATAGCGTAAAATATATGTTTTCTAAAGAAGTTTTAAGTTTTGAGTTTCTTTTTTCTATGTTGCCATATTTTTGCTGTCTTATCAAGTCCAAGTCAAATTTGGATCCATCACATCTTTGCTGGATCCAAGTCTTATGACTATGGTCCAACTACAGCTCATAAACAAAACAACATATAACGTTCATTTCCATAAGACAGACTTATCAACATATTATCACCTATTCAACTACTCCAAATCTTTCAAGCAACTTGCCTAGCCGTTCAGTCTGTTGGTTTTGTGATGGGTCTGTTTTGAACTTTTGTCTGCTGATATGTTTAGCATCTAGTTCTGTTGTTTTTGTGGTGTTTGGTCCCTGTTTAGGGTTGCTGCATTTTCTCTCTGCAGCTATTCTGTTAGTTGGAGCTTAGTTGAACATCTATCTTCTTTGAGATTGTAAAGGATTTTGGGGCCCTTTCAAAACCTGTTTTTGCCTTAATTGAAAACTACTCCAAATCTTTTATAGGTGAGCATTGCAAACATTTTCTCTCAATATTTTCTTTATTCTAATACTGTCAAAAATCACACCATGGATTTGCATTGCACAGCTTAAAAGGACTGCTCAGGAGAGTTCTAATTTTTTAAACTTCTAGGAGGTGCCAAAAAAACGAATATTTAAAATATTGTTAAATAGCATTACAAAAGGAACACCTTTCCAAACTCAGATATACGATGTTTGGATGTGATTATACCGTAGCGTCAAGACAAGTTCTGGCTCTGGACCAATTGCATATGCCCAAACAGCTTGCCAATCAACTGATTTGTCCTTAGCAGACATTTCCAAACTAGTAATATTCCCCACTTCATTTATATGTACATAAACTAGGGCCTTGTCAAGCACAGCAGCAATTAAGTTCAATGCAATAGCCCTCTGCCCTGGGACCTGCAGCTTTAAATATACAATTAGAACATAAGAATGAAGCAATGTACTAGTGAATTCACAATGCAAGAGGAAAAACCAGACCATTAACTTAAAACTGGAATTCATTATAATGCCCGAGTATTCTGCTAACAAAACATGCTTAGGATGTATTAGTCCAGCAACAGTGACAAGCCAGGAAAAAACAAAAACACACCAAAAAAGGGGTCTTAATATGCTATAAGCGGAAACCTTCATGCAGATACTTCTAAACAACAATCAAGATTCTTCAACAAAGGGGAAATTTAATGACACATTCTTTATTATATGCTAGCCCTGTACACATCAAAAAGGTAGGATGTTATAAGACCTGATAAAACTGGAGACTTGACCTCATTGAGGGGGTATGATACACAGTGATATGTAATGTCCCCTTTAGACATTTTCTAGTCATTATCGTCTAATTTCCCGTTAGCATTTCACACCACGGTCTCATGGGCTAACCAAGCCTTTACAGGGATCAGTATGAGTTTTGTCCCAGGCACTTGAATATTCAGGCCACTCCGAGTTGATGCAGCAGGGATTTCTCTATATTTACTATTTATAGTAAGTCAGCAGGGTCTATATTTCCCATTTTGTAGTATTTGGACTTGGAGCGTCTTGCCGAGAGCTTTCCAGCCAGCCATTACACATGGCTTTCTGAGTTTTACAAGATGTTTATCTTAATGTTTGAAGATTAAAATGTTTTTATAAAGTGACTTCAAAATTAAGAGGGTATATTACTAAGTCACTTTATCTTATAAAGTTATATTATCCTCCTAAGTGGAAAAAGGACGATTTAAAAAAGCAACTGAAGGGTCATCCGGTTGTGCTTAAAAGGGGAAGAGGGAGCTCATTTTCAGGATACTTGGTTTTGTGATTCAAATTTCACTTTCTCTCTTGGAGAGTTATTTGGGAAGCTTTCAACTTTTGGCCAATTTGAGGACAGAAACTCTTGAGCTCAGCGGGAGTGGACGGAAACTCATTGTCTTGCTGGAAATATCACACAGGTATCTCACTTGTGCTTAAACGTTTCTTTTCTTATAACCCATCTGACTATATATCTACGTTTAAGATTGCATATTGCATTGTTTGTTGTGGGATTGTAAAGCAATATTATTTTCAAAATACATATATTTTCAACTGGATATTGGTATTTGCTGAATGAATGAGAAATCTTTGCATGCAAATGTATTGTTAAATTTATGTGTTGTGGTTATCAGAAAAATTTGGGCATATATCCGATGAGGGATATTATAGTGGTATCGAAGCATTGAACCTATCATCCTATTGTATAATTAAAGGTTTCATCAGAAACAAAGTTGCTGATACACAAATGAAACAATAAGTATTTGTACTCCTGAGTTTATTTTTTCAGGAGTTGGAAAATAGCCTGAGTTTGATATACTGAAAATGAATTGAAGTATCATTATAGTGGGGTTAATAATTGTTTTGGAACCTGTTGTATCTATTTATCGACAAAGATAGCCTTGGTCTTGCCGTGAGAGTGGGCAGAACTGGTTAACGGAAACAAATAATGTAATATCCCTTGCCCAAATTAACTGATTTTAGCTCAAGGAATATTGTCAAACACTTGTATGCTGCCTTTCTCTATTCCAATTTTCTTGTGTTTCAGATTGTTTGATATAGTTTGAATGATGCTAAGAAATTTAGAATGTTTGCAAATGATATTACAATGCCTCTTACAATGAACTAATATGCAAGTGCAGTTCTTTTTGGTATTTTCAATGCATATACATGGAAACTAGGTATGGAATGCATACCTACAGCCAACTGACATTTTGACAAACAATTGGCATACAACTATTATGCTGATCATATATGCTATTAGATGGATGTTTCATCAAACAAATGGTATGCAACATATATCTCATTTATTGAATTCATTCCCATGTACAATGTTGCTATGAATTTGCCAAGACAAATGGACTTACAGTAATGACTACAGCAATGCCAAATCTGATTCTGAATTATCGCTTACAACAGCAAAATTATATGCCTAAGATTACAATGCTAACTACTAATAGTTGCAAGAGGAACCTGATAATAGTGATGCCCACGGATGGAGATGAAAGTTGCACTCGGAATCAAGCATAAATACTGTAGCGCAAGTACTATAGCACAGCACTGTTCACACATAGTGTAGCAGCAAGGAAAAAAACAATTACTAATGGCTGCCAAAGATGAATCTTCAAGTCTGCACTCGTTAGTCCTTTACTATTCTTCAAACCCTTCGGTTATTCCTTAACTTTAAGCACAAATAGAACTCCAAAATGAAGCTCTCCTCAATGCCAAATTCAATGGATATTTCACCCCCTGAAATGGTTGCAACACTGAAGAATTGACGCTCTCCAATGGCTAAATAAAAGCAAAAACCCTTAGTTTCTTCTCCCAAATTCATATTAAATGCAATTGACAATAACCGGATGCTTAACAATGAAGCTTTCACCTCTATTTATTCTTTTCCTTCACCCTTCTAGAAGGAATAAAATATTATTTAATTGCACTCTCTAGAAGCTTCCCCCTTGCCAATACAATATTTAGTTATGCTTCTAGAAAATGCACTCTCTAGAAGCTTACCACTTTCCAATACAAAAATTAGTTGTGCTTCTAGAAAATTAAATTAATTAAATATAGTCACCTTTAGATTTATTTATTTATTTGACTTTAATTTAATTTATTTCTCCACTTAGTCTTTGGAGAACAAAAAGCTAAGAACTCCATTGAGGGTCTAAAAGATGGGGGGACATTACAGTCCACCTTCCTTGAAATTGCTTGTCCTCAAGCAATCCAACAACACAATGAACTCCAACCTCCACCTAGATCCCAAATGAAGTAGTACATGACACCCCTATCAATATTGAACCAACTGCATACCACTAATATCATCAGGACCAACAATATAACCTACAGTATAGCACTCAAAACATGTGCTAATGATGTAGAGTTAGAATATCACCATAAGAAAACCCCACAAGAAATATCTTCATCCTGGTCCCCACCCATATAATATATAGTGGACTGGAATCTTGATCAACAATCCCTTGCAGAGACGTAGCTGCAGAACAACCATATGCACTCATGCCAACTATATCAACAATAGATGTAACTACATCAAAATCTATTGACACAGGAACATTACTGCCTGCCGCAACACAAAACTAAATTTTTGCAAATGGTGAAAACTGAGCCCAACTCCACTCAGGTGAGTAATCAACATCAACCTCAAACATCGGATTGTCATAAGTGAATGTTGCATCTATGTCGAACATAGAACTATCCATAAAGTGAACATCAACACTTTGTTGATTGGTAGTATAACATGACTCTATCACTATATCACTTACCTCATCAACGATAATAGGTGTACTATCATCAGAGCACTATATCACTCACCTCATCAACAATAACAAGTGTACTATCATCAGAGCACACATCTACAACTGCATGCATATTGCTAAAATCCTCATAGGATGGCTCAACCGACAGCGAAGTGGCTGCTAATATGATAGTATTCTCGCATGCTCCTACTCCCACTATCGCTATATCGCCATCAAATACATGATCCGAGAAACTCATGCCAACAACTACATCTAACTTAACCTATCATTAATTATCATAACATTTCGCTCTTTGCAAAAACGATATCATGCTCTGCTCAAATATTAGATTCAAAATCAATTGGGTCATTCATTTGTGATTTTGATTCACCTTATTCTCTAGCACATCCAACTATTTCACAATACCCTGTGTCTCAGAATCTCCATTCCTTGGCGGAGAAGTGTGCCCTTTTCGGATATAATAAATACCAAACCTTCTGTCACAATCCATAATGCTAAAAACCAAGTCCTCTACCTGTGGGTCAAAAGAAAAGTGATGAGCACTCACAGTGTAATGCCGATAAAAACTCTCAATCTCATCATCATCAAATTGGGAACCAAAAGATGGCTCCACTCTCTGACTCTAAACTATCGATCGGGCAGGATCCTAGGCAACCCTTTCAGCAAACCCAACTACCAAATCCCTATTAGCAAGCACTGTAGCCAAGGTCTCTACAATCTTCCTCACCAATCGCCATATAGCACAAAAGCCCCGAATAAGAGTACCCTCAGATATATTGTATGAAACCTCCTGCAAATCCAAGCTCTCAAGCAAATACTCCTTGAATGACTCAGTAAAGTAGAAATTATATGTGGAAGCATCAATCTGCTCCCCCACAATCCACAGTTGATCCCTCTAAAAATATGACAAATGCCAACTGTCCATGCTACCAACTGTATGAGAAGAAGAAATAGATTCACTTCTAATAAAAGGAAGCAAATCACCATGAGAGCCTGTCTCCATTGATGCTCTCACCTCCTTTGTACATACTACACTCATATCTTGAACGAATGTGTTTGGCATGTCATCACGTCCGTCATCCTCAACCGTAGAAGAAAACTCACCACCAACCACAATATGTAACTGAACAGGGTCTAGGGTTGGTGTAAATTATACCCGTTCCAACTCCATGGTAACCTTATCCAACTATGACTGTGACTCCTGAAGAGCCAACTGAGTATACTGAAGAGAGTCCATAGTCACCTCAAGCTCCCGGATGGGCTCAGCCACCTCCTCCTCTTTCCCTAACAACATCTCATAGCAGGTGCTACCCCACTCCTGAAGATAATCCCTATTAGAAACTAATTGGGAGTAACTATGCTTCAAGATCCTAACAACCTCTCGAAGTGCATGAACCTCTACTCGACAAAGAGTACTATCACCATGCTCATCAAACATAGGAGCACCCCAACCAGATGTAGCTAACATCTGACAGATAGCATCATAATGCTCAAGAGCTAAAGAAATGTTACTATCACTCACCTTCAGCTGATAAGTCACATGATGCCTCTGTAATCCTTGACTCCTATGCAAGCTCTCTGTCTCACTAACTGCATTAATTTAGGAAACTGGATCAAGACTCTCCACCACAAGATCACTCATACATGCGCTATCTTCCTCGCACAATTCTGCATCCGACATACAACTGCCATGTACCTCAACCAACTCCTCATCCAAAGAAATGGAAACCCTTACCATATCAATCTCCTCACATGTCTCATCTTCCACCTCAATAGTAAGATCCTGTAAGCATCGATCCTGGGACCCATCCAAAACCTCCTTAAAGTCATCACCCAATATCTGACAAAGGTTGTCATACCCCATACATCTCATAGCATCATCAAATGGATCATCAGATGTGTCCATACTATTTGCATCAACATCTCTTGACAAAGCCTCGACTGTGGACTCCTGACTCAGCATACATGACTCAACACCAGGCTGCAAATCAATATACTAGAGCATAAGCCCACATCTATTGGTTCCGCTGAAACACCCACATCACCAACATCATAGCTGGGTGACTCTATACGTGCCTCAGTCCCACCTAAGGAAGCAACTGCCTCCTGCACTATAGTAACACCATGAGATCTCACATACAAATCTCCAATAATAATCCTGTCCTTGAGAGAGTCAAAAGTATCAGTGGTAACAACTGCATCAACTGTCTCCGCACTATCTGTAATAACAGCTCTAGCAGCCTCAACCTGCTGAAGCTTGGTGTCGTTATCCTCTGCTGCCACTGACACAACCACATGTCCCTGTGAAATAAGTCCATCGTCAACACTGCAAATAGGACTAGCAGGTCTCGTACTAAATACAGGTACATCTACATCAGGGACTCCTGTCGGGGAAAACTCAAGCTTCCTTCCTTGCAACCTCGATGTCAGCCTTCTAAAAGCGAAAACCATATACCTTGTTGCCCTTCCAATTGTCTTTGAATCAACGAGCTACTTGTCAATCTCTATTGATGAAGCTTATGTTTCTCCATACTCTCCTGCAAAGCATTCATCTTCACACTAACTTCCTTAGTACTCCACCGAATTCTAAAACTCTCAATCCTATTATGTCTGTCCATGGCTAGAAAATGCTAGAGTGTTGGTCACTCCAAATGCAACGGCAACTCTGACAATAATTAATATTTTCCTACCCACAGGATGGCAGGAAACCACTCTGATACCAATGTAATATACCTTGCCCAAACTGACTGATTTTAGCTCAAGGAATATTGTCAAACACTTGTATGCTGCCTTTCTCTATTGATTTGTTTGTGTTTCAGATTGTTTGATATAGCTTGAATGATGCTAAGAAATTTAGAATGTTCACAAATGATATTACAATACCTCTTACAATGAACTAATATGCAAGTGCAGTTCTTTTTGGTATTTTCAATGCATATACATGGAAACCAAATATGGAATGCATACCTAAAGCCAACTGACATTTTGACAAACAATTGGCATACAACTATTATGTTGATCATATATGCTATTAGATGGACGTTTCACCAAACAAATGGTATGCAACATATATCTCCTTTATTAAATTCATTCCCATGTACAGCGTTGCTATGAATTTGCCAAGACAAATGGGCTTACAATAATGACTACAGCAATGCCAAATCTGATTCTAAATTGTCGCTTACAACAACAAAATTATATGTCTGAGATTACAATGCTAACTACTAATAGTTGAAAGAGAAACCTGATAATGGTGATGCCCATGGATGGACATGAAAGTTGCAATCGGAATCAAGCATAAATACTGTAGCATGGGTACTGTAGCGCAGCACTGTTCACACCAACTGTAGCAGCAAGGAAAAAATGATTACTAGTGGCTGCCAAAGACGAATCTTCAGGTCTGCACTCGTTAGTCCTTCACTATTCTTCAAACCATTCAGTTATTCCTTAACTTTAAACACAAATAGAACTCCAAAATGAAACTCTCCTCAATGCCAAATTTAGTGGATATTTCACCACCTCAAATGGTTGCAAAACTATAGAATTGACGCTCTCCAATGGCTAACTTAAATCAGAAATCCTTAATTTCTTCTCCCAAGTTCATATCAAATGCAATTGACAATAATCGGATGCCTAAAAATGAAGCTCTCATCTCTATTTATTCTTTTTCTTCACCCTTCTAGAAGGAAGTAAAATATTATTTAATTGCACTCTCTAGAAACTTCTCATTTCCAATACAATAATTAGTTGTGCTTCTAGAAACTGCACTCTCTAGAAGCCTCACACTTTCCAATACAATAATTAGTTCTGCTTCTAGAAAATTAAATTAATTAAATATAAAGTCACTTTTAAATTTATTTATTTATTTATTGACTTTAGTTTAATTTATTTCTCCTTATTTCTCCACTTAGCCTTTGGAGAACAAAAAGCTAAGAACTCCATTGAGTGTCTAAAAGATGAGAGACATTACAAATAAATAATTTTTGGGTGCTTCATTTCTATAGTTTTGAGAGTTGGAGGAATATACAGTGCTCTCTGAAGTTTTAACAACAAATATTAATGTATGTCATCGTGAATATGAGAGGCGATATATTGGCAAAGTCCAGAGTTCAACAAAAATTAAAAATTCCACCAAACATCGGATATTCACAGGGTCTACGATATGTATTTTGATATTTAACAAATAAAGGAATACTTTATTCTGATTTATAATCCGGTAAAATTTATTGATTTCTAAGGTTTGCAATGAACTCGTAGAAGGCATTATTATTTATTTGGGGATGAATATATTTAGAGCCATGACTTTCAAAAAAAATTGGGCTTAATTATATTATTACACATAAGAATTTTTTTTAGTCGTTGGCTTAGCATAAGTTTTTCCTTAAACTGGGCAATTAAATTATTTTGAGCATTGTCGTGAGTTGCCGTCAAAGTCTATCAAAGGAGCATATACCTTCAGCTGAGTGCTTTCCTTAACATTGGTGGTCTATCTTAAAGCTTTATAATTGACAATTTTTTGTGGTCATGGCACTATGGAAGAAGACTATAGTTGGGTGACGGAAATGTTTGTTTCTCATATTTTCATGGATTGAAGGACGATTTTTGGAGCATTCATATGTTTATTTTAATACAGCAAACACAACATACAGTTTTCTAAGGATGTTGAGAATTTATCGGATGCTAAAGTCCTTCATTGAATTCTCTTCCCTTATTAGTTGATTAGTATTCGAGAAACATTATCGATTCCTGGAAGGCATCCATTTTGGAGGAATTGTTGAGTAAGTAGAGTGTCATGAAATAATCTCAGTGCATCGTCGAGCTTCTGCACATTCCAACTCGAGCACCCAAGTCACTCACTATAGAAATTTTGAGAAGTATGATTAGAGTGTTTAATCTAAGGAAGATTATCGATAACGTTGACTATTACAATCCCGTGATCCTCAGGTCTTCAAAGAAACATATATACAATAATCGGGGCCGCCTTGTTTCCAAACTGAAAAGGGTTCTGAAAGGACTGTGCATATTTTGGAAAGCGTCATTATCGAGATTTGGCAAAATATTTCTCAGCAGCGAAATTCAATTGATAGCGTATTTAAACCGCATAGTGACAGAGTTGAGTAGAAGACATTATATCACACAGGAGGACAAGTTTAAGGGAAATAAGTGGTACAATTGATTGATTCTATTACTCAAATTACATCTGCAAACTGCAGTAAAAGAAACAATTTTGTAGCTGAACATTCAACAGGTCGGAACTATTAAAGATAACATGGATAGCCTCAACTGTACCATTGATTACATACCCCTCTACCATTCAGGGGCTATTTTTCTTTGTGAAATTGATACAATTTCTTAATCTCTCCATACATGAATATTAATGTGAACTTTCTAATCCTGGGAGACTACGTGGCATTTGGATTTATACAGTTAAGTTCCTGAGCACTATCATTTTACAGACCTATTCAAACTAAAGGAAACAGTTAAAGGGTTGAAAGAGGAAGTACAAGTCCATTAACTGCAAAGGGGCATTCTGAAAATTGATACCCTAGAATAGGAACATAGCAGTTTAGAATTTACCAGTATTATTTAATGAATTTTATGATATTTTGTTCATGCTGCAATATAACTGTTGAACCAAACAATACAAATCAGAACTTAAACATACAGGGGTGCTTCCCAACTCTTTGACAAATTTCTTGAGAAAGAGAGACAAAAAATGCACAAGATTCAACTAACACTTGGACAAATCAGTTTGTATGCAAGTGTTTGACATGTCCCATTCCCTGCACTAGTGTTATAGTGCTGGTTAATCTATCTCTGCATCCAGATAGATTAACGGCATCAACAATCAAGATGCTTACCAGTCACACGAGATTTATCTCAAGTTCATCATTTAATAAATTAAAAGTTCTTTGATAAAGTTACTTTATGTTCATAGAGTCATTTACTTTATAAAGTGACTTAAGTGACTACATGACGAAATTGTTGTTTTATCCCACTGTTTACCGTACTGGGTAAAGAAAATAATGCATACAGATAATAGAACAAAATAGCAAAACTCCTTATTATATTCGCATACCCGAAGATATTACATCATGCTTATGATGCTGATGATTACAATGATCCCGAAGGGGGATATAAATACTATCTGAGGAACCTTCCCGAAGGAACCTGTTGGCCCCATACAACATGTTGGCTACAATAATAGAACCTTCCCGATACATCCCGATACATGTCGACCTGACGGCATACATCCCGATACACCATTGGGAACATCCTAATATGCTGTTGGGAATATCCTGACGACACGCACATCTCTTATTCCAATGCTTTTCCCTCACTTCGAGGTTATAAATAAGAGACTTAGCCTTGGGATTGGAAGACAAGAATTTATGAACTCATAATACTGAAATTTTTGGTTGCTTTGATGTGACTGGCAAACTCTGAGGACGAAATCCCTCGAGTTGTTTGAGGAAGTTGGACATCACCCCAATCTCTCCTCTTGGGAAATTAATACACAAACCAGGCAAAAATTGGCAAGAGAAGATATGATTCCAATTCCAACAATTGAAGTAAGTACAGTCAGGTTATGCAGTAGAATGTGGATTTTGTGCATTAACTTGTATTCTAGGCGTCTGAATAGAAACTTTGTCAGCTAAGTAAATTAGTATTCGGATTGAGAGATTATCAACAAGAATAGTTCACGTGAATCATTCCAATTGTGGGAGGCACTCCACAAGTCAAGTAAGTCACCCCAACTCGGGTCACAAACTGAGCCGTCATTTGTCTGACCCACCATTACTCAAAACAGCACTCTCCTTTCAGCATCAACAGACATCTCATCTAACATGTCTAGGACAGAGATCTTGGGTGGTTGTCACCATAGCACATTGAAGGTTGCAGGTTGCAGAAGATATCACAGGGGTTTGACATCTGTGACATAGTTGTTGCAGACTTCACGCCATGGAAGATAACGATTGGTTTCTGAACTAACGAAGAGCTTTCATTCTGAATCGTATTCCCTATACCAACTCACAGGTTGTCATACACAAGACAGGTACCTCCAAGGTCATGGCATCATCCACATACTGTAGATAGTCGGATTTCCTTCCACACACGGGTTCTAAGCTACACTTACCAGTCGGGTGGTGTAATGGATGTCCTTGGTGGAGGTGTTGATTGCTGCTGATTCTGAGACTTTAATGGTATTCATCAGAACTGTTCTGTACACCTTATTCCCACTCTATAATGGTCAATTCTTTCTAATGATAATATATGACTGATTTCCAATTTCCAACTGTAGCCTAAGTCCATTGATTTTTACGGGTATGAATAAAATGTTGTAATGAACTTGTGAACAGCTTTAGGGACCATTTAGATTGAATGCATTGTCATCTCATTTGATATATTCTTGTTTATGAATCTTCATGACTAGTAAGGAGTTGAACAGTGATACATAATTTTCCAGTGTTGGTTATAGTCCAATTGTTTGACGAAATTCTCTTCAGTGTTGTTCAATTTTTTTTTTACTCAAATACAACACAGGATACTACAGTGGTATCAAAGCCACAAGACCTACCATCTTGTAGGAAAAACAGAATATTTGCAAACTGAGTTTATCCAAAAAAATGACAGCCGGGAATGAGTAAAAGATGGTATAAATTCAATCATCCACAGCCAGAACAAGTAGATTCTTCATAACATATTGAGATTGAAGACAATTATACAGTGGATGAGGAATTAATTTCTAGAACAGGTAAACAAACTGAACAAACAAAGCAAGTTGATCATTTTGGATAGGCAGAACACATAAACAACATTGAGATGGAGCATAATGAAACTAAACAAGATAGGGAAGTACGGAAAACATTGTGGGCTATTAGAGATGGGCAAAATAACATACTGATGCACTTCAACAACTTGCAATTAATATGCAGCAGTTAGCTCATGTTAATAGGAGAGCCCTGAGCCATCACAATAGAGGAAATAGTGTAGCTGGATCCCCTCGAGCTATTAGAGATCCCACATGTAACACTAATAGGCCCTTAATGTCAGTGTTTAATGCAGAAGAAGTGGCACCACCACTAGCACCAAATCTTCTACCAGACAATGTTATGGCAATGTTTGATGAACGAGATTTGTTTCCCAACCCTATTAAACAAAATTTGACCTTTATTCAATACATAAATCAAAAAAGGGAGGTTGATAGGAAGCAGCAGGATAGGAGACTGAGAGCACCAAACAGGGACCTAAAACATGCTATGAACAAGTCAACTCTCCCTACCTTTGATGGCAGCAGCAAAACATCTGCTAGAGCTTGGATTCACAAGCTCGATACCTATTTGACACTTAAACCCATGGCAAAGGCGGAAGCCATAAAATTTGCTACAATGCACCTTGAGGGAGCAGCGTATGATTGGTGGCATCACAGTTTAGTCACCCAGGATCATGGCCTCATAACTTCATACGAGATTTTCAGCTCCAGGCTGATTGCTCGTTTTGACAAGAAGGATATTGAAGTTTATTACGGGGATTTGACTTAGTTACGACAAAGAGGGTCCTTGGATAACTTCATTGATGAGTTTCAGCATATATCAGTGATGGTACCAGATATGACAGAGCAACATAAGGTGATGTTGTTTACAGAACGGTTATAGGACAGATTTAGGGGTTTGGTTAAGGTCCTTGTTTACCGTACAGGGTAAAGAAACTTAATGGATGTAGTATAGTAAGATATAACGCAGAACAAATACTTTATTTATATGCAATATGCTTATTACAATAACTCCAATGATTACAACGATTACAATCCTGCTTCAAAGTCCATTTCGGACGACGTACATATACCTTCCTGAAGGGGTGACTCAAGCATCACGCGCCCGTTTGGATACTATTCTACCTGTCGGCTACAATATAGATTTTTCCGACAACATCATCCCCCCCAAAAGAAAAGTCATCTCCAGATGACAATTAACAAAACGAAATACATTAACTAACTAACTATAGCAGGATAGATCTTTCTCCATCACACCACTTTCACATTTGCCCTATGCCTGCACCAAACTAGTCTCCAAAAACACGTTGCATCTATAGCCTCTGCTAACACAATACTGTCTCCTTAGCCAAGCTAACCTTGATAGCCACCTGCGCCACCTTCTCTGCTTCCTACTCCTGGGTACACTGAGCCAAGTGTCGCTCTACTGTCTCCAACTGGATGATCAGCTCGTCCCGAGCTCTCTATGCATCCACCAAGACAGCCTCACACCAAACACCTACTTCGAGTGCCTCAAAGCATATCACCCCTCTCGAAAGGCTTCTCCAGTGCCCTCTCCAACTCTGTCATACAAACACTCCATGCCTGCAACAACTCCAGGTCTCATCAACTAGTCACACTTCCCACGACTGATAACTAAACTGACTGGGGGTCTAGGGGGCATCGCACTCTCAAACCCACACAAAACTCCATGGAACACACCTTTTTTGTGATTTTCTTCCAATCCCATACTCTTTCTGCCAACGGCTTATGTTTTACTACCTTTTTATGTCTTTCCCTTCCCTTCAGTATCATACGTCACTCATTCTAAATTGTTTTAATCTGTCGTCCCTTTTTTTTTTTTTTTGGCTGCACCTGCTTCCTGACGAATACGGCTCCTTCCTCTTGGTATGGTTGCTCTATTCCAATGTGTGGCTACTTTTCCTGAGAGTATATGGCTTTTGTTGCCTGAATGCTCTGGTATGGCCTGCAGAGGGTTACTTCATTGCTATGGCTTCTCTAATTCCTTTATGTACTGCTATAGTGCTTCTGTAGTGTATGCATTCTTCTTTTGTCCGTATGGCCTAATCACTTCTTGGCGAATACTGATTTACAATGTTTGGCAAGGTATCTTTTATGCTGGTTTTTACCTGCTGTTGTATAGTCCTTTACTCACAACCATACGGCCTTCTTAATTGACTGAGTGTATTCATATAGCCGTACGTCAGTGCTTAATGTCTTCTCCCTCTACATCCATACGGACCATACAGCATACGGTGTTACTCTGTCCAACCATGATTCTTTCAAGCCGTACGGTGTTTCACTTGTCTGTATAGTGTATTGTTGTTCCTCAAGGTGATACACTATCTGCTTTAACCTATTCTTCGATCGTACGGTGTTCTTAGGACCCATAGGTCATATAGTCATCAATGTCTCTACCGTGCTGATCAAGTGATCTCCTAGCCGTACAGTGTTTGCTTGCCATACAGTGTCAACTTTGAGACCTTGTCGTACGGTGATTACTTTGCCCTATCTATTTCTTTTATCAATTGTACGGCCACAATTCTCCTTGTTCGTATGATCTCATAGAAAATGTCGTACAATGTTTTTATCCCCTCTATGATATTGATGATTCTCAAGGGTCGTACTTCTATTTTTTATCACTTTATTACTTTCATACCCATACTCAAGATTTATGTTCGACTCTATATTACATTTACTTATTTTACATATATACATTATTTACTACTTTTATACTCAATTAGTTGTTCGTCCATGGAGGTGCATTATTTCTTTCATGACAGACTTTCAACTTCAACCCATTCACTGCATTGGCTACTTCCTTCCCATCGACCGTCCATAATTTTATTGCTCTGTTATCACCCATTTCACAGATTTTATATGGCCCGACCCACTTTATTTTAAATTTGTCTAGTCTAATCTCATTGCGACCATAGTTGTCCCGAATGAAACCTATTCAACTTCAAGTGCTTGTCATGCCATGTCTTTTGCCTACTCTGTGTAACTTTTGTGACCCATACCATGAATTCCATCGACTACCACTCCTTGTCGTCAATAACTGTATTCTTAATTCTAGAACCTTCATTCCATACAATTGCAGGTTTTATTAAGCCCTTCTTCTTTGTTTCCTGTCCAGACCGTACAATGTGTTTTCCTTGCTGTCGACACCTTTCTACTATATCCGTGGTGCAGTGTAACATTTTCTTTCTACGCAGTCCGTTCACCGTGTACCGTACGGTGGAATCCTTCCTTTTGCTTGGTTCGTATGGTATGTTCTTCCTTTCAACTTCAACCGTAACTGCCTTTCCTTCTTCCGCTTCTCTGTATTCCTTTGGACATTCCTTTTCCTCTCCTTTCTCACCTTCATCAACTCTTAACATATTAAAGCGCGGAAAGAGCTCATAATCCTCCATCTGCCAATGGAATAGGCCGTTCACCGAGTCTAGGTCGTCATCATTTGACCCTCCTAATCTCAACACTCCTTTGTCCGGTTTCATTTTCTTCTTTCCTTCATCGTCACCCTCGCCTCCACCTTCTAAGTTTGACGATGCTACCTCTTCCCCTACCACTTGTGTATGCAAGTCAATTATGAATCTTCTGCCTCCGTGCTCCATGGATAGGGTGTTTTGTTTCCAATCATGTTTTACCTTTGCTTGCACCAACCACCCTTGTCCAAGGATGGCGTCGTACCCTCTTCTCTTCAGCGGGATGACCACACAATCTAGTAGAAATGGTTGCATCCCGTTCGTTACCGATTCTGCCATCAAAGTTCCCAACGGTTTTATCTCATGCTGATCTGTCATGAGTAACTGGAAAGTAGGTGGCCACAGCATGGGTTGTCCTAGCTTTTTCAAAATATCTTCTGGTAGTACGTTCACACTCGATCCTCCGTCTACAATTGTATCTATCAACACAGTGCCCAAAATGCCCATCTCCACTACTATCGGATGCCTTACTATCATAAATGACAGTAGCATCGAGTCTACTGCCATTGTTTCATTACTTTCCCTTCCTGTTTCCTCCGTCACTCTCAAGGGCGGCATCATATTCATAATAGTCATTTGCAACTGTGACATTGTGAGAAGGTCATTTAATTTAATAGGAACTTTTGTTTGCATTATCTACTTCATCATGTTTTGTTCCGCCACCTTCCTTTTTGAAGTTTCGGCAGTGTCTTTGACTTGTGATTTCCCTATTTTCATTTACCTTTCTATCTCTGTTCGTGCTTTTTGTAGCCTCTCCTTCTCTTCTTCTGCATCCGAGTATTTCGCTTTCTTTGCCTACTCCCGTGTGATCGCCAAGACCTTCTCATCACATGTTTCAGTGCTTAATAAATTTACACCTTGCTTTGGGCATTTTGAATCTTCATGGTCCCCCGAACCATAGCATCTACATAGTAGCCACAACATCTCCTTCGTAGTACGATCTCTAGCGAAGTGGCCCCAGAGGTTGCACGCATGGCACTAAATCATCAGTCGTCCACTCCCGTCATACTGTATTCGACTCCGACCTCCATTGTTACTATTGTTGTCATTGCCACCCCTTCCGCGTCTATTACTGTTGCGACATCCTCCTGAAGTTGCATCGTTGCTTGTGTTGTTTCCAATGGACACTTCCTACATTAGTAACACCTGTTGGTGTCTCTTTGATTTCATGTTAAACGGACACTCCTTCAAGGAATGTCCCGCAACTTGGCAAATGTCACAAAATTGTTTCTTCGGGCATGAGCCCTTTGTATGGCCATCCTCTTTACAATTTGTGCACCACAGTTCTCCCTTCACTGTGTCTGGATTCTTTTCAAATTCTTAAATTCTTTCATCATTCTAAGCATATCTTTCTGTAACGCTCAAACCTTCTTGTTTGATTCCTCATCACTACTGCTACTTTCAAATGATGAATCGTCTAAATCTGACAATTTATGCTTTTTCTTCTTACTTGTCTTTTGTTCACTTTCTAGATCCATGGCACAATTATACGCATCGGCGTACGATGCGGATGGTACAATCTTCATCTTCTTTTCCAGAGCCAGTCATAGCCCCTCCACAAACCATCATTTCTTCAATCTGTCTGCCAATTGACTTTCCATCTTCCCAACCAACTCTTTCAGCCATCTAGCATAGTCCTAGATTGTTTCATTCTTTCCTTGCTCGGTGCTATACATCTCTGCTACTATTTCATTATCGTCCCCTAGCAATCGGAACTCTGCCATGAACTCTTTTCTAACATCCGCCCATGTAGTCAGTTTCTAAGGATCGACGTCTGAAAACCAATCAATTGCCACACTCCATAGGGTTATTGGGAACTATCTGATCCAATTGTTCTCGTCTGTCACACCATTTGCTGTCCATATGGTTTCGCATGTCTTAATTTTTCTTTGGGAGCTTCCATTACTACTTCTGATTCTTAGGTACTTGTTGAGCACCCGTGCTATTCTGAGCACCTACGTTGTTCAAAGTACCTACGTTGTTCTGAGTACCCGCGCTATTCTAAGCACCTACATTGTTCCAAATACCTGCGTTGTTCTGAGCACCCGCGTTGTTCTGCACAACACCCGCATTGTTTTGCACACCCACGTTGTTCTGTACAACTGCACTACTTCGGACAACCGTCCTACTTCCAACAACCACATTAATTGGTGAGAAAAGATCTTCCTCAAGCAAAGTTGTTCAATTCTCATCCTGTATCCTTTCGTCGGGTGTATCGGGAACGAAGAGTTCACTCCACACTCGTGCTCCCTCAGCACTTCGAGCCATGCAAGTTGCTTCCCTTTTGTTCGACTGCTCTACGCTCAACGTATACAGGTTAAGGAACTCCTGCCTTGTTTCTTCCACCAAATTTAATCGTTGTTGAATCTTCTCCAGCAATTCCCTGACACTCCTCGGCCTACAAGGTGAGTGCACTCTCTCCGTCTATGCCCCTTGACCTCCTCAGTGTTCGTCAGCAAACTGTTGAAGCTTTTGTTTGCGCTCTGCTTGTTGTGCTAAAATTAAAACTTCTTGTGCTGTACGGATTTCATCCTTGTCTTTTACCTTGTTCCTATCCTTGTTAAGCAAATTTGGCATTAATCTTCATAACATTCCTTCGTTCCAGGTTCATCTGGCAATGGCACCAAATGATTACCGTACAGGGTAAAGAAACTTAACGCATGTAGTATAGTAAGATATAACACAAAACAGATACTTTATTCATATGCAATATGCTTATTACAATAACTCCAACGATTACAACGATTACAATCCTGCTTCAAAGTCCATTTCGGATGATGTACATATACCTTCCCAAAGGGGTGACTCAAGCGTCACGCGCCTGTTTAGATACTATTCTACCCGTCGGCTACAATATAGATTTTCTCAACATCAGTCCTTAAACCAAACACCTTGGATGATGCAATTAAGAGCGCCCATGATTTGGATTCACCTTCTTCACTACTACAGCCTCTAAAGAAACCCTATAAATGGTCTACATCATCCTAAGGGAACAAAATCCTTACAAATTGGATTTTGAGACACGTAATGAACTTACGAGGAAAAAATTGTGCTTCACTTGCAGGGAACCTTGGACTCCCGACCACAGATGCCTTGGTAAAGGCAAGATTCACTATGTTGAGGTTCTTTCAGAGGATGAAGGAGAGCAACAGGAAGATAATGATGTTGAGGACAGCCAGGAGGAAGAAGT
Organism: Cupressus sempervirens; assembly: GCA_028749045.1. Classification (NCBI taxonomy): domain Eukaryota; kingdom Viridiplantae; phylum Streptophyta; class Pinopsida; order Cupressales; family Cupressaceae; genus Cupressus; species Cupressus sempervirens. The sequence continues at coordinate 429,471,656 of CM053787.1, read as the reverse complement.
TGAAGGGCAGCCCTTTAAAGATAAAAAGAAGAAGGCCACTACGGAACAGCCTCCTGTTATAGCCACTCTTTCTAGTGATCTAGCATGCCATCCTTTCAGGGTGAAGGGTGTTGTTAGGGGACACCGCATTGTTTGTCTTTCGGATACAGGAGCATCCCATAATTTCATCAGCACACGGATGGTATCTAAGAGAGGATTGCAGACAGTCGGCATACCCGAATTCAAAGTGAAGGTAGCAGGTGGTGAGGTCTTGAGTTGCACTGAGAAAGTATCCAATCTTTAGATATAATCTGATGATTATCTTTTAGAGACTGATTTCTATGTTGTTGATTTGGATGGGTTGGATGCCATTCGAGGTAGATGGTGGTTAAGGACTCTCCGCAAGTACACATTTGATCATGAGACCATGCAGTTGGAATTCTCACAGGGTGATCGATTGGTAGTCCTAAAAGCCATACCAGATAGTGGACCCAGGTTGATAATAGCTCATAGGATGGAAGCCATTTTGAGGCACAATGATATCGAATGGGCGACACAACGTTTTATCTCTTCTAAGGAGACACGGGTTACAGGACAGCAGTACCATTGTGACATCAAGATGGTGCTAGACAAGCACAGGAGGGTATTTGAGGATTTACCCCCAGGTATCCCACCAGATAGAGGGTTTGAGCATATCATTGAGCTAGAGGAGGGTGCCAAACCCGTCATTACCACTCCTTATCGTCACCCTAGGCATTACAAGGAAGAAATAGAGAAGACGATTAAGGAACCTCTAGATATGGGACATATCAGGCCCAGTTCCAACCCTTTTGCCTCTTCAGTGTTGTTGATTAAGAAGAAGGATGGCACCCTTTGGATGTGTATTAATTACCGCACCCTTAATAAGAGAACCATTAAAAATAGGTATCTGATTCCCCGAATTGATGACTTATTGGATGAGCTTCATGGAGTTGTTTATTTCTCGAAGATAGATCTTCGATCAGGGTACCATCAGATACTAGTCCGAAAAGGACGATGTGCATAAGACAACTTTTAGATGCCACTATGGACACTATGAGTTTTTGGGGATGCCATTTGGGCTCACTAACACACCAGCCACTTTTTAGTCATGCACGAACCACATTTTTAAAAAGCAACTATGAAAGAGTGTGTTGGTTTTCTTTGATGACATATTAATCTTTAGTAGGACGTGAGAGGAACATTAGCAGCACCTAGATGAGATTTTTAGCCTCATGGATGAACACTCTTTATTCGTGAAGGAGTCTAAGTGAGAATTTGGATTAACTGAGATTCTCTATCTAGTTCACGTGATTGGTGCAAAGGGAGTTAAGGTACATCAGGAAAAGATACTGACAATCCTTAATTGGCCTCCACTGAGAGATGTATCTAAGTTGCGGGGTTTCCTTGGCCTTTCTTCTTATTACAGGCGATTTGCCAAAGGGTTTTCCCAAGTAGCAGCCCCCCTTACCGATCTGACATGGAAATTGCACTTCCTAGTTTTTCTAGACCCTTTGTTTTGGAGTGTGATGCTTCAAGGAACAGAATCGGGGTAGTTTTGATAAAGGACCGTCATCCCATAGCTTTTGAAAATGGGAAATTTAGGGGCAACGAGTTATTATATCTACTTATGATAAAGAGATGCTGGCCATAATGCACACCTTAGCCAAGTTTAGACAATACTTGGTGGGAAGTAAATTTATAGTGAAGACTGATCATAATAGTTTACGTTACTTCCTGGAACAGGAGCTAAAAGAAAGACAACAGAAATGGGTCAACAAGGTCCAAGCATACGATTTTGACATTGAATATGTCAAAGGGAAAAATAATATAGTTGCTGATGCACTTTCCCGAAGACCCCCAGTGATAGAGTGTTGTACCATTTCCAAGGTTTCAGCAGATTGAAGATCACAACTGTTAGTGGAGTATTTTAAAAATACTCACACTTGTCAGATTATGGATGGTATACTTCAGGATGATCGGTATAAGGTAATGAATGATATTATATATTATAAGAACGAAATCTACCTAGTACCAGAATCTAAACTTTAAAGGGATATTATGCAAACTGTACATGATGCATCTTCAGCAGGGCACCCAAGTTTTTTCAAAACCTACAGGCAGATTAGAGAGAGATTCTCATGGAAGGGGCTAAAGAATGATGTATTGCAGCATATTAGAGAGTGCCAAACTTGTCAGCAGAACAAGTCAAAATAGGGCTTCCCCAAAGGTTTACTTCAGCCTCTCCCTATTCCAACTCAAAGGTGGGAGAGTATCTCCATGGATTTTATCACAATGTTGTCGAGGGTCCAGGGCAGACATTGCATCTTTGTAGTGGTAGACAGATTGACTAAGTTCGCGCACTTCTTTGCTATTGTTGCAAACTGGTCAGCCGCTCAGGTGGCTGAGTTGTCTTTTCGAGAGGTTTTCTGTCTCCATGGATTACCCAAGACTATTGTGAGTGATAAGGACAGCAGGTTTCTCAGCACCTTTTAGTAGGAGGTTTTCAGTTTGACAAGTACAGAGTTGACTTCCAGTATTAGCTATCACCCACAGACAAATGGTCATACCAAAATAGTGAATAAATGGGTGGAAGAGTATTTGAGAAACTACATTGCAGGTTAGCAAAGAGTTTGGGTTAAGTGGTCGTATTTGGAGGAGTATTGCTATAACTCCATGTATCATATGTCTATTCGGATGATTCCTTTTCGCACTCTTTATGGCTACAAACCTCTCTCCTTCATTGATTTGGCTTTACAAAACAGCAGGGCGCCCTTAGCCAAAGATTGGATTTTGGATCAGCAAGATATCCTCAAAGCCCTCAGGGATAATATTCAACAGGCACAGAACCAGCAGAAGTTATATGCTGATCGGCACCGTATTGAGCGAAGCTTCGAGTTGGGTCACATGGTTTATCTTTGCCTACAGCCATATAGACAGAGCTCCCTGAAGAGAAGTGGATCAAAGAAGCTTAAACCCAGATTCTACAGACCTTATCGCATCACCAAGTGGGTTGGTGAGGTTGTTTACGAGTTGGATTTGTTGAGTGACAACCGAATCCACAACATATTTCATGTCTCATGCCTCAAGAAGGCCATTGGCCAGTAGATTGTTCCTTCAGAGGGTTTGCCTCCGCTTGATGAAAAGGGTAAGCTTGTTTTGGAGCCGACAGAGGTGATTGAGATCAAGGAAAGGAAGCTGCGAAACAAGTCTGTCAAAGAATATTTAGTTCGTTGGAAGGACTTACGGTATGAGGACACCACTTGGGAAGGTGAGTCTATTTTCAGCAGCCAGCATTGAGATTGCTTGAGGGCAAGCAATCCCAGGAAGGAAGGACTGTCATGTCTCATCCCCCGCACGAGTGTTATGGCACTGAGTTAATCTATCTCCACATCCGGACGGCATCAATAGTCAGGATGCTTACCAATCATATAGGAGATTTATCTTAAGTTCATCATTTAATAAATTAAAAGTTCTTTGATAAAGCTACTTTATGTTTATAAAGTCATTTACTTTATAAAGTAACTTAAGCGACTATAGGATGAAATTGTTGTTTTATCCCACATCTCTTATTCCAACGCTTTTCTCTCACTTCGAGGTTATAAATAAGAGACTCAGCCTTGGGATTGGAAGACAAGAATTTATGAACTCAAAATACTGAAATTTCTAGTTGCTTTGATGTGACTAGCAAACTCTGAGGACGAAATCCCTCGAGTTGTTTGAGGAAGTTGGACGTCACCCCAATCTCTCCTCTTGGGAAATTCATACACAAACCAGGCAGAAATTGGAAATAGAAGATATGATTCGAGTTCCAATAGTTGAAGTACAGTCAGATTATGCAGTAAAATGTGGATTTAGTGCATTAACTTGTATTCCAAGTGTCTAAATAGAAACTTTGTGAGCTAAGTAAATTAGTATTCGGATTGAGAGATTATCAGCAAGAATAGTTCACGTGAATCATTCCAATCGTGGGAGGCACTCCACAAGTCAAGTAAGTCACCCCGACTTGGGTCACAGACTGAGCCGTCATTTGTGTACCCCATCATTACTCAAAATGACACTCTCCTTACAGCATCAACAGACATCTCATCTCACACGTCTAGGACAGAGATCTTGGGTGGTTGTCACCATAGCACATTGAAGGTTGCAGGTTGCAGAAGATATCGCAAGGGCTTGACATTGGTGGCATAGTTGTTGCAGACTCCATGCCATGGGAAATAACGATTGGTTTCTGAACTAATGGAGAGCTTTCATTCTGAACTGTATTCCCTATACCAGCTCACGGGTTATCATACACAAGACGGGCACCTCCAGGGTCACAGCATCGTCCACACATACTGTAGACAGTCGGATTTCCTTCCACAGACAGGTTCTCAGCTACAGTTACCAGTTGGGTGGTGTAACGGACGTCCTTGGCAGAGGTACTGATTGCTGTGGATTCTGAGACTTTAATGGTATTCATCAGAACCGGTCTGTACACCTTAGTCCCACTCTGTAATGGTCAATTCTTTTTGATGATAATATATGACTGAATTCCAGTTTCCAACTGTAGCCTAAGTCCATTGATTTTTACGGGTATGAATAAAATGTCGTAATGAACTTGTGAACAGCTTCAGGGTCCATTTAGATTGAATGCATTGTCATCTTATTTGATATATTCTTCGTACGAGTCTTCATGAATAGTAAGGAGTTGAACAGTGATGCATAATTTTCCAGTGCTGGTTATAGTCCAACTGTCTGACGAAATTCTCTTCAGTGTTCAATTTTTATTTTTTACTTAAATACAGCAGAGGATACTACAGTGTTTGACAAAATTTCTGTGAATTAAAAGGCAGGACAGAGCAGCATGGTGCAGTAATGGAACATTTGCCTGCAGACATTAGTTGTGTTGAGGTATGGGAAAGCTTGATGGTCAGAAATTAGTTAGGAAAGGCCTTCTTCAAATACAAAAGCAGTTAGCCCAGAATTTCCAACCCAATACAAGAGAGAAATGCTTGGCATCTATGATGAGTACAACAAACTTCCTCCACAGGCTCAAAGAGAATTACCTTTCATCGATTATGGACTTTCATCCCAAGCTACAGAACAAGAATAATGTGACAAAGATGTACCATGAATTGACCCAGGATCTTCTTGCAAAAGATAGGTGCAGAAATTTGTATGAGGAATTTTCAGCAGATTATAATCAGCCTACAGGTGAAACAAATTTCAAACAAGATTTGGGAAAAAGGGAAGAGGAAAATGTGACACAGGTTATTGGTGATCTTGAAAAAGGAGCAATCTATTGCCAGTAATTTACAGCCATCTCATGATCATGTGAAAGATGTCAAATAGGGCATGGGTCTATTGATAGGTAGCATTGGGGTAGAAGTTTCTTGCGGGGCTGCCTATACTAGTGCTCTTGATGGGCATATTGATAACACATTAGAGGAGATGGACCAATCAGCTAATGATGATGACTCAGCTCCACATCTTTTGTGAGTGTTGACGCTTATTTTAATCTGAACTTAACAATCTCTACTTATGGTGTGGGCTCGTCATGTGATGGATTTTATTCTGAACATAGTGTTTTCCCCATTCCATTGCACAATTGGACATGGAAAATTAACACTCACCACGTTGATATGTGTGACTACATGTACCCTCCTACCCCTTATCCAGTTTATTGCTCTCATACACCCACTAGTTTCCATATGTTGGGGAATCAATTTAAGGTAATTCATGAGGCAGAAAATCAGATTGTTGAGCTTAATTAGCAATTAAATTTGGCATGCTCTACCTTAGCTCAACATTCAAATGTGAGAGTTCGAGAGGTTGATAGTGATGATAGCAAGAGGGTCGATCAGCATGAGCATGTTTCATCCCCATTCAATGGGCACATAGTGTCGTATGATGAGTTGTTGACTGAGGTTGAGGTTATGAATAGTGACTATATAGTGAGTGTAATGTTCCTTGCACGCCTGCGATGGAATTTTTCACCATACAAAAATCTGAGGTGTACAGAGATGGTACGACAAGAATTGAGGTAGGAGATCCTTGTACGGTGGCACAGAAAATTCGTGTTGTAGTCTGAGATGTCCCTGCCGTAGTCTAGGATGTACCTACGGTAGTCTGGGATGTACCTACAGTAGTCTAGGATGTCCCCACGGTTGTCTGGTGATGTGCCTATGGTAGTCTAGAATGTGCCTACGGTAGTTTTGTGGATGTTCCTAAGGTAGTTTGGAGTGTGCCTATGGTAGTTTGGAGTGTGCCTATGGTAGTTTGGAGTGTGCCTACAGTAGTCTGGAATGTGCCTACAGTAATCTGTAATTGTCATTGAGTATGTCCACACCTTCATATATTTGTAAACCAATTCAATCAATGAAAATAACAATGGGATAATGCCAGATAGGATTGCTTCAATAGCATTTAGTTGCCAACAAAAATGACGCTCGAATTTGCCAGATCCGAGCAAAGTAAACGAATATGGAATAGAGTGAGGGTTGAATCCCACCAAAACCTCAAGAGCCATGCAGGGAAGGTTTTCCACTTCCAATAGGAATTTGTAGTATAAAGAAATAATCCAAATCACATACCTACAACAACTAATTCGACAGCCATATACACCCCATTAGAGGAAAACTCCCAAGGGAGAAACAACATGCCAACACATGACACGACAAACACCTACACCTACGGAAAATTAAATATGGGCCCAAGATATACAAAAAATCAATCAAGACCCCAAATTAAGTTATTAATTTTATTTTTTAATGACACGGATATTATAATTCTCCCATCCCAAAAATTGCTTGTCCTCAAGCAATTGTAAATCTAATTCTGGGAAACCTTTTGTAATCAGCTTCTTTAGTTTGGAGACGGACACCACGTAGATCTTATCATCGTAGTAAATGATATCATCAATAAATTTGTACCATTCATCATGTATATAGCCATCCATCAGATGACATGCTAAAGTGTTCCTGGAGTACTCGACCAAAAGATGGGCCTGCCAATCATCCAAGGAATGGGGTAAGGTGTTAACTGTCATGCTTTTACTTGTCACCGCAGCATCGAAGTTAAAATCTGGGATCATATCGTGTTTAAAAATGGCCTCCATCTTCTTGATCGTGACTTCCCTCAGTCCTTTATTTGACATTCCTCTCTCTATCTCGAATGAAAAGTCCATCCTCTTGAGCTTTTGGTATAATGATCAAGGGTCTCCATTCACTAGATGCCCAACATGATATCAATGTCAACCAAATCCTGACAAAGAAATCATCTGTCAAAGTATAGTTTCCCATGAAAATGTTTAGCCGTATGATCACATGAGTGCAGGGTAACAAGGTTCCTCCGGTAGCCTTTACCTCGAATCCCCCATGCTCTACTACGTGCAAGCCCTTACTAGTGACCAATGATGAACTGATGAAATTGAGTGTGGCACCACTATCAATCATGACTGTGACTTGTTTTCCATGAAGTGTGCCACAAACCCTAAAGAAACTACTTCCAGTCATTATAGTGAGGTTAGCAATGTAACCCCCTTTTTGTATGAGGGCATTTATTCTCTCTTCTTGGTTAATTTCTTCACCAGCTATTTTAGATACTAATCCTTTGTCATCATCAAAAAACACCTTGACGTAATGAATCTTTCCCTTCCCAAGGCAGCAATGACCTAATCCCCATGGCTCCATGCACGTGAAACAAAGTTGTTTCCTCCAAAGCTCTTGCCGAGAGTCTTCATTCACCGGAGGTTTTTCTGAATTGGCTCCTTGTCTCTGTCTTCCTATGGGAAGGTGTCGACATAGCTACGTGGGTTTTGGAGGAAGATACGGCCATGTTACACACCTTCCTAATAGCTTTGTTGAGTGTGCACAGGTTAAACCCTTTAATCCATTCTCTCAAGGGCTCACTCAGCCCAACCATGAATAACATGATTTGACGTCTCTCAAAGATATCTGTGACAAGTATTGATAGCCTTTGGAACTCTATCATGTAATTGTCTACCCTACCTGTTTGCCTTAGTTGTGCCTGATCTTTGAAGTTTAGTTCAGGATCCTTCCCATCAAAATAGTCAATGAGTCTCTCAGTGAACTCAACATAAGAGGTTACTTGGTCGTCACCAAAAGTGACCAATCCATGGTGCCACCACTCTTGGGCCACTCCTTCCAGATTGAGCACCACAAACTTGATTGCTTCCTCTTTGGGCATCAAGTTGAGCTGAAAATAGGTGTTTGCCTTCAAAACCCATGTCTATGTAAGAATGGCTCCAAATCCATCAAATGGCTATAAGTTTACTTTTTTGATCTTTCTCTTAATATCATGATGAAAATAACCATGATTCCCCCAGCCTAAATATCTCATTCTTAGATCAACATAGTCTTTGTAGGATATATCACCTTCCATATTCGCATTCCTCCAATCTTCTCAAAGTTGTTCTTGCATTTCTTGAGAAATGGGTTCTTTGTCTTTATGTGGTGCTTCCGTCTTTGGAAGGAAGACGAGTATCGAAGGTTGAGAGCAAGAGGGTTGAGGGTTTGTCCATCCCATAACAAAGTCGTTTCTATGCCCATTTTGTTCTTTCGTTGTCTTTCCCTCAGCCAATTTTTGTAATGTTTCCTGCGTAAGCCTTTGGGTTTCGTTGATCTACATTTGGTTTCTGCTAAGCTCTCTTAAAAGATTCATGAGTTCTATCAAAGGATCCTATGAATCCGTCATTCTACCAACAAGGTGATCTCGCCTTCTCCTCAAGTATAGATGTGCATTCACTTCCACAAGCTAGTAGAATCAATGGATCTAATACCACTATAATGTCGGCCAAAATTTTCTGTTGTATAGAAATCTGAGGTGTACGGAGATGGTCGTATTACAAGAATGAGGTAGGAGATCCTTGTACGATGGCAGAAAAAGTTTGTAGGGTAGTTTAAGATGTCCCTGCGGTAGTCTCAGATGTACCTCTGATACTCTAGGGAATGTACCTATAGTAGTATGGGATGTATTTTTGATAGCCTGGTGGGATGTAGCTATGATAGTCTAGGATGTACCTATGGTAGCCTAGGATGTACCTACAGTAGTCTAGTGATGTGCCTACGGTAGTCTGGGATGTGCCTACGGTACTTTTGGTGTACCTACAATAGTCTGGGATGTGCCTACAGTAGTCAGGACTCTAGAGTGTGCCTATGGTAGTTTGGAGTGTGACTATGCCTACGGTAGTCTGGACTGTGCCTAGGCTAGTCTAAAATGTGCCTACAGTAGTCTGTAATTGTCATTTAGTATGTCCACGCCTTCTTCAAATATTTGCAAACCAATTCAACAATGAAAATAACAATGGTATAATGCTAGATAAGATTGCTTCAATAGTATTTAGTTGCCAACAAAGACAACACTAAGATTTTCCAAATCCGAGCAAAGTAAACAAACATGGAATAGGGTAAGGGCTGAATCCCACCGAAACCACAAGAACCAAGTAGGGAAGGTCTTCCACTTCCAACAGGAATTTGCAGTGCAAAGAAATAATCCAAATTGCATACCTATAACAGCTAATCCAATGGATATATATACCCCATTGGAGGAAAACTTCTAAGAGAGAAACAACGTGCCAACACATGACATGACAAACACCTACACCTACAGAAAATTAAAGATAGGCCCAAGATATACAAAAAATCAATCGGGACCCCAAATAAAGTTATTAATTTATTTTATTTAATGACGGGGATATTAAGTGAGGAGCGCTCATCACATTTTGTTTGATCCATACATGGAGGATTTGATGAGGGACAAGTGTGGATTGGCCAATTGCTAGCATCCATTCTAGGATCGAGATCTTCCATTTCCAAAAGATGGGATTAGCATCACTTTTTGTTTGATCTACACATGGAGGATTTCATGAGGTGCAGGTGTGGATTGGCTCGGAGTTGGTATCATCCATTCTGGATAGAGGTCTACCATCTCCAAAAGATGGGATTAGAGGCTACAAGTATTTATATCGGGTGATTATGGGAGATTACTTATAGAGGAATCAATCAATATTCCACTATACCAATATGTATCTAAAAGGATCGGTTACTTCTATGCCACAGAGGTCTCATGTAGATACAAGTTTATAGGAAGATTATGGTGTCAATTGCTACTAATTGGGTTACCTACAGAGTTGGCACATCCATAGGGATCTTGCAAGTGTTGGATGTAGCTGTGAGGTTGTAGATTCCTTCAATGGTTTGTATCACCTTATGGTTGATGGATGCAAGAGCAATTTGTTTTGGGACCCAAGTATTGACAAAGTTAGAAGAATAGCTTGGGCAGGTTTCACTCATGGGCTTCACCACTTTTGGCATGCTCAAGATGAGGTAAAATTTGAGCGAAAGCGGTTCGATGATCATGGGCCTATTTTGATTTTCATGGATTCCTCGTGCATGCGAGATTTGGATAGATGGTAAGGTATATGTACATGCACAATTGGTGGAGGTGTAACAAGTTAGCTTATTGAGTTACTCTTTACTGAGATGTGCACTCTCGTAACACATATTGTTGGATTGCCCCATCATTTCCAGTATGATGGCTTGGTGATTTTGTCAGTTGGGTAGGTATTCTCATCTTCATTGGTGCAAGTATTACAATAGTTAGTTTGTGATATCAAGGACATCACACAGGTCTTTACTTGGGATCCATGTGAAGCACTCACATAGGTGGTTATGGATCAGGAAGTTGGGTGGAGTAATTTGTTGCATTCCTTCCTTGATGGAGGTTGGTATACTTTTGAGCTCCCGCCACCAATTGATATTAGTGGTGTATATAGATACAGCAGGAGTGAGGTTCTCCGTTGGATTGAGGATTTTCCCATATATGATAGCAATAGATGGCAGGTTGACTCGGCAGAGAATGCACATGGAGTGCTTTGGGATCTCAATATTAGTATGATTGGCGCATTCATATTGTGGGGAATCGATGTGCGACTTCACAATCCTAGGCATATTATTTGTATCAGAGTAGCACAACTTCCTTGAGATTGATATCAAACCCAGGTATTTGGTCACAACATACAAATATCGATTACTTGAGAGCAAGCAAACTTTGGGAAGGGAGGACTGTAATGTCACGTTTTTCTAGTCATTAACGTCTGATGCATCATTAGCCTTTCACACCATGGTCCCATGGGTTAACCAGGACTCTATTGGGATCAATATGAGTTTTGGCCTAGGCACTTGAATATTCAAACCACTCAAAATTGATGTGATAGGGCTTTCTATATACTTACTATTACTCAACAGGGTCCATATTTCTGGTTTTGTAGTATTTGGACTTGGAGCATCTTGCTGAGAGCTTTCCAGTCACCTATAATACATGGCTTTCTGAGTTTTACAAGATGTTTATGTTCAAGTCTAAAGATTAAAATATTTTTGTAAAGTGACTTTAAATTAAGACGGGAAATTAAAAAGTCACTTTATCTTATAAAGTTATATTATTCTCCTAAGTGGAAAAAGGACAATTAAAAGGGAATATGTAAGGGTCATCCGGTTATGCTCGAAAAGGGAAGAGGGACTTCATTTTCAAGATACTTGGCTGTGGGATTCAGATTTCATTTTCTCTCTTTGAGAGTTATTTGGGAAGCTTTCATCTTATCAGCCAGTTTGAGGATGGAAACCCTTGTGCTCGGATGTAGTGGACCCAAACCCATTGTCTTGTTGGAGACATCACACGGGTATCTGACTTGTGCTTAAACATTTCTTTTCTTATTACCAATATGACTGTATTTCTGCGTTTAAGATTGGTTATTGCATTATTTGTTGTTAGATTGTAAAGTAAAATTATTTTCAGAGTCCATATATTTTCAGCTAGATATTTGGTATTTGCTGAATGAATGAGAAATCTTTGCATACAAATTTGTTGTTAAATTGATGTGTTGTGTTTTTGAGAAAAATTGGGCCAAATATCCGGTGAAGGATATTATATGATACAAGTTCAATTAAAGAAGACAGGAAAGATCGTACAAAAGGTGTAATAAGTCATCTTTTGTCCTTTGCTTGTGAATCTGCATAGTCGAGATTGATTGTGGACTTGGTTTTTCATACATCCTACTCCCACGATTGGTAAACCAACATCAAACAATAATGCTAAGTCTCATTAGTTCCAAAGTAAAACAGAACTAGATTAATTTATTTATTTTATATAGTATGCATGCTTATCATAAAACAAATGCTCCACGGCCATCTCAAAATCCAAAGTATGATGTCCTATTTATATCATGTAGTTTGAGGTTTAACCACTTAATGATTGCCCCTTCTAGTCATGTTCATTTTCTATATAGTTAATTTTCATAACCTTGGGTTCTTCCTCCCAGCACTCCCTTGTTACTGTTGTACGTACTTTGGGCCGCATATGACAAACTTCAGTAGATATAATCCTTTCCTTCTTTCTTTCATTTTCATTAACTATGGAAAATTAGTATGGAGAAATAGAAGGCCCAATCCTTTTTAAAATAATTTTTTTGTCTTTTATTGCTGACCTATAAGACAAACTGAGTTTGTGTTATTGCCACAACTCTTCGTAAAGTGCCAAATACTTTCGACAATTCTGATAAAGGCCGACTTAAGGCTGCAACTTCCCAAAAACCGATATTTTCCATGCTGATGTGAATGCATCCGATCTATGGTATTAAAAATTTAACAATTTTAAAGAAAAATTCTTCAATGTCTTCACCCATAAGCAAACACATAGGCAACTCAAGTGTCAAAGACCACATCTGAAAATGTCTCAAATTGAGATTTCGCAATTTTTACCTCATGCATAGATATGCAATTATTTGACGGTTCTGCCAAATCACCAGCTAGAGTAGATCTTTCGCCACCAAAACTAAACTTCCCAAAGAGGCTTTTCATCCTGCAAAGGCTGAGATAAACCACATCCAATCGCCAAGGGTTTTCTCAATCAAAAAATAACATAATCTAAATAATCTTCAAGATGTTCTAAATGAGCTCCAAAACGTTTTATGAACTCCAAGACCAACATCCTTGCAACTTTTCAATATAATTGTTATAGTACCTTGTGTATCCCTAGGTGCCCAAAAGAAAGTCAATTAATATTTCAAGTCAACACCTTATATCTCCCTAGACGCCAATATAAAGGCACACTACTAAATTAAATGATGTTAGTTAAATATTTCATTTAACTTCAAAAAATTAAAATTATTTAAAATAAAATCCTATATTCCACATAGTTTGAGTGATAGGGACAATTTAGGGGACAAGGTCATGTTTCCAGTATAGGCATGGTTTAGGGAATTTTTAGGGGACGATAAGGGATACCTAATAAACAAATAGGGTAATTTATACACACGCAAAAAAAAATCTCAAATATGCATATCATAACAATGACATAGCGTCCATCATAGACATTTTACAAGCTTAATACATAGCATTATAATTGAATTGAGACTTCACATGTGTACTAATAAGCAAATCAACAAAATCTAAATGCTTACATTGTCAATAAATGGCATTGTTGTGATACTGCTATTAGAATTCAACTGTATTGACCCATGTTTCAAGAGTAGTGGTTCAAAAGAACCCAATTCTCACGAGAATGAATGGAATACTTAGCACTCATTGTGTCTAGGTGATGCTCATAGAAGTGAAGCATTGGCACTTCCGAGAGGTCACATGTTGCTATTAGGATTCAACTATATTGACCCAAGTTTTAGGAGCAGTGGTTCACAAGAACCTAATTCTCATGAGAATGAATGGAACACTTAGCACTCACTGTATCTAGGTGATGCCCATAGGGCTGAAGCAATTAGGACTTCCCGAGAGGTCGCCTATCCTAGTACTACAGCTCAAGCACAATAGACCACGACATTTCCTCCAAGTTATAAGCCTACTTTACTTTGCAGCTCCATTTGTAAAACCTTCAGCAAGTGTTTCACCCCTCCTAGCAAGTCTTGATGTTTTACTCCTATGAGCATCACCTAGATGTAATAAGTGCTCCACTCATTCCCATGAGAGATGGGTTCTTGTGAACCATTACTCTTGAAACATGGGCCAATGAGTTTGACTCAAAAATTACACAGTTGAATATTGATAACAATATCACAATTTGACTTGTGTAAAATATCTCTTACTTATCAATGTGTGGCATACATATAGCAAGTATGTCCAAAGGCTCCAAATTTCAACCATGAAATGACATAAAATGTTATATTGTAAATACTATAATTAAACTACTAAACAACAAACATAGAAGTCCGTAATAATATATTACTATCTATAATTAATAAATGGTAGGTCTAAGAGTCTAAATCAAAGTAACGAGACTCGCTGCGGGTCAAGCAAGTCTCACGAGTCAACAAGTCAAGCAAGCCTCGCCGGGTCAAAATGACCCATAACTCAAGCTCAGCAAGTCAAGTTAGGCGACTTGCAAGTCAAGGAATGACTCGCGGATCACCACAGTTGTGACCTGACCGCAGTAGGCTACATTGGGTCAACAAAAAATATTTTTAAATGAGTGTTTTTTTAATGATTTTTTTTTGTCTTTCTCACCCTTGTAACCCTAAAAGGCCCTATATAACACTCTATTGTTGGAAAAAGAAAGAAAGAGAGAGGAAGAAAGGGAAATAGAGTGTCATTGTTTTGCAACCAGCTGAAAGAAAGAGGAGAAAAAACTTGCTTTTGTGACATTGGAGCAACTATATGCTTGCATTTAGATCAAGGAGTTTATAGGAGTTCTTCTCAACACTTCTTAACTCATTTCAAAGAGGTAAGAGTTGATTTTTTGGATTTAGATGATTTTTTCCTCTATGCTTATGGGTTTTTGGATGAATTTTTTCTGTATGTTTATGGGATTTGTTTTACTTTAGATCTTCATAAAATACAATGCTTAAATGGTAATTTTTGGTCTAAAATGTCTTATTGCAGCAACCTTGACATTTTTCCTTACTCATAATGGCTCCTCCAGCTAAAAAACCCAAGCTCTCTAAAGGAAATAAAAAAGATGAGTGCTGGAAGTACACCATAGACTTTTTTGGGTAGAGGTAGAACTCAAACAAAATGCCTATTTGTAAGGTCATTAATAGTGGGAGGATAAATAGATTGAAATACCATACACTAGCATACGTGGTCATGATGTTGAGCCTTGTAAAGTTGCAACCTCTGAGGCTCAACGTTTTTGTTATGTTGCCTTAAAAAAATATGAACAAGAAAAAGAATTAAGACAAAAACAATTAGCAGAGTTAGCTCAGATTGGTTCCACTTCCTTCCATGCTCATCTGGAACTGCTTTTGTATCTAGTTTTACACCCCTAAGTTCAATAGGTTGTGTTGGAGAAGGTTCTTCCCTTGCCCCCTATTGTCCTAGTGCTTATGTTAGTGGTACTGCTTCTACATCTATTCCTTGCACTGCTAGTGGCGCTGCCCCTACTAATAGTATTGGCATTAATTTTCATCCTAGAGTCAGAAAATCTAGGTTGGACAATTTTTTTGTACCGCGTTCCACTCCTAGTGCACAACCCTCACTTGAGAGCTTGGTTTGGAATAGGGAGATCCATGAAGCTGGAAGAAGAGCAATTTGCGAGTTTTGGTATTTCTCCAACATTCCATTTATAGCAGTCAAGTACTTCAACTTCATTTATATTTGATTGTTTTATATTTTAAATTTTAAATTCAATTTTTAAAATAAAATTTTATAATGTTAACTTGATATTGAAATATGCTAATTTAAATGTTTGTATTCATGTAAGAGGACTCCTTATTGGCAGGGGATGATTGATGCAGTTTCCCTCTATGATGTGAGCTTTAAAGCCCTCCATAGAAGAGGAATTGAGTGACCCCCTCCTACTAGAAATAGTCGAGGAGATGAAACTTGAGTTGGAGGAGTATATAAAGATTTGGAGTCTAAGGGGGTGTATCATTATGAAGGATGGATGGACAAATAGGAGGAATAGGACTCTCCTAAACTTTCTTCTTTCTAGTGGAGGTAATTCATCATCCTCTACTTCTCGATGTCTGAAATTTAATGTATTCTTGAATAACTAGAATTTTGTTTTATTGATTATTCAATGACAATTATTTTGTTTTATGTTCCCTTTCAAGATCCACCATGTTTTCTAAGTCTATAGATGCTTCCTCACATGTCAAAAATGCAAAATACTTATGTGAGGCTATTGAAGAGGTCATAAGGGAGGTGGGGGAAGAGAATGTTGTCCAAGTGGTGACTGATAATGCAGCTATTTATGTTGCTACAAGTAAAATTTTAACTTCTAGGTTTCTAAAAAAATTATTTTAGTTTTTCACTAAATTTTGAAAATTAAAAGTTTAACACATCTAAATTTTTAATTGTTTACTAACTAATTTAAAATTGCTGCAAAAAAACTTTTGATGGAGAGACACCCAAGAATCTTTTGGACTCCATGTGTGGCCCATTGCGTCGACCTCATGTTAGAGGATATTGACAAGATTGAATGGGTGAAATCATGTGTTGCTAAGGCCAAAAATCTTTGCAAGTTCATCTATAATCATGCCTTGGTCCTCAGCATTATGAAGGAATACACGGAAGGAATGGAGTTGGCTCATCCCGGTATCACAAGATTTGCCTCTAATTTTATCATACCAAAATCCTTGCTGAGTTCAAGGTTAACTTTGAGGTGCATGTTTAGATGCAACAAAATGCATTTATGATGAAGAAGGTTTTTGAGAGCCATGTAAGGAGATTGTGAAGGTAATTTAAATTTTAAAAGCTTAAGTCTTAAAATTTTAAAAATTAATTTATCTCATCATATTTTTGCTTTATTTTCATTGTGCAATTTTGCAAAGTTTCATCATTCACTAAATTGTTTTTATTTAATTGTTTTGTAGATCACTGACCCCCTTGTAGCCCTCCTACGAGTTGTTGATGAGGAGAAGCCCGCTATGGGCTACATATACGAGGGCATGGATAGGGCCAAGGAGGCTATTAGAGCCAAATGTGTAGGAGTTGAGGACAAGTATGGCCCTATTTGGGACATAATTGATAGGAGATGGCAAAATCAGCTTCATAGACCCATCCACATAACAACCTATTACCTCAATCCAGCTTTACCATTTCTATGATGATTTCAAGGCAAATGAGGAGGTTCTTAGTGGCCTATACACTGTGATATCGAAGATGGCCACTAATGCCACAGATATATTGCTTGAGATGGATGCCCATAATAATGCAACTGGGCCCATTTTTTCTAGTTTGTTGCCATGATTTTAATCCCCTATATTTTTCAAACTTCTACGATTAGGATTGAGTCAATGTGATGTCATGTCTGTGTCTGGATTGCCTTTAAGGGACTTCTCTTCTCATCTATTCCTTTGTGTACACCTAGGTGGGCATTCAAAAGAAATCTAATGCATTCATTTATATTAGGTAATTAGGTTAGGGAGGGTAAGTTTATGCATTTCCCAGATGAGAAGAAAGTTGTTTAGAAATGCTAACTCTATGATCATGTATTTCATTGAAGGCATGATACATCTGAAAGAAGATCACATTGCATTCAAACTAGATGGCGACTAAAAACTTTTGGTCCAAAGTGCAGATCATAGGAACATCATGAAAATCAGAGAAGTCAAATCAACTGCAGGAGAAGCAGATATATCCTTAGAAATGATGAAAGAACCCAGTCAAAGGTGGTATGACTTTCTTTGAAAGCCAATCGATGGCTTATATTTAATCCGCGCGTCTATGTTGCAATATTGACAAGTCAAATGGCTCAGAGATTAAATCTGGATCGTCAAATGAAGACCAGACCGACAGATAGTGTTTTAAGATGGAATTATAATGGCCCTTAGAGATGCATCTTCCCAGCCATCAAATCTTAAAGATCAACAAGAATCGCATGCTCATAGGTGGTTAGAAACCCAGAGTTAGCACAGCGACAGAGTGAAAACATAAGTCGCATGGTCACGGGTGGTTAAATGAAACCCAGAGTTAGCATGATGACAGAGCAAAAACAGAAGAGTCGCATCGTAGGTAGTTGAATGAAACCCAGAGTTAGCACGACAACAGAGGGAAAATAAAAGAGTCACATGGTCGCAGGTGGTTAAATGAAACCCAGAGTTAGCATGGCGATAGAGCGAAAACAGAAGAGCCGCATGGTTGCGGGTGGTTAGATGAAACCCAGAGTTAGCATGGCAAAAGAGCAAAATCAAGTATTTGCAACTTCACAGGGTTACAAAATGAGTTAAAGGGTTTAAGCTGTGAAACTATGCTAAAAAGAAACAGTTAAATCAAACAGCTTTCGCAAAGTCGCACGCAATCAAAGCTTACTTGAAGATAACATTGCGAAGATGTGAGGAACAGTGGCAGTTAATCTAGGCAATGATCACAACATCGCTTAAGTTAATGTTAACACTCAAGTTCAGGCTACGAAGCAACGAAAAGTCATTGATTGCATGATCGTAGGCTAGAAGGCATTCAAGACATTTTAAGTTGCGACCCAGCAACAAGTAACCAAAGCTCAACAATTTTGAACTATCGCATTGTCACGAGTGGATAAATTTAACCTTGAGTCAAAACAGCGAAGCCGCGAAAGTCGTTGTTCAGAAGGTCGCAGGTGATTATAGCTAACCTAAGATTCGGGCAGCGAAGCAGCGAAAATCAATTAATCGCATTGTCGCATTGAAAGAAACTGTCGTATGAATGACAATTGCGAAGGAGCAACAAGGAAAAATAAAGGAAGGTTTATTATGTTTTAATCGTGATCGTTGATTCAAGATCGACGGTGAGAATTCAAACCTATAGTAACAGTTGAGATATGAAATACAAGTTTTGGCGCCCAGTTGCCTGTTACAAATCAAGGAGGATATGAATCATTTTGAAGGTTTCTAATCATTTCTGCTTTCTTTCTCTAATGTATTGAATTGTAACGATGACTATTGGATTTATGAGCGATAAGTGCTCTATTAATGTAATTGATGAATCTGTAACTGACCAAGAGCCCTAAGAGGGAGCCTATATATGTAATTTTCTAGGTTAATAGAAAAAATCAGCAATTTTGTCCAACTTTTCCCCCTACATTTCCAGATGTTGAGTGAGAATTAAAGAGTTAGATGGAATGAAGGATTTGTATAATGTTGTCAGTTAGGTAATGTGATGTTCTGATTTCACTTAGGACTAGCATGCCTAGGTTTCCTTTATTGTCTCCTTCAGCTGAGCTAACCATGCATCTTAGAATAGTTTCTATGGGATTATAGGACAGATGTATTTGAAGCTATTAATTCCTTGTCAAATTCCATTTTGGTAAAGGGTTATCAGTTAAGGCGGATTCCATTTCGTTCTTCATGTGCATCTCTACTCTCTTCCTAGATTGCACTTCAGTAGGACTAATCTGCATTTAGATTAGAATAGGAGTAATATTGAAAGGGCTTTAACGTAACTTGTGATATTCATTCCACTAGGTGTTATAGGTTGCCCAAATCTATTTCTGCCTACGGTGTTTGTAGTTATGATCATCCTAGTTTATCCTCTTCTGCTCTCAGGTTAAGAGCATACCCCCCATCCCAATGATCTATTAAAGAGACAATTCATTGCATATCTTGCATGTAAGGGAGTTGTACCATATAATTTAGAGGGCAGTGATATAACACATAAACTAACCCATTTGCGGTGGCATCCTTTTGTTTCCTCACATTCTGAGCATCTAGAGTCACGGTAAAGCCAAGTTAGCAAGAGGGACAAACAGTTAACCAACAAAGTCAAATTTGCAAAGAAGGTCGTACAAAATTGCAACCAAGTAAAAATTGCAGCTTAAGCCTTATACAATATGCAGTGATGCACATATATACTATCTAGTTTCTAACATTCTAGCTTTAAAGTTCAAATTTTGAAATGACACTAATTTTTTTTCTTCTCCTTTTTTTCAAAATTCAGAAGATGGTGGCAAATGTTTGGGCCTTCAACAAATCGCAATCCGCATAATGAGCTAGCCAAGTAACGCTTCTAGATGTGAGCGCAATTGGAGCATGTTTGAGCACATCCATTGGAAAAGGCGTAACAGGTTGTCTGTGGAGAAAATGAATAAACTAGTCCTTGTGCATTACAACCTGCGCATTAGGACCAGGGAAATTTTGGATAGTGACACCTCTCCGATTACTCTAGAGGAGGTTGATCCAAAGTGAGTGAATCACTGAGGCTCCTAATCCTGTCTTTGATGAGGAGGACCTAGAGTGGGTTGACAAGACTAACAGAGAAGCTGAGGCCATGGCTATGGCAGCAGAGGACCAGAGAGCTATAGTTGTTCCTAGTGGCACCTCACAGGGACTGGCAGAGACTACAATTGATCCTACAGGCACCTCACAGGTTGATGCTATGGCTAATCAATCATCCAAGGCCTGCCTTAGACGCCTTACTAAGAGGCATTTTATAGATTCTAAGGCTGAGGATGAGTATGAGGATGAGGATGAGGACTAGGAGCCACAACTATAGTCTTGTTTTAACTTTTTGTTTAACAGTTTAACTCAACATATGATTGGAACATTTGATGATGACTATTAATGTATTGGATTTCATGGATTTGATATACATTTTGATGCGTTTCATGGATTTATCATTTTATATATCTATGTTTTCTAATTCCTTCAGCTCCTATTTAATATTTAGCAATTTACCTTTGTACTTATGTAATCGATGTATATTTAAGTATGTGATCAAATTACCTTCTATTTCATGATGTTATTGTGTCTTTAAGCTTTATTCAATAATGGGTGCATGCAATGTTTTTTAAATCCTAAAAAATATCAAAATTTGAAGGGTTTTGTCAGTTGTCAAGTCATTGTAAAGTCACTAGCGAGTCTGAGCCGAGTCACAAGTCAAGTTACCATCGCCGAGTCCAAGCCAGGTCTGACTCTCATTACTTTGGTCTAAATTAAGTATATTCGATGCCCTAATCTCCCCCTTCAATTGTTTTTCACTCTTTCACCAGCTCCTTCTCTTGCTACTCTTCTCCTTTGCGAATGTGAACATGAATTTATTTTTCTTCTTTTTGGTATTTTTAAATATCTTTTGTGTGTCCTTGTGGGCTAGCTAACCTTTTTTTCCAAATTTTAGAATGCCTTATTTTTTAACACTGTATGTATTACAATTTTGTGTAAGAATATGTTACTATCTATAATTAATAGATGGTAGGTCTAAGAGTCTAAATAAAGTAGATCTGATGCCCTAACCTCCCCCTTCAATCTACACGACCAAAAAGATAGTAACCCCTTAAAACCTCTGCCCAACTCCACAAGATGATAGTAGAGACCAGTTATGAATACTATCTGAAAATCACCTTGTGAGAGAGGGCCTTAGGTGTACGAGAAGGGTGGTGAGGAGCTTGTAAGAAAGCCATCCTAGGAAGACCTGGTGGATCCCTCAATTTTACGATGAAAGTGATATTAAAGCTTCATTTTCGCTATTTTGGAAGGATGTGTAAGAGGTTTGCAAAATAGCCAAAATCGGAAATTTGCAGGTGTAGTGCAAAAGGTGGTGTGAAATGGCAAAATTTTGAAAGATCACACGAAACAAACTTGGCATGGTCTGAAAAAGCGAATTGTCACTACTTCGAAATGAGATGCATATGGGCAATGCGAAATCGTGATTTTAGATAAGGAGCACAATGAGTCTTGTGAAATAGCGAGTTTTCAAAACCTCGCAAGGGGTGTTGACAAGACCTTGCAAGTTGGCGATTTTTGAGGTTTCGAGGAGCATGCCGAGGGTGCAATGTGATATGGCGATTTTTCACCAAATCGCAAGAGATGTTTTTAATGTTACTCAAAATAGCGAGAAGGGGTTTTTCATTGCATTAATGACCATCGCGGCTTCAGAGGTAGCCAAATAAGCATGTGAAAAGACGATATGACCATTGTTAGAATATCTTGAAAAGTGCAAAGCGAATTTTACATTTTAATTGGAAAAGACATAAATGTTGTACATATGCAAGCCAAACATGTGAAATGTGGTTGAAGGGATTTTTGAATTGAGCATCAATCCTAGTCGTTGGCCAAAGTGTGTTTGATTACCCAACATTGCACAATCAAGGCTCATAGGTTTTCTAACCAAAAATTTGATGAACAAACAGATTGATGACTCTAATGGGGAAGATTGTTCACAACTAACATTGTGAAGTTGCCTACAATTTTCATTTTTGCAGATCAGAAGGAGTTTGAAGTGCACTCTATTGGAAAAAACCCATCCTCAAAAACAGAGGTGGTGACTCTATTTAAAATTTTATGAATGATCAATTTTGTCACTTTCAAAAGAAGGAAAGTTATAGAGATTGGTCTATAAAGTGTATGTGGGGTAAGAGATTTGACCACTAAGGAAAAGAATTTCTAGAGTGGACCCCAAAGAAAAGAACCAGGAGTAAGAAAAACCAATCATTTGACATGTTGTATACAGGGTACAAGAGATTTGTTGATAGGGAAAATGGACCTTTTACTGAGAAGGGTGATAAAACTTCAAAAAAGGAGAAGAACCCTTTCTACAACATAAGAACCCTTGATAACAATAATCAAACATATATTTACCAGGTTGATGTTGAAGAATGAGAAGATGATGAAGAGGAAAATGAGGAAGATGCTCACAAATTGGATGCAGCTTTTCTAATACTGTGTACAATTTCACCTAAAAGGGCAGCTAAGCCTTTTAAGCGGGTTCCTAGTGAGATGCTTGAAAGAATTGGTAAAAACGAGATGATATCTTTACTCCTAGAAGGACTGATGAAACCAAGAAGCTAGTAAAACCACTAAATACAATCCACCTTATAAAAATAAGGATTTCATCTACAATAACTCAAATAAGAACCCCTTGTATGAAAGAAATAGAAGAGAGGATAGAAATGGACATTAGAGACAAGACTAGAATAAAGGAAATAAATGTAACCAAAATGGAAATTACAATGGACTGAATAGAAATAATCTTCAGAACAATCAGCAAAACATAGCAAACAATCAGATGGGACAAAATCAACATCAATTGAACATCGGACATAGGGCTAGAGCTCCTATGGTAATTGAAAGATACAGACAGCTTGATTTCACAAAATTGTGGGGTATCCAAACCCTATAACAAATGAGCTGAGAACTGCAATCCCAAAATTCTCTGGAGAAGAGACTCAGTCTGCTGAAACACGTGTTATTAATTTGAAAAAATTTATTAAGTGTTGGAAGAAAATCATGAGGATGTATTTATGAAATTGTCTGTGCAGTCCCTTACTGGTGATGTTGTTAAATGGTATACAGGACTTCCAGATGGTGTTATTTCAAGTTAGCATGAATTAGTTGATTTATTCATTGAGCAATTCAAAGACCACGGTGATACATCCTTTGCATCTTATGAGTTAACCAGCATAAAGAAGAATTCCAATGAATCAGTGGCAGAGTTCAACAAGAGATTTAGCAAGGTCTTGAATAGGATACCAAGAGATATCCGGCCAGTAGATTCTTTTGTAAAGTTTCTACAAATTCTGTATGATCAGACTGAGATAATACCTTCTATGATGCTTGGTGAAGATGATCTTTTATGATTCAGACTTGTATGAAGTGATGTCAATAATATAAATATTATTCTGAAATGTTTTATCTATGCAAGCATTCGTATAGGGCAGAATTGCTTAAAGGAGCAAGACCATATGTCGTTTGTGTGTCCTTTAACTACAACCATACCCAATATAAATAAGGTAACCAAAGGGCATGTCCCTTGAAGGGACATGACCCCATCTAGGTTGGCCCTATAATGTTTTCCCATAATCGGCGTCAAGGAGTAATAGCTTTTGTTTAATCAAATATTAGTTAAGTTCAAAACTCAAATGCCATGATCCAAGGGAGATGTCGATCATGCCTAAACAAGGAACAAATATATATAGGCCTTCCATGCAAGAATAGATCTGTAAGATCTTGTGCAATCAGATCAGTATTATACTGAAGTTACAGATTTAACATCTTTTCTGATTATTTTTTGTTTAAGTGCCTTTGACAACAAAATTCACTATGAGATAAGATCTCATAGACCTAATACATACAAGAAGCCTTCAAAGTTGAAATAACCATTGAGAATGATAGGAAAGCTGCTAGTAAGATTAGAAAGAGAGAAGATGCTAGGTTGTTCAATCCTAAAGCCCCAAAACAAAATAAGGATGAGGATAAGATTGACAAGTTGCTGAGTATGATTAAGGATTTAGAAGTTAAACAAAATAAAAGTGATACTTTCAGATCTAATAGAAATGATCAGCCTTACTAATTTAGATTGCAGGATATGCCATATAATACCAACTGGAAGAATGGCAAACCCATAAGAAACAATGAGACTCCTGTCTCTCTAAAGAGAAACAATAATTGTGTTGAAAATGGTCCTTGGTGTTAAATTTGCAAGTTGCCAAATGCTTCTGAGCAGTGCTTGTAGTGTTTTAGAGGGAGGACAACATGAAGAGCAACCCACTATTAACACTCTATCATCAAAAGCAGTTTGGGAAGATGATGATTCTTCAAAAGATTAATACATCCTTGATGTTAACATGATGATGGAAAGACAGCAATGTTCACAACAAATTTTCACTGATGAAGATGAAAATCTAAGGATAAGACAGCTACTGAAGAGGAAATAAGGGATTACACCATTGCAGCAGTGGAACAAGCTAGAAGTAATTATAGAATAAGAAACAGGACTATAAATCCTGAGAATAGGAAATCACAAGGAGTAAGTGTCAACAGACCACAGATTGATTTACATAAAAAGGATAATGAGAAGACAGTACCAAGTCAGCAACAAGCAAAGGAAACTCATCCCAAGCAAATAGTGAATAAGCAAATAATAAATGCTATCTCATTTATTTCAAGTGCTTTGTCCCAAATCAAGATTCCAGTTCCATTCTTTGAAATTGTTAAAATCCCTGAATATGGAAAAGAGGTCCTATGTCTTCTGTCTAAAGAAAACAAAGAAGATAATTCACGAAAAGCTAATGATGCCCAAGTTATCTATTTGGGTACCAACATAAATGAAAACTCACCACATGTGGATCCCTGTTATCTATGTTAATAAACAATAAATTGTTAAGAAATTGTATGATAGATTCAGGTGTTGCGGTGAATATTATGCCTGCTGATGTCATGAAAGAGTTGGGTTTAAATGTGGACACAATTTATGGGAAATCTTATGCAATGGACAATCGGTTAGTACCAATGGTAGGAATCATGAAAGGCATTGAATTTAGATTTCCATCTTGTCCTAATATATAGATGGATGTTAATGTGGTGGAGATACCAACTTATTATGGTATGTTACTTTCAAGACAATGGTCTAACTTGGTTGGAAGGCACATCCAGTTAGACCTGACTTATGCAACCATTCCTGTTAATGGGAGATATGTAGGAATTGACAAGGAACTAAGATTCAAATATCCGGTGGGAAGTTTTAGTCCTAATTATGGAATTAATTTATGTCAAAGTGATATAGACAATTTCAAGGTAAAGTTCAGTAAACCAGTTCAATATATTGATGAATCCAATGAAATTTGTTTACAAGAAAAAATAAGTGGATTATGGCAGATGCATTGTGATGGAGCTTGTAGTAGGGAACGTAATGATGCAGGAGTAATTCAAAAAAATCTTCAGATATTCCTTTTTACTGATTTTTGAATACATTAATAATATTGCTGAATATGAACCATTAATATTGGGATTGAATATGGCTAAAGTGCACAAGATCAAAATTCTATCACTCTTGGGATACTCTGAACTAATAGTAATCTCAAATTAGAAGTCAGTTTACTACTAAAAAATCAAGATTAAAGCAATACAGAAATTATGTATGGGACTTGATTGAAAGCTTTGGTGCATTTTCAATAAAATGGATTGATAGGAGTGAAAACTTTCTAGCTGATATGATGACCAACCTAGCTATCAAACAAATAGATATTCCATTGCAAGAGATAGTACAAGTTGAAATGAAAAATATGCCATCTATATCAGACAATGTACATAATTGGCATGTTTTTGATGTTGACAGAGACTTACTTGACTTCCTAACATGTGAAGGACATCACCAAGATCAAAGTATTGATTGGAATGGCTTTGTGGAGAATCAAAATGATAGGGAGACATTGTTTGGAGAAGAAATTGTTCAACTCGGATCTAATAAAATACCCAAAGGATTGTTGACATTGTAAAGAATCTTTGAACATGAGAATCTCAAAACTTACAAACCTACTACCATACCAAAGGAAATTGAAAAAGTAAATCTTGGGAATGAAAATTCCCCAAAGGAAATCTTCATTTGTAAAAAATTTGGCATGTATTTCCATGGTCTTATGATGAACTGAAAGCTAATGGAGATGATTTGTTCCAACATGAAATACCTTTGAAGCCAAATGTTAAGCCTTTCAGATAACCGCAAAGACCTATAAATCCAATATTGGCCCCAAAAATGAAGGAAGAACTGATCAAGATGAGAGATGCAAGGATCATTAAACCTATTAGACACTCAACATGGGTTTCCAATCTTGTTCTTGTAAGAAAAAGGAATTGAGATATCAGGTTGAGCGTTGATTTCAGAAGTCTAAACATTTCATCACTGAAGGATAATTATGCTCTTCATAACATGGAGGCATTGTTACAGAAGGTCATAGGGAATGAACTACTTTCTATGACGCACAACTTCTCTGCATATAATCAAGTCAAGGTGAGGGAATCAAAATAGTATAAGACTGCTTTCACTACTCTATGGGGAACATATGTCTATGCAAGGATGCCCTTTGGTTTGACCAATGTAGGAGCCACTTTTCAAAGAGCCATCGATGTTGCTTTTGAAGGTCTAATTGATCTCATTCTTGTGGTATATCAAGATGATCTCACTGCTTACTCAAAGAAAGCAGAGGATCATTTTAATCATTTAGAAAATATTTTCAAAAGGGTCCTTGAGTACGGAGTGTCTCTAAATCCAAAGAAGACTCATTTGGAGTCACAAAAGGAAAACTCCTTGGGCATATTGTATCCAAGAAGGGAGTCATAATAGATCTTGAAAGGGTGGCAGCAATCGATAATATAAAGGTCCCCAAAACTATTAAAGCTATCCATGCATTTTTTGGGCAAATTAACTTTGTAAAAAGATTTGTTTCCAACCGATTTAACATGTTGAGATAAAACGTACAAATATAAAACGTACCTCAAGGGATTTTAGTTGATCTTTCATCATGTTAAAAGATCTTAATTGATCGAATTATACTGTTTCCAACCTTTTATTTTTCTTTTCTTTTCAACAGATTTAACCTATGCTCCACGGAGTTTCCGGGACGGGGACGTTTTAGGGGACGGGAACGTGTTTCCGGTACGGGTACGGGTCGAAGCCAAAATTTAGGGGACGGGACCTCAGGGGACGGCTATAAAATATAGGGAATTTTAAATTTTTTATATATGGAGAATTAGACTTCTTTAGAGATATATTTCTGATATGCATACCATAACAATGATAAATCATAACATTGATAAACCATTCACCATAGAATACATGGAAATTGAAAACTATTAAGATTAGAATCAAAATGAGAATATGATATGATGATATATCCGAATATCGCATACAATTAGCAAAAATGCCCAAAGGCTCCAAGTATCAATCTATCATCATCATGCATGAAATGAAAATCAAAATGACACAATGAAAGTAAATACTAGAAGTGTAAATGAGATGTCCAACTCCATAATAATCAAAAGCAATAATGTATCTGAGTATCTGAAAAGCAGAAAGCCAAATATATGGCTGTCCTCTAGGAATCTAAATCTCTATCTAAATCAAGATCATCATCAATCTCATCCTCTGAATCACTGGCAGGGGTAGGCAGAGGGTCCTCATCCAATGGAACTCCAAGCAGCCCTGGGGGTGTGTTATCCTCATCAATCTGCAATGCATCCTCAGGATTAACATCCCAACGTAGTGCTGGAGTCTGTCGATACTCAAGACTCTGTCGCTCCTGTAGTCGCAATACACTATGAACAGCCACAAGCTTCTCTGATCGTCTAGAGGTAAGGTTGTTCCTCTTGACCGATTGAATGAAGCTATATGTAGACCAATTCCTCTCTGCAGCAGAGGAACTCGCAACCTGTGAGAGAAGACGGGTGGCAAGGGCTTTCAGCTCAGGTGCATCTCTACCATGCCATGTCCACCATCCAATCGGGTCCTTTTGAGCTAATGTAGCTCTATCAGTCCTCGCCTCTGGTCTACCAAATGTTGGACCACGAAGATTGGCAAAGTCAAGCCATTGCCCTCGAATTTTTGCAGCATCCTCTGCACTATACATTTTTGAAAGGGCCTTGAAGAAGCCGTCCTTCACCTATATTGAACAAACAAAAATTAAGAAGTGAGAACTTAGAGTTTATAAACTTTACAAATAAAATAAAATATTTAAAAATGTATTATAAAATTAGAATTCTTTAATAAATTAAACTCACCTCCTCATCATTAGATGGAAGCACTCTCCCAGGCCTTGGTGCATACCATTTTGGATTGACTGCATAGGCTGCCATATGAAGTGGGTTGTTCATAGTGTTCCACCTTTTCATTACAATGGGCTTAAGATGCTCCTCGTAGAACTCCAAAGTAGGTTCCTTATCTTTAACAGCTTGCTTGATCTGCCCAAGCATGCTATCAAAAGTCTCATAAATCTCTCCAAGGCTAGGAGAGTCAGTATCAGCATATCTAATGACCTGCACAATAGGGTCAATGAAGGAGCAAATGTATCTGCAAATGAAAGAAAATTGCAAGTGAGAAACATAATATGTTAAAAAAATCAGCAAGTGCTTAAATCAATTTTTTTTTTTTATTAAATCAGCAATAATAACAATTATGATATCCACCAATTCTTAAGTTTCTTACCTCATTGTGGTCCACCAATGTTCATCTAGGATTCTTCGTTTGACAAGTCTTCCATCTGGGGTGCTTGATTCATGCCATCTATTCCACTCTGCATTGACCACCATGGATTGTAAGGCCTCTTGGACCTCAAGCATCCTCTCCAACAAAATGAAGTAGCTAGCATATCGAGTCTCCACAGGCTTGAGGAATTCTTTTTTGGAAAATGTCCTAAATAATGCAAGAGATGTGTGATGATTGCAAATAAACATTTGCACGTCTCTAGCCTCAAACACCATAGTCTTTATCCAATCAATTTTCCCAAAGTCCTTCAAGGTGTTATTCAATGCATGTACACAACATGGGGTCCAAAAAATGTGTCTATAGGTGCTCTCTATTATCAATCCAGCTGATTTACACACACGGGCTGAATCAGTGACTACTTGCACAACATTTGAAGTCCCTACCTCTTCTATAGCATCCTTCAAAATCTGAAATTGGAAGGATGCATCCTTCTTTTTTCCCGAACAATCAATGGCTCTAAGAAAATAGGCCCCTGCTGTACTAGTGACAATAAGATTGATGAGTGGCCGATGTTTGATATCGGTCCAACCATCCATGATAATAGAACATCCATCACTCATCCATGTTTGCCTCATATCCTCCATCAAAATGTTTACTTTTGAGTACTCTTTGTCAAGGATAGTGGTGCGTAATTTAGTCTCTCCTGGTGGTACAAATGAGGGACCAGCAGCATAAATATCTTTGCACATTTGTTTATAGAATGAGGAACGAGAAACATGGTATGGTATGCCATGAGCAACAAGAAATCTGCCAATGGACTCTTCAGCTCTATCTTTTGCTTGTATGTTAAATAAATCAGCCACATTGGTATCTCTCTTAGTCTTGGCCTTTCCCTTCCCTTTACTAACAGTGCTAGTGGGAGTCAATGAGGGTGTGGGTGTGCTACTCATAGGACCCCCGGATTTCAATAACTCCCCCTCCACATACAACCTATTGGCCTCAAGTTTTTCTTCCTCCGTAATTTTTTTGCAACCTTTCACCCCTTGCCCACCTATCCATAAAAGATGGCAATACACTCTTGTGTAGCTCCCAAAATAATGCTTCTTACATAAATGACACTCCCATTCCCTACTACCCCCCGAATTTTTCTTCTTATTCTTGTCTACTTTTGTGGCAAATTGTAGGAGAGGTTTCTTAGGGTTGAATGGGCCTTTGGCATATTGTTTTAAGGCTTTGGAAGGGCACTCAAATGGATTAGGCATAGGGACATCTACATTAGGCTCATCAATGGCTGCCCTAGGTCTTTTTCTTGGTCTTTGTAATTGTGACACTTGAGTTTCTTGCATGGCAACTTCCATGCTATCACTACTTCCCTCACTCTCACTGCTGCTCATGTTTTTGCCTTTGGATTTTACAATGATTTATAGTATACTGCTGCAAGTTATAGAAAAAAAAAATATTTCAATGTTCCATTAACATGCCCTCTTTATGTCATTGAAAAAAATGAAAAATGACAACAAACAACAATGAAGTTTGAATCAAACAAAAAGAAAATAAAAAACATACCTAGAATGAAGTAGAAATGAAGGCAAAACTTTCTCTTCCACCTCCAAAACACACTCCTCTTTTGTTGTTGTTGAATGTTCAATGTTTTCCTCTTCCTCTTCCCAACTTGCAAACAACTCCAAATGAGCAATGAGCTCCAACTTTAACTATTTAAGAAGACACATTAGGGTTAACAACTTAACATCCATGTGGGCCCTAGGCGGAATAGAAAAGATTAAATTTTTTTTAAAAAAAACCATTTTTTTTAACTTTTTAACTCACCCATGGCCGGCTGGAAAATAGGGGACGGCGTGGGCAAAAGGGTACGGGCGAGGGACGGGAACGCCGTCCCCGGTACGGAAATCCGTACCCAAGTTTCCTACGAAATTTTTTTTTGCGTTTCGGGGACCGTCCCCTTTCCCCTCAAAAAGGGACGTCGCAGGGTACGTCCAAAATCCGTACCCGCGTCCCCGTTTCGTACCCGGTACGGGTACTAGGGTACAGAGGCAGGGGACGCGTCCCCGTGGAGCATAGGATTTAACACTTGGCAATTTTGAATTGACAAAAAATCTTTTATGTTACGGAAGCCAAGAAATCATGGCTAGTTCTTTAAAATGGAACCTGTGAGAGGAGTCGGGCACCAAATTCCATGTTCTCGATTTCTTTCTACTGCTATGTTTTCAAACCTCATTACCTCTACAACACTCGACTTCTTCTCATTTACCAATTAATTACTTCTGTCGATACCCTGCAATACAGATTATTAAGCTTTGTTCAAGCAGTTTGATTTCCACTCTTCGTCGTGCAAGTATTCCGGCTAAGAATCAGACATTATATGCACTGAAAGTGACGTCTCAAGCAACTAGAGGCAACCAATTAGATTGCAAGTTCTTCAAAACAATACTGAATTCTTATCAGGTCATGAGTTACCATTCCAATGTTTTTAAATACAATTTCTATAGCAACCGGCTAGGCACAAGAACCTCTTTTCTTTATGTCTATAATGTTATTTAACTTGCTGAATAATCCCTGTGATTTATAATGAATTTTCTTCTTACTTTCATAGTTTCCTTAATCATCATAAAAGAAGTTAAATAGTATCTCTTAAAGAAGAGTTTCTAAGTGTAATAAGAAGCTGGATGAATGTTATTGATCTCAAGAACAAGTTTTATTTTGTCACAATTCCTGATAAAAGATATCAAGAGTAGAATGCTCATAACTTTCCAAAACACCTGGGATTCACCAATAGTGTAGCCATGAAATGGTGAAGAGGTACAAAGGGCAGAATGCTCATAATCTTTCAAAACACCTGAGAATCACCGACTGTGTAGCCATGAATGGTGAAGAGGTGGAATAAATCTACAAGAAAACAGAAGAGAAATCAGACATGAATAACTTAAATGAAATATACTTAATAGCTCATGCCCATCCCTATAATGAAACCTATTGTCAAGTCGAGCGGTGGTGATCGGGTCATTGAGCCCATCGAAAATCCTTGGCCAAGGTAGTTTATAGGCATGTTTGTCATCTAATGATCACTTGATGTCAGAGGCACCAGTTATGCAAGATTCTATACACCCGGATGCTCAAGTGGCTCGACTAAGAACATCCCAAGCCCGATCCCAAGGTAGGGAGGATCTTTCTAATTTAACAGATTGTGTGGGGACAAGTATGGTCCAAGGTTGGAGGTTAAGCCTATGTTAATGCTTCTCCTCTCACCAAAGCTGACACTTGTACAACTAGCTAAAGATCCTCCGGATGATACTTGGATGTTTCTTTCCTTCATTTATTGATATGTATTTACTTTACTTGTATGTAGAAAGGATAGTTCAATTATTTTCAGTTGATCATTAATTTAGTTATTTCAGTTGATCATAAATACAATTATTTTCAGTTGATCTTAAATTAGTTATTTCAGTTGATCATAAATACAGTTATTTTCAATTGATTGTTAAATTAGTTATTTCAGTTGATCATATATACAGTTATGTTCAGTTGATCATTGAACTAGATTATTTGCGGATGAACATTGATATTATTATGGTTATTTCAGTTAATTGTTAAATCAATTAATGTTATAGGAAATGGATTTTAGTTGTCTATCTTTGAATATAGGAAATTCTTTATTAAACTGTCTTTGTTTTCGATATGAAAATCTGTTTGTTACACCCGTCCTCCTTTAGAGAATACAAAGTCCCAAAGATCTGCACAATCAAAGCAAGCACAGTCACAGAATCAGATTGGTAAGTAAATCTGAGTCTAGCATATTCCATCAATTATTATATCACTTGTTCCTATCACAGATCCTGATTTAACATGCTATCAGAGCCATCTTGATAGGAATATATATATATATATATATATATATATATATATATATATATATATATATACTCTAGAATTAAAATTAAAATTCAGATTTATCAATATTAAAATTTATCCTCAAAATCAAAAATGGTTAATCATGTAAGATTAGAGGATAGACTTGAGGGGGCATCAAATTTTTCATCATGGAAAATTCGAGTCATGATAGTACTAAGAGAAATGGAGTTAGAAGAGTACATAGAATCAAACAAATCAATACTTGAAAATGATCCAAATAAAACGACATGGAAAAGGCACAACAACAAGGCCATGAAAATTATTATAGACTCGGTGAAGGATCATATATCAAGTCTTAAAACTGCTTTTGAGATGTTTTCCATTATAAAGAATACTTTCAAAATTAATAACACAAGCAGATTGCTAACATTGAAGCAAGATCTACTATACATCAAGATGAATAATGGAGAAACTGTTACGTCATATTTCCTAAGAATCTCAGAATTGAAAGATCAACTTGCAACCATTGGAAATGAAGTAGATGACAAAGAACTTAGGATTACAGCCCTAAAAAGACTACCACAATCCTAGGAGACATTTATTCGTGGACTAAGTTCTTGACTAGAACTTTCTAAGTTTGAACTACTCAAAAAGGAATGCACTCAAGAAGAGTTGAAATTAATTACGAGAGGAATCATTTCAAATCAAGAGGGAGAATTTCAAGCTCCTCAAGCCAGTACCAATAATAAAGGAAAAAGAAAGGGAATTCATCAAGACAACAAGGAATTCAACAAATCATACAAGAAAAGAGATTGTTCCAAAGTACAATGCTTCAAATGTGACAAATTCGGTCACACTCATAACTTCTGTCCAGAATAGGAGAAAATTAAAGCAGCCCTAGTGGAAATTAAGTATGAAAAGGATGAAAATCTTGCATTTTAAGTTGTTGAAAAAAGAGATAAAGTGGATAAATTTAAAAGAGAATCCCATTGTGAGGAATCAGAGGGAGAGTGATACATTTCCAAAGTTCAAATACATCAGTGACATATGCAATGTTGTACTCAAATAAATCAGTTATCTATAAACTCAGTTTTTGAATCAGAGATATGGTATATCAAGATTGATGAGCAAACAACAAATATTCTTACTAAACCTCTTGCCAATGTTAAATTGAAATATTTCAAAGGTAAACTTGATATGATCAAATTGTAATTTTTGAATATTGAACTTAAGTTTCAATTTATGGGTGTTTATGCTTCTAAGTTGAATAGTTGCATCAGATATGTAGTGAAAGATGACAATCTTTCAGAGACATATTCATAAGGTAATCTTTGTAAGATGACAATCTTACAAATGATAGCCCTGTTATTATGACAGTTTTGTTTCGGACACGTCGGAAGTCATTGATAACGAATGCATTATGATTACTCTAGATATTGTTTTGGACAATTAGAGATCATATTATATGTTTTGATAGTGTTCATAACATGGTGATAATGTATCCAAGAATTACTTGTGCATGCACATTTCCTTAAACCATTTTTCTCTTAAGTTCAAATGGACTCTTCCGTTTTGTATTACTAGATAACAAGTGTGAAAAATAGGTTTGCCAATTCAAGAGCATCCAACAAGTCAAGATCCCAAGCCAGTGACACAGCCTGATCTTTCTCCTAAGGAAGGAGATCAATTTGATATCAATAAGAGCATGTATGTAGTTGCGTGGGATCTCAGAAAAAATTAATCCAACTACGTGGGTGACTGCCATGACCTCGAAGTAGAGGAAGACAAAACTGAGATTAAGCAAATTCTAGCGGAGCAAGGAGAGCAGCCAGGAGATCGTGCCTACCTTAATGATATGTTGGACATGTTTCGTGGCCTCCTTTCATGAAGTGATTATGAATATCTCCTATTTGTTAATATGTAAATATTATGTTTGGTCAAAACTAGTTTACTTAAGCAATTTTTTAAGGGTATGAAGCTTTTCTCCCACCTCTTCGCTCGCTATAAGAGGAGGTGCCAGGACCCTAAAAAATATATATATTTTACTCAGAGAAGAATATAGTTAATATACAAATAAGGATATAGCACAAAATCAAATAACCTGTGCGAATTTTGAGTGGATACTATAATAAGCAATGACTCATTTGTACTCTTTTTAAAGTTTAAAAAAAAAAACTGTGTTTCTTTCCAAGAACTGTTCAAAATAATCTCTTATTTACATTTAATAGATTGTCCTCTCGGATTTACACCGCCATTGATAGATTGAAATCTAATACAATCCTTTGATAATTAAATTCACAAGCATTGTGTTTTTTATTCAATTAGTCTTCCAAGATTGAAGTTGAAAACAATTGAACTAGGGTCTATGTTAAAATTCTTTGTTTGGTGATTGATGTTAAACGCGCACTATCTTTGAAGGGTTTTGAGAATCTTGAAATTCTTATCAAGTTAACTCTATTTTTCCCAACTAGAATAAGGTGGTCTAATTTAATTTCAATAAAGCCTAGTATCAATTAAAGTTGGTAAAGTTCTCTATCATACTCAAGTGCTCTGCAATTCCTAAATTTAAGCTCATTCAAAACTGTAATGTTCTGCAGATTCTGAGGATAGATCAGACTTCAAATGTAAAGACTAGATAGGCACAAGAATAACCTTCAGCAATAACACTGATATTTAGGTTTAATATGCTGATGGAATTATTTTAGATCCTGGTACAAGTACGAACTGGAGTACTAAAAGTTGCAAATAAAACTTGTGAGCCTATGCAAACTTGGAGATCAAACTATATGTTTGCTGTGTGTCCCCATACTGTCTTCACAGCCCACTAATATATCCATTTCAGAGGGTATGTCCATTAAGGGACATAACCCTCAGCATTTAACTAATAATTATTTTACCCGAAGTCGGCATCTAACTAACAGTTGTTAGTCTGATCTTAACTAAAGTTAGTTAAGGCACAAAACTAAAGACTATTATACCCAGATCACCGGCACCCTTAGAACTAGTATAAATAATTATAAAATGCCAGTTGTAATGGAATATATAGTTTTGACAGTAAGGTATGATCTGTACCCAAAGACCTGTGGATTACCAGGTTAATTTTTTAACACTCCCTCTTAACCTGATAATCCAACAGAGAGATATTATATCTAGCAACATCAATACAAATGTTAAGCAAGAATTAATACTCTATATCTGTCTATCTCTTCTCAAAACACAGTATTATAAAACATATAATACAAAGTCATATTACTAAACCTGTGATATGACAAATCACTGCTACTAGTGATAAAATACATGTTGTGACTCATAGAGGCTAGAACTTCTAAATCACAACTAGATCCTAAATTTAAGATCTACCAGAATATAGGATAAACCTGAAGAATTTCTAGAATTCTTTCTTTATCCAATTTGTGACCCATAAACAAATCAATGTCACAAGACAATCTAAAATTCACCTGGATCTTATAGTAAAATCTACTGTTAGGACATTATCTAAGAGATTGTCACCTCTCATAATGCCTATTGCACAAGTATTCATTATTTCAGAGATTGTCACCTCTTAAATAATGATTACATATGGTGGAGCCCATAATAGTCAATAGCCTGACAAAATTAAATTTATCATTTTATCATTTTATTAATAATCAAATAGTACAAAAATGAATTACAACTCAACCATACCAATTCTCTTTCTGAAATGTTCTATCTTTACTCTAGATAGAGGTTTGGTGAGTATATCTGTTGTCTGATTTACAGTACAAATGTATTCCAATTTCACAGAATTCCTGTCTACCATATCTCTTACATAATGGTAAGGAATTTCAATATGCTTGGATCTATCATGAAAAACTGGATTCACTGAGAGCTTGATGGAACTCTGATTATCACAATGAATGATCGTAGGATTCATGGGTTGACCAAATAATCCCACAAGCAACTTCCTCAACCATACTGCTTCTCAAGAGGCCATTGTTGTAGCAATGTATTCAGCTTCTGTGGAGCTCCGAGCTACCGAAGTCTGCTTTCTACATATCCATGAAATCATAGCTGATCCTAAACTAAAACAGCATCCTGAAGCACTTTTTTTGTCTTTAACACTTCCACCCCAATCTGAATCGGTGAATCCATGCAAATCTAAAGCAACTCTCTCATATTTGAGTCCATAATTAAGAGTACCTTGCAGGTATCTCATAATGTGTTTAACAGCAACTAGGTGAATCTCCTTAGGTTCACACATAAACCGACTTAAAGTATGGACCGCATAGCAAATATTAGGTCTTGTATTTACTAGGTACATTAGAGACTCAATTATCTGCCTGTAGAGAGTAGAATCTATTGGAGGTGATTCTGCAACTGCTTCTTTAAGTTTATGCAAATTGGTCTCCATTGGAGAAGACATGGTCTTGCAGTTCCACATTCTGAATTTCTTCAAGATATCTGAAGTGTACTTCCTTTGATTCAGTATGATACTATCAGCATTCTGTTGCACTTCCAATCCTAGGAAGTAATGGAGAAGACCCAAGTCTTTCATCTCGAATTCTCTGATAAGATCTTTCTTGTACTAATCTATAAGATGATCATCACCGGTGATTAATAAATCATCAACATACAATATCAATATTACCATACCATTTTTATCTCTTTTATAATACAAGTTTGGATCGGCCTCATTCTTAGAGAATCCTAAGCCAGTGAGATATTTATCAATCCTTTCATACCAGGCCTTGGGAGCCTGTTTAAGCCCATAAAGAGCTTTCTTGAGTCGGCAAACAAAGGCATTTGGATCATGTGTTTCAAATCCTTCTCGCTGCTCTATATAGACTTCTTCAGAAATCTTCCCATTGAGAAATGTTGTCTTTACATCCATCTGATGTACCTTCCATCCCTTAGAGGCGACCACTGCTAAGACAGCTCTAACAGTAGTATATCTAGCAGCAGGAGCAAAGGTTTCTTCATAATCAATTCCTTCTTTCTAAGGAAAACCTCTGGCTACAAATCTGGCTTTATATTTCTCAATACTTCCATCAGCAGCATGCTTTATTTTGAATAACCATTTTGAAGAAACAATGGATTTTCCTTTTGACCTTGGAACTATTTCCCAAACATCATTTTTCATAATTGATTAATATTCTTCTGTCATAGCTTCTTTCCAGGCGGGATGTTTAATAGCATCAGAAGGATTGGTTGGCTCTATTTTGGATAAATCAATCATATTTGTTGTATAACCAAAGAATCTTTTAGGTCTTTTACTTTCTCTGACTGATCCTGAAGATGCAGCAAATTCTTGAGCTGCTTCAACTGTTTTTATGGCCCAAAGTGGCCTTTTCTTTGAACTTTCTTCAAAGTTTACTTCATCTTCGACCTCTTCTAAGTTCTCCTTCTAGGATTCAGACTCACTTATGCTTTCAGAATTTGATAAAGGAGAGGGTTCATGAGAATTTATTGCCTTTTTAAATGCAAGATCTTCTTCAAAGACTACATCCCTGCTCAGTTCAATAGTTTTATGTCCAGGTATGAAGATTCTATATGCTTTAAAGTTTCACTATACCCTACAAAGATACCCTTCCTTCCAGATGGTTCCAATTTGGTTCTCTTTTCTTTTGGCACATGTATGTATACAGGACATCCAAAGATTCTGAGATGACTTCTATTAGGGTTTATTTTAGTAAATACTTCTTCAGGAGTCTTATCTTTAAGATAGGAGGGAGGGCTTCTGTTTTGGATGTATACAGCAGTACAAGAGGCTTCTGCCCATAGATAGTATTCTAGATTTTGGTCAAAAATCATAGCCCTAACAGCTTCTATAATTGTCCTGGTTTTTCCTTTCCGCTACCCCATTTTGTTCAAGGTTAAAAGGAACAGTATACTCCCTCTTGATCCCTGATTCTTTACAAAAAAATTTAAACAAATCTGAGGTATATTCTCCTCCATTATCTATTCTAAGGGTTTTAATTGTATGTCCTGAAAAAATTTCAATTAATGCTTTGAATTCCTTAAATCTTTGTAAGATTTCTTCTGATTCTTTGCATTTTAAAAAATAAATCCACATTTTCCTAGAGAAGTCATCTATGAACAACACATAATACCAAAATCCTCCAAGGGAGGGAACGGACATGGGTCCACATAAATCTGAATGAATTAATTCTAGTACATTATTTGTTTTTCTAGTACTATCATAAAAAGGTCTTCTAGTACTTTTACCTAGGGAACACCCTTTGCAAATACTAGGGTGATCTTGTTTTAATTTTGGTAATCCGGTAACCATCTTCTCCATGGTAGATAGGGTTTTAAAGTTTAAGTGCCCTAATCTTCTGTGCCATATTTCATTTGAATCTTCTGCTTTGTGAACAAGGGCTTGAATGGGTTCTATATTTAGTTCATACAAATATCCCTTTCTCTTACCAATTACTTTGGCTTTCTTGATGGAAGAATTCTTAGCCCAAGTTAGTACTTTGCCATCCATGAATGCAACATTGTGTCCATCATCTTCTAACACTGTAATTGATATAAGATTCCTTTTTATCCCTAGTACATATAGCACATCTTTCAGAAGGAGAGTATTTCTTTTTTTTAGCTTCAAGGTGCAGCTACCAATCCCTTTAACTGAATGCGCTAAATGATCACCAATAGTAACTTCACCGTTGACTTTCTCAGACAAGAAATCTAGAGTTTCTTTGTATCCCGTTATATGCCTGGAGGATCCACTATCTATTACCCGTGCCTTATTTGAGATTTCATTTGATGAGGAATACAAAACACAATTCTCCGGATCATAAGTTTCTTCTTCTCTAATATTTGTGCAATTCGCTTGTTGTTTGGAGTTTTTTGGACAATTAGATCTAAAGTGTCCAATTTTTCACATTTGAAACATTTTATTTTTGATAGGTCTTTCTTGGACTTTCCATTCTTCTGATTTCCTTTATTTTTCTTGAAATGCTTTTTCTTGCCTTTATAAGAGTTGGCATTAAGACCGTGAAGTTCTTCATCTTCCATTTTAGGTTTTTCTCCTTTCTTTAGTTTTCTTGATTCTTCCTAAAGACAATCATTCTTAAGTCTGTTAAAATTTGGAAGCTGATCTCTAGCACTTATTCCTTGTGCAAATGTTTCCCATGATTCTAGCAGTCCATCTAAGGCCATGAGCGTTAATTCGGTGTCATTTATGATGGTTCCTATGCTTGCCAATTCATCTTTAATACCAGCAACTCTTAGAAAATAGGAGTTTATTGATTCTCCTTTCTTTATTTGGATGTGATTTAGTTGTCTCTTTAGAGTTGTCTCTTTAGTGCAAGGACCCTCGTTGCATTATTTACTTCAAATGCATTTCGTAATGCATTCATAATATTGTAGGCAGTTAGGCGTTTTGTAAGCATAGGTACGATGTCATTATTAACGCCATCCAATATGATTTGAATGGCTTTCCTGTTTCCATTGGACCATATGGATTTGTGAGGTTAAACAGGTGGTTGTTTGGATGCTCCATCAAAAAACTGTCTAAAATTATTTTCTTCGAGAATCATCAAGATTCTAAATTTCCATGCTTCAAAATGTTCCTTTCCATCAAATCTATCCTCGGGCCTGATTGTATATGCCATTGGAAATGAAGGAAAACTACTGGATATGAACAAGTCTGATAATTGACAATCTGCAGAGCCCTAGATCTGATAACAAGGCTCCAATACCATGTAATGTTTTGCAGATTCTGAGGATAGATCAGACTTCAAACGTAAGGACTAGATAGGCACAAGAATAACCTTCAGCAATAACACTGATATTCAGGTTTAATATGCTGATGGAATTATTTTAGATCCTGGTACAAGTATGAACTGGAGTACTGAAAGTTGCAAATAAAACTCATGGGCCTATGCAGACTTGGAGATCAAACTATATGTTTGCTGTGTGTCCGCATACTGTCTTCACAGCCCACTAATATATCCATTTCAGAGGGTATGTCCACTAAGGGACATAACCCTCAGCATTTAACTAATAATTATTTTACCCTAAGTCGGCGTCTAGCTAACAGTTGTTAGTCTGATCTTAACTAAAGTTAGTTAAGGCACAAAACTAAAGACTATTATACCCAGATCGCCGGTACCCTTAGAACTAGTATAAATAATTATAAAATGCCATTTGCAATGGAATATATAGTTTTGAGAGTAAGGTACGATCTGTACCCAAAGACCTGTGGATTACCAGGTTAATTTCTTAACAAAAACATTGTAAAAACATTCTAAATAATCAATAAGGTTTGAATTCTCCTTGAGAATAACATGCTATCTCAAGAGTATCAATTAATAAGAGCTGCATAAGCTATATCAAACAGTTTTCATTAGGGATACCCACCTAGGTTAGCAGATTCTAAAGTGATGAGGATTTGATCATTAAGCATCAATCCTAGTCGTCGGCCAAATTGTGTTGGACTACCCAACATTAAGCAAGCAAGGCTCATAGGTTTCCACAACCAACAATTTGAGGAACCAAAAGGACCATTATGGCCTAGGACAAAGTAGGCACTCACAGAGCCAAGTAACCCCGTCCTACCTCTACCCAACTCCACAGGACGCCAATTGTCTATAAAGCGAAGAGACATGATTGAGGAAAGCAAATACACACCAGTACGCAAAAAGGTAGGGGTAGACATTCACTCTTAGGATTGGTTTAGAAATGGCTTCAATCAAATGCATCATCTTTTCCCCCAATGTGTTTATACTTAATGAATATAATAAGGCTTGACTAAACCATACTGAATTTATTGGCGTTTGTATATATTGTTTATGATTGCAGCATCCAAATCCATGGTCTTAATTATTGAGAAAAAATTGAATATGTAAGATGTATCCCTAACTCTAATTTATGGCAATTGTGATATCAGCAAAAATCTAAGACAAATCTCAAAGGGGACATCACACAAACATTTATTTGGCCCTTGAACCATTGTGAAGCATGGTGACGTGTACTAGGAATTGCACTAGAAAGAGTCTATAGTTATTGAAAAGGTTAAGAATGGTAGTCATAATCAATGGGCATCACCCATTACAAACAAGTCACAGTAGTCAACATTTGCATTGCAGGATACATTATCTTTGGTTTTCATAAATTTCTTGCTTATGCCAACTAAATTGGCTAGTGTAATATCGCCATAGGATATTATACCCAAATTTTTAACAGAAAAATTCAAACAAATATTTTGCATGCAGTTGGTGTTGATTCATCCAGCAAAAATACAAAATAACAAGCTGAAATTGATTTTCAGAAATGAATATTGCAATTAAATCTTCAGTAAGAAATAAGAAAGATCCAATCATAGTTACAAAACTTACAGCAAGATAGGATACCAGAAATATGAATCTGAAACACTAAGTGAGACACCTACGTAATATCTCCAACCGACAATGGGTTTCCATCCACTACCTCCAAGCTCGGAGGTTTCCGTCCTCAAACCTGTTGAAAGCTGAAGCTTCCAAATTCTCCAAGGGAACAATGATCAAAACATAATACTAAATATACTGATATGAATCTAACATTCTTCTTTAAAAGCCCAATGCAGTGACTCAATTTCCCTCTTCCTGACCCTTCACCTTTTCTTTTCTTTTCCCTTTTAAATATATCACTTCCCAAGTACTTGAATAAAGTGTTCTTTTGATAATGAAGTAACATAATCATATGTACTTCAATTTAGTAGGTCACTTTATTAATAAATTATTTAATCTCATGCAATAAAATTATTGATGAATCAGACTCGAATAATCATGTGTGGTAGCTCGATTGGAAAGGTTTTTGCAAGACGCTCCCAGTCCAGCCTTGAAACACCAACATTACTGAACCTACAGCTAACTTGCTAAAAATAGCATCTAAAACCCTGCTTAATAAACTCTGATTGGCCTGAAACAAGAATTCCCTAAGCTAAATCTCTCTCTAATCCCTGTACAGTCCTGCTTAGCCTACGAGACCAAGGCAAAATGGGCAAACAACACATCATGAATTGATGAGCTAGAAAGGGGACATTGCAGCAAGTCAAAATGAAGGAATACAATGGTAATTTGAAGCATGAAGATACCTATTAAAGAAATCATACTTGAGCACATTTATGAAAAAGAATAT
This sequence comes from Cupressus sempervirens, assembly GCA_028749045.1. Taxonomy (NCBI): domain Eukaryota; kingdom Viridiplantae; phylum Streptophyta; class Pinopsida; order Cupressales; family Cupressaceae; genus Cupressus; species Cupressus sempervirens. Next base: position 429,428,856 of record CM053787.1, on the reverse strand, counting down.
ACTTAAAATTTACATCACAGAAAAGACCTCTCTTCATCAAAGAAGCTACTCTCATTGTTCATCATTGCAAAATCTAGACACAAGAAATCAAAATAGGTTTGAAAAAAATAGCACGGCATTTCACTAAAAGAAGCAGGAAAATAGAGGAACAACAAACCGTGCTTCGAACAAGTGATACTGCTTCCTTAATTGTGTAGCCTGCACTCGCAGGATTACCTTCTGTTCGTAAGATATCCCTCTCTGCTACATTATGCACCCCAAAATGGCAGATATCTGAATCACCAACTGCTACATATTTTCAATTTCAGTAAAGAAAGCAGATCCAATTACCATAGGTAGCTATTTAAATCCATAGGTGGCTTTTAAATAATGAAAGAGGTATACATGTAAAAAAAATGATTCAGCTTCCAAAATAAAAAAATAAATGACTAATATTTTAAGAAAGGATATTAAGCTCCATTGTATCTCTACAAATACAGACTATATATTGGTATTGGTAGGCATCATTCTTACACACTCTTGACAGTGTATGACAGGTTCCATCATAAATTAATCCATAACACACCAAATAAAATAATTAATTACACAAGAAACGTAGCAATTTACATAAGAAATCAATCAAATATAATTTATAGTCAATTATGATCAGCCAAAAATCTCCCTAGGTTTCAGAATTCTAATGTACTGAGTGAAGCATAGAAATTTTATCATATTCAGAAAGGATAGCAGTTCAAAAACTATATACTGAGGTACAGAAAACTTCTTCACAAAATCTGAAATTAAGGAAAATCACTGAACTTCCCTATCAACTTTAGTGAGAAACATGCAACATCAGATGTTCAAACATAAAAATCAGTCAAGCTTCAAGAGCAGATATAGAGAAAGTTTGAGAATAAAACCTAGCACGTGACAAAAACAGTGAGATAATCCTGCAAATTAAGAACATGTCTATTTTCTCTGTGAGTTCAGAATTCTTAGTTTGCAGAGAGCTGAAGACATGGTTAATTATTTTCATTTACATCAAAAAAAAAAAATACTCCACAAACATAAGCATACATACAAACCCTAAGATACATAATTTCACTGGGAACTGTCAAGAAGCACAAGAGACACCAGACATGTGAACACAAAACTTTCTTTAAAGCTTGCACTTTGAAGACGCTCATGCATTTGAGCATAAGAAAATATGTATCCAAGTTCAGCTCATCAAATTATTGAACTAATGAATAGTAATTCCCAACCACAATCCAAGAACATGACATGAAATTATTATTACTTCTGAGATTCAATTTCTTTTAGTATTCTCTTGCCTATCCATCAGTCCCAACTCCCAACCATCCCTCATGCAGGTTTCTCATAATCCTTTGTTTCACGTATTTGAGCATAAGAAAATATGTATCCAAGTTCAGTTTCATCAAATTATTGCATTGACAAATAGAAATTCCTAATTGACAAAAAGAAATTCCCAACCAGAATCCAAGAACTTAAACAATGGATATTACTGTTACTTTTCACATCAATTATGGATATTCTCTTTCCTAGAATTTCATTATCCTGCTGTCCCCATCTCAGTTTAGTCAGACAACGTATGCAGGAAAAAACACTTACACATTCAACTTTCCAATATCCAGGTGACTCTTCAAACAAGAGAATTTCAGTGGCATAATTTAACATAATTTAACAAGTGTTGTCTATGTGCAAGAAGCCTAAGACTTTCAATAAAGAAAAACCAATAGAACATAAGAATATTGCTCAAGTCAACTCGCCTAAGCCAATATATCAAGGATGGGTATCATCAATGTTCTGGTTTTTCTTGATGTCTAAAAAAACATAATTTTATTTTAACCTGCCATAGTCGCATGCAGTTTATATCATATATTTAACTGAGAATGTTGCACCTCAATTATTTTAAAGATCCACCATGCCACTTCGGATCTGCAAAAATATGGATTTTCACTTGAGCTTGCAACTCAAAGTTTAAATAAGGAAAGAAAAGGTCAAATTCTACAAACTGATATATGTTCTAGGATTTTGGATATGCTGTAACTTGTATTAGCACTTTTACATTTTTATGTGTGTATCAATTCAAATTACCTTCTCAAAGCATATGTATATGAGTTTAAGAGGCATGTCTCCATAGAGACATGTCTCTTTAACTCTCATTAGTTATCAATGACATTTTCTTATTGTCATGATAAAGAGTAAGATATTGACACACACACACACACACACACACATATATATATGAATTAAGTATATATCTCATATATATACAAAGTATTTAATATATTTGCATAAATATTAAATATCTTCAATGCATTTTATCTGACTGAAACCATACTAACACTAACACCCTCAGTTAAGGAGGATAAACATATAGGCAAATATTACACCATTGGCAGTATTTAGGAACGACACATCAAGGAAATCTTTGATCAGAAGACTTCCATTATACAACATCATATGAGTATTGGCCTATCAGAATATCAGCACATGATTTTCACCAAATACTATTTTGATATCATATTAGTATTCATCAATGACTTTGAGTAATGGCCTATCAGAACATCAATAATTGATATCCACCAAGTACTCAATATGGTAATGGCCTATCAAAATATCAAGGCAAGATATTCTCCAAATACCTATCATATATCTATACAAACAACTTACAGACCTTCAATTTAATGACATCTAACACTTAGATGATGATTTACAAAATAAAGCCTTTCATGATCTATTCAACATTTACATAAAATGTATATCATGATTTAAGTTATTGTAAGATCATCAGCTTCCAATAACTTCTGCAAATACAAGTGATAATCATTTGAAAGTCGTCACTTCCTCATGATGTACACAAGGAGCAGGCTCGTACACGCATGACATCAAAAGTTCACATCAAGTCACCACAGATATTGTCATGTGATGTTGTCATGACATCCACACGAAATATATCAGAATATAAGGTATACACCTCAAACTTATTTCTCATAGACAGGAATGTAATACAAGGATTGCACTTGGAAATTCTTCTTCACGAAGAAACACTAACCTTTTGACCTCCTTGTCAAAGTTACTAATAAAGTGTCAACACTCCCTCTAAGTCGAATATCAACTTTTCTGAACTCTTAGTGCAAGATTGTCTCTAATAAAGTGTCAGACTCCCTTTGAATCCGTTATCATCCTCCTTGCAGCAAGTTGTGTCATGCTTCCCTAGTTCGATAGGTATCCTGATAGCATAAGGCCTTCTAGCCTACATACATGAAAATTTATTCCATGAATCATAGTCCTTTGACTACTATAGTTTATGATCACTGGAGAATTTGTCTCGACATGGTCTACTCCCTCTAAATCAATACAACTAAGATCATCAAAAGTTCGACTGAAGCATATCTTCTATTTGCTCTCTGTAATGTCCCCTTTTTAGCATTCATAGCATGATGTTGTCGTTAGCCTGTTTCCCCACGGTCCCGTAGGCTAACCAGGACATTAAAGGGGCTTAGAGGCCATTTGGCCTAGATAGTTTCAGTTGCAGATCTTTCTGAGGGGTTTTAAGGCAACTTTGAGCATACTTACTATTTATAGTAAGTCATCTTGCGCATGTGGACATCTAGTGGCAACGGTATGTCGATGCTAATTGTTTAAAATCGACAAGAAGACTTGTTTATCATTGACAAGATTTGTTATGCATTGATAAAGCTATTTTATAAAGTTAAATCTAAATATTTAACTTTATTAATGCATAGACGATAGTTTGTGGGAAATATTTAAATTAAAAGTCCCCTTTATTTTATAACACATTGGAGACATAAGTTACATAAAGGGAGTTATGTTTTATCCCACATTGAGAAAACAAATGATGGAGCTCTTGTGAGAACACTATAAAAGAAATGGAAGAGCTTCTTTTATGCATGGTTGGAAATATCAAATAAATTGGAAAATTTTCTAGAGATTATGTCTCAATAGTTTGAAGGACGAAATCCCTTCAAGCTGGAAATCTTGACGCCATTGAAAGATATGGTCTTGAGATTCAACAGGGTAGCAGTCTGAAAAAGCAGATACGAAAAAAGCAGTCCGAAAAAGTGGAATCGAAAAAGCAAGCCGAAAAAGCGGAACCGAAAAAGCAATCCGAAAAAGCAATTCGAAAAAGCAAATCGGAAAAACAAAGCAGAAGGGGCAGCATTGAAGAAAATTATTACAGCCATCTACAACCAGGTTCCTTTATTACAGCCATCTAAAACAATAGCAATACAATAACCGGCTTTCAAAATCCAATCCTAAATACAGCTTCACATTCAGATTGGAAAACTTAAAAAAAGAACCTGTAAGCACATGCGAAACACTTGATGTGACATCTCTGAAGACAATGGGTTTGCGTCCACTATCTGCCAGCACAAGGGGCTACATATTCATACTAGCTGAAAGCTTAAGCTTTCTGATTACTCACCCAAGAGAGAACTGAAATCTAAATAATAAATCCAAGCACGCCCAAATAAAAGAGTCTCTTCTCTTTTTATCCCCACAAATGTGACTCTTCGACTTCCCTCCTGGCTTTTCATCTTATCTACCTTGTCCTTTTTGCCCCGTTTATAATATTAAATTGACCTTTTATATTTCAAGTCCATGCTCTCCAAGTCAATTTTAATATTATACATAATATGCCTTTAATATTTCCAATGTCCCAAAAAGGGGACATTACAAATCTCCCCTCTTAAAATTGTTTGTCCTCAAGCAATCAATACCAGTGTTACATCCCAATTTTTGACCTAACTTGAAATATAGACGTTGAGGTTCACATGAAGTCAGTTGGCAATTTAATTTGATATAATCTGGTGAAATGATAAGATAGTTAGTCGTTATGATTTCAAGTGAAGATGACATATTAGTTGATCGTTATCGCGAATTCATATAATTAAGATATAAGGTTAACTGTTAAGATTATTTATGATTATATAATTTATAATTTAATTATGGAGAATTCCTTGCAAGGAGCATGTTGAAGGGGTGAAAGCATTGTCAGAAAAGAATTAGGCAGGGCATCACCATCATTGGGCAGATGGATAAAAGACCTAGCCAGAATACATCTATGGAACAGCATGAGTTATTTAAATAAATAATTTAATTAAATAATTGGGTTAAAATATATAAACATATCTCTAAGGATTTTAATATATCTTTTATCATAATATTTTAATTAATATTTATAAACGTTTGTATTTATAAACTTAACCAAGATGATAAGATAATATAAAATAATATTAATGAATAAACTCTTCATCTTTCCTTTTCATTTTATTTTCCCTCTCTTACGTTTCTTTTCAAACCGATTTAGTAAATATTCGTGTAAGAATCTTGTAATGGCAAGGAAGCCGTAAGGTCGACTTGAAAACATTATATGTTTGCCTTGTCGTGTATCGGCACCATACAGATATCTGGCTTGTTCTTGTTTCTACCACTTATCTTTCGATTTCCCTTGCTCTGTTGCGATGCCCTTAGCACTCGAATTTATACATTTTTGCATTTCCAATAATCAACTGCTTTCTCGTGGAGATCAGAAGGAGGCGTTTGAGTCCAAGTTATAGCAAATTCAACTACAGAGCAGTGAATCACAATGCGGAATTGATATTGGAGTCTGCTAATCCGACAATGGTTTGATATTGGAGATCGATATTGGAATTTTGAAGCTTCATCCACGAATTTATTTGGGTCACTTTCCTTGCATTTGCTAATCTGTCTTCCCTCATAACTATATGTTTGGCTTTATAAATATCCCGTATCTCACTCAGCATTATGCATGCAATAGTTTTCAGAGCTAATTGTTTTCTATTTCGATATACATCAGTAGGAGGATTATGAGAGTGCGTGTGCTTAGTGAATGAATTCTTGATGCATGTTCGGAATTATATATGATTAATATTATTTAGCTTTGTATTAAATCAGGAATATGATGGTACAGTATTTTATTGTATATAAGACAGTTCCAAGAGTTTGGTCCTTTTATGTTCTATTCATGATAACCTGGAATCTTATGTATAACGGCTTATGTTTCTGTAATGTCCCCCTTTTTGGACATTAGATTTAAAACCCTGACTATATAGATCTTTTTTATTATTTTTCCCGATACCCTTTTTCACTCTTTGATATTCAATATTTATATGTGTTTTTCAAAGAGTCACGTCCTTCCAATAATGATTATTATATTAATAATATTGTTATATTAATTAATAAGGCTTGTTAAATTATATTAATAATATACTTATATTAATAATGATATAATTATATTAATTAATAAGGTTAGTTATATTAATGTCATAAAGTATATTAATAATTATATTATTAATATATCAAGTATATATTATTATATTATAATACATTTAGCATTTTCATATTAAAATATATTTTAATCATAATAGTATTATATATTATATCAAATTAGTATTACTATAATATGATATATAGTATAACATTACTTTATAAAATATTATCATTTTAATATTATTATTAATATTACTTTACATATAATACTTATTTATTATTTAAATTATATATCAGAGTGGGGACATCACAGTCCTCCCCTCTCGAATTTGCTTACCCTCAAGAAAAATCTTTCATACACAAACAAAATATATTTGCATTCAAAAGACGAGAGATATCTATGAAATATGAACGAAAACACAAAGCATACACGAAGTAGACACGATGTAGACAGATGAAGACACGGAGCAAACACGATGCAAACACATCATACATTATTTTTCTACAATGAAGTAGAGCAAAGAGAATAATTTATAATATATACTTCCCAGTATGCTTTTTGATCATAGATCCTGTAACACAAACAATTATTAGCATGTACATGTATATAATAGCTTCAAAGAAAATATTAGTCATGATAAATTAGTCCTGAACCCATATTCTACCAAGCCCAAGAGCGGAACTTTGGCCCTCTTGGCCTTGATGGCAGCCATTGACATCCATCAAGGTAGTCTACTTGGCAAATTCTTAACTGAATAGAGTTGACATGATGTCAAGTCTTAATCAATCTAAGCCCAGGAGCGGAACTTTGGCCCTCCTGGCCTTGATGACAACCATTGACATCCATCAAGGTGTTCTACTTAGATGGTAATCTTATTATTCCTACCTAAGCCCAAGAGCTGAACTTTGGCCCTCTTGGCCTTGATGGCAGCCTGTGGCACCCGTCAAGGTGGTCTACTTAGATGGTAATCTTATTCTTCCTACCTAAGCCCAAGAGCAGAACTTTGGCCCTCTTAGCCTTGATGGCAGCCTGTGACACCCATCAAGGTGGTCTACTTAGGAGGTAATATTTATTCTTCTTAAGAAACTTCTTATAACAAATCCTTTTTCCATCGTTGATGCCACTAGGAGTATCTCTATTCATAGTGATTGGATGATGTTCCTCATTCTTTTAGTCTCATTCATTGATAGTTTCCTTTGGTGAAAGTCCATTTAGTATTTTTACTTACCTTTACCTGATTTGTATTCTTACTTACCTTTACCCATCTTGGGTTCACCAAAAGCTCGCTTTTTTATCGCTACAATCTTCACCGATATAGGTCTATTCATCACTTGTACTGGCCACTTCTTAATCCTTTGAAACCTTCTTTAATTTATTTGTGTGGCCACGTTTCATTAAGACTGATCTTTGTTTAATCACTTCAAAATGATTCCTTAATCCAGAGTTCTAATGCAATCTGGAGATCCGATGTGATAATCAATCTACACATGTAACATGTCTTGGTGTATTCAAGAATTGATCCCTTCGGATTAGACTTGGGCATGTATGCAAACCTGATTTAATCTCTCGTATCACTGATTGGCTTTGATATTAATCGTTCAGATCATATATATTTAATTTGCTAAAGGTTGCACCAGTTACTAATGTGTGGAGCCGCTATTTTCCACCGATGATTTTGTATTATCCAAATGCTTTATCTCCCATCCCTTTCCAAGTTCGCACCACCAATTCTTATCTTCCTGTCATTGCATAATCTTAAGTATCTCTCTCTTTATTGTTTCTTTTTTATCTGATTATGCCGAACTATAATTGTTGACCTGTTATCCTTTGATGGTAATGTCAAGAGTCACAACATGTGAGTAATGGTAGACGCCTCCAGTTCATACATAGCTTCTCATTTTATAAGCTGTAATTTTTATTAGTCTTTCCTTTCTCCTGTATGCTTCCATGTAATTCTTCTATGTTGATATTTGACGGTGTTGAGGAATGAGAAATCCACTCACAAATGATGTTTGTAATGGAAACTTGGCTTGAATAATAAATTGCAGACTCAAACAATGGATTGGCTTTGTTTGCCCGACTAGTTGAATCTTGTCATATCATCAAATAAACTCCTCCACGAGCTTTAGTTTATTGAAACTATTGTATGGATGATTGCCCCCTATTCGATATCTAATATCTTCCCCACCGTTCTATGTTAATTCTATCTTCTATATATATAGAACGCTGAATGTATATCTCTTTCCAATTTTAAAGTTCTCGTACAAAACCTTTGATTCTTTATAAGCGGATTCCCCTAAACTTGGACCTGTGTTTGATATCATTTGCAGACATATCTAGATGTTGAAGATTGATGATATCCCCATTGCTGGAGCCTATTGTTTTATCCCTAAATCCATGATTTAGCCTTGTTATCAAATTTGTCACTTAAACCAGTCCAGCATGCAGTTGGCTTTGCATAATTAATCTTGGTGAATTCCTTGGATTATTATTTTTTTATTCCTATCAAATGCTAATTGGAGTATTAATTGCTGACTTGAAAAAATGTTTCCCTTTTGATGCCGGTTCAATCAAGATTTTTGTAATGTTCCAAATATTTGTCATTTCATTCTATTACAAATTTTGTAGCTTTAATAGCTATAGCACAGGCTAGCAAGATCTGTGCGCTGATACCACTTGTAATGTCCCCTTTTTGGACATTAGATTTATAACCTTGACTGTATAGATCTTTTTTATCAGTTCTCCTGATATCCTTTTTCACTCTTTGATATTCGATATTTATATGTGTTTTCCAAAGAGTCACGTCCTTCCAATTATGATTATTATATTAATAATATTGTTATATTAATTAATAAGGTTTGTTATATTATATTAATAATGATATAATTATATTAATTAATAAGTTTAGTTATATTAATGTCATAAAGTATATTAATAATTATATTATTAATATATCAAGTATATATTATTATATTATAATACATTTAGTATTTTCATATTAAAATATATTTTAATCATAATAGCATAGTTCCAAGAATCAAGGCGATTCATGCGATTCACGCGATTTGGCGATTCGATTCAAGCCAACCGATTTTTTGTGAATCGGTGAATCGAATCAGCGATAAAGGGTTTATGAAATAAGTTACTCACTAAATTTCAAGGGTTTTTTAAATTTTCCGATTCATGGCCGATTCGATTCCGATTCATGGCCGATTCACGATTTGATTCGGCCTTGCCGATTTCGATCTGATTCCGATTCTTGTTACTTTGCATAATAGTATTATGTATTATATCATATTAGTATTACTATAATATGATATATAGTATAACATTACTTTATAAAATATTATCATTTTAATATTATTATTAATATTACTTTATATATAATACTTATTTATTATTTAAATTATATATTAGAGTGGGGACATCATAGTTTCTTTGATATCTTGGTTTTCCATCGTAGCTGGCTTCTCATTTAATAAGGTTTGATGGATGTCATGTTCTTGTTCAGTGATACGTCAATTTATATATATTTTTTAATGAGCTTTAGTTTTGGCGAGTTCGTTCACCTTGTAGAGGAAGCCTTTGGTGTATTTGTGTTTTATATTTTATTGGATTTTATATCTTTAATTCTTGGGTGATGAGTTACAAGATGCATTCTCTATCACCTATGATATTCTTCATTAAGGTTGCAGTTTTATTCTCTGTGATTTTATCTAGAGATTACCAAGTCAAGTACGTTCTCTTATATTTAGAAGTTCAGTTAATTATACATATCAGGAAATCATGTAATTTTGAAGCTTTTATTCTTATCTATTAATAATTTGTTCATTGTATAATCAGTATGTATTGAGGACCATGTCTCTATTTTTTCTGTGGGTAGTAATTGTCGATTACTACTAAGAGATCAGAATTGTTTTTGGAATTTTGCTTGCTCCTTATTCTAGTTTGTAATGTCCCCTTTCTAGCATTCATAGCATGATGTTGTCGTTAGCCTATTTCCCCACAGTCCCATAGGCTAACTAGGGCATTAAAGGGGCTTAGAGGCCATTTGGCTTAGACAGTTTCAGTTGCAGGTCTTTCTGAGGGGTTCTGAGGCAACTTTGGGCATACTTACTATTTATAGTATGTCATCTTGGACATGGCCGGACATTCAGTCACAGCGGTATGTCGATGGTAATTGTTTAAAATCGACAGGAAGACTTATTTATCATTGATAAGATTTGTTATGCATTAATAAAGCCATTTTATAAAGTTAAATTTAAATATTTAACTTTATTAATGCATAGACTATAGTTTGTGGGAAATATTTAAATTAAAAGAGTTCCATTTATTTTTATAACACATTGGAGACATAAGGTACATAAAGGGAGTTATGTTTTATCCCACATTGAGAAAACGAAGGATTGAGCTCTTGTGAGAACAATATAAAAGAAATGGAAGAGCTTTTTTTTTGTATGCTTGGATGAAGATTAATGTTATGCTGTTGGATATCTGATAATCGGGCTTGGAGGACGGAATCCCTCTTTGCTAGCATTCTCTTCGCTGTTGGAAGACACAGTCAGGAGGATCAAGGGTGTTTTCACTTCAGGATACACTGGGTTTCATTTGGGGCGTTTGCATAAAGAAATTTACAAGCGTTTGAGGTGCAGATCTGAAGTTAGTTATTGCTATAGTGCCGCATGAACAGTATTTTGCTACAGTCGGCATGAACAGTATTTTGCTACAGTACAGCGTGAACAGTGTTGGTATCAAGTTTACTTGTTTTTCCGGCTGATTAGAAGTTTGGAGGGTTGGCCGACTACATCTGCAAAATACTACGGCAACTAATTCCAAGTTTCTTCTGTCAAATTTTGATATTTTGCATAATAATTGTTGAATACAAGTCTGAATAGTTGTTGCAGCCTTTAAGGCAGCTGTAAGTGCACATCTACATTTAAAAATCACCCTTTATTAGCAGATTGAAAGAGTTTCCAGATTTTCCATATACTATTGAATGTGTGCCAAGTGTTTGTGAAAATATTATGATGTGTATTATGCATTTTAATGTCACTTCATAGTTGTTCGTAAATCTACTCATTGGAAAGCAATTTATTGAGGAAATCAGCTTTATGAGTTTGCATACAAAGTGTTTGACAATATTCCTTAAGTTAAATTTCTGCAAGTCAAAGTTCAAATCAGGGGAGGATATTACATAGTTCAAGGGAATGTGTGAATCTTGATAGAATTATAATCGGAATCATATCTCTCAACCACAATCGGTTTAATTTACGATACAGTATCTTGTTCTTGTTTTAACATTTGATTAACCAGGAGAATATTCAATTTTGGATATAGAAACAACAATCAATCCTGAAGTCTTCAAAGCACATAATCATGTGACCACAGAGAGTGAAAAGCTGGATGCATATAACCTTCTTGTATAATTGACAGAACCAATTTGTTTTGAGGATTTTGGATACCTGGGACTCACCCGGCTGTGTAGGCGAAAAGATGGGTGATCCTCAATAGTATGAATCAGTATCAGTTATGACATTCAATATTTACCATTTAAACAAATTAATAACTCATGCATAATCCTGTTACGGTGATCTCCTGCTACCAAGTCGTATGGCGTGTTTATATCTTGAAGTCCAGTGGATAGTAAGATGTTCCCTATCAATTTCGGGTAGGGAGGGCCTTTCTCATTAGAAATTGTGTGGGGATATATATTGTGGTCCGAGGTTGGGTGGTTAAGCCCCTAACAATGTTTCACCTCTCTCAAGATGTCGGATATGCGTTAGACAAAGATAAGCCACGCATTCAATTGTTTATCGAAAACGGGTATTATCATTTTTGTATATGAGAAGGTAAGATTAAATTGAAGTATTTCATTGTTATCATCATTTTACTTTCATACAAATGAATAATGAATGTAAGTATTTATGTAATCTTGAGAAACTGTCACAGATAAGTAAACGGAAGGAAAAGAAATCTACAACCCTAATTGATTGGGTGACAGTTGGAACCTTAAATGATATAGTGGTATTGGAAGCCCTAGCTAAATCCGTGGCCGCAGAAGCCCTAGACTGAATTCGTCGTTGCGAAAGCCCTAAATTGAATCCGTGGTCGCAAAAGCCTTAAAATGAATCCGCGGTATTGAAAGCCCTAAGTGAGATAGCAGTATCAGAAGCCCTAAATGAACCGAAGGTAAATAATGCCCTAATTGATACAGTGGTATATGATGCCCTAATTTAATATAGTGGTATTTAATTGAAATTATCATTTGATTTTTAAGATAGTGGTTTTTAGATGGTAGTTGTCATATGAAATTGTTATAGTGTATCTGTGGACTAACCCGGGTGGTTGCAAAAGCATCCTTAGTTTGATTTCAATTTCAGTTTTCTGAGGTATGTGATTTTTAATTTCTATAGTAATTTAATTTGATGGAACTTCAAGTATTTAGTTAAGAAAATTTTGGTTTAACTGATTTTAACGGTATATCTTATTCACATGAATATGAAATGATATAACTGTCTTCCTATGAATCGAAGTATAACTGTATTCTTTGAGTATGTTGAATGTTAATTTGGACCGAGAAAATCGGATGTTACAACCAGGATCCCATACGAGTCTGCAGGTAGCCCTATAGCCCAATCTGAAAACAAATCCGACCATACTGTGAAGCAAGGTGTCAAACTGCAATCCATCCATCAACCAGATCCCTGGGTCCCATGTTAATCCAATTAATGTCATTGCACCTGAGGTCTGTAAAATTTTGAATGTCATCATATCCAATCTCAAACTAAGTAGAACTATGACCCAACACAAGAAGCCATAGATACATATGGCCAACACCTGGATCCCAAACAATGATGGCAAAACCAGCTGATATGATGAGATAAAAATGTATCTAGAAGTAATGTATATCCCAATAGGCAGTGACGACTTGTCCTAAATAGATGATGTAGGAGACAAGTTGCCCAAAAGTTGAAATCAACACCAAGGGCGCATAAAAGATAATACTGCCATCATCACTTGGAAGAGTCGCTAAATACAAAGGGATCATAAGAAAGGATGAAGCTGACAAAGTATCCCCTATGATCAACACATAACTCTCCTCAATCCTCCACCAGGACCTGTTTAACTGCTGAAATAAGATTCCATCCAACCTATATATAAGTTAGAATTTGGAACCATGTAAAGGATGTACAGAAGAGGAGCAGCAGTAGTCACTTTACCACAACAATCCCATGACCAAGGTTCGTTGTTAAAAACTGTAGCTTGATCTGAATCTCTGAATTCAAGGTCATCCTCTTCCTGGAAATCAAGAGGAACTATCTCCTCTACCTCAAAAAGTGGATTATCAGAAATCCAAACAACATTAACCTCAAACAACGAGTTGTCTATAAGCTGAATGTGATCTGAATTTTTGGAACTTGGTTGCTTCGGGGAACTATCCAAATAATACGTATGTTGAATGCTATCAAATTCATCAATTACCTCTAAGAAAAATTCTTGTCTCTCTGTATCCTCATGTTCCATAAAATGGTTTGTGCTCCAAATCTGATTTTTTGCTTCCTGACGGGAAGACTGAGTATAAACCAATGCCTCACGAACATACTTAAGCTCCTTGTTGAGCTCTTTAATCTCATTCCTTTCTTTATTCGACTAGTTGTTAAAGGATCCAACAACCTTAAGAGTATAGTCCCTATAGGAAAGCAAACATAAGTAATCTGATTTCATAGTTTCAAGAGCTGTTTTGATCACCTGCAAATCAGCAACAAGCCAATCTCCTTCCACTCCCTTTTGAGCCTTTATGTGGAGATCTTCAATCTTTTCGTGAGTGCTGTCATAATGTACCAATCAGGCCACAACCATGTCTTCATAAGCTTCAACTAGTTCTTTAAGGTATGCATTTCATTGTTGTCATGTTGACGTGGTTAATCGTCTTGCAGTGTCGTCTCAGTTTGTTCTTCCAATTTCATGTCATGGATATCAGAAATATATGGTTCATCACCTTTCTCAAAATCATAGGTATTTTTTCTCTTGTTCTCTTGATTTGTATGCAAAGGCCAAAGTGTTGCTATGTTATCATTTGGATATAAGGGCTCATCATACAAGGACCCTGACCTGCTATTATCTCGTGTGCAACCTATCTCATCAATCTGCTTATCAAAGCTAATCTCCAATTCACCCACGAAGAAACTCACACCTTGTATAACAACTTTTGCGTGATCACGAGAAGGCTGCAAATCAATGGTAGTTGACTGTTCTTCTTTTTCAAGATCCTTTATTAAATAATTTTGGCCTGCGAAAATTCTTCATACAAATTTTTGCTCTGGTCTTTTTCAAGGGGATCCTAGACCAATTCAAAGTACTTTCTTTTTGCCACATCCATCTTATTTTGCTGCTCTTGATGAAGCTCCAAGTAATTGTTGAACAGTAAATCATTCTGAACTCAAGTAGTTAGTTATTGATACTCTTTGTAAATGTTGATTATTTCTATTCTTATATCTATTGATTGGGGCACCCATGGTCCAGAATATTCAACTCTTTCTTTAGGATTGTTATAACTTAGGAAGGATTGCCTATTGATTGCTCTTGTTTTAGGCCATGTAGAGATAACAGAAGAGGTTGACACTACAGCAAAATCATGCTTCTCGAGTGTTCCATCTACACCTTCATTATGTTGATGATTCAACATGCTACCTGAAATGGGTAAAATCTCAATCGCGTTCCTTTGATGTGTTTCCCCACCTATATCAAGCACCTTTAATAGAGAGTTGCATTTCAAACACCAATAATCAGATACCTGAATTCTTCACAACAGGACTGCAACTGCTGTCAAAAGATGCCTATGGATAGTATTTATTATAGTGTGGGACTATCGAGGCCTTACAAAGTTCATACCAATAGTCAGTCTCCACATAATCTTTCCCATTGTTGCCACCCCACCATTCAATGTTGAATATTTAATAGTATAAGAATCTATCCCACCTTCAGTTGGGTAATGTACACATAAATGTTGCAATTTGTGACTGAAACCAAGTTGTTTAGCTATTTAAAGGCAACAAGGATCACATTGTAGATATAAATTGTTGTCGCTTAACAATGATATCTTCAAGCTCAGCTCTCACAAATTGCAGCTTCCAAAGAATGAATATCTCATTGAGCAATAATCAACTCTTCAACAGCTATCTAATTTTTTTTTGTTGATTTCCAAGTCTTTACCAATCCGCAATCAATATCAGTAACTTCTGCCCCACCAGGTACTAAATACTAAATGTGTTGATGATAAAACCAATGCCACCTAAAACAACATTGCTCATGCACAGATATGTGATAAATGTACTCAAATTAATATATTTTCTCTCCAGATGCATACAATAACTACAAGAGCAGAATATATTTGTTTTTTTAGTTATTGTCTTCACCAACCAGGAACACAATCAACATTTTAGGCGTTGTCACATTCTTGTGAATGGACGTTTCTAATCAAAACATAATTTAGAAGTCTTCTAAAAAGCTTAATCACCTGGAACATCAAGATAGGGAGGAATGCCTCCTGGGAAGTCTTTTGTAGCCAAATTTTTCCCAATTGCACTTCTGTCTATTATAACAACCGATCGAAGTTCACAGTTTGAAAACGTTGTATGAATATCACTTCTAACCAAGGGATTCCAATCCTTCCCACAAGATTCCAATGTGTGTGTTAGAAATCCACTATGTGAGACTATTACTATTTCCTTCTTTCGTGCCAATAACCAATTAAGAAATGCTCTCCCACGAATTACAAATTCTTCTGTTTTTTCTCTAACATCTAGCTTCCACAAAACATCATCTGTTTCTACCAAAGAAAAATCAATGGCAGGGAAGAGATGCAGGTACTCGCTGATACTTTTCCTCTTCCAATATTTGGCACGAACTCCATTGACGAGAATGTTAATTGCAACCTGATAGAATATTTGACCCCTTCTACAATCCTGCAAACAACTCGACCAAACCCGATATAACAATTCCCTCAGACATTACACTTAGAGGTTACAAGCACGTGGATAACCAAAACTATCCAAACTCGGCAACCTCCACGTTGATATGTAAAAAACCGGCAATATAAGGTATCACATGGGTGGCATATTTGAAGAGTCACCAATTCCACGTTGAAGAGTCGGGAGTGTTGATATTGCCATGTCTACCCATTTGCATTACTTGTCCTCTATGAGTTCTATAACGGGAAAGGCGTTATAATAGTGCAGTTTGGAAATCCTGCCACGTATCTCCTTATGAGCTTCAAAGTATATCTTTTTATAAAATACAGATTCAACACTTTTCTTGGCACAACCTTCGCCAAAATACTCTAACGGCGGCCACCAGATACGTTGAAACACTTCTGATTATTCCCAGTAACGTGGAAGAAAGGAAAACTAACTAACAGAGGTGTTGTTTGTGTAATTTCCTTAATTCTAGAATTTATTGTTTGTGCCTATTGGAACGAAATACTTAACCTGACAACATTGTTAAGCCTTTGCACCAAACCCAAATTATGTTACACCAACTTCTGCTCACTTGTAATGGTTTATCTGCTTCTTTATTCTAGCACCCGCATATACCAGAAATGGCTAGGTGTGAATGTCATGTACTTGGAAGCACACCCAGTGTAATAAAGTGACTTTATTTTCGACTCGAGATGTTGATTGAGCTTCTTAATTTGATTCGATTAGTGCAACATAAAAAGGAATTGCACGGCAGAACAATCTCCACCTTCAACCAATGTCAGGAAATACCAATTTACTATCACTCCATTCACAAAGAATTATCAAAACATTAATAGTAGACTATTGAGGATGCCTACCAAAAAACAAAGAAATATCCTTCATAAACCGATAGAATCCAAGTGAGGTGAAAGCTTTGACCTCTTTAAAAGCTTCATGTATTGTAGAGTATTGTTTTGGTAATATTTTGGAACAGTGTGTAGGTCATTAAAGAATAATGTTTAGGAACCCACCACAGAATAATCAGCAATGTAAACATCTGACTTCCTCGAACCTGACTTCTCACAAATTGTGCCCCAGAATGTACTCAAGGCTTAGCATTGCTCCATTTTATGCTAGAATATTCAAAGTTCATAACATACTTTCAGACTATCCAAAATTTCTCCAATCAGAATAATGCTTGCATGGGCAAAGACTTCAAAGCTGAAAAATAGGTCTTGCTCGCCAAACCCAAATAAGGCTAAGAGAACTGTAAAACCTTTGTGTTGTTACTTTGAAACTCACAGGCAACCAAACTTGTTCTAATAAGCCTTTCTGAAAATCTACCTCTGCTAAAACTCTGGTATGCAAATCTGAACCCTTCAGGATGGGAGCATACACGACTCTGTTACAATTTCACAGGCTAGCAAGAAGATCAGCTCTGATACCACTAAAATATCCCAAACCGGATATTTACTCAATTTCCTTTTCAACAGTATATTCAAGTTTAAACATTGTTGATGTATTACTAACACAATTGAAACCCGTATAAATTCCAACAAATATTTATCCAGCTTCTTGAATATAGTATTCAAAAAACTCGAACATAGATAGATATAATACAATACAATAATAAAACCAAAAGATTCTCCACAAAATAATCCATTCTTGTCAAAATAATATTCAAGAATTCAAGCATATAAAATGCATTACAAACCAACAGCATAAAACTAGTAGACTCTCATAAAACTCCTTAAATTAATGTTATTGCATTATACAATAGCAATACAATAACCGGCTTCCGAAAGCCAATCCTAAATACAGCTTCACAGTCAAATTGGAAAACTTAGGAAAAGAACCTATAAGCACATGCAAGACACCTGATGTGACATCTCCAAGGACAATGGATTTGCGTCCACTATCTGCTAGCACGAGGGGCTACGTCTTCATACTAGCTGAAAGCTAAAACTTTCCGATTACTCTCCCAAGAGAGAACTGAAATCCGAATAATAAATCCAAGCATGCCCAAATAAAAGAGTCTCTTCTCTTTTTATCCCCATAGATGTGACTCTTCGACTTCTCTCTTGCCTTTTCGTCTTATCTCCCTTGTCCTTTTTGCCCCACTTATAATATTAAATTGACCTTTTATATTTCGAATCCACGCTCTCCAAGTCAATTTTAATATTACACATAATATGCCTTTAATATTTCCAATGTCCCAAAAAGGGGACATTACAGAAGCTCATGATTTTTATTTCAGCAGCAACAGAAGATACACAACTGAGCAATAGATGCTTGTGTTTGAACACCTGGCTTCTTCATGGCTAGACTCCATATTACAAGTTCGTGTTTGGTCACACTGCTTTTATATTTTCATGATGTATAATATGGAGGTCACGATCCTTTGTTGAAAATCAAACATAGATCAACACCTTTTAATACCACATATCAATCAGCAAGATTATTCTGATTTATGAAAGAATATGCACAGGATTGAAATCTGCTCTGATACCATGTTAAATATTCTACGATTTTGGATACGCTGTAACCTATATTAGCATTTTTAGAATTTTATGTGTGTTTCAAACTACCTTGTTAAAGCATATGTATATGAGTTTAACAGGCATGTCTCCGTAGAGACATGTCTCCTTAACTCTCATTAGTAATCAATAACATTTGCTTATTGTCATGATAAAGAGCAATATATTGAGTTATGAATATACTATATGTATGAATTAAATAGTATGAATTAAATATATTTCTCATATATAATACAAAGTATTTAATATATTTGCACATATATTAAATATCTTCAGTGCATTTTATCCGACTGAAACTACACTAACATTAACACAAACAAAAGGCCAAAAATGTAAAAAGGTAAAAAATGCCGAAATAGTTGTCTGCATTAAACTATTGATGAAAAAATAATAGAGTATGTTTAAAAATTCTCTCACAATGCCATTTAGGATGTTAAAAGAAAAACACATGAACAGCAAAGAAGAACAAAGGACAGACCTGCCAAATGATTTTTGTACTAGCTTCACAGGCAAGGATTGAAAAGATATACAAAGATGAGAATGTGCAATGAACCTACAAGGCCGAGCACATGTAGCTCGGAAGGCTTTAGTGAAATGGGTCATAGAGAAAGGAAAGATTATATTAATTACAAATCAATAATATTAAGAGTGTTACTCATTTTTATCTTCCTTCTAAATGGAAGTTGTGTTAGTGTACCGCCCTGCTAGGGAACCCAAGAGGAAATAGCGAAATGTTTTTTTTGTTTGAAATTGAAGTGCAATAATATTCTATTTATTGGGTGGATATTTTGCAATTGACGGTTTGTTCAAATCCAATTGCAAAATAGGTAGACCAGCGATGGCGTAAAAGACAGAGTCTCTCCTACCATAAAGGAAAGGGTCCCGCTTCTCACCATTCCTTGGTTCAGCTCAAGGTAAACAAGAAGTTGAGAGATTTTATAAGGGGTGTTACCAATATTGTTTCCTCTTAGCTTTAAGGAAAGAATCCACTTACCCGCAAAGCGAGTAATGGGCAAAGATTAAATCTCTAAAGTACACTTCTATCTAATGGCTAGAAACGGTGATATCGATAAACCAACACCAACTCAAAGGCTGACTGAAAGCATATCAGTTTGGCTCTAAGTCCTATCTGTCTAATTTATAGGAAAAATCAATACCATTGGGGTGCAAAGTACATGATTTCTATTTATAACTTATTTTTAGTTTTAATCTATTCTATAAGGAAAAATCTCTACCATTGGGCGCAAAGACTTTCAGAAGTAGGGAAATTCTAACTATTTTTCGTGAATTTGAGATGGTAATACAAGCTAAAACCAAAGCTTCGGCTCCGATTGTTTCTTAACTCACTATGCTCTATTATTTAAACAAACAATTAAACATTAATCAAAGAACTTAGTCACAAATTACAATCAATGCTTCCAATTTGTGCTATCACAATTGCTTCCAGTCAAAGCTTAAAATACAAGCTTCTTTTTATTCACTTTTCTTCCAATTGGTACTACACAATCAAAGTTATGCTTGCACAAGTTTGGTAGAGCTTTCTTGCATACTGTTGGCTCCTGATTTAACAGTTTTGAAAATGACCAAGAAACCAGACAAATGCATCTAAGGCTAGCAAATTCCTATGATGGATGCACTCGAATGTAGTCTTGGGCCAACTATAAAGCATAACTCCTTCACTTCAGGCTCTGCTAGACCTAGGCGGGTAGACCTCAGATTCAATTGATATCATACCAGTGCAAAACATATCCCTGAATCTATTTACTGCAGATGAAACCCTTGATATCTCCTAATTACCAGTGAAATGACACAGATCTACAGTCGCTAGGTGCAAATCTATGAAATTCATAAGCTGAGTGAGGGTTAATCCTTTAAGTCCTTCAACATGAAAGGGAAAGAACGTTTGATTAATAATGTTGAATTTAGCAAAACCCCTAATATGCAGTAGCAAGAACTAAGTGACCCTATAGCTTATCAGTGCCTTAACCATTGGGCAAATCCATGAATCAAATGCATACATATGGATATCTGATACTTATTTATATATTCAGATATACGATCTATCTATTTACCTTGTAAATAAACATCCAAGTTCAATCTGAATCTCATTCTTACATGATATCTTTCTCAATAAACTTGCAACCCTGTTGATTCCCTGAAGCATTTATATAACTCCTTGAGTCATAAGCAATCAATAAAACAACACACAGCCTTAAGGGACTGCAACTATGACCTAAGCTCTTTGTTCAAAAATCATAAAACATTGAAAATTCACTGAGACTGGACACAAGAATCAGAATGAAACTCATGATATTCTTCTACTCTTTGTATTATTTCCTTAAAATATACAGTCATATGCATGAAATGAAAAACATGAAACAACCTAACAGATCTGAACTATCTATATTAACCTTCTTAATGCTGTTCATACAAGAGAGAATGTGCTGAAAGAAAATGGTTTCACACTAAAACACTGGAACCCTGCTGGTATTACCCAGAGAAAACTGCCAACCCCCTCAAATGAAAAAAAGAAAGAATGATATAGGAAAGAAAGATGAATTCTCGGATCTGATCTATGCCTGACATGTGTCCACTTGAAATTCAATCTCCTGCAATTGAAAACCTCTTTCATCTTTCTACCCCTTTGATTTGATTTTGTTTTCATCATTACTTGTAACTGATTTGCCAAAGATCTCTTGCTGAATGATGAAATCCTATGTTTACCAAAATATCTTATATGCATCAAGAATGTTGATAAAACTACATTTAACTGACTTAGAGATGACCCCAACTGCATTTTCACTATTTCTTACCCATATTCAAGTCATTTTCATGCCAAAAATTAGTACTAAACTTCCTCACCTGAATACAATTGCACAATAGGAATCTGGAAGAAAACCTCCTGTAGCATGAACAGGCTAGTTCCTATGCAGAAACTAACTGCATAATCGGAAAATTCAGATTCTCCCGATTCTGGCGATATATAATATCGCATATGTAGCCTTCCAGAAACCCTCTAAATTTCATTTTGAAAAATGCTCCTCTGGTATGAAACACAGGTTTGCATGCTTTAAAATTTTTTATTTTCAAAAATTTAAAATAGTCTAAAGTATCAACTTTAGATTAAAACCTCTTTTGAATTTTAAAAAAAAGGTTGCACGTCCATATTTGAGAAAATATATTAAAAAATTTATCTTTTCAAACATTTCATATTTTCCCTCTCCTTCAATCCGGGTCAACAAGCTTTGATCGACCTTTTGCCCCGTGGCGGCCTCTGATTGGTCGACCCGCCACCTCATCGCCACGTGGCGCTCACCCACTTGCCCGCATTTCTTAATGACCTTGCAACTCCGTTTTGCGAGCAAGTGCCAACAGTCGAATTTCGCCACATGGCAAAATCCGACGGCTCCATCTCAGGCTCCTACAGATCTCCACGCTGCCACTTGTCACTTTCACCTCGCCCGACAGATGCCACATGTCTCCTCGTAATTGGCTGCTGGGTCCACCTCATTTCTCTGTCGCAAGTATGCCATGTCACTTCGGAGCGGAGCCCGTTGACACATGTCAATTAGGGGCTTTCCCGCATTACAATCAGCAGGGTGCTAACTGTGCATACAGGAATGCGCCTACGCGACATGTGGCATACTGCACCACATCCGCATCCCAGAATCCGTGCCCAGCTGGTATCTCCTCTGCCACATGTCATCTGCAGGTTCATCTTTCTGGCGCCACATCACAGCTGATGTCATCCTCTTTGGTAGCGTATTTATTCAAAAATTTCCATTTATTCCCTCTGGCTGACGTCATCCACGGCCCCACGCGAGTCACTCTGCCTTTCCAAAAGGCATTGTCTTTTAAGACGACTGATGAATGAGTGTAATAGTATATAAATACATAAAAGTTTTCCCATGCTACCAATGTGGGATATTGTTCTTTCAATGTTTTCTCTCACTCTTTCCTACGACCTTCCATCTCAACAGGCCAGCTCTCCATTTTATTGCATGGTCTTTACATATCTATGCATGCAAGTCCCTAAGTCTCTGCATTGTGTCTTCTTTTACTTACAGCTTGGACTCTTAGACTTCCCCGCCTCTGCAAACGTCCTCTTCAATCGGGTGGATTTCCTCTGCAATGTGCGGCATTGCTCTCTTCTCGGGACGGTGGTCTATTTGAAAAATGCGTGGATTTTTTAAGTTGCGTGGATTCTGTGATGTGCGCTATCTTTTTGCATAAGTTCCTTAGCCATAAGTCTTTGCTTCACATTTTTTCTCTGCCGCATCCTTGGACTGCCCTTCATGCTTTGACTGGTGGTTTTTTGCAATGCGACTTCTTTTATAACTCATTGCACCTTCATTCTCTTTTAAAATACGGGTTCCCTGTTTGTTTCTTGTGTAAAATCTCCTTGTCTTAACGCTGGGCATCTTCTTTTTATTTGGTATGCAAGTTTTTAGCGGGCTCACCTTCTGTAATGCGTGGGTCTCTGTTTTTATGCATGGACTGCGAGTGGATTCTTTTCATGTGATCCACCTCTTTCATGTAGGTAATGGATTGGAGCTCTCCTTTTACAAGCCTCCTTCCCTTTCTGTGTGGGTGCTGTTTTTAAAAGGCGTGTGGTCTCTACCTCTTCCCTGCGACATTACCTTCATTCTTTATTGGTGGCTTCTTCCTATTCCTGCTTTATGGCTGCTATTCCCATCTCGACGAGACAGCACATAAACTTTGAATGATTCATGCTCAAATGCATGGAATCCTCCAGCAACTTCATTCTCCATTTTGGTATCCATGATTAACATCATGTTTGTCTTTCAAACTCCCTTTTTTGGTGCTTAACCTCTCGAGACCCTTGCCATATCCACTCTCATTTAGCTTACTTTCTCTTTTCACGGAGCTCCCATATTATTCCTGTGTTTCCTTCTTTTCTCTCCCTCTCAATAGATGTAAGTCATGGCAGCCCATCATAAAAATCATCTGCATCAAGGATACCCCAGAGGACTTTGGAATAGATGATTGTGTTCTTGTATTGAAAAACTACAATGGACACGAAGTTCGAGGTTGG
Organism: Cupressus sempervirens; assembly: GCA_028749045.1. Lineage (NCBI taxonomy): Eukaryota > Viridiplantae > Streptophyta > Pinopsida > Cupressales > Cupressaceae > Cupressus > Cupressus sempervirens. The sequence goes on along the minus strand of CM053787.1, from coordinate 429,405,048 downwards.
AACCCCCTACAGCTCTTCGTCTTCATCATCAAAGTAATCAGACCAAACATATAACTGCTCCAGATCAGAATCCCACTAAAATGCAAAAACTTTTTCTTCATTTGTTATAAGAGGAAAGCAATCTCCATAGAACTTTCAAAATCCACCGAGAGAATGAATCAAGCTTTTCATTTCCTCATTCATAATAGAAAAAACCAGAGTGAGCTACATACATCCATTTGATCTCGAAAGCCAATGCACACACATACTGAAAACTTTGTTTAACTACAACTATTATAATCTCCTCAACTTTGTTATAAATGCCCTTTCTTCATGAGAGAAACCAATCATCTAGCTGATAAGAATCAGATACAAACATTAACATTCAATGAGACACAATTAGTTTGATCTCCCAAAATATGCACAATCCCACATATTTATCAGCCTAATGCAATTAGTCAAGCCCCAGAGTGGGTCCGGCTAAAAAAAATTCATTTTCGAACGACTGCATCCTCAAACTAGCCTGTTAACCTTTTAATATCCATTGGAATTGATTTCGATCATTAATTGATCATTAAAATCTCATTTTATCATTTTCTGCAAATTGTCACTTTTGTGCCAGGAGATCTGTTGACTGGCCTTAAAAACTGACCCAAACCTCCAACCAGGCTCTGAAATCTAACCCACTGATTCTTTGTTCCACACACTCGCACCCTGTTGAATCTCGTCTCATGACGAATTTGGGATCAAAAGATATTCACTGTTAAAGTTGACCTCTCAGAACTGCCTGCATGAAAATATGTCAGAAAACAATAAATTGGGTTCGGACTCAGCTCCAAAAACTACCCAGAATGACACTTGGGAGAACGAAAACTGGGGCACTAGTCTTCTATCACGAGGAGAGTATGGATCTGTGATTTGGCCTCATGACGAATAATTCGGCACATTTGGCAAGCGGTCAAAGTGGGCTACTTGAATTTTGCTGACTGGAAACAATGACAGAAAAGCATTTTTTGCAAATGGAATTGACCTCGAAAAGTATGCAAATGGATTCGTCAAGACTTGAAAACTGACACACTTAAAGTATTTTCAAAGTACAACACAGTGGTACAATCCATTCGATCTCACCTATCACAGATTTCAAGTTATAACATCACGAACAGGGGTACCAAACAATCTGCATTATACGACACCAGTAAAAGATAGAAATTGCGTTTGGAATCGCATTTGAAAACTGATCAAACGGATTCGTCATGAACTGAAACTTGAAACATAACAAGTCTCTGACATCTACAATACAACGCAAAAGGAAATTTAGCATTCCGGTCAACTGGGTCAAAATTATAACTCGCCAAACAGGGCCTTCCAGAATTATGAAAATGTGCATCAGCCTGACATTGATAACTGACCAACTTTGAGGGATTCAAAACCTAGGCAAACGGACTCGAAATGACTCGAAATCTGAAACATAGGCTCTCAAGTATGGACACTAGATATTCCCAAAGTGGTGAATCATGAAACATTTTTGGGTGTGAGATATTCAGATGCAATCAAGGCGTCTTGTCACTGTTTGACACTATGGTGAAAATGCAGATTTGACACTAGTTCAAAACAAGACTTCACGAAATGGCTCGAAATGATAATCTAACTTCATGGAACAAGTGCACGCACTAAATGAAAGGTGTTAGAAACATTAAACACCTCACAAGGCTCAAAGGTACAGCCGGGTACATGTTAATCAAAAAGTATTTTTAGGGCACATTTTCTCAACAGTGCTCAAAATTCGGGCTACAATTTTGAGCGCCAACACATACAATAAAATCATTTTTAAAATGAGCGGGGCACTTCTTATACAGTAAAAGAAGTGAGAGAGGAGGAAAAAGTGGGAACAACTCAACCACTTTCGCCCGATAAAGCTAGGTGAGAAGAATTATTGGATTACATGTCATGAGGACATGCAATCGAATTATATACAATTGCATCACATGTAATTCATCTTCTGCAACTACAAAGCTGAAAAACACTTAAGAAAATGTAAGTTGTTGATTCTCACCTGTAGATTATCAGCAAAGGCCTTATACTTGATGGAGCAACCGTGGATGATCACAGAATCGGGAGTTCCTATGTTTCGCATCACTGCATTCTCTTTGATGAATTGCCAACTGTCGTTTAAAAAGTTTTTCCTCATTCCATAGTTGTTGTGAATTCTTCTTTGTCAAGTTCGCAAATTCTAGAGTTTCCAACATTTTGATAACCTTCTCAATGATGTATGGATATAAACCCGGAACAACTTTCCCATCAGCACCTTTAACTTTCTTTTTCCTTTTTTAAATCAAAATGCTTCGCACATTCCCGCACAAACTCAAATTCCAAGGCTGTCATTGGGAAAGTAGAAACCACTTGAATAATTGCTTCTTGAGAATCACTGTAATAATCTCTGTTTGATTTGCATTAAAATATTGAGCTAAAAAACTGTCAAGAATTTCATCAAACAGTTTGTCATACAACCAGCACTGGAGACTCACATATTATTGTTCCAATTCTTTGCTATCATGGAGTTAGAGTTAAGAACATGCCAATACTTTCAATCTAAACTGGACCTTGAAGCTGAATACAGACTTATCACAATGTTATATCACCGCTGTAATTTTCCTCCTTGGATATTAAGAAAATACATGTGATTTCTTCCCCAGCTATTTTACCAAACAGTTGGCATGCACTAAACTGTTGTAGCTTAAATAACCCACTGTAATTGTTTACCTTTAATAATCTCTGATACCTCTGTAATAAACTCCACTGGAATTGGAATTAAAGTTTGTTTTGGGACCAATAGGAATTTCGTCAAACACTTGGCACATAGTCCTGATTATGACATTCTGATGTTGCTGGTGAATAACTTGAATCCAATGGGAATAACATATATTATTGCAAACCTGTAAGTGCTCTGATGATCTCACTGAATGATACTACTGTATTGTTCTTTTGTCAGATTTGAAAAGGAACAGTGAATTTAAAACTTAGAGGAATTATGTCAAACAGTTGTCAATAAACCAGTTTATCAAGTACTCTCTCATAGTACTATTATCCTGTTATTTAACCACATTCAGCTGTGAACTAATTATGATAATAATTGAAAACTTATCACCAAACAAGAACCGTACATCAATATTTAATGACAGTAAACTCCAACATTAAATGTTCTTATGCATAATATGATTTGTCACTGCATATAATAGGAAGATCACATACTGAAGGTGAAGTTGTAGAGTAAGTTTGTGGGGTACAGACCCGATTTCAAGATGAGGTGCCTTGTCGAAAGCCGATTGATATGTATTTGAAACCAACATCCACCATCATTCATTTAATGCAATGAATCAGTTATCAGCTGCCACTGTTATCAGTTCTAGCTGCCTCAAAACTTCTCAGAGACTCCATCACCTGTAGTTGCTGCTTAAAACTAGGGACGTGCAGGGTCTCTTCTCCACCAGTAATAACACCCAACCTGCTAACTGGACAAAGGCGGCTTGCAGATATTACACTGTAAATGTGTGTCAGTTCTGATATACCACAGCCCAAGCTGAGTTCAAGCGTGACTCCCACTGATAATCTTTTCTGTTGTTCTTTTCCAGAACTATACTTCACGATATAGCAATACAGACATATGTATTTGAACTGGAAGTGAAGGTGGCTGTTTCAGATGTTAAGTTTTACTTTGGATAATGTGAATAACTTATCTGCTTGATGCCCAACCTGGATTACTGCTGGTGTACTGTGTGTTAAGCCAACCCACCACCTGTTTATCTCCCACTTCTTTCATGCAATTAAGATCTCAAATTCAAACTAAATACTGTACTTTGATGTGTGATAGCTAGGTTTGCGTCTAGTTTCACCAACCTTCTAAAAGGGATTTCGTCCTTGGAAGGAATCCAGTCACAAATTAAGCAACCATTAGGATTTGAAGAATTAGTTTATATTCATTCGTTTTACCAATCCCAATGCAAATGCTTTCCTTTATAACTTCAAAATGAGGAGAGGTACAAACAGCTTAGCAATGTGGGATAAACGACTATTTCATCTTTTAGTCCCTTAAGTCATTTTGTCATAAAGTGACTTTATAACTTTATAATAACATTAAAGTATTTAAATAAATTACTTAAGTCACTGAACCTTTAATATCTCTCGAAATACTTGTCTGATTGCCATGCCGTCAGAAATAGGAATCTCTCCTCATAATTCCCCACGTGACCAAATACACTTTCTAAAAATAGAAAGGGTCCATCTCCATTACCCCTAACTTACTATACATAGTAAGTATGGCAAATGGAGTCTAAATGACATCAAACGAAGGCCAAATCCATAGATCGCTGAATGTTGGAGATGAACCAATCCTTAGAAGACCCTCTAACCATCCTCATTAGCCTATGAGGATCCAATATTAGGCTAATCTCTAAAATACTGATGCTGGCAACCAATGCGGACATTACAAACTCAAACATGACAAACTTCAAGATATCCCTTTACATGTAATTTCATTTTTGGAGTTTGAAAGAGTTCTTACATTTGCAAATGAGAGAATATCAAACTTATTTAAAGACAAAATGCAAAAGACATGGGCTGTATTTGAACAAATGGACAAAAACGAGCCAAAGAATGCAATATTGTAGAAAAATAAGTAAGAAATACAAGCAAAGCCTTCTGCTTACTTGGAGCTCAATGAGCCAAAAATGGAGGAAAAAGAAGTTTAAATGATTAAGTCTTCTCCATATTTGGGTTCTCCAAGTGCAAAATGCATGCAACAACTAAGTACCTTCGACAAATTCGAAGTTGTAAATCGTGATCTCCAAGGTCAAATACATGGATGTTATTGCATGTAGATGTCAAAATGTGGTCTTCAATCTCCTGAAGATGCAAAATGTTTTGGCAAAATACATGCACTTGGGCGTTTTTGGAGAAAAATGTGTCCTAAATATGCATTTAAATGAGTAATTTTTCCTTGAAATGGTCCAAAACGTAAACTTCAAATGCGTATACATGCATCTAAATGCCAAAACGTGCCCTCCAAATGCAAACACATGGGCAAAACTGATTGTCTTTGGGCATTTTGGAGAAAAATGTGCCCTTTTACTGCCTTTACATGAGATGTTTGGACATGTAATGGTAAAAAACGTTTGCATGCATCCAAATGCAAAATTGCACTCTAGTGGTGCCATTGCATGTTTTATTTCTTCCTCCAAATCCAACGTTTTTGGTTCAGGATGACCTTATTCCTACTAAAGTTTTTGACCTTTTTGAAAGGATGACAAATGAGGATTATGAAGTTCTATATCTCTTTGACAGGCCGAAAAAGCTTATTGTAACACATATGGCAGTTCCACCTATGGGCATTCGTCCTTCAGTTGTCACAGATGGTGGAAGCAATGAAGATGACATTACAATGAAGTTATCACATATAATGAGCAGCAATTTAGCATTGCATGCACACCTGCAAAGATATCAAAGCTTGGACTTTCGGTCTATTGATTCTACAGCAATCCAATCAAGATAAAAACTACAATTTGAATTGTACAGAAAGAAGAAGATTTCCTTAAAATTGTTTCAAACATGTCATGGCTACGACATCCAAACATTACAGAACTTGTGAGTTATTGCACAAAACATGGCCACTGCCTCTTTGTTTATGAATATTTTGGCAATGGAACCCTGCATGATATAGTACACTTTACAGATGACAGTTGCAAGAGGTTGACATGGAACTCTCAAGTGAGGATTACATTGGATATAGCTCGAGCTCTAGAGTACTTGCATGAAGTTATAGAAATTTCAAGTTAGCAAAGCATTTCAACATGAGACCGGCCACCTTCCTAGAGTGGCCAGGGGCATGGTATCCCTTACCCTGAGAGACAATGCTTTCGACACCGCTTCCAGGACACAAGGTCCAAGCTCTCTCTCATGGACTCGCTGATCAAACCTACAGTTCTTTATGGGGCAGTGGTCTAGGGTCCATCTCTTCTTGACTCGAACTGGGCTTCGATCGAGTGGGTACAGACACTTCTCCGTCGGATTATCCGATGCCACCAGTTCACTCCTCACAGCATTATTTTGGCTGAGTTCGAAACTCATCCTTTTCGGCTCAGCGCCATGTTTGACTTGATCTGGTTCATTCACTATCTCAGAGGCTTCGCGGACTCATCTAAGGGCCGGCACAGATACTCTTACCTTGCTTACTGCTCCTCACGGGACATAGCCAGCTCAACCGAGACGACTAGGGCTCGCTCCTAGTATACCCAGGCCACTATCTTACTGAGCTCAATTGTGATCGACATTGACCATCTTCTACCATATCAATTTTTGTTGGACGCTCCCACCCACCTCCTCCCCTCATAGTAGGAGCTGAACGGACATGTCAAACTTGACATTTACAAATAATACATCTCCACGACTTGGATTAGCCCTCCTGGCCTTTACACCCTCGGTGGCCTTCTACTCAAAGCATTTCCTGGTGATCCGAGATGGTATCATTGTTCGCCCCTCATATTTGAGCCGCCATTGGTGCCATGCCCTTCACATCGCCCTAGGATCTTTTAGGGTTGGAGCCCACCAACTCCATTACCAGACAAATCACCGCCTGACCAGAGAGGAACGGGTGTATTGCCTTTGCACTTTATCTGAGACAAAGATGAAGACCCATTTTATCTTCAAGTGTCCTATCTACTATGAGATTATGGGGGAGATTTCATTGCCTATTTAGAGACTACAGATCCCTCTCAACATTTTTCAATTATTCCGACCAGAGGTGCCTGGAGCTATATCTCCGCAAAGCCTCCCAGCTCACAGATCACACCTTATAGCTTCAGCTCTCACAGCACTAGACCTCGAATCAGCTCATCAAAGACTTTTTTTCTTCCACGCCCACTGCAGGGTGTAGGAAACGGTCCTACCCACCTATCCCCAGACACACCAGATTGATTAGACCTTGGCTCGGGCTCCTTAGACAGCAGCACCCTATCCCCACAATTATGCAGAGATAGAGTCAGAGCCGGAGCCGAAGTCGGACCCAAACCCTTGTCCTAGTCTGTATCCCTCTATATGGGATTTCTTTGTACCGAGAGAGGACTGATGGTCCTTCTCTCTTTCTTCTGTTTATTCTTTTTCCTCATGTTGCGATCTCTTTTCTTTTCCGGTAACCATTGGGTGCTCCTATTGGTTTACTTGTCTTCGTTGTACTGTTGTATCTTTTAATCCCATAGACCCTTGTTGGTCTCTTGCTGGACATTAATAATATTATCCTATCTTAACTTACCCCATACTTGCATGTGTATGTTTTACTTTATGTTTGACATTTCTTATGTGGTTGAGGGAGGAAGTCGCAGTCACCTGCTAGTCAGGATCTACACAATGCACCACTCCCCGCCATTGCCTATTTAGTTTAGATGATATGTATGTGTACATGTGTGGATTTTATGCAGATTGCAGGTACCGAGTATTGACTTCCCTAAATTGTCAGGATGAGTGTACCCTATCACAATATCTCAATGGTAAGAGAGGGGAGATAACTCTTGAGTCCGAATCCTATCCTTAAACCAATTATCCTAGAAAGTAGGACAAGTACCTAAGTTGTTTACCTTCCGAATTCGTCAACTAGCATATTTTCGTGATTATAATCCTTGAGTTTGATATAGTTTTTTGTACCTTTTTATGGGTTTTCATTTCTGTCTTGTGGGTCTGCGATTATTTTCTGTTATAATTAAATCAAATTAAAAGAATAATTAATGATTTAGTTTAATGGAAATTTTATAAGGAAATTTTGATATTTAATTATATTTAATTAATTGAGAAATTAATTAAATAAAAGAATTAAATTTAAAGATTTAGTTAAAGTCTAATTTTGGGTGTAATAATATTTATTTATTTAATTTAATAATAATATATTTAGGAGTTCATTTTTAAATAAATGCTAAATATTATTATTACTTAATAAATATTTTTATCAAAAACGTCTAGAGAATTAATTAAAGAGAGAGAGCGAGAGAGAAAATTATTTGATAAAGATATTTTAATTAAATGGCAAAAAGGTTGTGCATGAATATTAAAATATAATTAAATAATAGAGGTAAAGGGTTTTTCGCATGATTGCACAATCAAAGCCCTAAATTTAGGGAAAAACTCTTTATTAGCAATTTAGAGTTTATTTCTCCATAATCGGGTTTTGGCGGAGCAATTTTTTGAGAAGGATTTTCAAAAAAAGGGGATTGTTTGTGTGCTCCGTGCGTTTGTCTTATTAGCATAAGATTCAGGTAGAATCTAATGGGTTATTTGCGCAATAGTTTTCCATTCTTCAAATTCCTATCTTCTTCGTGTCTGGATAAATCTGTTTTCAGAATTTTAGATTTGGTTGAAACCCTTGTGTTGAAATTTACTGTTTTCTGTTCTTGATTACGTCTGTGAACGAATTATTTAAATTGATGCCCTTGTTGTAAATTTTAATTGTTCTTCATTTTGAGACAATGTGTATATGATTGGATAATTAGAAACCCTTGCTTTGTAAAATTTTGGAGAACCGTAGTTTGATTCGATTAGGGTTTGGAAAAGAAATCAGGAATTGAATTGTAAAATTTAATTGGTTATCTGTATTTTTCCTATCAAACCTGTATTGAAATTTATTGAAAAAAATTATAAAATAATATAATTACCACAGTAATTGGTAATTATTGTGGTAATTACATTATTAAATGATAATAAAAATTGATTGTGAGATTTCATGTTTTTTGGGTGGGGGCTTTTGTTTTATTTTAAAAGTAAAATAATTTATAAATTGGTGGGCGTGGGCTACCACCTCCCCACCAAACTTTCCTCCTCACCTCGTTTCTTCCTTACCCCCAGTGGCATTAATAATCGTTGCTGCGCAGCACGTACTTCTGTGGCAGCCGTAGATGGCAGGTCGACGGGCCTTTAAACATGCTTGTTCTTATTTTTTATTTTTAAGTTTTTTTAATATAGTATTTTTAAATTAGTTAATTTTTTTAATTTAATAATTTTTTTAATTAAAGATTTAGATTGTTATTAATTAATTTAATTTATAATTATTTTAATTATTATTAATCAATTAATTTAATAGTAGATAAGATAAGATAATGATATTAATGTCTAACAAAAGACCAACAAAAGGTCTATGGGACTGGAGGATTGCAACAATGCGGCTGACAGCAGTAGGAGCACACAAAGGTGTCCAAAAATAAATACAAACAACAACAAGAGAAAGCAAACAAGAAACCAAAAAGGAGGTCAAGAGAGAGATTAGGAGTCCTTTCTAGCAAAAAGAAGTTAGTCACTAAATGATATGCATGCCAATGAGTAAAGGCCTTGCTCTCTCTGTGGCCACACATAGAGGAGTGTTGCTGGTGCAAAAAGCCGGTTCGGGACCTAACGCATCTAGAATGTCTGGTAGATCTAGTGGAGCTAGAAGGCCTTTTCACACCACGCAAAGGAGAAAATGGTATGAAAAGGCAATAATGAGCTAAGTAAACGAATGTCGATGTGGAAGCAATGACTGGATCGTGCTATCACGGAATATAGTGGTCTCTCGAAGATAAAGTGCAAGACAGTGCTAATCATAGTAGCTGAAAAAATCATAGAGAGAGAAGCATCCCGAAATAGACAGAAAAATCTCCCTCTGATCTCATAATAAATGGGGCAATGGAAAATGAAGTGTGTCTTAGTCTCCACCTCACCCAAAGTACAAAACTTATAGATCCACTCACCACTATCAATATGATGGTCAATCTAGACCCGAAGACGATGGGAACCAACTCTGAAAGACCCCAAAGAGATGTTATTTAATAAATTTGAATAAACTTTTATTATGTTATTATTTAATGATTATGATTATTAATGATCTTGTAATTATTTTATTAAATAATCAATAATTATTATTTAATAATTTAATAATTTTTATTTAAATTATTTTATGATTATTAATAGAGGCATTTTTATTTTCAAAAGTTAATAGTAATGATGCATTCAAATTTCAAAGTGAAAATGGGTTAAGTTGTAAGGGGAAATCTGTAAACTTTATTAAACTGAAAACTTACAAAGAAATGAAAACGTGAACCTTACTGTTAACCAAAACTGTGTGTTTTCAAAACCAAACAGAAACTACACACTACATTACCTATTGTATTCTTGCATGTCAGGTTTGGGGTTGCCTAGGATGCTGGTGGAGGTGGATGATCTCAGCTCTTTAGGCACCTGCATGTTTTCTTTTTGGGTGGTTAAGTGGGTTTGGGCAGCTTGTGTTTCTGGCAGGGTGTTAATGCTCTTTTTTTTGTACAAACAAATATGTATGACCTTGGAGATGGGTAGTATATGTTAGTAAGGTCTTTGGCAAAACTTTCTTATGGCAATTTTGTAATTCCTCTCTCTAACATTAATACAAAATCATAATGTTACCTTTAAAAAAAAATTAGTAAAATAGAACAACCAAATCAAACTACATTATCAAAAAGTTAAGTATACACATTATTATGCATATGTTAAACCAAATTAAACCCTAAGAGAATAAAAATATATTAAAAAAGTAAAGAAATCTTGACATACACACACACACACACACACAGAAATTCAAGAAATTTTAGAATTCAATTCAAATTTATATTAATGTAAACTTATGATTTTGTAAGTTATTATATATCAAATCAAAAAAAATATTTCATATAGAAAAGGAATTTAAATTTAATAAAATTCTTAAATAATTTATTAGTATAGTATAAAAGTTATATTTAAGCATATTTAGATAGTAATACAATAATAAAAATTATATAACATATTATACAAGGTATCATATAATTGGCATTGTATAGTTATGCTACTTTAATATATATATATGTGTGTGTGTGTACACACACACACACACAGATATATATATATATATTAAAGACAAGGATTAAAATATAAAGATTATTTATAAGATATCATATGTTGAAAAAAAACAAAGATCGCATATTAAGATATCTGACATGTTAAAGAAAAAATTATTACTGGAGATTGAAGTATAAGTACAGAGGATGACAGAGTGAAGCAGTAAGGCTGACAAGGCATCACATGAGGGGCATGACATCCGATGCAAATATATCACCGTAAATTCTAATTAGCCAATTAGGCTATTTACTATGGGATTCTTGGTCGGAAATTGTCTCGTCCAAGTCAAAATCCTCTGTTCAAATGCCAGATAGATATGTTTGGCTTCAGAACAATGCTCCCACAGTGAAATGGACACGAAGCTACTTCCACAGTGCATTCTACCATGGACCTATCGCCCCCTCCTCTAGTGCAGCATCTTGATATCATTGTAGAGGCTAGCTCTTAGACTATTAGAGCCATCCATAGATTGAGTAGCCTATTGATATCCTAGGCTAGGTCAATGTTGCCTCCCCTTGTTGTGTTGATCAGTTTCAAGATTTCTCCCGGAGGCAAGGAGTTATTGTTTTGATGATATCATGTGATGTCATGATTTTGTAGATATGTACTTGATTTTGAATCAGTCCTGTTAGGATGATTGTATGGGTAAAATTTGTGATTTTGATTAGTAATGTTTTTTAGTACTTTCTAGTTACTTGTTTAAGAACTAATGTGTATTTTATGGTCATATGAGACCTACTTTTACTAAGCTTAGGGTAGGTTATCTATATGTCTTGTTGGGAAGTGGCTTGCAATGGAGGTCAGAGCCCTAAAGAGGTTTCCTGGTAACCCGTTGTAACTTATTTTAATAAATGATAACATTACATTAAATGAGAGTAAAATGAATTAACAAGTCATTATTTTCCCTCGCTCATGCCTCGAGTGCTAGTACAGGCTATGTAGGGAGTAGAGAGGATGCTTGGTTGCAACCTTGCTTCGTTAGTAGGCCTTGTTTGTATGAAAGGATTCTAGTGCTGCATAGAGTCACAAGGGGGCCAGAGTCCAATCAGGTTGCCTGGGTAACCTTAAAGTTGGCTCATGCAATGACACTTGCCCACTTACATAGTAGATTTCCTACGTGTCTTTGTTCCCTCTAGGTTTAGATGTCTTTTGTGTCTTGGTACCTTGAGTTAGATTGCTTTCAGGTTTTCCTTGACCTAGATGTTGATTTTGGCTTTTGGGATTGTTATCCTATTTGGGACTTGAGACTATCTCCTCAGCGCGGTGGGAGTGGACTCTTTCGGATTAAAACAACATCAGGTGGAAGTGTTTTTTACTTTTACCATTGAGATTCGTCAATTCGATGTCGTGGTTGGAGTTCCCTGTTCTGCAATTCCTTTCATTCTATTCTTGTGTACTATGATGGATGGTTATACCTATTGTATTGTATTTTATTTCATGGATCTTAAGAGATAATGTAATATATTTTATGATGTATATTCTTTCAACCTTTCATACCCTGTGACCTATACAATGGATGATTGTGCATTCTAATAATTGCCAAGTGGCATTTGAGATAATTCTATATTATTTAAATGGATTCATACTTGTAGTTTTTTCTTTAATGTGGATGTGTCATATATTGGTTTTAGTATTAATTAAACTTAAATGTGATTCAACATCATGGGACCCTCAAGAATTGTAATTTGCTTTATGGTATGTGCTTATGTGTATGTTATTGCTTCCACTATATTATTACTGTTGTTGTTAAGTTATTATCTTTCAAAAAAAAAATGTTTGGTGAACATAGTGAAACTTTAGGTTAATTTATCTTGGGTTCCCTGCCAAGGCGTTACAAGTACAATATTTTGAAGGGCTATGATCATTTAAAGAAGTCTTAAAAATAAATATAAAGATTTTCTATGAAGAGTCATCGGGTATAAAAGAAGGGACGTGACCATTCAGTGGAAAGACATGAAACATATATATATATATATATATATATATATATATATATATATATATATATATATATATATATATATGTGAGTTTTAAAGTCATTAAAAAAATAAAGTGTGAGATGTGATATCGAGAAATAAATAGAAGTCGGCAGATGGAGAAAAAAGGGAAAGCCAGATAAGATAAGGTAATAGTATTAATGTCCAACGAAAAACCACATGGGTTTATGGGACTGAGCATACAAACAAAAGAGTCGACCAAACAGGAGCACTAAACGGTGACTAAGAAGAAAAATAAAACAAGACACAAGACTAGAAAAACCAAGGTAAGGAATAAGGGTCCTTCCTTCCTTCGTACAAAGAAATCAATCACAAAAGGGTATAACTGTGAACAATCCAGAGTCTTAGATCCTCACCGAGAACCACAGGATGAATGCCATTGCCTAGAAAGACTGCTTAAGTGTCGACCCGATTTGGAGTGAGTGGTACTGGCCTTTTCGCTCCTCGTGGTGAAGACAGGGGCGAGAAAAAGGCGGTAATAAGCTGATCAGGAATATGGCCCTAAGGTACGAGTGACTGCAGGATATGTTCATGGAGCTGGGTGTCCTCCCGAAGGTAAAGCACAAAGCACCACTAGTCAATATAACTAAAGAACGCTGAAAGAGAAGAGCAATCTCTGACCAGGCAGTAAAATCTCTCTCTGATCTCATAGTAGATAGGACAGCAAAATATAAAGTGAGTCTCAGTCTCCACCTCCGCCAAAGTACACAGTCGACAGATACGGTCCTCTCTCTCCATATGGTTATCAATCTGAACTCGAAGACGGTGAGAGCCAACTCTGAAGGAGCCCAAAGAAAATCTTAGAGCATGACTCCAATGTCGATAGAGATAAGTAGGACAGACAATGATACCATTCTGAATCTCAAGAAAATGCTCAATATAAAAGGCCATCTTCGGACATAATCCGCTAGGAGGATTATGCCAGGTAGTGATAATGTACTATCTATAATATCATGTTTGACATATTCAACTCTTGACATGAGGGAAGGAGGTGAGTAGGAGCATCCAGCAAAAATTGGTAAGGAGGAAGATGATCAATCTCAATCCCGATCGAACTCAACAGAGAGGTAGCCTGGGCATACCAACAACAAGATCTAGTGCTAGTGTCAAAGCTCATAACCGTAATAGAAGAACAGTATGCCAAATGAGAATCTCTGTGTCGAGGTCAACAACTGAATCTGTAAAGCCTCAAAGCCGACGGAGAAACCAAATCAAGTCAAAAATGGCCACAAGTTTGAAAGGATGAGCTCCAAACTTAGCCAAAACAAATACTATGGGGAGTAAGTCTATGTCATCTAATGATACGCCATAAAAGCAACATCTAAACACACTCTATAAAGGCCCAACCGGAAGCAAGAAGAGGTCCCCAAACCACTGAGCCATAGAGAACAGTCGGTCGAACCAAGGAGTCCAATAGGGACAACTTCGACAAAATGCCTTGAAAATGATGTCTGAAGCGTTGTCTCTCAAGCATGGCTAGATAATCCATGCCCTTACTAACTTTGGACAGAATAGTTGGCCTCAAGCTGAAGCAGGGTTTCAAGAACTTCACCCTGAGATACATGTAAGAAGAAGTAATCTCAACCTTCTGCTTAAAAGAAGAAATGAAGATGAGAGGTCTTTAAGCAGTTAAAGATCATAACCCGAGTCCTGGTCAAATTGACCACGAGCTGACGCTGATCACAAAAAGAAGCCAAACCATCCAGAAGTCTCCATAAATTGTCAGGATAAGAGGCCAAGAGAACAAAATCATCAGCAAAACGGAGAATGGAGATCAAAACCTAATGCAAATAGCATCCATCACCAGGTTGCGAGGAGTTCGCAAGGAAATCTTCAAGCTCGTCAATATATAACTCAAGAAGGGTGGGAGAAAGAGGACAACCCTGCTTCACCCCAATAGTGCTCTGAATCGGAACAAAAAAGCCCTCTGGAGTCCTGAATCGACCGATCACCTTCCCATATAGTCTCATAATAGCAGTCAACAGCATATTTGAGATCCCAATCTCGCTAAGCTTTTGAAATAAGGCCATCCTGGGCACAGAGTCAAAAGACATGCGGAAGTCCACAAAACAATAGTAGACTTTCTCAAGGCGGTGCCTAGCCTCCTCAATAATGGCCCGCAACGTGAAGACATGATCTGTAGTCTGGTAGCTCGCTCGAAAACCAATCTGACCTCTTGCTCTACACCCTTTCCTATCAAGCTCTCTAGATAGCATAGTGTTCAGAGCAGTGGTATACAGTTTGGTAAAAGTATGCTCAATCATGATGGTCTTGTAGTTACCAAGCTCAAAAGCAAGCGCAAACTTGTGAATAGGGTAAATCACATGTCACGACCAAGACTCAAGGAACCTAGTGCAAACCACTCTATTAAAAAGTATAGTAAGGGAAGATCTGAGGACTAAAGCACCAAGTTTGAAAAGTTTTGCCTAGAAACCTTCCTAATTCGCCAATCTACTACATCTCATGGATCTAATGGCCTCATAAATACTGGAGGAGGTGTACTGGAGGAGGTGAAAGATGGCAATAAGGAGGTGGGGGTGGAATGAAGAGGTGGCTTCCCTGGAACGTCATAAAGCGTAATGGTGTGGGAGGTCAAAGAGTGGAAGTCAAGGATGGAAGGCAAGGGGACAACAAGGGAAAAGGATACGCCAAAAGATCTAGGGATTCTGAATAAGTGTGGAGCAAAGGGGTCTGCATTGAGAAGAGGCAAAAGAATGTTTCTTGTGGTGAAGAAAATAGAGGTAAGAGAAACACAAGTGGTTGAAAGCAGGAGATTAAGTCTCAAAAGCGAAGCGAACAGAGCGATGGAAAGCTTTACAATCAACATGAAACCATTGGTTCACAGGGCAAGTGTTATGACGCTTAGACTTGATAGAGGGAGGAGAGTGATGAGGGATAGAAAGGAGAGCAAACTCCCAGATAGCAGAAGCAAGTAAATCAAACATGGCGGAGGCCTCATACGAATCACTAAAACTAGCAGGTGTCAAAAGTCTCCTCAAATGGTAGGAAAAGAACTCACTATCCCCCTCGAGGTAGTGGAAGCGAGTAGGGGAGCAAGCAGTGCCAAACGAGATGCAGGTGGGCTGGTGAGAAGTCGACAAACAGGGGGAGACACGAAAAGTAATGCTAAGAAGAGCATGGTCAACAAAGGGGAGACAAGAAATGGTGAAACTATAAATGGACGGAATGAAGGAAGAAGAGATGATGACACAGTCCACAACAGTCGCACTGCCACAATGGGGCCAGCAAGTAAAGAGATCAGAACAAGGAAAGGATGATAGACTACTCAGAATCAGCAAACCAGAAGACTCAGAGCTGGAGGAGGTGACGACCGTAACAAGAGAGCGGCCCAAGAACATCCTTCGAGGTACGCTTAAGTCCCAGACTAGTTGGATAAATCTCAGAAGTGCAGATCGAATCAGAGCCTCTATCATGTATAGGGGTCTGGAGATTCCTGGTTTGTGCATTGAAATCACCAAGAATAATGATATCACCCAAAGCTGCAAACTGAGAGATACTCTCTTGAAGGTCGCAAAATGGATCCCCATCCTAGGCTACATGAATGTCATATGGAGAAGAGGTCAGTGGAAAGTAACATACTACAAGAAAGATGTCCCTTTGTCAATGATTCCGATGACCAATACGGACCCACATAAATTTGGAAAAGGCGTCGGAATGAACCACTAATGTGTAGCTGAAAATATCATCTGTAATCAAGCAAGCAACAACCTCGGACCCATGGACCCCAATAGAAGTACGAACCTCCTCTCTACAAACTGACAACCATTGGTATCCAAGGTAATCTAGAAGAGGGCGCATGGGACTCTCGTGGGTCTCCATGACAACCAAAATGTCGACGGACCCCACCACATCGTGAAAGAGACCAAGTAATGACCACAAAGAGCCATTACCATTCCAGCAGTTGACAAGAAGAGATGGAGTGGAGGGCATCCTCTTGTCAGATTGTTGTCAAAACTGTTATATGGTTTTGGAGCACTACCTCGCCTCCCAACCACTAGGAGGAGAGTCACAAACAATTGCTCTAAGATTCCTAATAACAACTCATTTTCTAGCCCACCTAGCATCTGCAACAATTCCCCTAGCATGTTCCAACTCTGTAACCTGTGCCTTCATGAGATCTTCATCAAGGTAAATTTTAGAGGGGGAAGAGAACAACTTTCTCTTCGCTCTAAGAGCACAAAGCCTGTCTGAAAAAGAGGAAAATCTAATGAAAAGGGCATCTCCTGGACCAAACCAGCACTTATCTAAAGTGATATCAGAGATACTGAGCTGGTCAATGAGGAAAGAGTGTCCAACAGAAAGAGGATTAGAAGTGGATGAGACACCACGAACACGCAAGTTGAGCTCTTGTGCCCACCGCACACGCTCATCATCAATCTTTCCTTGTACAATATTGTCTAAGCTCAACCAGGGTGCAGTAGTATCTGTGTTGCTGCAAAGAGAGGCCCATGATTTCACCTTTTGTTCAGTTTCAGCAATCAGAGAAGAATGTGTAGTGGCTATTTTACTCTTTGATCTTTTCCAACCCATCCAGTTGTTCAATGACAGATTCTATATTGGATTTCAAGCTTGCAGCTCCAGATATGAAGGTATCAGAAAAGCATTTGATATTCAAGGTATTCAATCATGTAGCTTGTTTGAGTTCTATAATTTCTTCTGTCAAAGCAGCAATCTAATATTTGAGCAAAGTATTATCCGTTTCAAGCTTGTTTACACGTTCACATAGTCGCTAGTAGGTTTGAGGTTGATTGTGTGACAAGTAGCTATCAATGGTAGTCATGTTTAAACAGAGACTGTTAGTAGTATTGGCGCACCAACTATCTGAACACAACAGACAAAATGAGAGCTATCTGTGCATAAAAAACAAAATAATCAAACCCCTCACCAACGAACAAACTCTTGCACATGCACCAGCAACCAAGGGCAGAGAACAAAACCCCACACCAACGTACAGGCTTGCACATCCAACAACCAAGGGCAGAGAGACCAAATGTGAAACCTATGGAAAAACGCCAAGAAAAACCAAGGAAAAACCCGTGGAATCATAATCAACCAGCAACCACAACAGAGGGCATAGAGATAAAGTGCAGTTAAGATTAAAGGGCTGGCAAAATGGAAGAAACCCGTAGAGGAAGAAGCAACAACAAAAGACACCCAATGAAATCACAGAAGACAAATGCCAGAAGCCCGTGAAAACTCGAATGGACGAAAAACGTGACTTGCAAAAGTGTAAGCGGCAGCTAGGAAGTCGAGCACAAAGACAGCAAGAATCAACATCGGAGATTAGCCTAGCAAGGAGGACGACAACCATCGCCATTAACACCAAAGAGAGATACGATCGCAGGAGATGGTTGCCAAGGTTGTCACGCGGGAGAGGTCATCAGGAAAGGACATTAAAGAAAAGTGTATGAAGTAGAATGTAAAGAAAGAAGAGAAAGAAGATATTGAAGTAAGAGCAGATTGGTGAAGAAGAGTAGAAGTGTAGAACTGTGATGCAGTATGAGGAGATAAGAATCAAAATGAAGAGACTTTGAAGGAGGTCCAGAACATATAAATATATATGTATGCAGATTTGTGTGATATATATTAATTTGAGAAAATGAACTAAAATTGATAAAAGATATACATTTATTTTATATAAATAAATATATAGGATAAAATAAGATGCAAGAAATAAGAGGGAAATTGTACAATCAAAGTATCCATCACTAGTTGAATAAGCAACAGAGATAAAGGTGGAAAAGCAGTTTTTGAGCAGTGGGTTGGTACTCACGAAGACAACAATGGGAAGTCAGTGCTTCCAGTAGGTCGGAGCTTGCGAAGTGTGGGAGTTGGAGCTTCCAGTGAGCCAGTGCTCATTAACATAGGGGTTGGAGCCTCTAGTAGATTGTAGCATACAATACATTGTAAAAGAACAAAGTATTTATTGTCGTGGTTTCCTCTTGCATTGGGTTTCCACGTAAAATCATTGTGTCAGTGTTCATGTGCATAATTAAAGTTATTTGAAGTTACTTGTGTGGATAAAAGTTCAAATTGGCAAAATTATTATTATACTAATTCATCCCCCCCCCCCCCTCTCGGTATAATCGTGTGCTCTTCACATTCCACATGAGATTTATCAATGGGAATAGTTTCTATCATCCAGTGATGATTCCACAAACATTTAGCATCTAATGACCCTCAAGATGCACAAAAAAGGATAAAGAAGACTAAGAAGAGCTTGTCATAGAAGGGAGTCATTAGTGCTATTGAATGTTGTGGAAGACACAAGTGCAGAAGACCAAACTGGTTTAAAATATCGTGAAACCCCATTGCATACTAGGTTGTAGCTTGCAAATCGACATGATGATTTTACCAGTACAAGGAAACTATCGTTCGCATTGAGGATGGAAATATTCCTGCATTGAGATCATTCATACTAGGGGAAAGTAGAGGAAATCACACCAGTGTGAAAGCCTTGCATGAACGGCAAACCATGTCTAGAACAAATGCAAGCGCAAATTTTTGGCAAGCGAGCTTTAATCTCCATTCATGAAAAAGCTCTCCTGTCTCTCACACATCCACAGGTTGCAGAGATCTTACGCATGTAGAGACCTCTGAAACATGAAATGGAAGGCCCAAAGAAATACCAAAATGATACTTAGAAAACATGTGGAAATAAACAAGCAAAGTATAATCATAATGTGTAATATCAAAGGATTATAGTTATCAATTGAAACTTTCAAGAGTCACACTTTACGAACTTTATTAATCGATTTGGAAGTTAATTTGTTTAAAAAATGACATGATTAGGCTAGGAGTTGTCTCTTAATATTGAATAGACAGAACCATATATAGGTAAGATATAAAACATAAATCATTTGTGTAAAATTAGGAACAAGAAACAAAAAGACATATTTTGAGGAGCAATAAAAATTACTGAGATATATTCAAAACTTGCAAGGAGGAATACGAATTATAAAGTATGACTTTTATTACAAATTGATATATTATATTTTAACAATAAATAAAAATTCTTTGTTTTTATTCAAGGCAAAGAAATAATTACAATTTGGATTTGTCCTTTGTGACCAATAAGGCGATTATTGGATTATTCCTGACAATGCCCATGTGTTAGATTTGTCATAGCCTTCTTTGTTTGATAATCAACGATAAAGTGAAATGTATGTGTTTGCCCATCCTTGTCTAATTGGACAACCCACCAAAGAAGATAAATTCCTTTCGGATTAGCATCAAATTGCATATAAGATTTATCTTTTGCATTTGAAGTACAGGGGTAATTGATGATATTTTAATAGTCTCATAATGTTGTACATAATAATCTTCATTGTGGTTCACTCCACTGCCCGAATAAACAAGGCACCGGTCTTTCAAATCATTGAAACGATTGTTGGATTCATAGTTGTGGTTGAAGAATCTTTTATGTATCTACTTACAAGCACCAACTCAGTTATTATATAAACATTCAATCATATCAAAGCATTTATATAATTTCATTTTTGATCAAATTTAAAGATTTTTGCCAACCTAAGAATTCAGAAAGCTTAAATTCACTATAAAACACTTTGAACCAAGTCATAAGGATTTAAGGAAGGTTTACCTGCCTAGGTTTAGCAAAGCCTAAAGTGCAGGGGAATTAAGGTTATTCCCATCCGTTGGCCAAAATTGATTGAGTAATCCTATTGGAGAATTGGCAAAGATCTTGGACTTTCAATCTATAGTTTTGGGAACCAACAAACTAGCGACTTTGTTGGGGAGAGTTGCTCACAATATATGTTGTGAAGTTACCTAGAATTTCAAATTTCGCAGACCAAAATCAGAAAGCAGTTGCATTAATTTATTTGGAACTGTACTTTACTAGAAGCAAGAACCCAAAAAATTAGCACAATCAAATACATTCCTCGAAAGAGGTGGCAACTCTATTCAATAAGATTTCAGTTGGTAACTTTGCGGAGGAAGAAGACTCAGAGGAAAATGGTCGATAGTTTTATTGCAAAATTTATCAATCATTTCAAAGAAAACCTTTTATTCCAAATGGCATTAAGCTGTTGGATCTTAGGAGATTTGATAATAAACCACTATTACCTGGAAACGCGTCCCCAGCATATTTTCAGCCATCCCCGTCCCGAAAATGTCTCGGAGACTTGTGGACACCTAGGGGACTTTGACTTTGGCTTCTAGAACAAATTAGACTTTGACTCTCAAAGTAACACAAATTTGGGACATGAATTCTGCTGATTCTTATATTTTATGGTTCTATTATGTATAAGTACATGCTTTATCCTTGTTTTCATATAAATATTTTAAATTTCCCTATATATTTTAATTTTCCCTATTGTTATATAACCGTCCCCATTTGTCATCCCCCTCCATCCCCAAAATCGGCAAAAAAAAATTGTCGTCCCAAAAACTTGGGGGAACATAGTTGTAAACCTAACAAGTTCTTGAAGCTTTCACAACTTGTACCAAAGTTCCATGGAGAATGGGATGAATCAACACTTCAACAAATGTGTTTTACACATTTGTAGAAGATTATGAGATTTGTGTAGAAGATCAGGTAATGAAGCTATTTGTCAGGACATTAAAAGACAATACGAGACAAGCATATGAATCATTACCTACACAAAGTATCTCATCTTGGAAAGGATTTGAACAATGGTTCCTATATGAATTTCATGATACAAGTGAAGAAGATAACGTGTGTTATGAATAGTACGAAGACCAAATCTGCAGCATAGTAGGGGATCCTAAAATGTCTCTACTCGATGCCTTTTTCAGTTTGGAGTGATTTGAAGGAGATTCTTCAGCACATTTTTTCATGATGATGACAAGCATTTATCATTAGCCACATAGAGGTGGACTATATATATATATATATATATATATACTGTTGCAGCAGATTTTTTTTCAGTACAATCATATAATATTGATATTGCTATCAGGAGTTCAACCATGTAGTTTTTGAGTCAAACTCATTGACCCATGTTTCATGAGTAGTGATTCACACAAACCCATCTCTCATGAGAATAAATGGAACACTTATCACTCATTGGATCTAGGTGATGCTCACAAAGGTGAATACCAGGACTTCCCAAGAGGTTAGCTATCCCAGTACTATTCCAGCTCAAGCATGCGTAACTATGGAGTTTCTTCCATGGCTAAACCCATTCAACTTGTAACCCCATTTGCAAAACTTTCACCAAGTAATGTACTCGGGATTCAACTCCAAGGTTAAGCGCGATCGAGTTGGAGTAGTACTGGGATGGGTTGCCTCCCAAGAAGTCTCAGTGCTTCACCTTTGCGAGAATCACCTAGATCTAATGAGTGCCAAGTGCTCCATTTATTCTCATGAGGGATGGGTTTGCGTGAACCACTACTCATATAACATGGGTCAATGAGTTTGACTCAAAAAACTACGCAATTGAATCTTGATAGAAATATCACAATTTGACTTGCTGTGGAAAATATCTCCTACTTCTCAATTGATGAGCTTAAGGGGCTTTCTAATAAATGGTTCGTAAGGCACAACACTTGGGAAAGGTTTTGCAAATGGGGTTGCAAGTAGAGTGTGTTTAAGCATGGAGGAAAATTCGTTGTTAAGAGCAATCAAGTTGGAATAGTACTGGGATGGGTGACCTCCTAGGAAGTCCTAGTGCTTCACCTTTGTGAGCATCACCTAGATTCGATGAGTGCTAAGTGTTCCATTTTTCTCATGAGAGATGGGTTTGTATGAACCACTACTAATGAAACATAAGTAAATGAGTTTGACTCAAAAACTAAACAGATGAATCCTAATAGCAATATCAACAATTTGACTTGATGTGGACAATATCTCCTACTTATCAGTTGATGAGCTTAAGGGGCTTTGTAATGAATGGTTCATAAGGCACAACACTTTGTGAAGGCTTTCCAAATGGGGTTGCAAGCAGAGTGGGTTTAACCATGGAGGAAAATTCATAGTTAAGCGTACTCAAGCTGGAGTAGTATTAGGATGGGTGAGCTCCCAAGAAGTCCTGGTGGTTCACCTCTATGAGCATTACCTAGATCCAATGAGTGCTAATTGTTTCATATATTCTCATGAGAGATGAGTTCATGTGAACCACTGCTCATGAAACATGAGTCAATCAATTTGACTCAAAAACTACAAAGTTGAATCCTAATAACAATATCACAATTTGACTTGTGGAAAATATCTCCTACTTATCAATTGATGAGCTTAAGAGGCTTTCTAATGACTTGTTCATAAGGCACAACACTTGATGAAGGTTTCGCCAATGGGGTTGCAAACAGAATGGTTTAACTAACCATGGAGGAAACTTCGTAGTTAAAGTCCGCTCCAATTGGAGTAGTATTGGGATGGGTGGCCTCCTGGGAAGTCTCGGTGCTTCACCTCTGTGAGCATCACCTAGATCCGATGAGTGTTAAGTGTTCCATTTATTCTCATGAGACATGGGTTCATGTGAACCACTACTCATGAAACATGGGTTAATGAGTTTGACTCAAAAAATACACAATCGAATCCTGATAGCAATATCACAATTTGACTTGCTATGGAAAATATCTCCTGCTTATCAATTAATGAGCTTGAGGGGCTTTCTAACAAATGGTTCATAAGGCACAACACTTGGTGAAGGTTTTCCAAATGGGGTTGCAAGCAGAGTGGGTTTAACCATGGAGGAAACTACATAGTTAAGCGCACTCAAGCTGGAGTAGTACTAAGATGGGTGACCTCTGGGGAAGTCCCAATGCTTCCCCTCTGTGAGCATCACCTAAATCTAACGAGTGCTAAGTTTTCCATTTATTCTCATGAGAGAAGGGTTTGTGTAAACCGTTACTCGTGAAACATGGGTTAATGAGTTTGACTCAAAAACTACAAAGTTGAATCCTAATAGCAATATAACAATTAGACTACTTGTAGAAAATATCTACTACTTATTAATCATATAATAACTGAAAGAAGGTATCTTCAAATCAGCACTGACTTGAATTTTCTGTTCTTGTCTATCTCTTGTTATGTTCACTTTTCTGCTGCAAGTTCATTAAAAACCTGAGCAATAGTTCTTCACATCTTTAGTAAGCAAAAAACTATTCCATTTGCAAAACAAATCATCCTTGTGCAAAAGCAAACTTGAAAACCTGCGACTATATATGCAAGCAAAGGATTTGGCAAAATGTGAATGGACAAGAAGAGGAACATGAAAAATTTTGGTTTCTTAGGAGTAGGTTATTACATCCTCTAGCAAAGTACAAAGAAGTTCCAAGGTCTTCAGTTCCTTAATCTTCAGCTATTAGGATAAGAAAAAAGCAGTACTTCCAGCTGCTACCATATGACTTGAGATAAAATGGCTGTTGGTAAGGGAAGTTAATACATTCCTAAAGATAAACATAGGTACAAGGAATTTCATTTGAAAATATGATGCCATCAACAGTCACATGGCATAAACTGGATAGTTTTTAAAGTACTAGGTATGCATTCTCAATCTCGGACATTTAACTATAAAGAACATGTACCATTATAGGATCAACAACAAATACATATCACAAAGACAAGAAAATGAAAGAACTTGGCAGTTTTCTATTTTTTTTTCTAAAAAGGCTTTTCACGAAACTCAACAATCTAAAACTACGCCAGCGAATGAAAATGAATGGCAGTAAACAATTCCAACAGCTTGCACCCAAAACATTTTTGGACTTAACAACCAATAATAAAGAAGTTTGAATGGCATACCATTTTGAGAAAAGATTTTGCTCTCTATTGCAGTGTCTTCTGCCACAATGCTCCCATCCAAGGAGAACCTTACCGTCCTGATGGACTCAACTCTATCACTCCAAGCCTTCCACTTGTCATTCACTGAATCAGCTGAGGGCCTCTTACCAAACTCATTTGATTTGTTTCTTTTTGATGAGAAGTCTTCTTCCTTGCATGATTTTTCTGAAATAGAACTATCATTTTGATTGTTATTCAAGTCTGTTTTCCCATCTTCTGTACTAGATTTCTTATCCTGACTCAATCCACTTGCTCCATTTACGCCCTTTTTTATTCTTTCTGCACCACGCTTTCTGAGCATTGCTGTTATTTCAGGGCGCAGCCTACCAAGTAATTCATTCTGTGCTTCTTCAATCTCATTTGCTGACATTGCTTGTAAAGCTGCACGATTCTCTGCATCTATTTTTTCAATATCAACCTGAGGCATCAGGCCTTCCCTTTCACTTCTGCAATCATAAGCCTTCTCAGAGTGGACTTTAATTGTTTCTTTTGTTGTGTCAAATCTTGCATTAGTCTGTAAACTATCAATATTTCTACCAATAGGATCACCACTCTGCGTTGGAGCTGAAAAGCTCATACATTCAATGGCATTTTCTTCTTTAGAGGTTTGAACCAACTCACCGGATTCCCCTGAAACTCCTGCTGATAGCTCCCCCATCATTTCCCTATCAACAGTCAATTTCACTACTGAAGATTTTGGGCTCAGTTGAACAGCAAGAGCTTTCCCATCCTTGATTTCATTCTGCACTTGAGGTACTTGTTCTTTCCCTTCGTCAATAGAGGTTATCATGGTAGGTTTATCCATTTTCTTACTTTCAGCCAATTTCTTACTAGGACACTTTTCCATTGTAAGCTTCTCTTTCCAATTACTAAAATCAATAGTTTTTTTCATTCTCCTCTCTAGGCGATGTGCATGAGCAGCAAGAGATTCCACACCTGTATCCTCTGCATCCTTAGTGTCCTCAACCATCTCCTTTTGTACAGAATTAATAGGTGCCCAGTGCTGTTGCATTTATCTTAAAATAGTCAGTAATCTCCTAAACAGAAGATAGATATTTCTGTACAACCGAAATGAATTACTATCATAGCTCAGGTCAAAGTCAAACACGTACATGCTATCAGTAAAAATGTTTGCAAACTAGTAAATACTTTTTAAGCTTTGACATACATACAAGAGAAGAGACGGGTACAGGACCAAAACTGCCTAATTTCAGATACAGACAAATGATGACTATCTAAATACCAAAACAATTAAATATTTAAAGCTACTATGAGTAGCTCAAGAAATTCCAAATCTAACAGATATTATCAGAGAACCTCAATTGAATATGAGCACGCAAGAAAGGACAGGTGAGAAAAACAAATCAAGGACAACACAATAAACATAGCACCAAGCACACATTACACACACTCAACACAATGTCATTACAGTCATGAACCTCAAGCATAAACTAGTAAGATGCCAAGGAAAAAAAAATCATAGACCTCTAACTCAATTAACCCGAACTCCAGCATGTATTATGATTTTCTTCCACACACAAACAAGCAAGCATAAGCATGCACACTGAAACTATTAGCATGAATCTCTGAGAAGTAATTTTCATAATAGCACAAATTGAAAAGTCCAAAATGTAATGAAGTATGAGAAATAGTTGATTGTAGTGGGTGGAAGAGAAGAGATATTAAGGTGTTGCTAGTAGTGTGTGTTGTGTGTGTGTGTGTGAGAGAGAGAGAGAGGCAAATGAGTTTTCAGTGTTCCTTGGGAACACATCCCTAGGACCAAGACACCCATCAATGATGTATGGATCATTCTAGGGATAGGGGATGATGAGTGGAAGTGTTTTTGTTAATACATGGGGGACAACAGGGATCCCTTTGCACCTGCATCTTTTAAGCAGAACAAAAAAAGTGGACTCCTTGTGAACCTTTTGCGTCTGACATCAAGCCTTCTCGAGCAGATTTGGGAAACAAGTGAAGAATCTAGGCACACTTCCAGATTTTACAAGCCTAAGTTGAGAGTGCCCGCCTGCTGGAATTTGTGATTTCAGTCTGGGAAAGAATTTGTCACTCAAAATTGCAACAAGGGTTTGAGGATTTTTCACAAGATCGTGGATTTATTTTGCAACAGCTTCTTTTGACAATTTTTAGCAAAATCATGGTTTTAGAGTTTGACGTTTTTTTATCAATAAAAAATGAAGTTTTTTTAAGCTGATGTCAATTTCTGTGACTCTGGATAACGGGAGGGATAGCTTGGTTACCCAACATCAAGTGGGAAGGCACTGAGCTTGTTATTGTTTTTGTTCATATGAGGAAGTTTTGTAGAAAGCGGTTGGCTGATGAGAAGTCCAGCCATGGAGGGTCTCAGATGCAGTTTCATGCCACAGAATGTCCTGAAGAAAAGAAATTGTGGCCAAATGACTTGCAGATTATCTCATGTCTTCTGTAGGTTAGTAAGTAGAGGTATCAAAGTAATATTGTAATATTTAGTATGTTGGTCATGTAACTTTTTTTTGAGTCAATCAGTTAGTTTTAGTAAATTTCTGTTCTTCAAGTTGTTTAATTAGTCTAGTGACTTTCTATTTTGTCTTCACTTCTCTATCATTATTGTTATTGAAAGATCTTGTAATTGTTTATTTAAGTAGCATTCCTCTCCTTTGTTTAACATTTAATATCTCAATCAAATATTATTTCTTTCAGCCATGGTGCCAAACATTATGGAGAGAAGACATATGTTCTTGTTCATTAAGAGACACAGAAATCAATCTGTGATTTCATAAGGAGTTTTGAGACAGTAAAATATAAGAAAGGGAAATTACAGGCCTTCACCAGATTATCCACTACTGAGGAGAAATTAAACCAATAGTACTTATACAAAAAAAAAAGGTCACAGGAAGACCAAAAGAAAAGTCAAAAATACCCTTCACAGGATATTTTACTTGTGGCAGCCTATAGATAAGCAACTTGCAACTAACTTACTTGTGGCAGCCTATAGATAAGCAACTTGCAACTAACTTGTAGCATAATTATAGCTAGGTGTGGAGCTTAAGAGAACTGCTACATCCCCAGTCAATAGTGACCTGTGCACAATCTGTAGTAACATGTAATCCTGTACCAAATCTATACCAACCTTCTAACCATGCATGTTTGATGAAATGTCAACTAGGCAAAAGTAACCAGACTTAGAAAAATGAAAGTTTTTAAATAAAACCTATCACTTAATTTTTGGTCACTTGTGGACTTCAACACTCCAACATCATACACACCAAGCAAGATTTTTTGTGAGTTTAGTGCTCCCAAACATAAGCTAACTAGTAACCACTTTTTTGAATAGTTCAAATGGCTTGAATGTTCCTTTCCACCATATCAAGAATTACTTATTTGTGACCAAATTTAACTTTCCTTTTTCCAACTTGCATATTAGTCATATATTCCTTCCTTTGGGTTTATAAACCCATCAGCCATCCTCTACTTAGTTACTACTATCCTTCTCTTGATACTATTCTTGTACTGAATATTTACCTAGCATACTTTCCCAATCCCATCAGATATCTTCTTCTTCTTTTGCACCCTACATGCCAAAGATCTCATCATTTCTTTGAACTTCCAAATAATTTCACATGAGCTCCATTACTAGACTTTGAAGAACCTCCATGTTGTTTTTTGTTACTTTCACAGCCACATTAACTAACTCCTTTGCTTCTTTAAAATATAAAATCGTCTTGGCCTATTTAAGTCTTCTGATTTAATTGAGAAGCCCATACAAGTCACTCTGAAAGGCTTCTCCTGCTCAGTTAAACATCACAGCTAACCTGGACATTCATTTCTTTTCTCTTCACCTTCTATCAAAGCACAGTTACTCGGAAGGAGCTTAACAGCTTAGGGAGATCACTGTCGATACAGAACATTTGCAAAAGAACCTTGGAGCAGCTCTTGAAGAATTAGATTAGGCAAATGATGAAAGAAACAGGTTGAAGATCAAACTTAGAGATGCACAAGATTTGATTCAAAAGCTGAAAGATCAAATTAAGAATTCAAGAACCAAAAGGAAGGAACTACTTGACCAAATCAAGGAATCAGACACAGTTGTCAAACTCAAGAAGGAAAACATTACGAGGATTAAGCATGACAAGTATCAGCCCTTCAGATTTGGGTCATTGATTATGTACCTATTCTTCCACATTTTGCACAAGTTTCCTAATATGCCACATTCATCATGGATAACTGGCAAATACACAATGGAATTGATTATTGATTACTACAATTTGCAAAACAAGTCTATGATAACAGAAAATATCTTTGGCATTCTGGAAGGATTCCAAATGGATATGAAATAGAGGATAAGGATACCAAGATCAGTTGTTGAGAAGTATGAAGAAACTATTTGCTTTATGGTAGAACCAGATTACACATGTATGGAGGCAGTGGAACCAAGGAAAATCTTTATTCATCCAATGTAATATGAAGTAATACAAGGAATGCTTAAGGGATATGCAAAAGTATTGCTAGAATCAGAGAGAGACCCAACTATTGAGAGATGGGGTACATGCGAGGAAAAATCAAGTGCAGTAAGAGAACAAGTGAATAGTGGAACAAGGAAAAGAAAAGTAGAGAAGATGATGGAAAACATAGCAAAAGAACAAAGCATGAGCAAAGAACGGAAAGAGGCTAAAAAGATGTCAAGTGAACTTCATGCAAAGGCAAAGCTTGAAGCATCTAGCAGTGAACAGACAAAGGAACCAACCACAGAGGGAACAAGCAAACAAGCAGCAGCAGAAGACATCACGATTGATGATGACATTGAGATCACTAGAGTACAGGTCATTCCAGAGATTTACACGCCTAGAAGATCTACAAGATCTTCTCCTACAGTCAAGCAGGAGGACAAACCTAGAACTGAAACCAAAAGATCTACAAGGCGTGTAGTAAGGACAAAAGAAAAGACTCGAGGAACCAAGGAAAACTACTAGGAAGAAGGCCAAAGCCCATCGCCCCACTTTTAAGAAACCTAAGCTTATTGTTAAGAAGAAAGGCAGAATGGATAAGAAAAAAGAAAACGAGGAAAAGGAAGATGAAGTTGCAGAAACAAGAAATAGAGCAACAAGTTGTAGAACCTGAGATTGAGGAACAAGTTGCAGAGGAACCTAACAAGCAAGAAATGGACTCGAAGCAAAAAGGAAGAAGTGGAAACCAGATGTGAATAGGGTAACCACTAGAATTGAGCATGATGGCAATTTAGATCAAGTACAGATATTCTATTGGAGGTTTAATGAAGACCAACAAAGACTACATGAGAATTCCATTATAACATATTTGTTGAAATTTAAGAAGAATGCAGTAGAACTCCAAGGAAGTATTCCTAACCACTTATTTGGGAAATTGGAAGACATCTACAAAGTTTGAAACATGAGTATAAAGAAATTGTCTGAGTGTCGCTTAGGAAAACAGTGAACAAGCAGATTGTTTGTTTTGGTGAGCTTCACTGGAAGTGGGCATAGGACTATAATTTTGGAGTCTAGATGATGCGTTTAATGCCGCCTAACTTAATTCTATTTCTGGCACATGTTTTGGAAGGAAATGCTATTAACAGTTTTACTATCACAAAAATAGAGCATATGGTACAGAATGATCATTTTGGTCAAGGAATTGATTTGAGCAAGGTAGGGACGACATCCTGGATGTCAACCCTCAGCTAGCAGAAATTAATAATTGGTTTTGGTAGCATGTGGTAAAGTGCAAGGCTGACTCGACAAAGAAAAGTGTATAAAGGAAAACTTTTTGGTTAAGCGAACATTCTAATGCTAATGCTACGATAAGATTATGTTATATGCACTTTATTGAAGTTGGATAGATACTATTTTGATGGTCAGAACAGAGCAGAGGTTTACATGCATGGTTAGATGTAAGCATCAGCAAGAAGTGATTAGATATTTAGGATATCAGCACAGTTGCAATTTTGGTATTTCTCTATACTACTTGTAAAGTTGTATATTATTGTAAGAGCAGTGAGCTCAACCTTTTGTAATACAATGAGATAACCCCGACTGGATTATTGCTTCTTTTAACAACCAAAACTTAAACTTCAAGAGTTAAACATTTCGTCAAATAGTTAGCAATCAAGGTCGCTAAGAACCAGTGATGAACTGATGTCAAATTTGTAGTTATGAAAGACAATGTACTATGAAATTTGACATGCAAAGGGGAGTATCTCAAATAATTCACCAATTAGTATAGATGTAACAAAGCAGTAGATAATAATGCCAATGATGTTCAGGAAAGAATCAATGTTTCATAATCCAATAATCAAACAATGAACCTGGACTGTATAGAAATGAAACCTAAGATTGCCGGCTCCGTAAATCATTATGAAGGTTGTTGATTTTATACCAAATCTGCCTAATTCCGAATGGTAGAGGGACTGATGCCGCAGCTCTACAGTTCGTACCCCTTTTAATCTACTGAATGATGCAATTTAGAGTTGGTAATCTTCCCTGTTCATGAGCATAAATAATGATTGTCCAACTGCCGCGCAGGCCCGTGTGATCGTCTCTGCTGTTGAATCCAATTTTCCGAGTCCGTCCTCTTCCTGACTTCAGCGGAAGTGGTTGTGGATCAATCTTAATTAAACTAGACCTGAAATGAAAGCCCGGTTTAAGCTCGTTGCTGGTCGTCTGGTCTGGAAACGCGGGAGCAGATGAAAGTCGAGATAACTCCGTCCTCGGCAGGGAGGTCAACAAAGAGATCTGAAAACCTTGACGCCCGTTAATGTCTGGTCCGTTAACCCCCTTCGGTTAAAATGCGTTTCTCTTTCATAGTCGAAAATCATTTATATTTGTTCCTTCGATTTCCGTCTTCAATTCCGAATACCTGCGGCTACGAATATGCCAATTCTGGAGATTGCAATTTGAGACTGGACCCGTGTTTGACAAGCGTTAATCCTCATCTTCATTCCGCCCAATCACCTTCGTCTTCTTTTACCCACGTTGATGGCACATTAAGCGATATGTTGAAGACAAAATCGCCTTAGTCACATGACAGTTCACGGTATTAATCAAAATGGAGATCACCGACCATCCAAAACAAATGAACTCTGGCCCAGACTCCGACTTGCAAATTTTTATCTAATTTCCCATGCTTCCCGAAATGATCTCAATGGTACACGGCAACGCTGCTAGACGGAAAGATAATTTTGGAATTCGTTCTTCTACCCTTGATCGATTCTCACTGCTGGCTTCTATATAGAATGCAGGAGAAGTCTCTTACTCTTCTTAATCAGAAATCAAACTCCTTCTGAACTCATCCCCAATACCAACTCCTCGATTCTACCCTTGACCTGATTATCTGAATTGAATCCTTCAAGGATAGTGATGCAAGAACCGCAAATTTTCCTTAAGCCACAAATAATCACCCTGATGAAATGACTGAATGTCACCTCCAATCTGCAATAATTCAAGTGATATTTCACACCCTCAAAATTGCAAACCAATTGAGAGTTATCGTTCTCAATGGCCAATTGTGACAATTGCAGAAACCCTAGGTTCTACAATGCACCTGTGATTGAATCACAATCTGGAAAAACAAAGAGAGATAAACAATTGCTTGATTCGAATGGAGCCCCGAGGTGCCTATTTATTCTTTTCTCTCCATCTTCTCCAGAGACTTCTAGAACATTTTTGATTTTATCTCTTAAATATTTTATAATCCAAGTCACTTTATTAAATTAATTAAATATAAAGTTATCTTTTAATATTTATTTATTTGATAACTTTATAAATAATTAACTTAATATCACTTATTTATTTAATTAAAATAATTAATTAGTCGTCCTTATAAAATATTCATTATTTTGGACAACCAGATTAATTAAATTAATTAAATCGAACTGTCACCAAAAATGGGGACATGACATACAACTCCTAACAGGGTTGAGGCCTCTAACAAGGAGAGATACACTACATGTATGTAGTGGACTCCTAACAAGGTCAAAACCTTTCACAAGGTACTTTTGATTAGCAAATCATTTTGTGGGTACCATCCCCACTGGGGTTTTCCCCTGGCCAAGGTTTCCCTAGTTAACAAAATGCGGTGTTATCAGTTTCTTTGTGGTTTACTTAATATTGTTTTTTAGTTTAATCATTCACGCAAGTTTAAGGTTAATTTTTTATATCCATATTTGGGGAAAAAGTTGTGGAATACTAATTAGCCCCCAACTCTCAATATTCCCTATTTCTAACACCAACCACCCAAAAAAAAATCAGATCAAATACCAATTTAAAGAAAAGAACAACAATGGCAAAGATAAGTAAATCACTGCCAAAACAATGATTTGACACCCTAGCATTGCTAAAAACATAAAATAGCAGAGTCTCTTTGCAAGGTCATACATCATTTTTTGAAAGCAATAGAATAAAATTTCAATACCAATTATGCAAAGCTATCCTCCAAAAACCAAATGGAAGTCCAAAAAACCTTTCTTAGGAAACAATTAACGATGTAGGTATGAAACTTCACACTTTTATCAATTGCCAGTGTTGAATTTTGAGCCCAAAAAATAAAAATAAACAGCAATAAGGGAGAGGAAAAATAGAAGCAAGAGACACTCAGAATTATCCTAGGAAAACTCTTCAAGATAAGGGGAAAAACCCAACCACACAACCAAGAATATCATTTTATTGATCATAAAACGTTCAAGCGTACAACGCCTTTTGCTTATTGCGATATATATAACATATACAAAGACTCTTCACATTACAACCAAAGGTCTCTTCAAATTCCCAAAATATGACTCTTTATTTTCACATACGACTCTTCGTATTTCCATGGCTCAACACATGTTGTATGACACGTGTCTTAATATTTAATATCACAATTTATCATAAATATCCTCCTCACTTGAAGGTCATCAAACAATATTAACGCCCAATGATAAAGATCTCTATCACAGCTATAATCTTCAACACTCTCTCTTAGTGAAAGAGTGATCATTAGTTGAATAGTCATACAAAGCTACAACCTAAATGTCAATGATAAAATCTAATCACACAAATCCTATAAGATTCATGGAATCACTCAACATGAAAACTGTTAGTGTAAATAATTATTATTTACACTTTACTTAAGTTTACTTAGGATAAATGCATTATTTTATTATTTATGAGGTTAGACACCTAGGAGTTTGCGTACTCATATGAGTTGTCATGTTGACAACACAAGAGTAAGAAACTCTATTTTTAGCACATGGTGTCTACAACACTGGAGTTTGCATAATCAACTGAGTTGTCATGTAGACAACGCAGTTGTTCACACTCTTAAGTAAGCACATGGTGTCTAAAACATAATTTGCATAATCAACTGAGTTGTCATGTAGACAACACAGTTGTTCACACTCTTAATTAAGCACATGGTGTCTAAAATCCTATAAGATTCATGGAATCACTCAACATGAAAATTGTTAGTGTAAATAATTATTATTTACACTTTACTTAAGTTTACTTAGGATAAATGCATTATTTTATTATTTATGAGGTTAGACACCTAGGAGTTTGCGTACTCATATGAGTTGTCATGTTGACAACACAAGAGTAAGAAACTCTATTTTTAGCACATGGTGTCTACAACACTGGAGTTTGCATAATCAACTGAGTTGTCATGTAGACAACACAGTTGTTCGCACTCTTAATTAAGCACATGGTGTCTAAAACATAATTTTACATGACACACCTTTGTAGGCTTATCCTCTCATCATCACACTAACTCTATGCTTAATGAAGGATAATCCACTCGATGGACATGTGCTTAGTTGTGAAGCTTATCATATTGTTAACTCCTAGACATTCTAGAAGCATTCTAGAGGCCGTTATATTCATGCAGTCCTAGTGTACAATTATATCAATTGAATATCGTATTGTTATTCTAATCATACTCTATTGGTCTATTTTGTGCTAGTTGTTGAGCTTCTTGGTCTTGGGTGATCTTGCCCTAAGGCAAATTCTTACATGGTATCAGAGCCATAGAGGCATCATTTCATAGCCATTGGAGACCATTCTTGCTTCACCTCTCTGAGGACACATAGATTCAGATCCAGAGTATTTGCGTCTATAGGGAGCATCTAAAGCCAAGGCAAAGAAATTTTTTTGCAAGAACCAGGTGGTGAAATCTCGGCCCCCACAGGATATTCGGCAAAATATTCCTTATAATTTCAGGCGAACACAGTGCGGCCACCGCAATCGGATGGCTTCTAATTTTCGGCAGGCACATCACAAATTCCAATCACATTAAAGCTGTGGCTAGAGCTTCACCCAACTCGGCAACTCTTTGCTTTAAGCCCTGCGGCTTGTGCATAAAATACACTCGCTGTTGTTTTCCCACAGCAAATGTGGGATTATTAATCCCACCACCTGCACATACAGCATCCCGTTGATCACTGCATCCTCGTCGGTCTTCAAATCTCCAGCCAGCATCATTTAGTTCCAGCCACCGCTGGCCAGTTTCACACCTCCCCGACATCCTAACTCCTCTTGCCGAACTCCCGGCACGGAGAAATTCTTTCTTGCAACCGTGAACACATCCCGCCGATGCAACCTTCCTCCCTCCGGCAAGCAAGCCACACAGGACTCCACCTCAACCGCCAATAGACAACCCGCTAGCAGACCCCGCGACATGTAACCCCGTCAACAAACACATAAATCACTGTACACGTCAGCTTCTGGCAACCACGGACGCAGGGCCCAGTCACCCGCCAGCGAGGACACACGAACGCTAACTTAGCTATGTCCGTATAGGGAAAGTCACAGTCTGTATGGTCCGTACAAACAGTCATCTGCCCCATCAGCAAGGAGGTTTTTTTGTTGACATCATCAAATCCCTACATTAAATTTGAGGATCGTTTGACCATCATCAGCAGACCAAATTGCACTGTCATGACGGTCGTTTGGACGTCAAATTTAAATCGGTGTTTTGCTGATCAGACCCCTCTCTAGATTCAGTTTTGATTTGACATTCTAACTTAGGGAGGCCATATCTCAATCATCCGGACTCCAAATCAGGTGCAATTTTTTTTTTTTGATAGAATTTCCTGAATTTTTCAGTAGTGCTATTATTTTCTAGTTTTGGTGCACAAATTTGTCAGAAATTGCAGTTTTTGGTGACTGTATCTATCCAATCCTGCATTTTGCAACTTCGATTGCTCCATATGGGCTCATCTGGACTCCAAATCAAGTTCCCTTTTTTTTGGAAGTGAATAATTTTTCGTTTACTTTCCAAATCTGCAATCAAATTATAGGCTTGTGTGAACAAAAATACCACTTTCAGAATTCGGTCCTTTTTTGCATTGTAATGCTTTGATAAAACTTCAGAATTGTTGTATATCTGAGATGCATTGTAAAGTTCCAGATTTGAACTCCAAAAAGAGGTTGTAAACAGCAAATCAGAAGACCGCTAAGGCCAAAATTGGCAAGTGGCTATTGTAATTGCAATGAGTATAAAGTGTCAAAATCTTTCATTTGGGGGGGCGGGGGGGGGAGGTGGGGGGTGGTTCTCGATTGAGGGAATAGAGGGGGGGTGTCTCTTGGTGTTGTGTTCCTCTTTTCCTATTGTTATCTTTCATTTCTTGCATCATGGGAAATCTTAAGATTCCAAAATTAACACCACATAACTATGCCACATGGTCTATTAAAACATGGTGTCAATTGATGCATGATGAAGTTTCTCAATATGTAGATGGTTCCCTTCCAAAACCAACAGGTGATGAAGTATCTCAAAGTGATATCGAAGCTTGGGTAAAGGCAGATAGGAAAGCCCTAAGTGATATTAGGTTTGAGGTTGAAGACAAGACCCTCTATCAAATCATGAAGTATGATACACCCAAGGAAGCTTGGGATACCCTCAAAAACCTATATGGTAAAGTGACTAAGGAGGATGTTTACAAAATTGAAGATGAACTTGTCTCCCTAGATCCTAAGACCTTTGATTCAATACAAGATTTTATCATTAAGGTGAATGAATTAAGAACAAAGCTTGATGATTGTGGTAGTCCTATTAAAGATGACAGGTTGATCTATCTCATTCAAAATAATTTGTCATCCGAGTACTCCACATTTGTCTCTTCTTTCAACACCACAAAGACTACCTTAGGAGCTTCCTATAAGAAAATCACTTTTGATGATTATGCTCAGTTGTTAGAGGATGAACAAACTAAGTTGACAACAATGGGAATTCTAAAGTCTTCAAAGTCAAAGGCATTGGTGGCTAATAATGAGGGTTCTCAAAATTCAACTAGTCAAAGTTCAAACAAAGGAAAGGGCTAAAAGAAGTGGAAGAATAACAAACAAGAGAATACAGAAAAGTCAACACCAACATCCAATCAACAAGGCAAGTCTTCCTCAAATACCAACAAAAAGGGTGACACTAATCAAGAGAAGAAAAAGTGTGCCTATTGTAAGAAGACGGGTCATGATGAACATCAGTGTTATCACAAACAGATTGATGAGTTAAGAACATCATGAAGAAACACAATGTTCCACTGCCTAATGCTTATAAAGAGAAAGGATCTTCATCTTCAGATTCTAAGGGCAAAGGGCATGCTTTACCCACAAACACTGTTAGTCAGGGAAAATGGATCATTGATTCAAATGTCATACATCATATGGGTGCGTCAAAGAGAGATTTTTCTTCCATGACACATTCAAAGGTACCACACATCTTTGTAGGTGATGATACTAAGGTGGAAGTTGAAGGTAAAGGTGAAGTTGAGATGAACAATGGAGCGTTCAAGGATGTTCTATATGTTCCTAATCTTACCTCCAACCTTCTTTCAGTCTACCAAATGACTCACTATGGAGGTGGAAATAAGGTTGAATTTCTTCCAGATTCAGTGGTAGTGAAAAGCATCAAGGATGACTCTATGATCGCAATAGGTGAAACCAATCATGGTTCAAGGCTTTACACTTTCTCCTCCTTTGTGCCAAAATCAAATGCACAAGCCTTGTTATTACATTCAAATGCAGAAAGCAAACTATGGCATGAGAGATTTGGACATCTCAACTACAGATATCTTCAGCAGCTTAGCAGCAAGAAAATGGTTAATGGTCTACCTCAAGTCCAGTTTTCTGAAGGTGTTTGTTCAGGTTGCTCACTTGGAAAACATCCTGAAAAAATGTATGAAAAGGAGAAGACTTGGAGAGCACAATGTGTTCTTGAATTAGTTCATAGTGATGTGGCAGAACCATTTCCAGTGCCATTGTTTGGCAAGTCTCGCTATGCACTCACCCTCATAGATGACTACTCTCGCTTTACTTGGGTTTTCTTCATGGCTCATAAGAGTGAAGTGTTTGAAAATTTTCTTAACTTCAAAGCTCAAGTGGAAAAGCAGTCGGAGAAAGCCATTAAAGTTTTTCGAACAAATAATGGGGGAGAGTATGTGAACTCAAGATTAATAGATTTTTGCACTCAAGAGGGAATTGACCTTCAGCATTCAATACCCTATACGCCACAACAGAATGGTGTTGCCGAAAGGAAAAATAGAACTCTCAAAGAGATGACCACTTGCATGTTGGTAAACAAGTCTCTTGATAAAGTCTTTTGGGCTGAAGCAATGAATTGTGCTAACTACATTCAGAATAGGACTCCTCACAAAGCTTTGGATGGTATAACTCCTTTTGAAGAATGGACTAGCAAGAAACCTACGATTAAGCACTTTAGTGTCTTTAGTTGTCCAGCATGGACAGAAATCCCTCCACAGAAACGCAAGGCATTGGAAGCTCAAAGCAAACCTTGCATCTTTGTTAGATATGCAGACTCACATAAAGCCTACAAGTTGATGGATCCAGAGACACATGACATATTTTATGAGAGAGTGTACACTTTGAAGAAAGTTGTCCAAGCTTTACTTCTTCTACTACTCCTTCCTCCTTCATTGAAGAGAGTGATAGTGATAACAGTGACTTGGAAGATGTTCGTCCTTGACCCAAACAGAGGCATCAGCCAGCAGAGGTTGAGGATACTCCTACTACATCTTCTTCTAATATACCTAGATGGACTAAGCAGACATTGGATGCGACAGGACCATTGGCAGGGAATCCTTTCGATACTAGGAGGACAAGATCACAGCACAACTCACTCCCACATGCTTATATTGCAGTTGCTTTAGATCCACAACCATCCAAAGAAGCATCAAGTATTCCAGAATGGGATAGAGCAATGGAGGAAGAATATAATTCTCTTATGAGAAAGGATACATGGGACTCAATCTCTCTTCCTAAGGGAAGAAAATTGGTTCGTTGTAAGTGGATCCATCGAACCAAATTCGCAGCGGATGTAAGTGTTGATAAACATAAGGCTCGACTTGTTGCAAAAGGTTTTTCTAAGGTACCTGGTATTGATTACACTGAGACCTTTGCACCAGTTGCAAAGATGAATTCCATTCGTTTGACACTAGCTATAGCAGCAGCTCAGCGATGGGTTGTTCATCAAATGGATGTGAAAAGCGCATTTCTAATGGGGATCTTCATGAGGAGATATATATGGAGCAGCCACAGGGATTCATACAGGATGCTACCTTGGTTTGCAAATTGAAGAAGTCTATCTATGGACTTAAACAAGCTCCAAGAGCTTGGTATGCCAAGATGGATTCTTTTCTTCTCTCAACAGGGTTCACCAGATGTCATTTTGATCTGAATGTCTACATTCTTCAAAGGTATGATTCACATTTGTTTCTTGTGCTTTATGTTGATGACTTGATCATTATAGGGAGCACAGCATCCATTATTGATAGTGTCAAAGCTACTTTGCAGGACAGGTTTTCGATGACAGACTTGGGTCTACTACATTATTTCCTTGGTATCAAGATACATCAGTCTTCATCAAGGATTACATTATTACAACCTAGGTATGCTCTTGATCTACTTGCTCGGTTTCACATGAGTGACTGCAAAGTTGCATCTACAAGAAACACAACCAGCTCTCATCACAAACTCTCTCAATGTGATGTTGTCACGGAATCTCTTAACATGACACTAAGAGAACAATCTACTCATTGTTAATAATCATTAAATCACTCAACATGATAGACCTGTAACAATTACTCAGAATCATGGAATCACTCGACATGATGGAAATATTTATTCATAACTAATGAGTATGGAATCACTCAACATAAAAAAATTACAAAATCACAATCAACTTTCATCACAGACTCGCTCAATGTGATGCTGTCATGAAATCTCTCAACGTGACAAACCTGCAAAAATCACATTCAGCTTTCATCACGAACTCACTCAACGTGATGTTGTCATGGAATCTCTCAACATAACAAGTTAGTAAGGTTTACAACTAGCATTTATCATGGATTCTCTCAACATAATACAATCATGGATTCTCTCAACATGACTTCCAACTCCCATCACAGAATCTCTCACTGTGATGACATCATCAACTCTCTACATAATGTTCACTATGAGTCTTTCATAAGTGA
Source organism: Cupressus sempervirens (assembly GCA_028749045.1). Taxonomy (NCBI): domain Eukaryota; kingdom Viridiplantae; phylum Streptophyta; class Pinopsida; order Cupressales; family Cupressaceae; genus Cupressus; species Cupressus sempervirens. The sequence goes on along the minus strand of CM053787.1, from coordinate 429,364,903 downwards.
AAGAGTTGTCAAGTTAAGCTTATAATTTTAATAATTTATCATAGATATAATCAACAAGAAAATAAATCATAGTTGAAACTCTCTTCTAACAAGAGTTCCAAATTCTACAATACAAAGCATGTATAAAATTAGGAAGTATTCCATAAATACTCCCTCTTAATCAAGAATTATTATGATCAAAACAATAAGCAAGAGGATGCAACCTTCCTCTTAAGCTGAGCATCTCTCTGGATATGTAACATCAAAGCAACATCCCCATCTCATTATTTGTTGCATCTTTTTCCTGCAACCAAGAGAGATAAAGATCAATATCCAATACTATAAAAACTTATCTCTAAGTTATGGTGATCAAATAGCAGAAATATGTAGAATCATGCAGCTACTTTATATTTGAAACATATATCAATCCTCCTTAGCAGGTGCAGATGCTAGTAGAAGTCTTCTGTCAAACAATGTATCAATCTATGTGATCCCAATGTCTTTAAGTAGAATAAAAATTTATAATCCTCTAAACCAGTAACGGATTCTATTCTCTACCCAAGTGCTACAAAACAGAATCGAGGAAACAATAGCGTAAACGCTTGAAGATGAAGCAACCAATCAACTTCAAGAGAATGCCTCACTAGCATATATCAGTTCCAATATGCAATTTCTGCCCTTCGCAAATATTCTGCATATGAATGTCTAGCCACTGTAGATTGGTAGCCACGACCCATACAATGCCCTCTTGCGCTGCAGAACAAATTACATCTGATCCCAAAGTGTAAGGATTGTTGTAGTTGATACAAAGGCCCACTATGGCTTCCCTCTAAGTGCATTTGTCAACGAAAGCAAATTAATCCCCACCTCAAAAATGGTACTAGATCCAACGAATTCAAAAATGATACAAAGTGAGAAACCACATCCTAAACTCCAACCATTTTCTCTGCATTCAAAAAGACACATAGAGCTTCCATCATCGCCCTTCCAATTCCCAAAAAGCTTCTTTAGGTCCTTAATAATCCAAGATGTCACAAACTTGACGGCATAAACCAGAGGGTATATCGTAATCCTAAAGCTCTCCATGGGAAGCATAACGAACTTAGCTATAAGCAAATTCCGACTGTTGTAAACTAAATTAGCCGTAGCAATAACCCAATTTGATCGAATTGTCAGAGAGTTATCACTCGGAAAAAGCTTATCCCTTGAAAAACGACTCACCCTCTTGGAATTGAATTTTTGAAACAACCTTCCTATGGCAATGAAGGACTTGAATGCAATATCACGCAATGACGATGTTCTTTACAAACATACCAATAATGAAGCGACAATAACAATGAAACAAAACAAAACAAAAGTGAGCTCGACAAATACGAGACCACCAAAAATTATAAAAAATGTTGCAACTCTGCCAAGTAGCCACGTCGATACAATGAGGAATTTGCATTGGGAAAACTCTTCCAAATTGAAGGGATTACCAGAATATCAACAGACTTCCAAAGATCGCATACCACACCCGATGCAGCAAAAAATTAATAATAATAAAACTAATACACGTGATGCCAATAAGAGTTCAAAAAATGGGAAAGTCTGGAGTGGAATTGACAAAGCCTAGGAAACATACGTGTCACAAAACAACAATAAAACAGCACATAAAATAATTGGCGCACTCTTACTGAAGGTAATGCGGCAGAGAGACTATCCCCAATAGCAAAAGACAAAGGGGCTTACCAAGTCATCTTCATTAAGGCTAATGATCATCCACGATAAATTCCCAAAAAAATTAAAATTCTCATTAAAATTCCTCAAGATATGTTATTGCATTATACATCAGCAATACAATAACTAGATATCAAGTCCAATCTTAAACATAGAAAATGCAGACAGATTGGAAATAACAATAAAATACACCTATAATCCCAAGTGTGAATTGTGATATGTATTCACCACAAAGATGAATAGGGGCTACATCCAATCCACCCAAGAAGAGCCCAAAGGTTTCCATCCTCAGGATCCTCAATAAGAGAAAGCTAGCAGCTTCCCAAAGTTCTCCAAAGAGAAACCCAAAAATCAATTCTCAAATCCATGCATATCCAAATGAATGAAGCTTTCCTCTTTTATGCTCAACACGATGACCCTTTGGTTTCTTGCTCATGTCCTTCATCTTTTTCTTCTATCACCTTTAACTCACTTTAAAATATTAATTTCACCCGTTTTATAAATTTACATTAAGCTCCCTTAAGCTAGAATTAATATTTTATGAACTGGACTTTAGGATTTCTAATGTCCCAAAAAGGGGGCCATTACAAGTCCTCTCTCCTCAAGATTGCTTGTCCTCAAGCAATAGGTACGAGGATCCCATATAAATCTGCATGTAACTCTGTAGTCCATCCTGAAATCATATCCTGTAACACGATGAAATGTGTCCAACTGCAACTCTTTAACCCATGAAATTCCTGGATCCCAAGTCAATATTTGAATCTCTAATGTAGGTTGCACAACTCTGATCATAAATCTCCAACTATATAGCATCACGACATAATCCAAAAAATGTAAAACACACATCATGTTCACCCCTGGATCCCAAACCAGCTTCTCAACTCAATCCTGGGAGTAGAAATGGGTGTCTATCAACTTGTCATCATCCTAAATCAACCAACTGAGCAAACAGATCATCCCACCAAAACCAAAAACATCTCCAAGAAATAGGAAATCCAACTCATAAAACCCCCACACGTTGTTGCTATAATATGCGTCAAGAATCGAAGTACCCATGTTGTCATTTTGCCTTTGTATCGGAAGGGAAATCATCTCATGAGGTATGTGCCTTAAGAGGAAATCAATCTACAATTCACTACCTTCCAAAGGTTGAACCAAATCTGAAAATATAACAGCAAACCAAGCAGGGCAGCCACTATTAACTGTAGCATGGATGAAGAAAAAATCACCAACCAAAAGATTAGCGACTCCCATATCAGTCCAACTCGGTGTCAAAACTCTGGTTGGACTATAGAAGCCTTTGGTATGTATTGCAGACAACTCCATTTCAAGTTCACCACAGATGTCATCAACCAAACCATCTCCATTAATGAAATGATCGTCATCACACATAGCTTTCAAAGTAATATTACTTGGTTCATCTTCTACCTCATGATAAGGTGAGATCACATAACTGTTGTTATGAAAATCAGAACTCATTTACTGGTCTTTGAAGCTTTCTTCATCATAATGAGCCTCGTCTAGATACGGTGAAGTGGGGAAACCAGGTTCATCTTCATTCTCACCAAGGATATTGATCCCTTCTGCAATGTGTAGGATATCCTTGGTTCTATGATCATGCCTATCATCTATGCGAGTGACTATTATGGACATGTGATTTCCAGCCTAGTGTAATGAGTATTGTGTCATACTTGTTGACATAACTCATCTATCTCCCTCCCTTTATCCTCAGCATGTTTGATAGCCATATCTCTATCTTTGACCAACTTTAAGTAATCTGATTTCATTTTTTCCACTGCCCTCTTAAAGCGTGAAGACCTGCACTATTGGTTCCCTTCATTATTCCTTTCTCCCTTTCAATTCTTTTAACTTCCCACATGATCTCCTCAATGTTTGTATGGGTGTTATCAAAATGCACTAAGGCCGCAATAATCATATCATTTGACACTTTCAGCTTATCCTCCAAATTATATGGTCCAAAATCATCAACCTGAAATGAAATTTCTGATTGTTCCTACAAATCAGCCCCTATAGTAACATCATCATGTTCAAGATTTTAAATACTAGATTCATTTTCAGCTACACCATTTTCAGAATTTCCCTCTATCTTCATTTGTATTGTCTCATCAACTATTAAACCATTGTTTACAAATAGTCAATCCTCATGGAGGGGTAAATTTCCATTTTTAGACACATCATGTAGATGGGCATTCTCGTGAAAATGTTTGTTAATTACCACTTCCAATTCACCAAATAAGATGCTAGAACAATCCTTACCATCATCCATAGTGGGTTCCCTCTCATGGTCCTCATTATGTTGAAGCTGGACTAACGAATCCTCAACTACTTCAATGCTGATCTGCACTTCCTGAGCTGAAGAATTCTTTTGCATCCCAAATGAAGTTTCAAAAGTTATTTTTGCAAAAAGAATGGCACTAGAAGACTCTTATTTCCCCTATGATAATTGTTAGCAGGGTCATCTCTGTAAATCTCCATTTTAATAAATAACGGGTTCTGATCCACAAATGATCCTACAGCAACTAAATGATGTGCCTCGGTTCTATATTGATTGTTTATGCAACAAGCATCCTTGGTATCTAGTACTTGCAGCAGGTGATGTCCTCATCTACTCAATGAAGACTGGGCACAAGAATCTTATGCTTCCCCATACAAAGAGAAGTGGTCTTTCGTGCCAAGGGAAAATGATGGAATTTAAGTATTGTCACGGAGAGGGTATTTACACCTTTAAATATATCTCTGAGCTCTGCTACAAATTCTTCAAGCACCTACAAACACATTCTCATAATCCTGGAGCAATATTAATCCTCCACAATCAAACAATGCCCCTTTGTCATTCCCGATAAACTTCCGTTCCCTGTTACCGCTTTAATTTAGTGAATTTGTTAAGAAAACTTGTTCATCTGCAATAGTTATTTTATTTTCTTCGAACTCGCTCAATTCCAAATTCACAACCGCTTCAAGCCAATTCCATCATTTCACGTCCTTCCATTTCCTTCGTAGTCTTCTGCATGCATTCAACACTATCTTGAAGAACTTGGTTAAAGAATTCTTTCAATAAATTATTGAATCAATCCCAACTCCTCTAAACAATACAAGTTCCAGAACCGATGGCAGCCTGTCACTAGACGAAAGGTATTTATAAGCCCATGTTGTGAACACTTCACCCAAAACAATACACAAGAATAGCAAATAGCTTCAAACAACCCCGCACGCTCATCCTCTATTATCGGCATACGGTCCACAACCCAATCTAAGTCATTGACCAAGGAAAGAGGTAGAAGGCCAACAGTCTTGTAATATGACTTAATGAAATGATTTTCCAACCCACTAACGCAAACCCAGTATATTGAAATGCACATAGCCAACAATACCCAAAACTGCAACTAATACGAAATGTAGTTCTACAACTCCAATCTTTTTACTTGCCTTATTTTTCCAATCAATACGACACGTCGTTTTATTAGAACTCCCAAAAAATTGATTATCAATCTTCTCCCTTCTTCAGTACCCTCATCTTCCTATTTTCTATGTCAACAATTCTCCCCATTCTAGAATAACCATTGTCAAGAGTAATATTCCTCCCGTGAATGGCCAATCTATTGGAATATAAGAAACAATTATTTCTTTCACCTGACTATAGTTTTTCTTCCATTTAATATTTGTCTTTAATCACCGTTATGAACAATAGCAAATTGTATGTGTTTGTGTCTCTTAACACTTCATGTCTAACATATGTGCATAATGATATCACACCCGACTAAAGGTAATGGCTCACATTTAACGGTAAGGAACCTTCTAATATTAATAGAGTATTAAGACGATGGTTTAAAGACTACCTGTAACATCCAGTATTAATTAAAATTTGCTCCAATCCTAAATTTCTGATTACCAGCGGCATATTCTATTACTCCGATGCAATTATTCTTTCTTGGCAATTTGTAATTTGCAAAAACTCTTCATCACAACAAAAAACAGATATGCACATGCTATTAATGGACCCTGATAGGTATGAGGATCTTTGTCGAATGTTGCCTTCAACTGACCCACGTTGCTCTAAGTTTCCACTTACCAGGCAAGTTGTCTGCAAATAACTCCTTGTTTCAATCTTGTGACAACCATATGAGACTTAGTTACAATCAAGAGGGCATATACATTACAAACGCCTCCCCATTAACAAAGATCTCCACAAATTACCACATTGGTTTTTGAAGGAAATTCTATGACCTACAACCTCTGATTTATGGATTGTTTTGTCTTATTAAGAATACAATTAACTTCAACATTGGGCCCCAATCACTTGCGTTTCACTTTCTACATCGCTCTTACATGATACACGGAAAAATTAGTCTTTCCTAGTATCTTCAGTTGTCACGAGTTTGCACAAAGCTTTCTCCGCAATGCGCGTTCACCATATGATGTTGCACTTAACCAAGAAAACCATGCCAAAGATGTTACAAATATCCGTTGACTATCCAAACCCGACAACAACTCATTCCCAAGAATATTTTCTTTGTGTCATTCTAAGACTCAGACTAGAGCATTCAATTTTTTAATGTCATCGAACAAATGCCTGAGCTTGGAAATAAGGCGTCATATGTATATTGTTTGCAATCCCTTGCAACTAAATTTCCTTTCATATAAATCAGGACCCCCTTAAGAAAAATATTTATAAAAAAAAATTCTGCCTTTACAAATAATAATGCTTTTGTTCCATTATTTCCAGGGGTCAATAACACTCGTACTTCAATATCTGATAAACTTTTTGTCAATGAGTGTCTGCAAAATTTGCCTCGGAAAAATTCTGACAAGGATTTCCTATCAATTTCCAATAACCACACAAGCTGGCGAAATACATTGCTTTGATACCACCGTAATATCCCACTAGGATATTATCTCCAAATTTACCTCAAATAATTTTCAAAACATAAACAGATAAATGGTGCAATGTAACCAACAATATAAATACTAAATTCTCATTAAAATACCTCAAAATGTGTTATTGCATTATACATCAGCAATACAATAACTAGTTATCAAGTCCAATCTTAAATATAGAAAATACAGTCAAATTGGAAATAACAATAAAATGCACCTGTAATCTCGAGTGAGAATTTTGATATGAATCCACCACAAAGATGAATCGAAGTTACGTCCAATCCACCCAAGAAGAACCTGAAGGTTTTCGTCCTCATGATCCTCAATAAGAGAAAGCTACCAACTTCCCAAAGTTCTCCAAAGAGAAACCAAAAAATCAATTCTCAAATCCAAGCATATCCAAATGAATGAAATTCTTTTGTTTTATGCTCAACACAGTAACCCTTCAATTTCCTTCTCTTGTCCTTCGTCTTTTTCTTCTTCGTCACCTTTAACCCACTTTATAATATTAATTTGACCCATTTTATAAATTTGCATTAAGCTCCCTTAAGCCAAAATTAACATTTTATGAACTGAACTTTAAGATTTCTAATGTCCCAAAAAGGAAACTTTAACACTTTTTATTAAAGATGCTTCACTTACACACTTTCAAATTATAACATCATAATGATAAAGTCATTCATTAAGATCAACTTAATAAATAACTTACAATACAAAGCTCCCTTAAATGACCTAATCAGACATTGAAAATGCCAATCACCAAGTGCCTTGATTGTTGTGCTAAGAATAGTAACAGTGCCAGAATTGGATTACTATAAATAGTAAGTCACTCAACAGAGCCCTAATTATCAACTCACAAGGGTCGCAATAATGAATTGACCTCACCCAGCTATAAGAACCTGCCAAACTAGCGATATTATAGTCCTCCCTCCCCAAGATTGCTTGTCACCAAGCAATTGTAGTCTAAGGTGTTGAAGCATATCCTCAAGCTCCCAAGTGGCATCCTCACCTAGAAGACCTTACCACTTCACCAAAAACTTATGATGATCCGCCAATGCAAATGCCTCTTCCTGGTATCCAATTTATCTTACGATAATAAATAATCATCTATTATTAGTTAATGGTAATCTATTGTATATATTTAGTTTGCTTTAGTTAGTTGTAGCTTTTTTAGCTTTCTTTCAGCTAGAATAGAATGTTTCTATTCTTTACGATCATTTCCCAAGGAAACATCAATCCATTTTTTGTATATAATGACCTCTCGGTCTCTGTTAATAATAAGCAAGTATTTTACCAATTACTTTGTAATATGGTATCAGAGCCAATGCTTCAAATTTTTTCAAAAATTTCATAATTTCTCTCAAAATTATCTGCTCTCAAATTTTCAAAATTATTTCTGATGGCAGTATAGGGTTTCTCGACTTTTGAGAAACTCCTCTAATCTCACCTAGTTCTTGGCTAAGGCTTGAGAATCTAAAAATCACAACTTCGGAGGTCGTTTTTTCTGCAACTCGTATTTGCAAATCACAGTTGGATATTTTTGCAAAGCAAATCGTGATTTCCTTTGGTCGTCTACAAATCGCGACTAGAAATTGTTGCAAAGCAGAATGTGATTTTTGTTGGTCGTTTGCAAATCGCAACCTAAAAATCGGGATTAAAAACTTTAAGGAGCTCACAATATTTTTGGATTTTGATGTCGTTTTGAGCGCCTGATAACTGCTCGTTTTTCATACCCAAAACTAGAAAAATTGTGCCTTTCTTTTCTTGTATTCGTGTGACCTCTGGGCGTCGGGTTTATAAGCTTATCAGCGTTCTTCCTCCTTCGTACTAAGCTGACTTTCTTCTAGCATTGGTTGACTATTCAAATTGCCTTTTTTCAACCCAATTTCTGTAATCTTTTTGCTCAAAAATTGCCATTTTTGGAGCTTATATTGCAGCCGGGTAGGGTTTTCTGCGAAACCCTAAATTTTGAGCTCGAAAAAATATTTTGATTTTAAATTCTTGGTGGGTTTTTCAAGAGCTCAACTAGGTTGTCATATTTTTCTGAGTGCCTCAATTTTTGTGTCTCGATTTTCGAGCCGGTGGATCTAGAAAACGACAACATTTTCCTTCTCAATTTTCCAAGCTCTCTTCTAGGTCACTCTCCAAATTTTCTGAGTCTTTTCTTTTCTTGCCTCAAATAATGTGTATTTTGATTTTCACATTTTTTATTGAAAAACGTGTCATGCAATCTCTGACAAACATTTTGCTCTAGCACAACTCAAAATTCAATGGTCAAAATTATGGCACTTGGAAGCAACGGATCATTGCAATTTTTGAATATCGAAACACCAATCAACTTGTTATGGGTGTTACTAAGCGTCTGACTGCTGCTAGTCCTGATCAAAATACATGGGAACTGAATAATCAGGAGGCAGAGATGCTTCTCAAGTTATCCGTGGCCGATGATCAGCTCTCTCAGATTCCATCCGACAAGACAGCTATCGAGATCTGGACACATCTCAAAGGTCTTCATGAGACTTCTGACAAAACCAGAGCTTTCTTTTTGAAGAACACTCTGTTTTCTATTGTCATGCATGAACGAACCTCGTAACGAGCACACCTGAATTGGATTCAGGAAATCCGTGATCAGTTACTTGCCATCGATCACATGATGGAGGAAGAAGACATTGTGGTTATCACTCTCCGAAGTTTACCAAAGTCCTATGAGCATTTTATCGAGATTCAACATCACATCTTCAAGTGTTGATCTGAAGTTCACTGATCTCTGCACACTTCTACTTCAACAAGATCAGTGGAAACAACAGTTCGGTAGCAGCTCCAACTCCGCTTCCACAAAGCAAGCCTTTGCTACTTAATCCTTTCAGAAGGATAAAGGCAAGTTTCAACAGTCATCTCAGCAGAAGTCTTCTACTCTAGCATCAGATGGCTCCCAAAAGAAGAACATTCAATGCAACTACTACCACAAGTTTGGCCACATGAAGGTTGAATGTTAGAAATGCTTAGCTGCACAATCTAAGCAATCAAGTGCGCAGCCCAAAGCAAACAGTACAGAGCACACTAAGCAGACGAAATCTACTTTTTACACTTTCATGGCTAAAAGACCTACAGATCATGTCAAGTCATCTACCTAATACATTGATTCAAGTGCCTCTCGTCACTTCACTCACCGCAAAGACTCGTTCACTAACTACCAGCCTTATTCAGACTTTGTTATTTTTTGGTGGTGGCGAAGAGTACAAAGTTGTCGACAAAGGCAACATTCAAATTCAATCTGCTAAGAGGAATCTCATTTTCCTCAAAGTGTACTATGTTCCACAGATGGAACTAAATCTACTCTCAGTCAGTCAATTACTATGACATTCTCCACACTTGGATGTCACCTTCAGTTCACATCAGTGCACCATCATTGATCGGGCAACTCAGTCTACTACTGCAGTGGGCCTTGAGGATCATGGTCTTTTGAGACTTACAGATTCTAGCAATTCTCAAGACTTAGCTATGGCTACTTGGCGGTCTTTTGTTAACACACTATAGCATCAGCAATATGGGCACTTAAATGTGCATTATCTCTCACAACTTGCTCAGGATGAGCTTGTTCTTGGATTGCCAGAGATACAGACTCAACAACTTGAAGTTTGTAATGTATATCAGGCTAGGAAGCAACATCACACACCTTTCACCAGTGGCAAATCATGGTGAACTTCTCAGGTAATTCAACTTGTTCATGCCAATATCTACGGCCCTATGGTCACTCCTGTTCTTGGGTCTAGGTATTTTCTATTGTTTGTTGATGATTTCAGTAGAAAAATGTGGGTGCAATTCCTTAAAAAGAAATTAGATGCATTTCCTGTATTTCAAAAGTTCAAACCTTTAGTTGAAAAAGAGTTTAGGAAATCTATTATTACTCTTAGATCAGACAATGGTGGATACTCATGGCATTGAACGCCAGTTAACCACACCCCAGTTAACCATGGATACTTCTTGGATACTCATGGCATTGAACGCCAGTTAACCACACCCCACACACCACAACAGAATAGTATAGTTCAACATCAGAACAAAACAATCGATTCATGCTCAAACACAAACATGTTCCAAACAAGTTTTGGGCAAAAGCAGTCAACACTGCAATTTATCTTTTGAATCGGTCGCCCAAAGTGGCGGTCTAAGGTAAAACTCTAGTAGAGGCATGGTCAGATCGCAAGACCAGAATTAGTCACCTAAAGGTCTTTGGCTCCCTTGCTTTTGTTTAAATCCCTAATGCGTCATGCACTAAGTTGGATACCAAGAGTTAGAAACTCATGCTTGTTGGATATAGTTTTTTCACAAATCCTACCGCCTTATCGATATTGATACATCTCGTCTCATCTACAATCGTGATGTAGTCTTTGATGAGCAACGAGTACCATTCATGCCTATTTCTCTTGTTCCTAATCCAACAAACCAGCCTATGAAGGCTCATGATTTGCGAGTTAGGATTCCACTAGGTCCACTTGATGGGTGGGCTTCAGTAGCTCCTGCAGGTCCAATTATACCAATGATCCTTGTTCAGACACCTCCAGCTTCTGTTGCAAGATCACCTCGATTTGTAGATGTTTCACTTGAGTTTGATCCAGATTCTTTTGATGTGGAACCTAATTACCAAGCATCTCCTGATACATGTTGGTCGTTCTCCTCTCCAGCCTAAGTGGTGGGCTAAGACACTTGTTGATCTTCATGATGATGAGCTCATTGATGGGAGAACTGCTCGAAAAAAGAGCAAATCTATAGTTTATTAAATTTGCTCACATGGCCAACATTCACAGTGTGTTTGAACCTCAAACATACTCCAAGGCTAAAGGAATTCCTGAGTGGGAACACGCCATGACATTGTTGAAAACAATTGATCAACTGTATATTGTCTTTAATGTTGCACAAATTGTCATATATTTGTCTGTCAGTGTATGTCAAGCTCATTCGAGCGATGAAGACAGTTTCCGGTGTCTGCCGAGCATTCCAGTGTTTACCAAGTTCAGAAGACAGTGCCAAAGAGAAGTTCTCAGAAGTGCAGTGTTAATCAAGCTCACTCGGTTAACAAAGGAAAGTTGGATGGGACCAGTGTTAACCGAGCTCACTCGGTTATCTAAGGAAGATTACGAAGTTGCAGTGTTAACCGAGTTCACTTGGTTTAACACAAGAAAATCATTTCAGTGTTAGTGTCTACTGAGCAGGGTCGGCTCACAAAGGATTTTCTTGTTTTGGCATATTGAGTTTAATGGATTTGTTTGTTGGTTCTAGCCAACTAAAGAGATGAAGAATAATTGTTTTAAGGTGTATTCAAGCCGACTTGGCAATATATATGATATAAGGTCAAGTTGAGGATTGAATGTGTGTGTGTGTGTGGAAGATAAGAAGATGCTTAGAGGAAGCGAATTGGAAGGATAAGCAGAATATCCTTGTTGGGAGGCAAAGATTAATCTAATCAAGAAGGATGAAGTATTTGAGCTAGAATTGAGATCTGAAATCAGCAATCAAGTCATATCATTGTTACTCTTTAACCATTGTAGCAGTGTATCAAATCTCTTAACAGAGTTAGCCTAGCAGTTATTTGTCAAATCCTATAACAAAATGGCATTTTTAGATTGAAGTGTCTAAAGACCTCTAACAAGGCCACTCCTAACAGGGTAATTAAATCCTCTAATAGAGTCACCCCTAACAGTGTGTTTTGTAACCTTTAATAGGGTTGGCTCCTAACAGGGCTCACTTCAGAAAAGCGAAAAACAGTAACTAGTTGCAATTGATGGTTTTTCCCAAATTGGGTTTTCACGTTGAATCTTGGTGTCACTTGTGTTCATGTTATTTTTTTTGTGTATGCAACTAAGTTAATTAAGGTTAATCACACTTAATATCTTAGGATATGCATGTTCAGTATTTGTCAAGTTATAGTTGATATTATAGTGTTTACCGAGTTACAACATATTGTTAGTGCTAACCGAGTCCCTATGTGTTAACCGAGTGACAGCAGTTTCAGCAGAGTTTATGTTTTCTATTGACATCTAAGGGCTCTGGGATTTATTTTTATGGTAACCGATTCACCCCTCCCCTCTCAATTACTCGTCTTATATTTCCAACAATTGGTATCAGAGTTTTTGGTCCTTGCAAAGAAGGTTTCAAGGACCTAAGCTAAAGATCAGGATGTCTTACAGAAGAGAGATTCCCATGTTGAACAAAGATAACTTCAAGGCATGGCAGGATTCAGGTTTGAAATATTTGAGTACCCAATATAAAGCTCCTACTGGAACATTGACTGTGGAGGAGATTGCTGAAAAGAAGAACCATAACATTATGATGATTTACATTGCATCTACTCTTAACTATGCTAAATTTGATGAAATCAAAGGGTGTGCTACTGCTCATGAGATGTGGACCAAGCTAAAAGATATCTGTGGAGGTGGTGATAACGTGAGAAGAGATAAGGCAGAAAGCTTAAGAGGTCAGTTCGATCAGATGAAGACGAGGGAAGATGAAAACATTGCAAAATATGTTGAGAGAATCAAAGCTAGTGTCAATGCAATCAAAGCCTCTAGAGGGAAAATCGATGATAACACAAACATAAGAAAGGTACTCAAAACCCTTCTTCCTATCTATGCAATTAGAGTGTCAACTATTCAAGAGATGAGATGTGATCCAAATAATAAGATAACCTTGGATGCTCTAGTGGGAAGGTTGACAGCATTTGAGCTAGATAACTATGATAACCATATTCCTTGTTCTAGCAATCTTGAGTCTGCACTTGAAGCTAAGTTGTCACTCAAGAAGAAAGTTGCAAAGTTTAAAGGAAAACAATCTGAAAGTCAAGAAGAAGACAGTTCTGACAGTGCTCTTGAAGCCATTGAAGCCATACTTGCAAGAAGATATTCCAAAGGCAAAGGGAAGTACAAAGGTAAAATTCCTCTAATTTGTTTTTCTTATGAAGAAGTTGGTCACATTGCTGCGAAGTGTCCAAACAGAGAAGACAAAGAAGAAAAGAAGAACAGCAAGTACAAAGGCAAGAAGGATTTCAAAAACTACAAAGACTACAAGGACAAAGGTAAGAAGTCTTGTTTCATGGCTAAAGATTCTGATAGTAGTGATGATGATGAAATAGTTTATATTGCTGTAAAAGATAAATCAGATAATGAAGAAGATAAGATGGCACTTATTTCATATGTTAGCAAAAATGATACATGGATTATTGATGATGGTTGTTCTCATCATATGACTGATGACAAAACAAAGTTTGAACATATGGAACACTATGATGGTGGAAGTTTAAGATTTGGAAACAATGAGCCATGTTGCATAAAAGGAAAAGTTTGTATTTCTCTTACCAATAAACTCAGATGTGACAATATTTATTGGGTTAAGGACTGAAGCATAATCTGCTGAGCATGGCACAGTTGAATAACATTGGATTCAAAGTAGAAATCATGAATGGAAAGGCCAAGCTACTAAATGGAAAAGGAAATCTAGTTGGGTCTTGTAACCAAGCAAAAGGTAACTTATTCTACCTAGATCTAAGTGAAAGTTCATGTTTCATTGCTCAAGTAGAAGAAAGTTGGTTATTGCATAAAAAGTTGTGTCATGTGAACTTTGATAACCTGATCAAGATAAGCAAAAACGAAAGAGTGAGAGGTATTCCTAGTAGAAGAAAACCTGATATGGGCCTATGCAAAAATTGTCAGATTGGTAAGAGGGGCAAAACAAGTTTCAAGAACGAGAACTATCATTCTGAAGAACTCTTGGAGTTGGTTCATACATACCTTTGTAGACCTATTAGCATAGAGAGCTACAGTGGATGGAGATAAGTATCTCATTTTATTTGTTGATGATTATTCTAAGATGATGACAGTAATGTATCTGAAAGATAAGTCTGAAGCTTTTCAAAAATTCAAGTGGTATCTGGCTAGAGTAGAGAAGCAAACAGGAAAGAAGCTGAAATGTTTGAGATTAGACTCTAATGAATTCAATGAATTCTGCACTGAAAGAGGAATCAAAAGACAAGTATTAGCCCCTAGTACACCTCAACATAATGGTATAGCAGAAAGAAGGAACCAATCAATCATGGATTGTGCAAAAACCCTAATGATAGAAAAGAATGTTGCAATCAAATACTAGAAGGAAGCAATGAGTACAGCAGTTCATACCTTAAACAAAGTACAGCTGAAGAAAGACTCAAATCAGACTCTTACGACTCTTACGAACTATGGTATGGCTATAAACCTAATATAAGTTACTTCAAAGTATTTGGTAGCAAATTTTATATCCTTAAGGAGACTAGGAAAGGTAAATTTGATGTCAAAAATGTTGAAGGCGTTTTCCTAAGATACTCCAGCAGAAGTAAAGCATACAAATGTTTGAATCTAACTACTCATAAGATCATAGAAAGTGCACATGTGAAGATTGATGAATTTGCTGAAAAGAGTGAAGAAGAGAATATCAAAGAACCTAAAGACTACGGAAAGTTTATCTACTTTGAACCTGATACATTGCCTAATCCAATTGGAAGTCAGCAGACTTCACCTCCCAAGTCCCCAAAATCTCCAGAAGCACCCGAGTTGCAGCCAATGCAACCCAAGTCACAATCTGAAGGACCCAAGTCATAGTCAAAAGCTACCGAATTGCAGCCAGTGCAACCCAAGTTTGAGTCTGAAGGACCCGAATCACAGACAATGGGACCCGAGCATGATGCAGAAGATCATGGTAAGGCAAGTGGAACAAGCTCTAAATCCAAAGTATCTATACTTGCAAGATATGTTAGAAGGCACCATGCACTTAAGCAAATCATTGGACACAAGCTAGAAGGTACAATGACAAAGAACAAATTGAAAGGTACATGTTTGCTTACTGAATTTGAACCTAGAATAGTTAAAGATGCTTTCGATAATGAAAGTTGGATTGAAGCAATGAATAAAGAGATAGAACGGATAGAAAGGAATAAGACTTGGACTCTTGCTCTTAGACCCAAGGATAATAATGTAATATGCACTAAGTGGGTGCTCAGAAATAAGCTGAATGAAGATGGAGAAGTTTCAAGAAACAAAACATGGCTAGTGTACAAAGGTTATTCTCAAGAGGAAGGTATTGATTATGGTGAAACTTTTGCTCCTGTTGCAAGATTAGAAGGTGTTAGGACTCTACTTGCTTATGCTACACAAAGGATTTAAAGTGTATCTGATGGATGTGAAATCTACATTCTTGAATTGAATTCTACAAGAAGTCTACATAGAGCAACCTGAAGGTTTTATAGAACCTAGCAAAAAAGATATGGTTTGTAAACTACACAAAGCATCATATGGTCTCAAACAAGCTCCCAGAGCTTGGTATTAAAGACTTCATAATTATTTGATGAAGATTGGTTTTCAAAGGACAAATGATAACAACAGCCTATACATCAAGGAAGGACCAAATAAGAAGATCGTGTTGGCATAAATCTTTGTAAATGATACATTGTTTACTGGAAATAATGATTTGTGCAAATCCGTTTCAGAGGAAATGAGTAAGGAATTTGAGATGACAATGTTTGGAGACATCAAATTCTTTGTTGGCTTACAGATTCAAAAGAAGAAAGATAGTATCTACATTACTCAATCTAAGTACATCAAGGAGATAATGAAGAAGTTTGGAATGGAGGATTCACGACCAGTTGGAACACCTATGCCTACTAGACATAAGCTTTCAAAAAATGATGATTTCAAGGAGGTAGATTAGACCACATATAGATCTATGATTGGAAAACTTCAATATGTAATACATACTAGGCCTGCTATTGCTCTTGCAGTTGGTATGGTGGCAAGAATTTCAGCTAATCCTAAAGAAAATCATATCATGACAATAAAAAGAATCATGAGGCATCTAAAGGGTACTGAAGATTATGGATTATGGTACAAGAAATGTGGCAACTTAGATTTGAAAGCCTTCACTGATGCAGAATGGGATGGAAGTGTTGATGACAGAAAGAGCACCAATGGTGGAGAATTCTTTCTAGGTAAGAGACTAGTGCCTTGGACAACTAAGAAGGAGAATTGCATTTCTTAGTCTACAGCAGAGGCAAAGTATGTTGCCGCAACAGTCAATTGTTCCAATATTGTTTGGTTCAAACAACTGTTGGCAGGTATGAAGGTAGAAATCAAGGATCCAATGGTTATCTTTTATGATAACACCAATGCAATCAATATATCAAAGAATCCTGTGATGCCTACCAAGACCAAGCATATTGCAATAAAATATCATTTTCTGAGAGAATTGGTGCAAGACAAAGAGGAGAGATTAGAATATGTGAATACTAAAGAACAAATTGCAAACATATTCACCAAGCCATTACCTAAGGATGCATTTTTGTATCTAAGAGGAAAGCTAGGGATTATTCCCCTATTTGAAGCTCACTAAACAGCAATTAGTGATGCATCAACTGAGTATTCTTAAAGATCAGTCAAATTGATGCAATAATGAACAAGCAGATTCCATGTAAATCAATATATTAGATACATTGATATTCACTGGATATTGTCTTTGGCATAAGATATCAAAAAGGGAGAGTTTGTTGTCATATCATAGAAATTCTCTAAAGAGGGAGAGTTTGCTATATCAAAAAAAAATTTCTAAATGTTTGAAGATGTCAAAGTGGAGGAGTTTGATGAAGAATAAACTTGGAGAGTTTGTTGACAAAGGGAGAAACTGAAGTTAGAAGAAGAGATTGATGTCAGAGGGAGTTCACACTGATAGAGGCAATTCCCATGGATGAGAATCAAAATGAAACTAAAGATATTATCCCTACTTTTAGTTTGCTCCAAAATTTCATTGTATTATGACATGTGTTGTCATCAATTCCAAAGAAGGGGATTGTTGAAAACAACTGATCAATTGTATATTGTCTTTGATGTTACACAAGATGTCATATCTTTGCCAATCAATGTATGTCGAGCTCACTCAAGCGATGAAGACAATTTCCTATGTCTGTCAAGCATTCCAATGTTTACCAAGTTCAGAAGACAGCATCTACCGAGTTCACTCGAGCAACAAAGAGAAGTTTGCAAAAGTTCAGTGTTAACCGAGCTCACTTGGTTAACAAAGGAAAGATGGATGGAACCATTGTTAACCGAGCTCACTCGATTACCAAAGGAAGATTACGAAGTTGCAATGTTAACTGAGTTCACTTGGTTAACACAGGAAAATCATTTCAGTGTTAGTGTCTACCAAGCAGAGTCGGCTAACAAAGGATTTTCTTGTTTTGGCATATTGATTATAATGGATTTGTTTGTTGGTTTGGTTAGTGTCTACCAAGCAGGGTAGGCTAACAAAGGATTTTCTTGTTTTGGCATATTGAGTTTAATGGATTTGTTTGTTGGTTCTAGCCGACTGAAGAGATGAAGAATAATTGTTCTAAGGTGTATTCAAGTCGACTTGGCAATGTATATGATATAAGGTCAAGTTGAGAATTGAATGTGTGAGTGTGTGGAAGATAAGAAGATGATTAGAGGAAGCAAATTGGAAGGATAAGCAGAATATCCTTGTTGGGAGACAAAGATTAATTTAGTCAGGAAGGATCAAGTGTTCGGGCTAGAATTGAGATCTAAAATCAGCAATGCAGTTGCATCAGCAATCAGATCATATCATTGTTACTCTCTAACCATTGTAGCAGTGTATCAAATCTCTTAATAGAGTTAGGCTAACAGCTATTTGCCAAATCCTCTAACAAGGTGGCATTTCTAGATTGAAGTGTCTAAAGACCTCTAACAAAGCCACTCCTAACAGGGTGATTAAATCCTCTAACAGAGTCACACCTAACATTGTGTTTTGTAACCTTTAACAAGGTCGGCTCCCAACAGGGCTCTCTTCAGAAGAGTGAAAAACGGTAACTAGTTGCAATTGGTGGTTTTCCCCAAATTGAGTTTCCATGTTAAATCTTGGTGTCACTTGTGTTCATGTTATTTCTTTTATGTGTATGCAACTAAGTTAATTAAGGTTAATTACACATAATATCTTAAGATCCACATGTTTAGTTTTGTCAAGTTACAGTTATATTATAGTGCTTACCGAGTTACAGCATATTGTAAGTGTTAACCGAGTGACTGTGTTATCCGAGTGACAACACTTTGAACAGAGTTTATGTTTTGTATTGACATCTAAGGGATCTAGGATTTATCTATGTGGTAATTGATTCACCCCTCCCCTCTCCATTACTCCTCTTATATTTCCAACAATTTGAACACTAGAGCCTGTTGAAGAATAATACCTAGGTCCTTTCTAATCTTCCACCAAGGAAGAAACCCATAGGCTGCAAATGGGTTTACAAAATCAAATACAAATCGGATAGTACTTTGAATAAGTATAAAGCTCGTTTAGTTGCAAAGGGATTTTCTCAACGTCAAGGCATTTATTATGAGGAGACCTTTGCTCCTACTGAAAAGATGAGCACCATCAGATTAGTTCTAGCCATGGTAGCACAGTTTGGCTAGAAGGTCCATTAGATGGACGTCAAGAGTATTTTCCTGAATGATGATCTCCATGAAAAGGTCTACATAACGTAGCCTCCTAGTTTCAAGGTTGTTGATAAAGACCATTAAATTCTCAGATTGGTAAAAGCTCTCTACGGCTTGAAGCAGGCCCCTCGGGCATAGTACATGAAAATTGATAAGTACCTCAATGATCAAGGCTTCAAGAGAAGTTCTTTAGACTCAAATCTGTACATCAAGACTACTCATAGTGACACCATCCTTATGGTTATTTATGTGGATGCTATGATCATCACTGGCAATTCAGCATCTTTGATTCAGGGAATCAAACAGAATTTATGTCAATCTTTTGATATGACTAACCTTGGGCTCATGCATTATTGCCTAGATGTTGAGGTTTGGCAACAATCTTCTGGTATATTCATCTCACAGTCCATATATACCAGGGCTCTGTTAGACATATTTCGTATGTAGGATTGCAAGCCTGCATCTACACTTATGAAGTAAGGTCTCAAGTTATCTGCCAAGTCTGATTCTCCTTCCGTTGATGATACTACATACAAGCAACTAGTAGGC
Organism: Cupressus sempervirens; assembly: GCA_028749045.1. NCBI lineage: Eukaryota > Viridiplantae > Streptophyta > Pinopsida > Cupressales > Cupressaceae > Cupressus > Cupressus sempervirens. The sequence continues at coordinate 429,345,257 of CM053787.1, read as the reverse complement.
AGCCTCATCTACCTCTCTGCTACTAGGCCTGATATTAGCACCGCAGTCATCTATATCTCACACTTTATGACAGCTCTTAAGGTTGATCATTGGATGGCCGCAAAGCGCGTGCTTACTTCCATACTCTCGAAGTTCTAATCCTAGACTCAGTGGTTCACAAATTCAGATTGGGCAAGCTCTTTTGATGATAAAAAGTTAACTTTTGAATATGTGTTCAGTTTGGGATTCGGTGCAATCACGTGGACCAATAAGAAGCAGCAAGCAATTTCTCTCTCCTCTACAGAGGTCGAATACAGAGGGACTGTTAAGGCAGGGTGTGAACCTGTTTAGCTTCATCAGATGCTTGGGGATATGCCGATGTCACCAACAGGACCAGCTACTTTGTTGATAACGAAGGTGTTATCAAGTTAGCATGAAATCCAATCTTCCATGAACAAACCAAGCATGTGGTTGTTCACTGTCACTACATACGACAACTGGTTGAAGATGAGACAATAGATTTGCAATATGTTCCTGCCACAAATCAAATTGCAAACATTCTCACCAAGCCTCTTGGTCATAATAAATTTGTCGAATTCAGAGGATGGCTTGGTGTTATAGATAGATTAACCATTAAGGGAGGGTAATACAATAATAGATAATCGTCTATTATTAGTTAATGGTAATCTATTGTATATATTTAGTTAGCTTTAGTTAGTTGTAGTTTTTTTTAGCTTTTTTTCAGCTAGAATAGAATGTTTCTATTCTTTACGATCATTTCCTCAAGAAACATCGTTCCATTCTTCTGTATATAATGACCTCTCGGTCTCTGTTAATAATAAACAAGTATTTTACCAATAATTACTTCGTAATAGTGTAGCCTCAGGTACAACTCTAGCCTCCCCTCATCATTGAGTGGGGGTAAAGTAGTAGATGGGACAACATATTTGCCTAACAACTTCTTAAGGCGCAATACATGGAACATATTATGAACTTTGTTGCCCTCTAGTAGATCCAACTCATAAGCTACCTCACCCACGCATCTCACTGATGCAAGACTACCTCTAAGGCTATAGCATCAAATAAACCATATCCCCCACCTGAAAAGAATAAGCAGTCCTCCTCCAATCAACATACTACTTCTACTGATTTTGTGCTCTCTAAATATTATCCCTCAATGTCCTCATGATATCCTGACTTTCTTGTAGCAATTCACCTATACTTTGTACCCTTATGTCATTGCATAGCAAATCTATGAATCTCAGAGGAACATACCCATATAGAGCTCTAAATTGGGACATCTCAATGGACATGTGGTGACTGAAATTATAACAATACTCACATAGGTATATCCAGTTCACCCAAGCCCATTGTTGAGCTGATACATAATGTCGCAGATAGCCCTCCACCCACTTATTAACAATCTTAGTCTAACTATCGGTCCAAGGGTGGTAACTGATGCTCAAAGTCAACTTTGTCCCATACAGTCTAAACAAATCCTACCAGAAGTGACTCATGAAACGGCTATCTTGATTACTCCAAATACTCTAGGGTAAACCATGCAATCTAAACACTACCCGAAAAACAATTGTGCAATCTGCACAGCTAAAAAAGTGGTGGTAATGGGAAAGAAGTGAGCATATTTGGTGAAGCGATCCACCACCACATAAATGCAATCTCTGACCTTGGGCTTTCAACACGCTCACAATGAAGTCCATGCATAAACATTCTCACTTCTGCATAGGAATAGGAAGTGGCTACAGCAACCCGACTGGATAGGTATACTCCTATTCATTCTGCTGACAAACAAAGAACTCTCTAACATATTGTTGTACATTTGACTTCAAGCCCTTGCATGTCAACCTCTCCCAAATCTGTCTATAGGTATTTAAGAACCCGAGATGTCCGACCAATGGAGAATCATAAAAGGCCTATGGTATAATCTAACACCTGATCTTGGAATCAAATTAATCCTCCCCTTGTAAATGATCAACTCATTTGCAAGCGTATAATTGTTGTCTTGTATGCTACAATCAACAATATCATCTATCCATTGATCTCTGGCATACTCTGCAATGATCAAGTGTCTCCAATCCTCAACTATCTATGTAATCACACACAAGTGGGGTCTCCGTGAGAGAGCATGAACTACTACATTTTGTGTACCCTTAATGCTGGAGATATCAAAATCATAGGACTGTAGCTTACTAACCTACTTTTGTTGCCTCTCATTAAGATTTCATTTTCCAAGGAAATGCTCCATGCTATTGTGATTTATTTTAATGCAAAATATACTCGCCGCTAAATATTACTTGAGTTTGGCCAAGGCATGCATAATGACCAACATCTCCTTATCATATACACTGAATGATCTCTTAAGACCCCTAAGCTTCCTACTCTCAAATGCAATGGGATGGCAATCCTCAGAAAGAATGGTACCAATGTCCTCACCTAAGGCATCACAATGCAACTAGAATTGCCTCGTGAAATTTGGCAATGCTCCAACTGGACATGAATATGCTTGAACTTCTCAAAGCACTTGTGTGCCTTAGCAATCCACTCAAATGCACCCTAAAGGGTCAGATTAGTAAGGGGAGTTGCATGTCGAGAGAAATCTATCACAAATCTACGATAGAAAGAAAACAACCAAATGAAACCTCTGACTTGTGTCAGGTTTTTCAATGTAGGCCAATCTAGTATAGTACAAGCCTTATCAGAGACTGTGCGACCTCCCACTACACTGATGATGTGTCCAAGCTAAAGTAACTCAATCATGGCTAATGCACATTTGGACTCCTTGGCATACAAGGAAACCCTATCAAGAATATCCAATATTGTATCTAAGTGTGCTATACGATCATCCCAAGTCTTACTATAAACAAATATGTCATCAAATAACACTATACCAAATCTTTGAGTTGACTATGGAAGACTTTGTTCATAGTAGATTGGAATGTCGCTGGGCATTAGTCAAAGCCAAAGGGCATGGCTAGAGACTCAAAGTGGCCACAGTGATACTTGAATGTTGTCTTCACCACATCCTACTCTCTGACTCTAATCCGATGACATCCTAATCTCAAATCGATTTTGAAGTAACATGCCAAATGCAGCTCACCAAATAGCTCATCAATCCGTGGAATAAGTTGTCGATTCTAAAATATTTTCCTATTCAACATCCAATAATCAATGCACATTCTAAGCATCCCATCCTTTTTCTTTACCAAAACATCTAATGAAGCAAAAGGTGACTTACTCAGCCCAATATGTCCCATAACGAACAGTTCCTGTATTATCTTCTTTATCTCATCCTTAAGCCGCTTCGAGTACCGGTCAGGAGAATCATAACGGACTTAGTATCTTCCTCTTCCTCTAGCTCAATAATGTGCTCTATCCCTCCATCAAGTAGTCTGCTAGGTGGTATGTCACTAAACACTTTAGACTATTTAGTTTCCAATTGCTGAAAATCTAGGTGATAGGTTGGCTTATCTGTCCCATCTAATATAGGCAACATCATAAACTTTGTTGCCCAATCAACTATGTCATTATGTCGTACTAGATGTTGCATACGCCTAAAAGAAATCACCTTCAAATTACTATTCCTAATGGCCTTAAAGATGTGTGTTTTGTCATCCTTAATAAATCTCATCTCCATCTTTTTTGTGCTGATATAAATATCCTCAATGGTCTGCAACCAACTCATGCCAAGTACCACATCAATGTTGCCCATGTCTACCATATAAAAAAAACTATCTTAAAAGAAAAATTATTTAGCTTTACAGGAAGTTCAAAAATCATCTTATTACACCTAAGGGTAAACTAATGCCAAGTACCACATCAGTGCTGCCCATGTCTACCACATAAAAATCTGCCTTTAAAGAATAATTATTTAGCTTCATGGGAAGCTCAAAAATCATCTTATTACATCTAAGGGTGTGACCATCAGCCACCTGTACTCTCAGTCCCTCATAGTCTTCTATCTTAATCCCTCTCTTGGCAACCAAATGTGAGTCAATTAAATTATGTATAGCAGCTGTATCAAAGACAGCAATAACATGTTGTCCAGCCAAGAGTCCATGCATCCTAAAAAGCACTTTCCTTTATCATGTTGGAAAGGCAAACTACCTTGAGGATAGAATCATCTATCACCTCATCCCCATCACCTGAAGCCTCATGTGTCTCATACTCATAATCAACTTGTCCAAAAAAATCAGAGCTATCTTCATCATCATAGAAACACTCCATCATCTTATTTCTATTCTCAGGCTTCATAGGGTAATCATGTTTGTCATCATAGGGCCCTCTACAATAAAAGTGCAATCTCCTCATCCTTAGATAATTCAGTGTCTCTTGATCTAAAGGGGCTGCCATAAGACGCTTAGAATCAGCTCTATCATGTCTCTTAGGGGCTTCCGTATCATATGATTAAGTAGTGGGCTTCGAAGCAAACTTGCCTCATGGAGTAGATGACTCAAGATTCCTTGCTTTTTTCATTGCCTCCAACATGGTAGGTGGATCCAAAGACTTAACCCACCCTCTGAGTGGCTCAATTAAACTCTCAATAAAAGGCATGACTTGTCTCCTCTCAAAAACATCATAGATAGCCGTTGAAACTCACTAATAAAGACCTCAAGGCAACATGTCTGTCTCAACTATGCTAGCTCTCTAAAGTAAGTCTCGGGGACCTTCCTATCAAACCTCTCTACCAACCTGTCAACAAACTCCTTATTGGAAACTATCTGACCGTGATCTAGTGAAACAAGCCCATGGTACCAGTAATCATGAGCTACTTCGTCAAATGCAGACAACAAAGCAAATAGTGTCCTCCTCAATCATACGACACAATGCAAGATATGTATCAAGCCTATGAACCCAAGCTCATGTTGTAACCTTGCCACTGCCATCAAAGTGTGTCAAGGTCATCTTGTTAGCTGGCTCTCTCAAATTAGTTTGTCTAGGCCTTTTTCTCTCAGGAGTAGGCCTACCTCTACTATGCTCCCACTCTTGTGTCAGAAATCTATCAAAGTTTAGATTTTTCTTGATGACCTGCAAAAGAGCACCCCACTCAATGTAGTGTACATCATCATCAAAAAATGGCATGGCCTCAATCTTAGTACTCACCACGTCAACCTCGTCTCACAAAAGTAGATCGTTGGGGCCTATCATAAACACCTATGTGTCCAATCTTGTCAATCATGTCCTCAACTCTAGACTTGTTATCAGCTCTGCACCTATGCAAACTAATGGAATCACTGCCAGTGCCTCTTTCTCTACTCCATCCTGTAGGGAGTGCAATGCACTGCAAAGTATCAAACAGTTGTTGCAACACATCAACAACATGGTGCTGACCATGTGCAAGGTCTCTAAGTGTCTCCCTGGCCTACCTATCAATATTAGAACCAATGCCAACATCCATGTAACCTGTACCAGCAGAACCACCTCACCCGTCACCTATGCTGCCAAACTATATCTCAGGTTCTCCATCACAAAGCGGAGAATTATGACCTCTGTGGGTGTAGTGCATACCAAGTATGAATCTCTATGTCATGTTGAAACCCAATTCTCTACAGGCTAGCAAGAAACCGCTCTGATACCATTGTACAAGCCCTGCTGGCTCACACTAATGTAATGTTGAATAATGTTTTCATTTTCTTGTAGTTTTTGCTTTTCTTGGTTTTTGAATATAAGTTTTTGGATTTTCAGAATATATGCAAGTATTGGAAAAAAAAGCATGAAATGAAACAACTGATATTGCTTACCAATTCAGAATTCCAATTGTAATTTTAATAGAGGCAATTATTGCATATAATACTCAAGGCAAATGAAGAAATTGTAAAACCTGGATGAATGTTGACATTCAATATACTTGTTGCAGCAGACCTAGGATTCCCACGCCAACTCCTAACACTCCCAGCCTTATGCTAACGTTGCCAGCAACTTGCAGCATGGGTCTAGTAACTCCAAATGCAACCTCTAGATTAGCTTAGCCGCTGCTGTAGCAAGCAAGATAGGAGCTTTTGACAGGGTTGGGCTGCCTCAAATTTCCCTACATCACCTACAGATTTGGCTGCCCAACAATACTAAATTTGCAGGTAGAAAACGCCAACAGCTTCATCAAATGCCTTCAAACAACAGTTTGGAACAGTACAAAAAGATAGAATTTATGGCATCCAAAATCAACAAAGATAGAATTTATGGCATCCAAAATCAACATTCTTCCTTGAAGAAAATCACAGCAGTTTGAAGGATAATTTGGTATACAACAGTACCAAATTACCAAATCTGATTAGAGTATTAAACCTCAGTAAACAGGACATAATTCACCATATATTTGAATGGCTCAAAGTGCAACAGCAGGTAGAGGAATCAGTCCTCACAAGAAACCAACACTGAAACCCATGTAGATCACAAAATGAATAAAAATCAAATGTCATGGAATGGGTTGTTTTTCTCCATGTGATCCTTTATTATTACAAAATCAAACTTGGATTTTTCCTCACACTTTTCATTAAAGACGATTCACTTACACACTCAAATTATAACATTATAATGATAGTCATTCATTAAGATAATAAATAACTTATAATATAAAGCTCCATTAAATGACCCAATCAAACACTGCAACTGCCAATCACCAAGTGTCTCAACTGTATTGCTAAAAATAGTAACCGTGCCAGAATTGACTTCCTATAAATAGCAAGTCACTTAACATAGATCCTCAAATCTAAGTGTTAGCTCACGAGGGTCGCAATGATGAACTAACCTCACTAAGTTACAGGAACTTGTTCTATCACCTTATTCTTAGGTGTTTGCTTTTTCTGGGGGGGGTGGGGGGTCCCATAGGCTGCTTTGGCCTCATGGACATATTAAAAGCTTCATTCATTCATTCATCTCATTGCTAATTTAATTAATTAGGCTAATTAACCATCACTAATTAATTGAATAACTTTTATTTTTAACCGGTTAGGTTATTCCTCGTTATTTAAATTTATTTTGCTATTTAATTAGTTAGACCAATTTTTTGCCACTATATAATTAAATAAGATTTATTCATTCAATTAGTCTAGCCTCTCCCATGCACTAATTAATTAAACCAATCATTTAAATAATTGGTCTAACCTTCTTTCAATCAACTAATTAAGACATACTTATTTGATATGATCATTTAGGCTAAAGCACATTCTTCCTTTTTCCTCTCATCTAAATAAAATGAAAAAAAATTTAAAAAACTGCCTCACCATTAGAATCCAAAAAGACAGCTTTTTCATCTCCACCCTCCATTCAAATTTAAGAATATCTTAAACATTCATCTCAACTCAAGTTCTCTCCTCCAATCACCCTCAATTCAGACCTCCACTTATGCCTCTCCCTTCCATGTGCAAATTAAGGATATCTCAACTCTCCATCAACTTGATCTCATCTTATCCCTCCATGTCTCAAGCCTTGTTATCCTTACATGCAATACAATCCTAGCCATCCATCCATCACAATCAGATACCAAGAATCTATAGAAATACCCCTATGCAAAGGGAAAAACAACCACAACAAGAAGTAACATATACGCTGTCAAATTAGGAAATTTCCAAGAAAGAACAGTCAATGCATAAAGCAATCACTTCCACCTCTCATCCAAGAGTACCTTCAAAATCACAGAGGAGTAATGCTAGTGTTTATTGCTTTACTTTCTTATTGTTTTAATGCCGCCTTTGCTCTAACAGAGGTGCAATTTAGTTTTGTTTGGATTGGATGTTTATGTTATAACTTTTAATGCATTTCTCCTACTTCGCTGTCCAAATTTAGCTATTACAGAAGTTGCTTGGCAGCTATAATGTGCATGGATGTGCAAAGCATCATATTTCTGAATTCAAGGATATGCATTCACCATGCCAAGAATGGTGTCTCACTCTTCTAATGTTCTATTGCCTTAAGGCAGTGTTGCACTCCTCTAAGCTGCGGTTCAGACCTCCAGTGCCTCAAATTGTCAGTGAGCTTCATCAATTGACAGTGCCATGCTAAAATATATCCTCAAACTAATATTTAGTCAAATTAACATTGCATTAGCAAACAGTGACACATACAAATGTGTAATATCCCCATTTTTTGTAGCATCAGAGTTTGAGAGATTAGCCTATTATTGTGATCCTCATAGACCCTTCGTTTGGGCTTAGTTTTGTGTACTTACTATTTGTGGTAAATCGATATTGATTGAGATGGACCCTTTCTATTTTTGGAAAGTGCAATTGATCACATCAAGAAATAACAGGGGTGACTCCTATTTCAAACGGCATATTTAAATGATGAGTATTTTGGTGATTATTATATTTTTAGTGGCAAAATTATTATTAAATTATTAAATGGCTTATTATAAAGTTATAATTTAGCTTTATAATTTCACTTAAGGGGTGAGTCATCATCGGAAGGGGCCATTTATTTAATTAATTATATGCCTAAGCCAAGTATTAAATGTTACTAAAAGAGTTATGTTGGAAAGTTTCAAGAGCTGAGTTCTTTTGGAAAACTTTCAAAGTTATGAAGTTGAGTTCTTTCGGGAAGCTTTTGTCAACAAGGGATTATAAATATGAGCTCATTGTAAAAGAAAAGACATTCAATTATTTGATTATTTTATTTGCTTTTGTTGTCCTAGTGACATTTCTGAGGTTCTGATTTTTAATGGCCTTGCTGTGGTATAAGGGTTTGAAGCTAATTGGTTTGTTTCCACTGCTGAGGTATAGTAGATTACGGAAACTTATTTTAGACTTCCATTTCTGTGCGCCTGTTGCTTTGGAAGAAGTTTGTATTGAGAATCGTAGCAAGTCAAATTTAGAGCATTGCAAGTCTAAAATTATTGGATGTCTTCCTGCTATTTGTCCTATTGCTGGGAGACAACATTGGTTGAAATCTGATTGTATTGCCATTGCCCATTGAGGAGATTCGATCCACATGGTATTTGAGCATTTGTGATAATTCTACTTGATGCAGTTACTTTCTGATTTTATAGTGATTACATGATCTGCTTCAGCACTTGAATTCCCTACCTGGCATTAATATTCTGTGTGCATATCAGTGGGGGTTTGGATCTCAATTCACTTTTGTGAATTCACACCATATCAGGGCGGTTGAGTCTTGCATCTGCAGTTGCTTTAATTGACATTTTCATCAGCTAATGGCAGCATTATCTATGCACCACATCACTCATACATTGGATGCTAACTTGAGCGTAACTTGCTGGAGATTATCTGGCAGTCTGGGTGTGACTGTTAGTTGTAGGTGCAGGTCAAACTTGGGAGGGCTGCGTGGAGAAATTTGGGTCTGCTAACTGATTGGGCAACTACTAAGGAAGACGTGCAAGGTTGGAGGAGTGCCATCTGCTCTCAAGCTATTCAAAACCTTGGCATTTCATCATGTTGCAATCAGATCTGGAGTTATCAGCTTCTTCAATTATAAATTGTAATAATCACACTTGCTGAAGCAATTTTGTCTATCATAGAATTGCTAGTTGGTTCAGTTTTAAATTTCTAGCTGTGAATTTCATTAATAATTAGCAGCATTTGATATACTCTTAGTCAAAAACTCATATATCCCAAAAACACAAGAATCATTTAACTCTGACAACAAAGCAGTTGAAATCAACCTTGGGTCTGTACAGTAGAGGATAATTGCTAAATGTTTGACCAAATGCTAATTGTTGATTTGTGAAAGAAATTTATGTTTAATTTAGCTATAACCAAGCAAGGTTATTACAGTGGTATCAGAGCAGTTACCTGTCATCTTGTGGGGTAGAAAAGTTATTTTATTTTCAGATTTGTTGCTGCATTTGGAGTGACCAGCACTCTAGCATTTTCTAGCCATGGAGAGACATAGGAGGAAAGACAACTCTAGAAGTTGGTGGAGTAATGAGGAAGTTAGTGCGAAAATGAATGCTTTGCAGGAAAGTATGGAGAAACTTAAGCTTCATCAACAGAGATTGGCAGGGAGCTTGTCGGATCCAAAGACAGTTGAGAGGGCAGCGAGATATATGGTTTCTGCCTTTAGAAGGTCAAGATCGAGGTTACAATGAAGGAAGCTTGAATCTTCCCCAACAAGTGCCCATGATGCAGATGTACCTATATTTAGTACGGCACCTACTAGTCCTATCCGCAGTGATGATGATGGACTTATTTCACAGGGACATGTGGATGTGTCAATGCCCTAGGTGGATAGCAACACTGAGTTTTAGCAAGTTAAGGCTCCCAAAGCAATCACTATGGTTAGTTCAGAGGTAGTTGATGTTGTAGTTGTCACTAACTGTTCAGACTCTCCCTAGGAGGGAGTTGTTATTGGAGACTTATATGTTAGCTATCGTACTGTTCCTCTAGTGCAAGAGGCAGTTGCTTCCTTAGGTGGGATTGAGGCACGTATGGAGCCACCCAATTGTGATGTTAGTGATATGGGTGTTGCAACAAAGTCAAGAGATGTGGATGCAGATAGTATGGACACATCTAATGATCCATTTGATGATGCTATGAGCTACACTGAGTATGATATCCCTTGCCAGGTATCAGCTAATGACTTTGAGGAGGTTTTGGATGGGTCCCAGGATCAATGGTTTTAGGATTTTACTATTGAGGTGGAAGTTGAGGCATGCAAGGAGATTGATACTACAAGGACTTTCATTTCTTTAGATGAGGCGCTGGTTGAGGTACTAAGTAGTTGTATCTTGGATGCAAAGGTGTGTGAGTACAATAGCACACATGCAGTGAGCGATCTTGTGGTAAGTAGTTCTGATTCAATTTCCTACCGCACTGCAGTTAGTGAAACATAGAACTTGTAAGAATTTAATATAGCTCTGATACCATGTAAGAATTTGGTATAGCTCTAATACCATGTAAAAAATTGTCTAAGGAAAGAATGAAATGCCAAGATCTAGAAGCTCAAGAGATAGCACAAGAGAGACAAGTTATGATCAAAGGAGAATGGATTGATCAAATAAGTGGATTAACCAAATAATTGGATAATTACATCAAAGAAGTGCTTTGTATATAAAGGTAATTGATATGACTAGGATTCAGCAAAAAGATAAGCATAACAACTAAGCACATGTCCACCAAGAGTGGATTATCCTCCATTGTTCATGAATGTACGTGCAACAATAAGAGGATAAGAATGCAAAAGTGTATCTCATAAAGAGATGTAGTAGACAACATGTGCTCAATTGGAGTGCAAACTACTGTGTTATCTATATGACAACTCATATAAATATGCAAACTCCTAGGTGTCTACATGACAACTAATATGAAAATGCATTAACCTAAGTAAATTTAAATAAAGTGTAAATAGTAAATACTTATTTACACCAACACCCCCCTTAAGTGCAACTTAGGAGAATGTACTTAAGCTCACAAAAGCTATATAATAATGCAAGATGGGTCCCAACTACTAGGCCATGTTAGGTACCCATGTACAAATTGCAAGTGCAAAAGATATGCAATGCAATCTCTCATAAAGCGGAGAAAAAGGGGAAAACGCATGGGAAAAACCCCCCTCCAAAAAGAGAGATAAGTAGAATAAAAAAAAATGAGAGAGAAGAAGACCTCATGTGAGAAAAAATCCCTCCCATAAGAGAGAAGAAGAGGAAGATAGACCAAGTAACCTCCCCTGAATGTAGAATGTACACCAATGGTAGATGCTCTAGGCTCAATCTAGAAACTATGCCATGAGTGTAGAACAGCATTCCTCCCCTTAGGAAGAAATAGTACCAAAGGTGTACCAATGAAGCCTCTCCCATCTATAGGAAGAAATCTCAAAATATATGAAATCTCTGAAACCTGCTCAAGTGTCCCCATGTCAAATACTGAAAGGTGCCTCCTCCAAATCATGTGTATTATGCCACTCTGTTGAATAAGATAAATCAGGCTCAACTGAGGATGAATGCAAAACATGTATCAAAGACCCAAATATCTCCTCTGAAAAGAAAGTGACCTCCTCCAACTGTTGTATCAAAGGATCTACCATCATGTCAACCTCGAAAGACTGATCAAGTAGAGAATGAAGATGAGGGTCATCATGCTCCCTCACAACAACTAAAAAAGGATCATCTTCACCAAAGAGAAGATGAATGTCATCAATAGTGTCTCCCAAATCTACAATATAGGACTCTACAAACAAACTGGAAATGTCTGTCAAGTAGTCATCCCATGGAACTGAGTCTAGAAGACAATGAATATCCTACTGCACTGAATCACTTGAATCCATGGCTATGTGAATACAACTATCATCAAGAACAACAATAGATGCAATATCAATAGGAGGAGAAGAAATCAATGACTCTAGAACTTGATCACATGTGAAAACACCCAAGTCCAAGTAGCCAAAGTTCTCCTCAAAGTTTGAATCAACACTAGAAGTATGATCAAAATCTGCTGAGAAATCACTATCATCACATGACCAAAGTCTGAGAAGTAGTATAGCCTAGATGCATGAACCACCCCTGTAGCAATGATCTCTCTAGTCTCCAAGTCTCTGATAAAAATTGAATCAGGTGTGAATTCCACAGTCCTTCTACTATCTCCATGAGTGAGCTGATAGATGGGAAGAAGATTATGACTTAGGTGAGGTACACACAACACATCTTTGCAATATCCCTCCCTCTTATCAATAGTTCCTTTTCCAATCACATTCATGTAAGTATGATTTCCCATCACAATAGGTGGAGTATGACATGGATCAAATGATGAAAACATAGACTGTGAAGATGCCATATGATGAGAAGCCCCTGAATCTAGAAGCCATCTCCCTGAATCTTGACATGAAGTAACTATTAAAGCTTGACCTTTGCCCATGTTATCCTTTCCTTTATCAAAATCTAAATGTGAAGAAGATGATGAAATAGTCATTCTTGATGGTAGACCAATTTGATTCTTCTTAAGAAGACTCTTGAGTTCATCTATCTCCTTCTTCTAACAATGATGTTCTTCATGTCCATTCTTCTTGCAATATGCACAAGTAAGCAAATCCTTCTTGGATGATTTTCCCTTGTTGTTGGAGTTGTCTTGTGGTGAGGAGGTTGAGTGTTCTTTCTCTTGTTGTGAATTTTGTTGCCATGATTTATGCTTCTTGTTAGACCCGTTTCCTTGATTCCCTTTACTAGCCACCAATGCTTTGGACTTTGAAGACTTAAGAATCCCCATGCTCATCAAATTTGATTGTTCTACCATCAACATCTCTGTGAAAGAATCAAATGAAAGCATAGTGTAGGAAGAACCTAAGGTCAACTTATGAGTGTTGAAGCTAGAAACAAATGATGCATACTCTAGAGGAAGTTTTCTCATCAAATTATAGATCAATTTTTCATCCTCTATGGTAATTCCACAATCCTTAACCATTGACCTTAGCTCATGTACCTTGGTGATATAGTCTTGAATTGTGTCAAACTTCTTTGGATCTAATGACATGAGATTTTCATCGAGTTCAAAACCCCTAGCTTTTTTTACTTTTGCATACAAGCTAGCAAACTTATCCCATGCTTCCTTTACTATTTTACAATTATCAATATGGAAGATAAGATCTTCATGTACATACTTCCTCAAAGTACCAATAGCAACCTTATTGTTATGATTCCATTCATTTAGTTTATTAGGATCAAATGGTGCAACCATGGTTCCACAAACATCTTCATGCTCTAATTTTCCATGTAGCATAATTATGTGGAGTTAAAAGTGAAAACCTAAAAGAACCCATGATGCAAAATAAAAGAACACAAGAGAAAGAGAAGTGCAAACACTCGAGACACCCCCCCAAATCACTTAATCAAAGAAACCCCCCTAAATGGATGATTTTGGCACTTTATACTTAGTGCATGTACAATTTCCACTTGTCAAAATGAACCAAAGTGGACTTCTGATTTTGATAGTTACAACAACAAATATGAAGCTATATCAGACTCAACGAGATAAGACAAAAGACCTCTCAAGGATCTAATTAATTAAAAGTGCCAAAACAGACCAAAAATGACCAAATTCTGAAAGTACTATGTCTATTCAAAATTACTCCAAACTGATACCAGATCTAGAAAGTAAAAAAAATATGCACTTTCAAAAAAAATAGCACCTGAATATGTGTCCATATGAGCCCGAATGAAGCCTCTGAAGTTGTAAAAATCAGGATTTGCAATTTTCAGAAAAACTCAGGAACAGATATCTCAAACAACCAGCACCAATGTGAGATCACGAAATTCTACTCCAAAACAAAAAAAATTGCTTGAAAAAAAGAGTCTGTATGAGGGAGATATCACTGTTTGAAAATCACCTCTGTGATTATTTTTCCTGAATCGCCGCCATCGCACCTCCAAAAATCAAATGACTCTAAATTTCACCTCAGATGTCTAATTTTGATGAAACAAAAGTCGATTTAGGGGTTTTTTGACCTTCTAAATGTGATGCCAACATTTGAATTGCACCAGCAAGCTCCAATCTTAACCTGCAAAAACAATATCTCCAATGGCTATGCAATGAAACTCATGTGGCTCTAATACCATGTAAGAATTTGGTATAGCTCTGATACCATGTAAAAATTTGTCTAAGGAAAGAATGAAACGCCAAGATCTAGAAGCTCAAGAGATAGCACAAGAGAGAGAAGCTATGATCAAAGGAGAATGGATTGATCAAATAATTGGATTAACTAGATAATTGGATTAATCATATAATTAGATAATTACATCAAAGAAGTGCCTTGTATATAAAAGCAATTGATATGACTAGGAGTCAGCAAAGAGATAAGCATAACAACTAAGCACATGTCCACCAAGAGTGGATTATCCTCCATTATGCATGAATGTACGTGCAACAATTAGAGGATAAGAATGCAAAGGTGTATCTCATAAAGAGATGTAGTAGACAACATGTGCTCAATTGGAGTGCAAACTACTGCGTTGTCTACATGACAACTTATATAAATATGCAAACTCCTAGGTGTTTACATGACAACTAATATGAAAATGCATTAACCTAAGTAAACTAAAGTAAAGTGTAAATAGTAAATACTTATTTACACCAACAGAACTTGCATAGGAGTCAAGGGTTACAGAGGCATCATGTAACCAATCAGCTAAAGGTGAGTGATAGTGACATTTTTTCAGCTCTCGAACATTATGATGTTATCTATCAAATGCTCCTATGTCAGATGAGCAAAGTGATAGTAGTCTTTCCCTAGCACAGATTCATGCACTTCGAGAGGCTGTCAGGATCTTGAAGCATAGTTACACTCAGTTAGTTGATGACAGGGATTACCTTCTAGAGTGGGGTAACACCTGTTATGAGACATTGTTAGGGAAAGAGGAAGAGGTGGCTAAGCTAACCCAGGAGCTTGAGGTGACTGTTAACTCTATTTAGTATACTCAGTTGGCTCTTTAGGAGTCACAGTCACATTTGGATGAGGTTACCATGAAGTTAGAGTGAGTACAATAGACACTAGCCCTAGGCCTTGTTCAGTTACATATTGTAGTTGGTGGAGAGTTTGCTTCCATGGTTGGGGATGAGGGACGTGATGATGTGGTTGACACATCTGTCCAGGATATGAGTGCAGTAGGTATGGATGAGGTAAGAGCATTAGTGGAGTCGATCTCCCATGTTGATTTTCTTCTTTCTGTTGGAAGCGAATCTACTTCTTCATCTCGTACAGTTGATGGCATTGGGTAGTTGGCAATGCCACATTTTCAGAGGGATTGGCTGTGGGTCGCAAGGAAGTAGATTGATGCTTCCACATATAATTTCTACTGCCCAAAGTCATTCATGGAGTATCTATTGGACAGTTCAAATGTGCGGGAGAATTCAAACAAAGTGTCTAAAGGGTACTCTCATCTGAGTCTCTCGTGCTATTCAAAAGTTGGTGGGAAAGATTGTAGAGACTCTATCTACTATGCTTCCCCACAGGGATTTCAAGGCTTGGTTTGCTGAGAGGATTGCCTAGGATCCTGCTCGACTGGTAGTTTGGAGTCAGAGATTGGAGCCATCTTCTGATTCCCAGACTGGTATTGATGAGCCCTTACAGAGATTGGGAGTTTTTATCAACATTACACTGTAAGGAGTGCTCATCACTTTTTGTTTGACCCACAAGTAGAGCATTTGATCGTTGTGGGTTGCCCCAGTTTCATACCATCCATTATGGGATAGGGTAGCTCCATCTTTTGTAGATGGGATCAACAGCTGCAAGTTAGACAACTTGCAAGATCAACCCACCCAGGACACTTTATAAATGGTTGGAGTTGATGATAGTGATTCAAGTACTTATGGTTGTTACTGTCTCCACAATGCAGTTGGGTGTGAGTGTAATTTTGATGGGGACTCAAGTGTGGACATAGTTGGCATTTCAGTTGGGTTGAGTTATGATGAGTTGTTGCCTTCATCAGTGTCTAGGGTCAGTTTTCGGATGATTTTTGATGGTGATGTTCATTATTTGGGTGTTGGTGCTACAAGAGTTGCGTGTGCACTACAGGGATAGCACGCAGGTCTACCCTTGGGATCTGGTGGACTGTGACGTTCATTTTGTTTCGAGGATTTCTTGCAGACAAGCAATCTTAGGGAGGGAGGACTGTAATGTCCCCATTTTTGGTAGCATCCGAGTTTGAGAGATTAGCCTATTATTGTGATCCTCGTAGGATAATTATTATGGATAGAGGGTCTTCTGAGGCAGTGGCTTGGCTTAGGAGGGTCTTGTATTCTCCACAATTCCATAAGCTACAGGTTGGTCTTCGTTTGGCTCAGATTGGACTTCATTTGGGCTTAATTTTGTATAATTACTATTTGTGGTAAATCAAGTGTTGATTGAGATGGACCCTTTCTATTTTTGGAAAGTGCAATTAGTCACATCGAGAAATAATAGGGGTGACTCCTATTTCAGATGGTATATTTAAATGATGAGTATTTTGAGAGTTATTATATTCTTAGTGGCCAAATTATTATTAAATCATCAAATGGCTTATTATAAAGTTATAATTTAGCTTTATAATTTCACTTAAGTTAAGGGGTGAGTCATCATCGGAAGGGGCCATTTATTTTATTAATTATATGCCTAAGCCAAGTATTAAATGTTACTAAAAGAGTTGTGTTGGAAAGTTTCAAGAGCTGTGTTCTTTTGGAAAACTTTCACAGTTATGAAGTTGAGTTCTTTTGGGAAGCTTTTGTCAACAAGGGATTATAAATATGAGCTCATTGTAAAGGAAAAGGCATTCGATTATCTAATTATTTTATTTGTTTTTGTTGTCCTAGTGACATTTCTGAGGTTCTGATTTTTAATGCCCTTGCTGTGGTATAAGGGTTTGAAGCTAATTGGTTTGTTCCCACTGCTGAGGTATAGTGGATTACTGAAAGTTATTTTAGTCTTCCATTTCTGTGTCTGTTGCTTTGGAAGAAGTTTGTGTTGAGAATTGTAGCAAATCTAATTTAGAGCATTACAAGTCTGAAATTATTGGATGTCTTCCTGCTGTTTGTCCTCTTGCTGGGAGACAACATTGGTTGAAATCTGATTGTATTGCCATTGCTCATTGAGGAGATTCGATCTGATGGTATTTGAGCGTTTGTTATAATTCTACTTGATGCAATGCAGCAATTACTTTCTGATTTTATAGTGATTACATGATCTGCTTCAGCGTTTGAAATTCCCTACCTGGCATTAATATTTCGTGTGCATACCAGCAGGGGTTTGGATCTCAATTCACTTGTGTGAATTCAAACCATATCTGGGTGGTTGAGTCTTGCATCTGCAGTTGCTTTAATTAACATTTTCATCAGCTAACAGCAGCATTATCTATGCACCACATCCCTCATACATTGGATGCTAACTTGGGCGTGACTTGCTAGAAATTATGTGGCAGCTTGAGCATGACTGTTAGTTGTAGGTGCAGGTCAAACTTGGGAGGGCTGCGTGTAGAAATTTGGGTCTGCTAACTGATTGGGCAACTACTAAGGAAGACGTGCAAGGTTGGAGGAGTGCCATCTGCTCTCAAGCTATTCAAAACCTTGGCATTTCATCTTGTTGCAATCAGATCTGGATTTATCAGATCCTTCTATTATAAATTGTAATTATCACACTTGCTGAAGCAATAAATTGTCTATCACAGAATTGCCAGTTGGTTCCGTTTTAAATTTCTAGTTGTGAGTTTCATTGATAATTAGCAGCATTTGATATACTCTTAGAAAGTCAAAAACTCATATATCCCAAAAACACAAGAATCATTTAACTCCAACAACAAAGCAGTTGAAATCAACCCTGGGTTTGTACAGTAGAGGATAATTGTTGAAAACTTGAATTTTTGACAAAATGTTAATTGCTGATTTATGAAAGAAATTTATGTTTGATTTAGCTATAACCAGGCAGAGTTTTTACAAAATGAAAGACCACATGGACTAGCATTTCCATGCTTTAAGTAGAAGCTTTCTTCTCTGGGTATCTCACAAGCTCCTACCTTCAAGTCACACGACTTTTTTCTCTTTTAATTGCCTAACTCCCACCCATCAAAAAACTTACAAGCCTGATCCCACTGCATGAAGATCCAACAGGAGGAACATCTCAAAATCACCAAGCAAGAGTAACAAATAAAATTAAGGAAAAAAGTACTCACCAAGCTAATATTTGAATTGGCTCAGACGAGGTGATAACCAAGAGTCGCAATGTTTTAAAGTATATTATGAGATAATGGTTTTTAATGTATTTTAATTCCTGCTACTCTTCTTCTGACATTTTAATCAGACTTGGCTAGACCTAGCAACCACTAGTCAATAATCTCCGAACCTGTGGAATCCAGTCTATAATATCCTGAATGGGTATTTGCCCAGTTTTATCTCAACATAAACAGATGAAGATGCAAAACAAACCAAGAATATAAACCAGTAGATTCTCATAAGATACCTCAGAATATGTTATTGCATTATACATCAACAATACAATAATTAGCATTCAAAAATCCAATCTTAAAGACGGTTTTACAGTCAGATTGTAAAGCTATTATTATAACCTGTAAGCACACATGAGCACTTGGTGTGACGTCTCTACGGACAATGGGTTTTCATCCACAGCCTACTGGCACGAGGGTTTACATCCTCAGGCTGGATGAAAGCTGAAGGTTACCAAAAGGCTCTCCAAGAGAGAAAACTGAAATCTGAATCATAAACCAAGCATGCTGAAATGAACGAGGCTGACTCTTCAACTGCGTTCTATCTTTTCTTGTCACCTTTTCCCCTTATTAATTAAAAGTGACTTTTTAGATAGTTTTAGATTAACTCCAAAGTCACTTTTAGTGATTTAATAAGTCGGGCTAGTAATTTTCTAATGTTCCCAATAAGGGACATTACAGCAACACAATAACCAAGACCGCCGTGGCTTGTGACGAGTCTCAACACTGTAGATTAATATGCCCTCTCGACATGTGACGAGTCTTAACACTATGGGTTAATCTATCACTACCCTACAGCTAATCTCAGGCTGGCAAGTGTTTCCGTAGTCTAACCACTCTAAGTTACTCATTTCTGACTGGCACATCAAAAAAAATTAGGCAAACAGATAACCTAAAATTACCAGTTTTCATCCAGAAATACACGAAGTGCAATTGTAGTACTGCCTCGCGCCAATAACTTCAAGAAATTACACCGATACCTTAATCTTTCCTAAAACAACTAAAGTGCCCTCAACAGAAGTAAAATTAGTAGCTTTGAAAGAAACATTTGAATTTGCGAATGTGGTTTAGTGACTGAGAAGGATTGCAACCGTGCAAAAGACCAAGGTTTAACTCCCAGTGAGCAGACAGCCCATGTGAGTGTGGATACATTTATTTGGGACTTCAACGCAGTTTACTCGGACGTACTAAACTGAATTACACATAAAACACTCATCAAAACAATAATAATTCTTACCGGGCCTTCTGAGCGATGACGAGCTTTGGGAAATGGCGTGACCCTTGGCTCTGGAAACGTAATTTTCGCTTTACTTTCATCGGAGAAACCCTTTTCTTTGACGGTGCCTATGAGCTTAAAACTCTGAATTCCTGGAATGGCCTTCTGAGGAGTTGAATTTACAGGCTCGGGGATTTTCATTTCGTCTGTGAGTTGAATTACTTTTGGAATTTTCTTCGAAGATTTTGGGTCACTCGCCATTGGTACTCTGTAATCGTTTGTTTGCAAATAAAATTGAACAGTGTTTTAGGTGTTTCAGTTCTGGAAGCGCGAGAGTTTGACTGTTTCGGAAGGGGGTTTTAAGACATGAATTTATTTGCTAATGCACAGCAGCTATGCGAGCTCTCCTCTATAATCAAGCCCATCAATGCGTCATTACCAAAAAATGACTCCCCACTCATAATTCTCTCCCGGATGTTGAAGTGTTTTATCACAATAGCTGGGCGAAAGTATTGTATTTCAAGTTTTCAATTAATTTTCAATCTATTCTAACAATAATTTAATCTTATTTATAAAATTTCATCAATAGTATTTTAAATGGTATAATGGCAGATTGTCAATATTTTATATATTTATTATCATTTTTTTTCTCTCTGGTAATTGCTTTTTACTAGAGTTTTGAACCAGTGTGGTCACATTCTTGGAGGATCCCATTTCTGTGGTGATTATATTGTTGGCATTTTAGGTATGGCACTTTGCTATTATTGATTCATGTGATAGCTTCAAACATCACTCCCTTATATCTCCCAAGCACTCAAACACATAACAATGAGTCTCCTTACGTCTCTCATCTTGTTGTTCACATGAAGACACCAGCACCTAACCTTATAACTCCCATTTGGCATGTCATTGTATGTCTCTTATTCATGTGTGCACCTTATCTCTCCATCCAGCGCAAATCCTTAATGACTCGCATACTTTGTCGGTGCACTTTATCACTCCATCATAAGCAATGAACCCTTATCCCCCCATGTATTATTGCTTCCACTAATCACATTGGACTCCCTTATCTCTTTGCTTCATCCACCATCACCTAAAACTCCCCCTCGCTTTGCACACTAGTCATCATTGTCATGTCAACTACTTTCTCCCTACTTCCTAATTTTCTCTTTGTCATTTCATTCACCTCCTCCTTTTGCACATCCCTGTCACTCCATCCATACCTCTATGGCTTTTCAAATCTCCACAACACTTCTTCCCATACTCCACCTCTCTACTTCTATTCTCCATGTTAGCTCAGTGTCAACTATGTTCACTTATCAATCTGTGCCTCCTTCATCCCAATTTAGTTAACCCTTGGGTGCACTCACCTACTTATTGAGTGTTTATCTACTCCTTGTCACGTCATAAACCCATGTCATCTACTATGCTACTACATTTGGATTATGCCACATCAACCTCTTCACCCCACCTTTCCTTTTGCCCCCGTTATTCAACCTATCAAGTTCAATCAGCGCATCATCAACACCTTGACTCTCGTGCCCATCAACCTTTGATATGTGTGTCCTTCATCTCTATACTTTTGTTCCTCCATGGATCCATACATGAGACTCCCCTAGTCACAAACACCTACAACAAATCTTTGTGCTATGAGTGTGTGCTCATTATCATATCTATAAATTATTACATCAATAGTAGAATAGTTATATTAATCATATTGTTATTATGGTGTTGTATTATTGTTAGGTTTTTAGTTCATTATACATATATTATATTTATAAGGTCATGATTATTATTGTATTTAAAATTACAACAAATTATTTATATTCATAATTATTTTAATTTTTATCAGGGGACAACCCAAATTGAAATGGACCTTACTTTAACGATAATCATCACCCTATTTTGATGGGACCTAACAACGTAATCTTTGATTATATACAATCATTTGTGAGTTGATATAATGTAAATGCTAAATTTTACTAGCCTTTAATCATGAGCTTAAAATGATTTTAATCCTAACCCTAACAAATAATTGAAAGATGTAGACATCCACACAAAATTATTTTCCACGAGAATTAAATGTAGAGCATCAAGCAATTTATCCAATTGTCATAATGATAAACAGTACTAGTGCACACATGTAGTATTTTGATTTTAAATACATAATAATAAATTTAAGATGTTGCAAATGATTTTTTTGTCTTGTTTATTTGGTTAAGAAAGAGTCCATTAAATAGTGTAAATATGTTGTGTTTTTTTCTTTTTTTTGAAAAAAAAAAAATATATGTTTGATGTTTTTTATATTAAAGTAGCCAAAGGGTTGGTCCTTAAAACAA
This sequence comes from Cupressus sempervirens, assembly GCA_028749045.1. Lineage (NCBI taxonomy): Eukaryota > Viridiplantae > Streptophyta > Pinopsida > Cupressales > Cupressaceae > Cupressus > Cupressus sempervirens. Next base: position 429,323,083 of record CM053787.1, on the reverse strand, counting down.
AACAAAGGTAGTCCAAAGCTAGTAGACTACCAACAACTAGATTAACAACACATTCAAACCCTTATACTTTAAAATAAAAAAATAAAACCCCTCTAACTTGCCCATCAAAAACAAGTTCATCATAACCATCACATCTAAACTATCAGTATCCAAATTATAATTATTTTCTAAAATAGAGTTAAGAGGATAACCATACCAATTACACCTATCTAAAGCATAATGTCTTTAAAATGAGTAAACTAAAGCCATATGAGGCCAGTTCAAAGTGTAGTAAGTTGGGTCATTCCAATAGAAACAGATCATCAAAATTAAAACATATAAAACTAAAGACCTAATTCTTAGCCTTATCGTTTCCTTTCCTTGCCAATAACACCTTTGCCCAAACATCGAGGAAACCATGTAGTTGTTTAGAGTCCTGCGTACCAAGGCCTTCTTCCTCCTTCCCCTACAAGAATGGTTGGAGAGTCATCACAGTCACGTGTAACCTTCACAGCGAACCTAGATAGGGTCTTGAAGCTCTCATATAAGGCAGAAAAATGGACTTTGAGCTCTTCCATCATGTAGTTGGTTGCCTCCATAGTACCAATTGGCCCTTGGCAATCAATACATTTCCCTTTAGGAATTTCTTTGTCCATAACTTGCATCATAGTGGGGTCAAAAAAAAAACTTTTTCTTTCTCATTTTTATTAGTCCCTAGGAAAGATGACTGTTGTCAGAGAGGTGTCCATGGTAGTTTGGGTACCCAGGTGAGGAGCATGGGTAAAATAAAAGGTATTCATTATAAAGTTGGTTGAGACATGAATGGAGTCTCTGCTCACTTCCTCTTTCTTTTTAGTTTTCTCCTCCTCAGACTCATCTTCCTCCTCCTCCTCCTCTTCTCTGCAAAGATACTTCCTCCTAGCTTTCTCCTTCCTTCTCAATTTTTTCTTTCACTTTCTCTGGAACCTAACACTTACTCAACAAATTCTAAATTTCTAATGGTCATTTTTTTTCCTGGACTGGCCCTTGGCAAGTCTTCCCAACCTTCTATGAACACCATCAATATCTTCCTTAAAATCCACAAGGTCAATCTCAATAGACTTTTCAACTCTGGGTTTTATACTAGTAACTTGGGTTCCTCCCAATAAATTGTTATGTTTTGCAGAGGTTCCATAGGGGGGAAGCTGAGAAGTGGGGGCCTAGAGTAACTTCCACCACAAAATCTAGGGAGATTTCATGGGCCTTGATTATTAGTTAAAGCAACACCTAGGCCAACAAATAGGCAAAGAATAAGCCCTTAATGAAGAATGTTGAAGTTTTTCCCTTTATTTGTTTTCTTCCTAACTTTCATAGCAATAGCTTCAAGGTCGCAAAGGAGGAAAAATGGAAATTGATATAATATCATGGTGACAAAAGTAATTCGGTAAAGGGAAATGGTAAAAAATATTGAACCCCAAATCTACCTTCTAAAGTTAGGTACTTCATTATAACCAAACATACCTCATTTGAGGGTTTTGGAAGCTTCTCGCAATTCAAACCCCCTCTATACTTAATTGGTTCTTCATCCTCCTTAAGAAATCTTTTCAAACTCATTTCATCTAAAAAATTTGTCACCTTCTACCATTTCCTTCCTTCCATGGAAAGCCTAGTAGCCATATCAATTATTTCTTCATTCACTTGAAATGAAATATAATTAATCGCAACCCTTCTATCAGTCCACGAATGCACAAACTACAAAGAGAAGTTGTCATCATATCTTGTCAAGGCTTCCATGAAAGGAACAAGGGGTCCTTCAACAACAACCAAGTGCAGGGATTCCTCATAGAATCCTCAATGTTTGAGGGCCCAAAGTTGACCATATTGCCACCCATTTTTGCCTCATATCCTAAGTTCTCTGAAAGCTCTAGATAGACAAACTTTGAAAAATATTTACTTCACAAGCCAAACCTGTGATTTTAATCGTCTATGGGAAATAACATAACTTAAATATGCACTTCAAAAAATTATTTAAGTTGTTGTGGTTATAACTTGGAGTGGTGGTTAATTGTCCATTCGATCTCCACAAAATAAACACATACGTACTACCACCTTTACAATCAATCATAATTTTGATTGGCCTCTAGAAAACATGCATGTAGTCCAATTTAAAAATCCATCCTTTCCTATTAATTTTTTTCTGACATGATCTCTAATATTTTATGTAACCCTTCTATTAACTCTCATAGTTATTTTATCACACCACTTCCAATTAACCTTCAAAGAATTTCCTTTTTTCACCAATTGGTTTAAAATTAAAATCATAGTGGTGTCCTCTTTCAAATCTATCCTCAATTTTATCAGTTAATTTAAATTTGAAATCATATTGATGACCCTCTTAAAATAACACACCACCATAACTAACCAATAGGTTAACCACATATATAATGTTTTTCGCATTCCCCATGTGTGTTATTTTGCTCCTTTACCACAAGGGCAAGGATATCCACCAGTAGAGTGACCATCTACCACCAACACCTTAATCCTTGGACTTGTAGCCCCAAGATCGCCATAGAAGTGGTAACATCATTACCTTCATTGTAGATGTGTTGTAGATCACAACTTTCTAAATTAGTGAGGAGGTTCTAGATATCTCCCATTATGTCAACTTTTGACCAACCCAAGGCCATACACCCTTTCACTGTGTCTACAATCACCTTATAATCTCCTTCAATACAAATGTAATTCCATCCTAGGCTAACAATGAGTTATAATCCCCAATATAGCACCATAGCTTCTGCCACATTATTGGAGGTTTTAACTGAATTTCCTACATATGTGATTGGTTGGTGCCCAATCAAGTCTCTCACCACACCCCCACCAACAGAACAACCACTTCTTGTTGCACCATTATAATTGAGCTTTAATGTAGGATGAAAGGGAGGAAAGCATTATGTGTTATTTCTTATAATGGACTTCCAACTATCATAATCCTAAAAAGACTCCAAGAGTTTCCAATTCATAGCCACTTTTTGTTCACCAATCATTTGGGGGGGGGGGGGGGGGCGCTTCCAATTACTACACTCTATATTCCCTTAAACAACTTGAATATAATATTGGCCACCACTTCCTTTGGGTTCTCTTCCACCTTGAATATATTGTTGTTTCTCCTTCCAAATTCCCCAATAGACATGAGAGGTCCATAACAATTTGATCAATGATTAAATGGGAAATCCTAGTTTATAACAAACTTTTGTAAGGCGTTCTAAAAGGCTCACTCCATGGAGAACTTCATAAAGGCTAGGGACTAGACTTTTAAACCATATGGGCATTGGAGGAAGATATGTTGGATACTCTCCTCCTTGGACTTGAAAAGATAAAATCTATTGGGGATTTGGAAGCCTTTCTTCCTTAGATTATCAATTGCGAGAAATTTTCCATGTAACACAATCCACCAAAAAAATTCACCTAAGGACTGAGTTGGTTGTTCCAAACTTTCTTCTAGGGGGTAGGGTGAGGGCTTGACCTCTCTTAAATAGAAAGAGGTAATTTTTCTCAACAAAGAAGTTTCCACTATTTGTTATATCCCAAATAAACCAATCTTCTTCCAAAAATTATTTAATTGTATAAGATTCAAGGATATCTATTAGCTAACTAGCCAGAGGTTTAAGGTTAATTGGATCACCTCCTCTAATATTATTTTCCATTTTCTTTGTCTACTTATTTAGTCACTCACCTTTTCCCCACAAGTTCATTTTACAATTTCCTATAGTTGGTCAAATTTGCTTAGAGTTAAAGGTTTTTCTCCAAGCCAATTATCCTCCCAAAATCTAACTATATTTTCTTTCCCAAACATCTAGTAAATCCATCTCTAAGGAGGTTTTGATTTTTAATCAAGTTATTCCATATTTTAGAACCTGAAGGCCAAGCATTGTCCATCAAACAATACACAAAAGGGGTATTATTGAGGTACTTAGATTTCATTACACCACACCAACTCACTTGACTATCAATTGACCTTTACCCAATTATAGTAAGTAGAGCTCTATTGAGATTCAAGATCTTTCTGACTCTGAGTCCCCCCCTTCACCTTAGGTTTGCACATTGTATCCTAGTTAACAAGGCTTAATCTATTCCTTTCTTCATTCCCATTCCATTGAAAATTTATCTGAAGCTTCTCTAGCTTGTATCTATTCCTTGAGAGATTCTAAAGAGTGAGAGAAAGTACACTTTTACCCTCTAGAGATACACAGTTAATAATTGAAGTTTTCCAACACTACTCAAAAGCTTTCTCTTCCATCCTGCTACTTTCTTTTGCATTCTTTTGAGAATGGTGATCCAAAATTGGTTGGAGACTTCCTTCACCATTAGGGGAATACCAAGGTAAGTATTTGGAAGATTAGTAAGTTGGCATCCCATAATATTACTTATAAGTCTATGAAGGTCCTAGCTTGTGTTTAAAAAGTATATTTTGCTCTTATTAAAATTTATGTGTTACGCCAAGTTATCTGCATAATCATCCAAAAGGTTGTGCCAGGCCTTAGCTTCAACCATAGAGGAGCAACCACATAGGAAGGTATCATCAGCAAATTGTTGAATGACTTCATAAGTTAAGAAGGTGGTCACTTAAATTCCATATATCACTTTGAAACTAGCCAGTTTGGAGAAGGATCTACCCATCACCTTAGCAATTATAAAAAGATAGGGGGAGATAGGGTCACATTGCCTTAGACCCCTCCTGACCCCAAGGGAACTCTAAGGAGTACCATTCACGAGAACCAAATAATTGGCAATCTCAGCCGTGGTCTTGATCATCCCAATAATTTTACTATTAAAACCAATCCTATCAATAATTTCTTAGAGGAAAGACCAGTCAACCTTATCATATGCTTTAAAAATGTCCAGCTTAAGGGCCATACCAAGATTTCTATTATTATCCATAGAGTGAATAATCTTGTGAGTGGTTATTACCACATCTAGAATTTTTTGGCCTATGACAAAACCTTTTTAGGGCATGCCTGTGAAGCCACCCCCCAAGAAGGGTTTTATTCTATTTACAATTATCTTAGAGAAAACTTTATAAATTCTATTACACAAACTAATAGGTCTAAAATTAGTTAAAGCCTTCAGATCAAGAATCTTGGGCACAAGAACAAAAAATAGCTTATTGAGTCTCCTCAACAACTTATCTGTCCTAAAGAAATACCTAATAGCCCTAGTTTTGTCCTTTTTTTATAATCTCCTAGAAATGTTGAAATAAAGCTGGTAGAAACCATATGGTATTAGGACCTTATAGGCTTTCATGGATAACATCACCCTTTTCACTTCATTCTTAGTTACCAAACTTGTAATGCATTTATTATCCTCTTCCTTCAATGCCCTTGGTAAGGAATGAATAAGTTGTTGAAAGCTATAATTGAAACAATTGTTGTGTTGCATTGACGTCAAACCTACTGGAGAGACACTTACTAACATTGCAAAGTGTCATATTTGTTGATTGATGAAAAATATTTGAAAAGAGAGATAACTAGATGAACTAGTGAAGTTGTTGAGTGAGGAGGAGAAAGGATGATGGAATTACTACATGCACTTGATCAATTAGTCTTTGATGAGATGATGCATTGTTTAATCATTGTATGAAGTATAGAAGTGTTGAGTTAAACACAAGCAAAGTGTTGAGTTAAACACAAGCAAAGCCTAGTGAAATGTGGTTGATCAATGAAGGAGTTGAAACAAAAGATTATGGAACTTAATAGTATTAGTCAGGTGATAGTTATGGATGAGAAAGATGAAGAAGATAAATGTAGTAGTAACCGAGCGAGCCAGTGAAAGCCAAGCAAGACAAAATAGTAGAGATTGAGCTACACAGTGATGACCAAGCAGAAGAACATAGTAATGATTGAGTGTCGACAAAATTAAAATTTGTGAAAGAATAAAGTTTGAGGCTGACATAGTAGAATTTTCATATTAGTCAAAACGTGTGGATGATAAGGATTGATGAGATAGTGTATTAAATGCATGAATTGAGTTTGTTATGCAATCAAAGGTAAAGAATTAAAAAAAGTTTCTAGAAGTATCAAGAAAGGAGTAGAAGGACAAAAAGATGGAAAGATTTGTTAAATCTAACCTAGCCCTAAGATCTATGGTGATGTTCAAAATAACAAAATTACCTATTTAAGGAGGCAAAAGAGATATTTTCTAAGGCTGGTTCATTATTGATTGCCAATTTTATGGAGAACCTACGAAGAGCAAAGTAGGAGAGGAAGAGTGAGAAGATTGGTGAAGTGTGATTGCTCGAAGGATTGCCAAGAAGATTAATGATGGAGATGTTAATGAAGTCCAATCAATGAACCAATAAATGAGTCGAATTGAGATCTAAATTTGCAATCTGAGTTATGTTTTATAGATCAAACATGATGTTACTTTCGAACCATTATGGCAGTCAAAACCTTTTAATCAAGGTTGACCTAACAATAATTTTATAAATTCTTTAATCAAGGTGACATTCTAATAGAATGATCCAAACTCCTCTAACTAGGCCACTCTTGACAAGGTGATTAAATCCTTTAACAGGGTCACACCTAACAGTGTGTTTTGTAACCTTTAATAGGGTTGGCTCTTAACTGAACTCACTTAAGAAGAGCAAAAAGTGGTAGCATGTTACTTGGTTCCAATTTGGGTTTCCACATTAAATCTTGATGTCCTATGTGTGTGATGCATGCTATTTACTGTTATTTATTTTACTGTTGGTTGACATATACTAAACAAAGAGTTAAGTAATGAACAAAATGTTAAGTTGTCGATGACATGCTACATGAACCGAGTGGTTTAATGAATTTTTTTAAGTTGATTGAAGTTAGTGAAAGTTGAATTGGTACATCTGGACCTGAGGATAACTAACTCACCCCCCTCTTAGTTATTCTGAATATTCTAATAATTGGTATCAAAGTGTAGTTTCTCACAAGGAAAGTTTTAAGGAGTTAAGGTAAAGATCAAGATGTACAAGAGAGAGGTACCTAACTTAAACAAGGAGAACTTCCCAAAATGGGAACAAATGATGAAACTGCATCTATATGGAGTGGGAGATTCTACATTGTACTATCTAGAAAATGAATACATTGAGGTTATGACCCATGACTATTGAATAAATGAGGGAGAAGTAGGAGCATAGCAAAATGATGATAGATTTGGCATCTTTCATGAGTTATATTGAATTTGATGATGTGAAGGAATGTACTGTTGTAAAGAAAATGTAGGACAAGTTGGCACAAATCCATGGAGGAGACAAAACTGTGTTGAGAGCTAAAGTTGAAAGCTTGAGAGATAAATTTGATGACATGAGAATGAAAGAAGGTGAAATTGTTGCATAGTATTATGGTCAAATAAAGGAGGTTATGAATGCTATTAGAGGAGATGGAGGCATCATATCTTATGAGACAATGATAAGTAAGGTATTGAGGACTTTGCTTCTCATTTATGCAATTAGAGTATCTATAATTCAAGAACTAAGGTGTACACTTGGTAATGACCTAACCTTTGACAATCTAATTGGTAGACTTGTTGCATTTGAGTTGTCAAAATTTGATAATTATTCACTTGCTAGTATTGAATGTTCTTTCAAGTCTCAACTAACCCTTGATGGATCTAAAAGAAAGAAGAAGAGCATACATGTGGATAGTGATAGTGAACCAAATGATGATCTTGAAGCATTATTGGTAATAAGGCTACCAAGAGAAAAAGGAAAATACAAAGGTAAACTCCCTATTATATGTTTTACATGTAACAAAGTTATTCATATTGCAACGAGATGTCCTAATGGAGGTGAGAAGGAAGAATAGCAAATAGATAGGAAAAAGAGAAAGTAGAGATAGTTGAGGTGAAAAAGACTACAAAGGAAAAGGTAAGAAATTCTATTGCATTGCTAAAGAAGATGGTTCCGATAATAAAATTAATGAAAATGATGAAGAAGTTGTTTATGTTGCAATGAAAGATGAATATGATGAAAATGAGAAAATTGCATTGATCTCACTTGTGAACAAGAATGACAGATGGATAATTGATAGTGGTTGTTCACATTACATGATTGGTGATACGAGTAAGTTTGAAAAGTTAGAGAATTATAATGGAAGTAGTATTAAGTTTGAAAATGATGCACCATATTATGTGAAAGGTAAAGGAATTATTATACTCATTGATAAGATCATACATGGGTTGATGGTTTAAAATACAACTTTTTCAAATGGTATAGTTGATCACTTTAGGTTACTAAGCTTAATTTCAAAATAGGACAACAAAGATCTATGATGTTGCTGGTGAACTAATTGAAAGCGGTGAACAAATAAGAGTTAACTTGTTCTATCTAGACTTATCTAAAGATACTTGCCTATTTTCACAATTTGAAGATATTTGGTTATGGAATACGAGGTTGTGTCATGTAAACTTTGATGATTTGGTAAGAATCAGTAAGATGAAAAGAGTAAGAGGGTTACCAAGATTAAGCAAACCTAATAAAGTGATGTGCAAACAATGTCAAATGTGAAAAATGACAAAGTCTAGTTTCAAGAGCAAGACTCATTGTTCTGATGATATTTTGGAATTGGTTTGTATTGATTTATGTGGCCCTAGAGTGCAAAGATATTATGGTGATAAATATTTCATTCTATTTGTTAATGATTTCTCTAGAATGATGGCTACGATGTTTTTTTAAAGAAAAATCTAATGCATTTCAAATGTTTAAGTGGTATTTGGCTAGAGTTAAGCAAGAAATGTGAAAGAGTTTGAAGTGCTTGAGATCATATGGAGGAGGTGCATTCATATCATATAAGTTCAACATATTCTACAATGACAAAGGAATCAAGAGAAAATTGAGCACACCAAGGACTCCATGACAAAATGGTATAACTAAAAGAGGGAAGTTCAACCATGGATTGTGCAATGACATTGATGACAGAGAAGAATATTTCTCAAAAGCACTAGGGAGAAGTTGTAAGTACTACAATATATACTTTGAGCTGAGTTCAAATCAAGGAAGGTACAAACAAAACACCTTTTGAACTTTGTGGCTATGAACCTAATGTGAATTATTTCAAAGTTTTTAGAAGAAAATGTTACATATTGAAAGATGGACGGAAAGGAAAACTTGATGCAAAAAGTGATGAAACTATATTCCTAGGATATTCCACCAAAAGCAAGGCTTATAAGTGCTTGAATTCTAACAATAACAACATTGTGGAAAGAGCAAATATTAGAGTTGATGAAGTTGCATAAAGAATGAGGAGGAATGCAAGAAAAAACTTGAAGATTACAAAATCTTTGTCTATATATATGAAGGTGAATGTAGCACTTTACGTAAACCATAGAAATAGGTTGTCCAACATCATTAGCCAAGCACTGCCAAGGTTCAACAATAAAGCTCTACCAAGAATCAACATGCTGCCAAGAATCATGCTATAAGAATCATGCTACCAAACATTAGAGAGATGAAATTGAATACCAGACAAACCAATCTAAGTTGAATCCAGAGATACATGTAGAAGGAGAGAAACCAGAACCAAGTGAAATAATTGAAGAAGAAAGAAGACCTAGAAATGTCTTAGCAAGGTCTATATGGAGGAATCACACACTAGACCAAATGATTGGAAGCAAAGATCTAGAAGTCATGGCAAGAAGTAATTTGAAGAATGATGCATGTTTATTCTGTGAAATTGAACCAAACCAGTTAAAGATGATTTGGAGAATGAAGATTGGATTAAGGCAATGAATAAAGAAATTGACCAAATAGAAAAGAACAAGACATGGATATTGGTACCCAAACCAAAGGATAATAATGTGATTAGAACCAAGTGGGTATTTGGAAACAAGTTAAATGAGAAAGGCGAAGTCACAAGGAACAAGGTAAGACTAGTTTGTACGGGATATGCACAAGAGGAAGGAGTTGATTATGGAGAGACATTTTCCCCAACTACAAGGTTGAAAAGAGTGAAAAAATTGCTTGCATATGTTTCTTACAAAGGATTCAAGGTATACCAAATGGATGTCAAATATGTATTTTTGAATGGAATCTTAGAAGAAGAAGTCTACATTGATCAACTTGAAGGATTTGTTGATCCTAGCAAGAGGATTATGGTATGAAAATTATAGAAAGAATTATATGGCTTGAAGAAAGCCCCTAGAGCTTGGTATGAAAGGCTACATAATTATTTGGTGAAAATTAGTTTTGCAAGAACTAATGACAATAACAATCAATGCTTGAAAAGTGAATATGAAAATAATATATTTCTAGCTAAAAGTTTTGTTCATGATATCATATTTGGAGGACATGATTTATTGTGTAAGTAATTTGCTAATGAGATGAAGAAATAATTTGAGATGTCAATGTTTGGAGTGATCAAGTTCTTTGTTAGATCACCATTTTATCAAATGAAAAGGGTATTTACACTACTCAATCAAAGTATATCAAGGGGATATTGAAGACTTTTGGAATGGAGGACTCAGGACTAGTTGGAATACCTATGGTTACTAGTCATAAACTATCAAAGAGTGATAATTCTACTAAAGTGAATCAAACATTATACAGGTCAATGATTGAAAAATTACAAGATGTTGTACATAGAAGACCTTACATTGCATTAGTAGTTGGTATTGTTGCTAGATTTTTTGCTAATCCTAGAATAAATCTCATGATGGTTATGAAAAGGATACCGAGATATCTGAAAGGAACAAAAGATTATGGATTATGGTACAAAAAGAGTGACAAGTTTGACCTAAAAGTTTATACAAATGTTGATTGGGTTGGAAACATTGATAATATAAAGAGTACAAGTGGAGGCACTTTCTTTCTAGGTAGAAGACTAATTTAATGGAGAAGCAAAAAGCAAACTTGTATCTATCAATCATGTTGTTACAATAGTCAGTTGTTCTAATATTGTGTAGACCAAGAAATTGTTGTAAATTACAAGGAAGAGATTATTGAACCTATTGTGATATATTATGATAACACAAGTGCCATAAACATATCAAAAAATCCTATGATGCACACAAAGACAAAACATATTGCTATCAAGTATTGTTACTTGAGAGAGTTGGTACAAGATAAAGAAGTGAGAGTGGAGTATGTGAACACAAAGGAGAAGATTGCTAATATATTCATTGAGGCATTACCCAAGGATGATTTTGAGTATCCACGAGGTAAGTTAGAGGTAATTCCCCTATCTAAAGCAAGCTAAGAAGAGATGTTGTATTTTATCAAATGTTATGATTAGAATATCTTACACATTGATGCAGAAGGTCACACTTTAGGAGCTTCCTAAAGATTATGAAAAGATGGACTAAAGCATGGGAAAATGAGACTGCAAAGAGTCATGGTAAAGCATGAAAGAGAAAGTGATATTTCTATATGAGTTAGATAGTGACATACAGGATGTTGAGTATGTGAATGGTTGATGTCTTTGGCATTACTGTCAAAGAGGGAGAGTATGCTATCAAGATATGATTCATATAAAGAGTATGTGGTGAGATATAAGAGGGAGACATATGAAATTTAATCTTAAGAAGAGATATGATAGAGGGAGCCACTACAGTTGTCCATACAATTAGTATTAGCATTGAACAATTTACAATTGGTATCATAGAAGGAGAAGTGTAAGACAGTGTAGCATGAGAATAAGAATAAAACAAAGGATATTAATGAAGATATATATCAAATCACAAAGCGAGTTGTTATTGATAAGTCATAAGAATGTCTTTTTCATTTGCATGGTGACTAGAAGGTGTTTCCATCAATGCTAAAGAGGGAGATTGTTGAAAACTATAATTGGAACAATTGTTATGTTGTCATTGATGTCAAACCTAGTGGAGAGACAATTACTAACATTCTAGAGTGCCATATTTGTTGATTAATGAAGAGGATTTGAAAAGAGAGATAATTAGATGAACTAGTAAAGTTTTTGAGTGAGGAGGATCAAATATGATGGAGATACAATGGGCACTTGATCAGTTAGTCTTTCACAAGAAGATGTATTATTTAGTTAGTGTATGAAGTATAGAAGTGTTGAGTTAAACACAAGCAAAGCCTAGTGAAATGTGGTTGGTCAGTGAAGGAATTGAAAAAAAGAAGATTGAGGAACTTAACAATATTAGCGAAGTGATAGTTATGGTCGAACAAGTTGAAGAAACAAAATGTAGTAGTGACCAAGCATAATGATGACTGAGAGAGCCAACGAAGGTCAAATGATACATAACATTAGAGACTGAGCTACAAAGTGATTATTGAGAAAAAGAACATAGTAATGACCGAGTGTCAACAAAATTGCACTTTGTGAAAGAATTAAGTTTGAGACCGACATAGTTGAATTTTTAGATTAGTCAAAATATATGGATGATAAGGATTAATGAGTTGGCATATTAAATGCACAATTTGAACTTGTTATGCAATAAAAGGTAGGAATTAAAGAAAAGTTTATAGAAGTATCAAGAAAGGAGTAAAAGGACAAAAAGATGGATTGATTCATTGAATCTAACCTAGCCCTAAGATCTATGGTGATGTTTTCTAGCCCTAAGATCTATGGTGATGTTTAAGTGACAAAACATGAAAACTACCTATTTAAAGAGGCATAAGATATATTTTCTAAGGTTGGTTTGTTTTTGATTGGCAATTTTATGGAGAGCTTATGAAGAATAGAGTAGCAGAGGAAGAGTGAGAAGATTGGTGAAGTGTGAATTCTTGAAGGGTTGTTAAGTAGATCAGTGATGGAGATCTTAATGAAGTTCAGTCAATGAACCAACATATGAGCCAAATGAAGATCTAAATTTTCAAAGTGAGTTGTGTTTTATAATCAAACATGTTGTTACTTTCTAACTATTGTGGCACTCAAAATCCTTTAATCAAGGTTGACCTAACAATCATTTCATAAATCCTTAATCATGGTAAAATTCTAATGGAATTATCCAAAGTCCTCTAACTAGGCCACTCCTAATAGGGTGATTAAATCCTTTAACAGGGTCACATCTAATAGTGTGTTTTGTAACCTTTAATAGGGTTGGCTCTTAACCGAGCTCTCTTTAGAATAGTGAAAAGTGGTAGCATGTTACTTGGTGGTTTTTCCCAATTTGGGTTTCCACGTTAAATCCTTGTTCCTTATATGTGTGATACATGCTATTTATTCTTGGTTAGCATATATTGAATAGAGAGTTAAGTAATGAACAAAATGTTGAGTTGTTGATGATATATTATATGGATTGAGTGGTTTAATGAAATTGTTTAAGATGATTGAAGTTATTGAAAATTGAATTCGTACATCTAGACTCGAGGATATCTAATTCACCCCCTCTCTCAATTATTCTAAATATTCTAACATAAGTGTCCTTCTTGTCTCAAATCTCACATTTCTATTCTAAATAGCATAGGCTTCAAAGAATAATTTAGCAAACTATACTACTCCGCTTGGGAACCCAAAAGAAATAAACCTAATATGTTACAAAGTTTGCTGAACCTTTTTTTTTTTGAAGTTTAAACAACATCGAAGTAACAATAATGTGGAAGCAATATATACATACACATCAAATACACATAAGCAATTACAAATACAATTTCAATTCCTTAATGGTTCCTTTACATTGAGTCACATTTAAGAAAGTTTTATTAATAAGTTTAAGTCTCAATTACAATGTCCATAATCATAAAATGAATAAACACATACATAATCATATAAGAAAATGCATAAGTACAACTCATAATATGAAAGCACATCTAATGAATAACATCCACTACACATGTGACAGGGTATGTGAAAAGAGATGCAAGTACATCAATATACAATAAAATTTGGCACTAAGGAAAATATAGTGGATTATAACTCTGATGGAGATGATTACTCTGGAATGACTAACAGAAGTAATGAGTTATTTTTCAAGACTAACAATGACTTGCAAAATAATGTGCAAGTATGAGAGAAGAACTGAGCATACTGCCAAAAATAAGAGTTCAAGCAGCAACTCCTACCCCAAATAGGAACTTGATAAGAAATAATCCTGCTGATCATATAATAGGAAGTAAAGAAAAAGGAGTAATGACAAGTAGAATAATTAATGAAGAACTATGTCTAATATCTCAAGTAGAACCAAGAAGCAATCGAGGATGATCATTGGATAAGAGTAATGGAAGAAGAACTCCTACAAATAATAAAAAATGACACATGGGAATTAGTTACTAGACCTAAGGACAAAAATCTGATTAGCACAAAATAGGTATTTAGAAATAAAATGAATGAACAGGGAGAAGTAATAAGAAACAAAGCAAGAATTGTATGCAAATGTTACTCTCAACAAGAAGGAATTGACTATGAAGAGACATGCACTTGTAGCAAGAATGGAAGTAGTTAGAATGTTCCTAGCATATGTGGCAAATAAGAATTTTAAAGTACACCAAATGGATGTTAGGTCAGCATTCTTGAATGGAGAGCTTGAAGAAGAAGTTTACAATGAACAACTAGAGGGTTTTCTTTTAAAAGAAAAGAATGACATGGTTTGCAGACTAAAGAAAGAATTGTATGGATTAAAACAAGCACCAAGAACTTGGTATGCAAGATTGGACAAATACTTAGCAAATCTTGGATTTGCTAAAGGAACAATATACAATAACTTGTACTTGAAGAAAATAGAAGATGGTTTGCTAATAACCATTGTACTTGTTGATGACATCATTTGTGGTGGAAATGATGAAGCTAGTAACAAATTCTCAGAAGACATGAAGAATGAGTTTGAGATGAGCATGATAGGAGAAATGATTTTTTTCTTGGGACTACAAATTTTTCAGAACAACGAAAGTATTTTCATCTCTGAGACCAAGTATTTGAAAGAATTGTTGAAAAGATTTGGTCTAGAAAATTGTAAACATGTTGAAACTCCTATGGTAACTGGTCATAATTTATCAAGCAAAGATGAGATGCCTACTGTTGAACAAAAGAAGTATAGATCTATGATTGGAGGATTGCAGTATCTGACTCATAACAAACCAAATATAACAAATGCAGTTGGAATTGTGGCAAGATTTCAAGTTGATCCCAAAGAATATCACTATGTAGCAGTAAAACAGATATTTAGATATCTAAAAAGAACATCAGATTATGACATTTGGTATGATAGAAGCAATGACTTTACTCTTTGTATTTACATAGGTGTTGATTGGGCTGGAGATAGGGATGACAGAAAAAGCACTAGTGGAGGGGCATTTTTCCTTGGAGGAAGACTAGTTTCTTGGCTTAGCAAGAAGCAAGATTGTACCTCACAAAGTACTGCAGAGGCAAAATATGTTGCAGCAACAAACAACTGTAATCAAGTCATATGGATGAATTCGATGACGAAGGATATCGGAATTACATTTACAGAACCTGTTATCATTTATTGTGATAACACAAGTACTGTTAACATGTCTAAGAACCCTATTTTGCATTCCAAAACTAAGCACATAGCAGTAAAGTATCATGTTCTAAAAGAAAAAGTTGTAGAGAAAGAAATTAGATTGGAGTACATTAATACTAAGGAATAGATTGTAGACATTTTTCACAAAGGCCTTACCAAAGGATACCTTTGAGTACCTAAGAGGTATGCTTGGGGTTATGCGCCTACCCATCTTAGAGTAGAAAATGCAAAAGTGCATTAGTCCAGGGTACAAACACCATTATTAGACTGGACTGAATGCTGATGCTTCCTCAATGGGGGGGTATCTATGATGAACAAAGTTAGCAAGGACTCTGGTGATTGATAATTGGTATACAACAGTGTCTTTAGACATGTGTTGTTTATAGAGTTATATTAAAAACAATAGACCGACTTGTGGTCGTGCTAATAGATTATTGTGTGCTCAAGAAATTAAACTTTTTATGTACTATCTTTGACATTGACATCAATGGGAAGAGAATGACATGAAAAACATTAGAGAAAGTTTGTATTATGGGGGAGAAGTGTTGCAATTAAGGTTTGGAATTCTTGGAACGAGATGTTTTTCATATATGTTGTCATTAATGCCAAAGGGGGAGATTGTTAGCATGAATGCTAATCCTATGGGGGCGCATTGCAGAACATTGTTTGTCATTGATGACAACATAGCAATAAGTTTGTATAAGACTAACAGAGCAACTGACTGAGGTTTGTGTATTAAGGACATTACATTATGCATTTTCTTATGTGCAGTTACTAGCATATACTACAATATGTATTTGACATGTGGGCAAGTGCGCAGAACCTAACTCGACACCATACAAAAGATATTGATGATTTACAGAGAACCATAGGAAAACAAAGCAATGGAAAAATAGTTTATGTTGTATGACCAATATAGAGCATTGCATTTGGAATTAAGGGTTGCATAGGTAATTGGAGGTAGCACACTGACTATTGATGATGTCAGCAAGTGTGCAAGTACATAAGTCGCATGTGTGAAATTTTGGGTGTAACTGTGAGCTGACAACATTAATTAGATATGTATTTTATTTAATTAATGTACTCAAGGAATTAATATTGAGTGTGGTATAAAGGATAGATGTTTTTTGAGTTTTAGATACCATCATTGAGATCGAGAATGAGAGAAGACTTGTGAATTGCGAAGTAGAGGAGTAGAGTAATCTGCTAATGCATGTAAGTGACCTTAAGGGTTACTGTTGATGGATACAGAGTTGTTAGGAATAAGGTGTCTCAACCTTGTATAATTCCTATTCTTATTATTATTTGTTTTGTAAAATGTATTTTTGCAAATAATATGTAAATGTGAGTGTACATGTCTAGTTGGCATGTTGATCACTTACATGTGTCGGCATCTTGAAGTGTGTCAAGGAGATCATGGCTGAAATGGTTATGATGGATTCCTATGATGCATAAGAGCTATTTAAGGAATGAGCTATGACAGGTGTAAGAGCATCTTATGACATGAGGCCTATTTGGGCGCCCAAGAATTAGTGGTTGGTGTGTGTAAGAGAATATGCCAAAAATAGTTTGGTATGATGGATTCCCTTACACTTCTCTTGTGACCGCTATTTTTGGCGGATTCTATGATAAGCTGTCATTGTCTATTCAAGGGATGGACGCCCTTTTCTTGGTATTGGATGTACATGTGGCATTGTGCATGTTTCTTGGTGGTTGAGCCATGAAAAATGCCCAAATCCATTATGGGCATTTTGTTGGGTCTTAAGATGTTCATAAAATGGGTATTGCATGTTGTAATGCAATAGTGTGATAGATGAAAGTTTGCAGGTACTAAGGTGTTGTTGGAGTCTTCTATTGTTGATGTTGAACTTGCATTTCAAGTGTATTGTAATCTTGTGTTGAAGATAATACATTGTGCAGGTTCTAGAGGGGTGGGGTTGTTTTACCAAAAGGTTTTTCCCCATCGGCAAATCTTTGTGTTATGTGTTTCTTTCTCTATCTATTTTTTGTATGCATGGTTGGCTACAATATTATTGTTTACATGATATTGAATCTGTAAGTGTAGAAGATTTTAAAAGGATTTGCACCATACTTTCCTTATGAGATTAGTGTAGGAAGTTGTTTCTGCACCTAAGTTTCCTTACAAGTGGTATCAGAGCTTGATCAACTTTTGATCCTAGTTGTTGGGTAGGGTTTTTTGAGCTAATCTTATGTTGAGTGGGAGTCTTGTGCAGAGCATACTGAATCTTATTTGCAGATTAAGATGGCGAGTTCATCATATGGAAGAATGGAGGTGGAGAAATTTAATGGCACTAATTTTGAGTTGTGGAAACTCAAGATGGAAGACATGTTGGAACATCGTGACCTATGGGAAGCAACTACAAGCACTACAAGACCAACAACTATAACTCAAGCAGATTGGTATATCAAAGATCGTAAAGCTAAGGGTCTCATAAGACTCTGTTTAATCAATGCAGTCCTTCTGAATGTTCTAGATGAGAAAACCACATATAGTTTGTGGGAGAGACTTGGGGCTGTGTATCAGGCCAAATCTCTGGTGAACAAGTTGTTCCTGAGGAAGAAGTTGTATTCTCTGCGAATGGAGGAAGGTGGATCCTTAACGGATCATTTAAATGCATTTAATTTGCTGGTTGCACAGTTGACATCTGCTGGTGTCAAGTTAGAGGAGGAGGATCATTGCTACACACTTTGTGTTATTTACCAGATTCATGGGATCATCTTGTGATGGCTCTCAAAAGCACATTAGTCACCTTCAAAATGGATGATGTGGTGTCTTCGTTGCTATCAAAGGAGATGCAGAGAAAGGCTTCCATTTCGAAAAAAGAAGCCCTTGCTATTCGTGGGAGATCCACGAAAAGAGGAAAGAAAAATGACAATAAGTTTGACAATAAGGGTAGATCCAAATCCTGTGGGAAGTCAAAGACTTCCAATAAGTCCAAGGAAAAATGTTGGAATTGTGAAAAGACTGGGCACTTTTGTAAAGACTATAAAGAGCCTAAGAAGAAGAAGAAAGCCTCAGATTCTGGTTCTGAAAAATCTCAAGAAGATGGCGATGCATTCATCGTAAGCCCATGCATCCGATGATGTGTGGTTGGTTGACTCAGGTGCATCTTTTCACATGACCTCTCATCAAAACTGGTTCTCAAGATATGAAGAGTTCAATGGTGGAAAGGTGTACTTGGGTGATGATTCTCACCTGAAGATAGTTGGACGCGGAAGGGTCACTATCAAATTTCCTGATGGACGAGTAAAGGGAATCAATGGAGTTATGCACATTCCAGGCTTGGCACGAAACCTATTATCTATAAGTATGTTGAATGATGTAGGTGTGCAAGTTGTTTTTTCGAAAGAAGGATGTAAGATGATTAGAGGATCGATGGTGCTTGCTAAGGGTACTAGGAGAGGTACTTTGTTTCAGCTAGATGCATGTATTCCTCTATGTAACAGTTCTTCATCCTCACCATCTGAATGAGCAGTGAAGAATTTTGTGGTTATTGGTTCCGATGGCAATGCAAACACTTTGGAAGGAAAGCTTCCTGCAGAAAAGACAATGTTGTGGCATATGAGACTTGGCCACATTGGTGAGAAGAGTCTCAGAACCCTGAAAAAGAAAAATCTTGTTGAGGGGTTAAATGATTGCAATCTCGAGTTTGGCTTCTGTGAACACTATGTAATGGTAAACAAAATTGTGTTCAGTTTTACTCTAGTTCTCACAAATCTTCTGATGTTTTGGATCTTATTCATTCTGATGTATTTGGTCCTGTAAAAGTTCCTTCGATCTCCAAGTCTGTATTTTTTGTATCTTTCATAGATGATTACAGTAGAAGGACATGGATTTATTTCCTTAAAAGTAAGACACAAGTCTTTAGTCGATTTAAGGAATTTAAAGCCCTTGTAGAGAATCAGACTAGTAAGAAGATTAAGTGTGTGAGAACTAACAATGGTGGTGAGTTTTGCTCAGCAAAGTTTGAACAGTTCTGTAAAGAACAAGGTATCGAGAGGCATAAGACAACTCCTTATATCCTGGAGCAAAATGGAGTTGCAGAGAGAATGAATGGGACACTGATGGAGAAGGCTAGGAGTATGCTTAGTGGAGCTGGTTTAGAATAAAGGTTTTGGGCCGAAGCTGTGCCCACTGCTGGCTATCTGGTTAACAGATCTCCTACATCAGCCCTTGTTGGTAAGACACCCATAGAGGTGTGGTCTGGTAAGAAGCCTTCAATTAGACATCTTTGTGTTTTTGGTTGTGAAGCTTATGCATATGTTCCAAAGGAGAAAAGATCTAAGTTGGAAAACAAAGCTGTTAAATGTATTTTCATCGGGTACAGTGCTCGTGTGAAAGGATACAAGCTTTGGGATCCTATGACTAGTAAGGTGTTGTATAGCAGAAATGTTATTTTTAGAGAGCTAACATCTTCTCCTATTGTGCTACAACCAGATGAAAAAGAAAAGAAAAAAGATGTTGTTCAACTGCCTCCTACCCCTGAGAAGACTGAACAGAGAGACCATGTTGGGTCTAATGATGAGGAGAGCTCTAGTAGCTCTGATAGTTCAGAAGAAGAGGAAGAACAACCTCAACCTCAGCCCTTAAGGAGATCCACGAGAGAAAGAAAGCAACTAGAAAGGTTTGGTTATTCTATGTTAGATTCTAGTTGTGCTTTTGCTTTGATTACTAACACTGATGAACCTAGATCTGTAAAAGAGGCTTTGGGCATGGAAGATGCAGGTTCCTGGATTGAGGCTATGGATGATGAGATGGCTTCATTAGAGAAAAACAAAACATGGGACCTTGTACCTTTGCCTAAAGGGAGAAAACATGTTGGCTGTAAATGGGTGTTCAAGAAGAAATTCTGCGCAGATGGCAGTGTTGAAAGGTACAAAGCTAGATTGGTTGCAAAGGGGTATTCACAGGTAGAGCGAATAGATTATGCTGAAATATTCTCTCCTGTTGCAAAGTTGACATCCATTAGATTTCTGTTATCTCTTGCTACATCATATGATTTAGAGATAGAACAGATGGACGTGAAGACAACTTTCCTTCATGGTGATTTGGAGGAAGAGATTTATATGTCACAGCCTGAGCACTACATTGTTAAAGGTAAGGAATCCTTTGTTTGCAGATTGAAGAAATATCTATATGGTTTGAAGCAATCTCCTAGGATGTGGTACCTTAAGTTTGATGCCTTTGTGTTGTCAATTGGATTTGTAAGATCAAAATTAGATCATTGTGTTTATTTCAGAGTTGAAAATGATCGCCTTCTTATTGTTGCATTATATGTTGATGATATGTTGTTGTTTGGGAAGGGTAAGGGTATGATTTCTGATTTTAAATCTCAGTTGTTAGCACTGTTTGAGATGAAAGATCTTGGGGTAGTGAGGTACATCTTGGGTATGGAAATCAGTAGAGATAGGTCTAACAGAAAACTTTGGTTAAGTCAAAGTAAGTATGTGAAGTCTGTGTTGGACAGGTTCAGCATGGCAGATTGTAGACCACTATGTGTTCCTATTCCTGTGGGAACAAAGTTATCTATAGATGATTGTCCAAAATATTCTAGTGAGGTGGAGGACATGAGTAGAGTACCTTATGCTAGTGTAGTTGGCAGTCTTATGTATGCTATGGTCTGTACTAGACCAGACATTGCCCAAGCAGTAGGAGTCCTGAGTCGGTTTATGGCTAACCCTGGACAGGTACATTGGGATGCAGTTAAGCGAGTATTCAGATATTTGAGGGGTACATCAAATTACTCCATATGTTATCATGGTAACTCTTCTAGATTTCCGCATTCAATTTGTATTAATGGGTTTGTGGATTCAGATTGGGTAGGTGATATTGATCGCAGGAGATCCACCAGTGGTTATGTGTTCACTATGTTTGGTGGTGCCATCAGTTGGATGAGTAAGTGACAACCTATGGTTGCTTTGTCCACTACAGAAGCTGAGTACATGGCTGCTACTCATGCTTGTAAGGAAGCCATTTGGCTTAAGAGATTGTGTTCTAATGTTGGTGTTGATGCAGAACAAATTACTATTTGGTGTGACAGTCAGAGTGTTATTTGCCTTGCGAAGAATCCAACTTTCCATGCCAGAACGAAGCACATTGATGTGTAGTTTCACTTTGTGAGAGATATGGTGGAAGATGGAAAGGTAAATTTGGAGAAGGTAGATACTGTGAAGAATGTTGCAGATGCATTAACGAAACCAGTGGGCATTGAGAAGTTTAGATGGTGTTCAGAGTCTACGGGCCTTTTGGCCTATAGCGTTTAGTTCCTGTTATGTTCCTGATTGCTCTTACAAGGTGTTCGACAAGTGGGAGAATGTTAGGAATAAGGTGTCTCAACCTTGTATAATTCCTATTCTTATTATTAATTGTTTTGTAAAATGTATTTTTGCAAATAATATGTAAATGTGAGTGTACATGTCTAGTTGGCATGTTGATCACTTACATGTGTCGGCATCTTGAAGTGTGTGAAGGAGATCATGGCTGAAATGGTTATGACAGATTCCTATGACGCGTAAGAGCTATTTAAGGAATGAGCTATGACAGGTGTAAGAGCATCTTATGACATGAGGCCTATTTGGGCGCCCAAGAATGAGTGGTTGGTGTGTGTAAGAGAATATGCCAAAAATAGGTTGGTGTGACGGATTCCCTTACACTTCTCTTGTGACCGCTATTTTTGGCGGATTCTATGACAAGCTGTCATTGTCTATTCAAGGAATGGATGACCTTTTCTTGGTATTGGATGTACATGTGGCATTGTGCATGTTTCTTGGTGGTTGAGCCATGAAAAACACCCAACTCCATTATGGGCATTTTTTGGGTCTTAAGATGTTCATAAAATGGGTATTGCATGTTGTAATGCAATAGTGTGATAGATGAAAGTTTGCAGGTACTGAGGTGTTGCTGGAGTCTTCTATTGTTGATGTTGAACTTGCATTGCAAGTGTATTGTAATCTTGTATTGAAGATAATACATTGTGCACGTTCTGGAGGGGTGGGGTTGTTTTACCGAAAGGTTTTTCCCCATTGGCAAATCTTTGTGTTATGTGTTTCTTTCTCTATCTATTTTCTGTATGTATGGTTGGCTGCAATATTATTGTTTACATGATATTGAATCTGTAAGTGTATAAGATTTTAAAAGGATTTGCAGCATACTTTCCTTATGAGATTAGTGTAGGAAGCTATTTTCGCACCTGAGTTTCCTTACAAGAGTTCCAAATCTGATTACATGATCTAAAGGTGAAGAAGTTTGATGTACTGGATAGAGAAAGAAGTGAAATATTTCCATATATCTATTATTCTGAAAGGAATAGTATTGAGATCAATTAGACAGTGGGTTCATTGATCTGATCCTGAAGCTATTTGGACAGTGGGTTCAACTGCCTTCTACAACTCCTAACAGGGATTCAAAGGGACTCTTTGTACTAAGTATTGTAATAGACTCCTAACAGGGTCCATCCTCTAACAAGGAATATTCATATTAGTACATTATTTTGTGGGCATCATTCCCACGAGGGTTTTCCCTTTGATCAAGAGTTTCCCTAGTCAACATATTTGGTGTATTTGTGTATGCAAATTTATTTGTGATTGTTGTTTACTTTGGTTGATTAATTAAGAATTGTTTAAGATTGATATATAATTGATTCACCTCGCCTCTTAGTTATATTGGTGATCTATTACTTCTAACTATACATAGATACATCAAATGAATAGATTTCTTCAAGATAAGAGGAAGAATTATAATGGTACCACTGCATCAAGGAGCATCCAACATCTATCAATTTGAGAGGGACCCAAATGGCAAGAATACACTACCTCCCAACCGTGTGGTCACCTAGTCAGGCTCCCACTCCCATCGTATAGGAGAGATAATGTATGATCCACACACAGTTAATCAAATCATAAAATAATCCTAGGCAAGGAATCTTGATAGCCAAAACTACCTCAAGGGTAACACAAACCACTCAAGAAGAAGAGATAATCAAAATTGAAAGGACACTCATTCCAATGCTAACATCTCATACCAAGTGAACATACAAATACCAAGACCAAAAATATACAACCACCTCGAAATCAATGTCAAGTGTCACAAGCACAATGACCAACAGATAACAATTGTCATCAATAAAAGCAAACTACCAATCACTAACTCCAAAAATAAAAACACCACCAATGAATAATTGACCATTCATTAATAAAAGTAAATTGTCAACAATAAATGACATCCAATCAATGAGTAACATCTAAAAATAAATACACCATCAAAAGTAATATCCAACAAGTACAACACTAGAGGCAAATATTAAAAAACTATGAATGAGACTTAGGCTACATACTATGGAGTGTCATCACATGAGCCAACTCTAAGGCTACCCTGACAGTCTCTCAAAACCCTGACCCCCTAGTGACTCTATGTGGAACTAGGATACCCTCTCATGAAGACGAGGAAACTAGTCATACCTCTCGAGGTATCATTTCCATCTCATCCTTAGTCTATACAAGCACTCAAGGCATGGATGAGGAAAAATCTCTAACTTATCTTTTTAATGTATCTCAAGAAAAAGGGCTAGGCAAGATATTTTAATTACTAAATTATCACTTGTTACACAACTTATAATGAGTTACCCTGATAGCCACTTTGGGCCCCGACCCCCATTGCAAGCCACTCTCATAGGCATGCACCTATACTACCTTCCCAAAAATCATAAACCACAATAGTGTCCCATACCACAAGAGTAATATTGATCGAATTTGGTTTCTTAACAAGCAAACCAAAAAATAGCATTGGTTCTCAAAACCCAAGTTTTTATAAATGCTCAATAGCATAAAACTCATAAAACATAAATCTTAATTCAAATCATAAAGTTTATCATGACATCTAGTCAAATAATCGTAAAAGAAATCTCAAAAATGCATCTAGTGTACATCCTAACTTGGCCAACTAAACAAACCACAAAGAAAAACTAACAAGAAAATAAACATCACAAAACTATAAATAGAATATTATAAAACACATAGTTTTTAGCCACATGATTTAATTCCACCAATTTCTCTTGTTTAGTTTGGGTCATAAGGATGTGTTTAGAAATAAAGTAAGAATATACATGTTAATATAAATTGTTATGCCAATATATTTATTTAAAACAATAAGTATTTAAATATCCAATCTTTTTGTGCATATACAATATCATGCAATATTATAATGTTATTAATTTAAATAATCTTAAATCATAAATAATTTAATTAATAACATAAATGTATATTATTAGAGTAAATACTAATATCAATTTCATTTCTAAAATATTAATTTGACTTCTATTTAAGTCTAATATTAACATTTACTTTTCCTTTAATTCATAATGCAACTAGAGATAAAATTATAAATTTAATTTAATCAGTTATAATTTCTCTCATAAAGTCAAATAGTTATTAACTAAATGATTGCAAAGTGAACTCTACCATAACTTTTCTTAAAATATAATAAAATTTTAAATATTTATTTATTAACCTCCCTCTTGCATTAATAAATATAAAATCATTTATATGCAACTAGGAGTTTAATTAGACTTGAATAATCCATAATACTAACATTCACTTTATAATTAAATGGATAATATATATTTAATTTTAGAAATTAATAAATTATTATTATTATTCAACAATATTTTTTTAAAGATATTTTTTTAAATTTCCAAAATTAATAATTAATCATAAGAAAAAAGTTGTTGTTATTATTATTTTTAAATAAATAAATTTGAAAATTAAATTATATTTTTTTATAAAATAAAAATAAACATGCAATTAATATTTTCGCATGTCTTTGATCTCTCAAATAATGCAAGCTTACTATACTTAGTTTTCTATTTTTGACATATTTGTTTTCACATGCATGTAACCATACTATACTTGTAACCATACTATACTTAGTTTCTATTTTTAGTAGATTTGTTTTCACATGCATGTAACCATACCATACATAGATTTCTATTTTTTAGCATATTTGTTTTCACATGCATGTAATCATACTATATTTAGATTTCTATTTTTTAGCATATTTATTTTCACATGCATGTATACATGCTTTCCTCTCAATTAATATTTTGTTTTCCAAATAAATATTGCAATTAAATTATTTTAGATGTAAGAAGAATATTCATCTATATTTAGAAAATTCATAATAATCACATAGTTCTAATGACAAAATTAAAGTTGAAACCTAACTATTCAATTTGTTATTTTCTTCCAATTTTCTATAATCGTATTTTCTTCCAATTTTCTATAATCGAATTTTTTCTATATTAAAAAGGGGTTTAAAATAATACAGTCATAATAATTTTCTACAATTTTTTCACAGTCAATTTTTTTTGATTAATAAGTTTTCCTTTCAAAATCTATAACCTAATTTCTTATTCAACAATCACTATAGTAAATTAATAAACAATATGCAAACACCTAGGAAGACACGAAGCAGATAGATCTTTCAATAAAATTCTACAATGGATTTTCAAACCCTACCTCAAAACAACAATTAAAATATGAGACAATTTGTGAATGCATGCAAATCCAAACCCTCTAAAACTTTCAACAATTCTTTTGATTCAATTCTAAATTTTCCTTCCCAAAACTTTTGTGTGTAAAAATGAGCTTGAATCTCTTAATAAAGAGTCTAACTCTACCTAGAGTTTTTGGTTTTCAAACATGTAAAGGACTCTCGTTAAAATAAACTTTTACTATTCAATCCTTTCATGCACATTTAAAGAACTTTTAAAATTAAAATATTCTTTTATATTTTATTTTCCTCCAGCTTATTAATTAGTGCAAGCACTAATTAAAGTGTAATTTATTATTTAAATTAATAATAATAATAATCAAAGATCATTGTTTCAATGCAAATCTAGTTTAATTATTATTAAATAAATAACTATAATAAAGCATTATTAAATCTTTAATATTTTAAAATTTTAATTCTCTTTTTGTCCAACTTCTCAAATTAAACTTTTAAATTAAATATTTTTAAGTGAAGTACATATTTAATTAACTTATAATTAATTAAATATCATCACATTGTAATTTTTGTTTAACCAATTTTTTAAATTTAGGCTTTTAAATCAAAACACATATTTAATTAGTTTTTTAATTAATTAAATATTCTCATACTTTAATATTTTCTTTTTATTCAAATAATATTTAATAACTCTCAATATTATATGATTAACCCAAATACTATAATTAAATCATTTAGCAAATAAATCACATAGTGAAATCCACATAAAAGCAACATTACCAAAACAGACCAAAACTCAAAATCAAATAACACACACAAAGATAAAACTCACAGGTTTTAAAAAAGGTGAAAAATTAGTTACAAGTCCTTCTTGCAAGACAAGTATTTAGGTTATGGTTGGGATTGGACCTGAACATTATCTCCCCATTCTTACCATTGAGTTATTGTGATAAGGCATGCTCATCCTGGCAATTCAAGGAAGTCGATGCCCGATACCTACATCGTGCATAAAAGATGAGCATGTACATGCATATAAATATATCTAAACTAAACAAGCAATGGTAGGGAGTGGTACATCGTATAGATCCCGACTAACAGGTGACTACGACTCCCTCCCTTAACCACATCAAACACAACAAACAAAAAGATAAAAGACACACACACACCATACACATGCAAGTATCAAATATGAAGTAATCATTATAAGTCAAATAATTAGGGGTAAATACCATAATAATTATATATCAAATGCTTATATAAAATAATGCATCGTTACGAATATGAAATAATCATCATTAAAGCATCATCTGACATTGCTATGAAAGAAATCACATTTATTAGCTACAAATTATTAAAGCATCATTAATGCACCAATAACCATAATCATTAAACAACACATGAAATATAGTCAACTGAGTAAACATCGTTGATATATCTCTAGCCCAAGTTATGATATAATATCCTTGAAACTAACACACCTATGAAATAGGCATAAAAAGAGTTTGGTAAGTATAATGAAAAAACAAATTATGAGTGGGAATTACTTAAGTCCTAGTGCCTTATATGTGTGAATGTTACATGTGTGATACATGTTATTTATTGTTGGTCAGCATATATTAAATAGAGAATTAAGTAGTGAACAAAATGTTAAGTTGTCGATGATATATTATATGGACCAAGTGGTTTAATGAAATTGTTTAAGATGATAGAAGTTAGTGAAAGTTGAATTCGTACATTTAGAGGATAACTAATTCACCCCCTCTCTCAACTATTCTAAATATTCTAACATAAGTGTCCTTGTCTCAGAATCCACATTTCTATTTTGAATAGCATAGGCTAAAGAGAATAATTTAGCAAACCATCTCCCAACATCATCATATTCTGATAGAATGTTGTTGTTGTTGTCCTCCAGAGACATAATGGTGTTCCTTTTCTTATGCCTAGTGGTCAATCTATGAAAAAAGGTAGTATTCCTATCACCTTTAGTAAACCATTAGATCTTGAACCCTTGCTTCTAATACACTTCTTCCATGGCCAATATGTCTTTCCATTTACCCTTGCAAGCTTCTTTCTCCACATGAGTATCAATGGAGTTATCCCCATTAGTCATGGCTTTCTAGAGCTAATCTAACTTTTCCTAAATTTTACCTTTTTTCTTGAAAATATCTTTGAATGACTATTTGCTCCAACTAATCACTTTTCTCTTAACATTCTCTAGTTTTGTAGCAAGTTTGTACATATAATTTTTTTCTATATTAATGTTCCACAACTCCTCAACACATAAAGTCAGGGTGGGATTGTCACCAAATTTTATAGAAAAAAGGTTGCAAGTCACTAAAAAGACCCTCTGACCAATTAAAGAGAATTGGGGAATGGTGATTGTCGTAGGAAGTGTTGACAAAGTTGAGGTAGTCATCAACTACCAGTCAGCTGAGCCCAGAAGTCTGTCCAAACTAACATGTATGAGATATTGTCCTCCCCTTTATGTTTGATGTTAATTTCACTCTTAACACTAGCATAAAGAATAAATCATATTATGTGTAAGAACTTTCAATTGTAATTCTTTTATATATATATCATGATGATAATATTAATAGATTTTAAAAAAAATCTTAAGTTTGATGATTGTATTATTTTAATTAGTTAGAAGTTGATAATATATCAATTTACTACAATACAATTTCTTCCATTTGAAAATAGTCGAGGAGAGTTAATGATTGTGATTCAATTGACATGGTAAGTATGATAATGTGTTCTTTGATTTTCACACCTATAGTTTCAAATCCCTCACTAGTTTGATAAATTCATAATAGCCCAACAAAAAGGAGCACTCGTAATTATTATGATACTCCTTCATACTACTATAAAAACACAAATATGTAACCTAGATATTTAACAAAGAAAATAATCGTGAGATACAAAGAGACATTTTAAAAGGTCTAAAGTGTAGACACCTTATTATGGGATGTTAGTTTTTTATAAATGGTCTTATAGGTTATTTTGAAGTGATAACTTTAAGGGGAAAAAAATGATATTCATCGAAAATAAACTTATTATGTAGACATTATTTTTCATTTATCATGTAAATAAAAAGTTGTTGTTGGTGAATAATTTACAACTGATCAAATTTAGTGGGGAGTTATTGGTGAATCATTTTCCCCATGTCCTAGAGAAATATAATACTGTTCATGATGTTTCATTGTATTCAAATAAATGTTATAAATAACTTGGTGATTTAGAGACGTTTTAATGTAAATTATATTTTTATTGTCAATTTTTTATGTTTTATTATTTGTTGATGTTTTAATGAAATCATTTTACTGATGATATTTATGTAGTGTACATACCAATAAAAAAAACTTGGTAATTACACTTTTATATTAAAACTAATAAAATAATTACACTGACAAGTTATATAAATATACTAGCAAATTATATAAATATAAAAAATGTGTAACATTTTTTATAGTTGATAAAGTTTACATAAGATGTAACAATACAAAAAAAAGCTCTTTTACAATAACCAGTTTCCTGAATCCCAGCTAAGCTTCTTTGAGTCCACACCCACGTTCCCAACCCATACATCAAACATTCAAAATATAAATGAGAATCCTTTGGAGACACCATTATTGTTCTTGATTTATCAGTCTTGTCACGTCATAGTTGGTCCTTTTTTACCATAACATTTGTGCTTCCCTTTGGATGGCCTCATCCACATTTAGCCTTTTTGGTAGAGGTAATCCTCAATTACATTGAGGCCTTTTTCTCATAGTCGACCTACACTCCTAAGGATTTTCAAACACACTATAAAGAATAAAAGGGTAAATAGAGCTAGAAGATTTCTCTTGGCCTTTAATAATTTGGAACTAGTTCTCATCATGGGCCAACAAATTCATCCCCATCCACACCCTAACTAGGATATCCTCTAGGCTACCTCTCCATTCTTACCAAACACAAGAAGTGACTATCTACCATGCCTCTTCCATCATGCATGATTTTAAACACCATGCTAAGAAGAGTGATGGAATTTACACATTTAACTTGTAACAACCCTCCAATAAAAGATAATCATGACCCAAGATAATTTACACATTATGATGAAATTGTCATCCTCAAAGAAAAAAAAAATGCTTCACATTCTCTCGGGACAAAACTCACCCCTAAAAGGAACTGTTTGTTTTGTACTACGAAGGAGAAGTTGGCCAACATTTTTGTAATAGTTATAACTATCTATTTTTTTCTTAATTTTCTAATTGAAGTCCAAAAGGATTTATAGTCAAATAAAACATTAAGTTTGCACGCGAGTAATCCAAAGCTAAATATTTTGTATTTATTAAGGTATGATGTTTGAGTAAATGGTATTAAATTTGAATTGTCTAGACCTTAAGTAAACTATGCTATGTAGATCAAATTTTAATCAAATTAGTTGATGCTGCGACAATATTACTTGATATGACTACTTTATTTTTTACTGCAAGGACATGTGTTTCTATTTTGCAATATTATACTTTTTAGCCAATTTTTTTACTTTACACGAGTAATTTCAAGTCAAATATTTTGTATTTATAAAAGGTCTAACATCTGAGTAAATGATATTAAACTCAAATATTTATACCTTAATCCAATGATTTTATACAAATTATTTTATAATCAAATTAGTCAATGTGACAAAAGTGTTATTTGATATGACTACTCTATTATTTTCTATGGGAATAAATGTTCCTATTTTATATTTTACAATATTACACTTTTAATGAGAAGTTTTTAAATTTAATAGATACTTAGATGCAATATTATAATTATGGTGAGAGATAATTTGATTTGACTAATATGGACACATATTCCTAGTTCATGTTTTTACAATATTACACCTTTGATGAGGAACTTTTTTTATTTGACGAACACTTACATGCAATATTACAATTTTAACAAAGATTAATTTATTGACTAATGTAGACACATGCTCTGAATTCTCATTTTTGCAATATCAGTCTCACATTGATTTTGGCTTTTAAGCTTTGAGGCATGTGTTACTATTATTTCTTATTTCCTAATGCATTAATATTGTTTTGTTAATGTTTTATACCCTTGAATTTATTAATTTTTCATGTATACAAAGTCCTTTTTAGGTTCTAGGGAAAGTGTCTGGCAAAACCAATTATCTTTTCAAAGTCATTAGAATAGAGGCACATGTATGATTTTGATGATGTGGAGTTTCAACCTGGATACATGAACCATTGCAAATACAACTCACTAGTGTTTTGCAAGGTTTCTTTTGTTCCAATGTGCTAGCATATCCAACATGTAGCTTCCAATGTAGATAAGATAACCATTATGAATATAACTCATCAACACCTTAGAAGTTTTATTTTGTTCCAATGTGTTGATGATTTTGATTTTGCTATTATTAATATTGTTAAACTAATGTTTTATATCTTTAGGCTCCCGGTCACTAGTGTTGTCCCCTTTGCAAGTTCATATTGTTATTTTTTATTACCTAATGTGTTAAACATTGTAATACTTGTTTTATACCCTTAGGCTCCTAGCCGCTAGCGATGTCCCCTTCTCGTGCAACTTAACCCTTGAATTTTGCGTGTGCACAGAGTCACTTTTAAGTTTTGAGGAAATTTTTGATAGAACCAATTTCCTTCTCAAAGTCACTAGAATTGAAAGATGTGTTACCATTTTGATGACATAGAGTTTCCATGATTGATACATTAACCTTTGCAAATAGAACTTGTTGGCATGTTGGAAGATTTCTTTTGCTCCAGCGCATTAATGTGTTTAATATGGAGCTTCCTTTGTGGATAATTTTTTTTTATAAATGTAATTGTTGAGATTTTGATTATTGGGGAGATTTTTGGACTTTCAGACAATAGAATTATATGTTGGATATGTTTAGCATTAATGTTATCATTTTTGTTTATCACATAGTGTGCTTATTGTTGATCAAAATAGAGATAGGTTTGATGGAGACACATTTTGATGCACCTGTTCTTACAGATGCCATAGAATGGCATTTAGTAAGTCTATATGGTATCTTTGACATTGCATATGTTATGAGCTAATTCTGTGTAGTTGCAAAGGATTTGATAAAGACATGTTATTGTCAATCTTTATTGTAGAATTATCTAAGATAGAAGTCCAAAATTTTAGGAAATTTTGGTTGAGTAAGATTTTGGTCTATAATATAGTATACTTCATGGAGACATAAATTATTGTGTTTATATAATTTTTTTGGAGGATTTTTGGTTCATAAGTCAGTTTTTTTTCTTGGACAAAGAAAGATAATTTATTTCCTAGTCATCTCTATCACAAAACATTGTTTGGATTTTTGTGATTATCTATTGATGATAGCACATTAATTGTTATTGTAAGGTATTCTATATGAGTTCTAGCTAACACTTATGGAATCACATTGGTTGATGTGATTTTTGTTCATACTAGGTCCCATTATTAGCCAACCTAATATGTCTTTGAGACTTGTATAAGTAAGTGAATTCATGTATAGATTTGGTAGGTATAGCATATGGATGGATGGAAATATGTAAGAGGATATGAGTTTGGATCAAAGATCCTTGAAAATAGGTGTGAGTGGAATATAATTTTTTTCTCCAAATGAACTAAATTAGCAAAGTGGATGTTTTTAGTCAGTTTATTTTAGTGGATTATTGTCTACAGTGAATTATTGTTCACTTTTTGGGTTATTTCCCTTATTGTAACTATATTTTTGTCGAAGCATAGTTTTTTCCCTTGTTGTATTAGAACAATGAGCTCCAAGTCACTACTTGAATGCATGTGCATTCACATTGTATCTCTAACTAGGTTTTATATGAACTATTACATCATCTTGGGGGTTTGATCCTCATTGAGGTTTTTCACTTAATTGGATTTTTTTATATCACCTGACTAGATAGTAGAGAGGTGGTTGAGCATGTTTCTAATAGGTCAATCAGGATTGCAATAGAAATAAATAATGGGCTTCGCTATAAGATGTCAAGGTATGAAATGTACTTGATCGAGGTCCTATTACCCTTTGTGAAAATGTTAGATTCCCTTCCTAAGAAATTCAACTATCATTGTAGTTGAATGCCTTTCCCGACTCTAGATGTAACACCTTATATATCTTCCACTCTAACTCTTAATATTGGTGTCCCTAGGTTATTAGGTCCATGATAATTCAAATTAATTGAAGAGAGGGATGGATTTTCCTAGATCTAATGACATATATCCTATGCATAGCATAGAGGGTCTAACAATAGGTGGGGTAGGACTAGGGACTCAAAACATAATTTGAAGGAGCTATCTAAATGAAAAGTCTTCATCATTTGAGAATCTCAAATCAGAAGTTTGGGTATGCCTCCATGTCCTAGGAAGGGGATCGGAAGAAAAACTTGAAGAAATATACAATTCTAGTTATAATTCTCAACTGCCAAAAATATCAATGATAAAGAACAAAATATTGGTGTTATGTGTTGCAGTGTAATTTTATTTGCATTTCTTTAAAGGGTTCAAGTATGATTAGTTATGGATGTTTTAAACTTTTAATTTTCTCACAACTAATTCACCACCCCCCACTCTTGACCCAACTGGTCACATCGCCACAATATAGTGTAGTTAGCATAAGTGTGGTGGTATTGATTAACAACCAATTGAAGAGGTACTTCATCACATACACTAGTAGAAATCTTTACTAGTCCACATAAGAGAAGAAGATAAGGGAAAAGCCAACACAATCAGCGTGAGGAGTCATCAATATGACATGGTAGGTCAGGTATGATGAATTTCAATTTTTTCTTTTAATCTAACAAGAATGACAAAGCACAAAAAGGACAAATAGATTAAGATGAGACCTAGAGTGATGGACTACACCAATAGTCTAGACTCTACATCGTAGGTGTCATGGGTCACTCATAAACCACTCAATAGTTTGAATTTAAATTTTGAATTCACTGACTTTGAGCAAGACAATGGCTAGTGCTTGACACCCTTAGATAAAAAGGAACTTTACACATTCTAATATATGGTAGCTGACAAAAAAGGGGAATGTTGAGAAAGAAAAATAAGAAATTGGAAACTAGTGAAGAGAGAAGAGTAAGAATAGAAATCTAATCTAGTAAGAAGGTGATCCATAATAATAGATGAAAGCAGCCAATAGTGGCATGTTGTGATGGTTAAGTTGTTGAGTTGTTATCCTTGCCATCAAGGTTCAAATCTAATGGGGACGAGGTCCCCCATTTGTGGCCTCACTGGTTCATAGCTCTAGGTCAAAGTGTTTACCCCTCTTTAAAATAAATAAATAATAATAATAGATGAAATCCATTAGGAAGAAGATAGACACACAAATTTATATCTGACCAAAGTAGTAGTGTGCACTGTAGACAGGGGTGAGTAGAGGAGCAAGACAAAGGTGACATAATGGGATATCACCAGGTCACCTCGAGTAATAAGGAGATCACGTCATCTCACAAGGTAGCAAAAGGATATCTTCTAGGAAAGAGAATGCTATACATCTTAGATCACATCTTGATTGTTTTCTAAAAATTGTAATAATTTTGTAAGCTCTTAATTAAGCATGCTTCAATAGTGAGCATTTATTAAATCCTCTAACAATGTGCCTCCCATAAGGAGTGCTAAATCCTATAACAAGGTAGTCTTAATAAAATGATGGTAATCCTAAAAAGTTACAAACATTCTTAACAGAATGAGTTTTTATAAGGAACATGTTGTAGCTCTTAACAGGGAACTATTTAACTACAGTAAAAGACTAGTGAGTATATTATCTCCACTCTGGTTTTCATCCTCTTACTGAGGGTTTCCACATACAAAATATATGTGTCAACTTGATGAATGCCTTAGTGTATAACTTAACTTGGTTTTACTTTTTAGCTTCATATCTCTTTTAGTTATCAAGCAATTGTTAGTTAGTGTGTTAAGAGTAGAGAAGAAAGTAACTAGTTTTAGAGATGACATTGATTCACTCCCCCTCTTAGTACTAGTTGGGATCAAAAATTGGTATTAGAGCTTGAACCCTAACAATAGCAAGTCTAACTATTTGAGGGAATATCAAACAACTGTCATGAAGTAAAAGCAATTGTACAAAGAAGATCTTGATACTATAGAAGATATGAAGGATAAGCTAAAGGAGTCAATAGTAAAAAGAAAGAAGCTAGAAAAGAAACTAAGTGAAAGTCAAAAGACCATAGAGAAAATGGAAGAACTAAGTAATTCAGATAGATCCAAAGAAACCATTTCCAATCTCCTGACAAACAACAAAAGGTTGAACAAATTAGTCTCAAAGTTGAAGAAAGAGTTGGAGGAAGCATCATATAAACTGAGGAAAGCACAAAGGGAGAAAGATGATGTAGCACAGGCATTGAAGAGAGCTAACAAAGAATTTAGTGAAGTCACGGAAACAAATAGAGAAGACAAAGAGTATGCGAAACAAAAGGATGAGGAGATTTAGAAGTTAACCAAGGAACTAAGAAACACAAATGAAAGAAATGAGAAGATGAGAAGGTTCAATGACATCTTTGAGAAGATTGATGAACAACTCAAAGGTCAAAGAAAGACCAAGGACACTACTATCCTTAGCTATGAAGGATTCAACAAAACTAATAAAGATAAAACATCTGAGAGCAAAACTTAGAGCAAATAAAGATGAGGGAAAACATTGTCTAGAGGCAAGAAACTTGAGAAACCAAAATTTTATTATTGTGGTAAAGTAGGTACCATGACCACAAGCCATATGAGATAGGAAAGTGAAGAAATAAATATTGACTCAAGAAAAGATACTACCTCACCGCAACCATAGTCAAGTGAGGAAGATGAAAGAAAAAAGAAGGCTAAAGTAGTAGCCAAAAAGAAACCCACACTAGTACAAAGAAGAGAAATCTCATCTATGGGTACATCATCATCAAAAACAAAAAAACCCATAAGAGAAACTAACAATCCCACTCCTACACTTTGAATTGAGGATATAATCAATGAGATTATTCACAATAGAAATTAAAACACAATAAGATACAAATACAAACTAATGAGTGACAAGGACAAAAATAGTGTAATAAGTGTAGTATTGGTCAACATGAGAACCTTCTACAAAATAACTTGTATGGTAAAGAGGATACTGTCAGAGGAGTTGGTAGAGGTTATTGTGAAGAAATGGAAAGCTAAAGCAAAATAAATAAAAGGAATTCTGAGCGATGCATTATCAAAGGTCAAGACAGACTACACACAAGCAAAAAAGGAAACATATGTAGAAGCATACGTCTTAGAGTTTTTTAACTCAATAATAACTGTTAGAGAAAGAGAATTGTTCAAAAGAAAAATTAGAGATTAGAAAATTAGATGGAGCTTATGTATTCTTTGAAGTCTACAAGGAAAACAAAAACTTTAACTAGAGTTGGTCTGAATGAAAAAGGCAAATTGAAGAGGATTGCATCTATTAGCACCATAATTTCAATTGAATATGAGAGATATGATGAGGAAATAAATGACAAACCAATCACATTCTATCTTTTAACTTTAGCAAGGAAAGAAAAATATGCAACAACCAGAGGAACAATGGCTACAGTAAGTGTCAAGGCACCAAGACTGATAAAACCCTATTGCATTCTAATAATGATAATATTAGTTGAACATCCTAAAAAAATGCAATGCAACCAACAACAGAAATGGAGACACCATATGAAATTCTACAAAAAAAGATAGAATTAAAGAAAGAAACAATCAATCAAGAAAGTCTATAGAGACTCCATGAATGGAGATCTCAACAAAAGATGCTACAAAGGAAGAAGACAAAGAGAAAGGTAGTCTAATAAGTGAGACTACTAAGAAATATATGCTAGAAAAAAATGGATACATAGAAGGAAGATGACCAACTAGTCACCCATTCTGCATTTAAGGAGAGTAGAAGCTTCATTAATCCCACATCTACAAAGAGAAAGTTGAAACTAGGAAACACTGAATCAAAACAATCCAAAGAGAAAAAGACAAAGTAGAGAAGAAAACCATCCTAATATTCATCATTCTCATGCTTGGAGGATGAAGGAGAATTGTATGAGAGACATGCTCAGGGAAAAAAAAATCTTGAAACAATTCAAACTGAGTTAGATCAGTATGCTGGCAATGTGGAGGACCTGAACTGTGAAAAACTTGTTCACCACAATGACCTGCTAAAGAAACTCATAGTAGTAAAGAAAGCCAACCTAAGAAAGTATCACATACATACCTTGATCAAAGAAAATATACCAATCATAGTAACACTTGGTGATGTGCAACATGACACTAACTTTGATCAACTATGACACGTTGTACATAATGCAAACATCAGTGAAGTAGCAATCACACTCAACAAAAGAAAGGAAAAGAAAAAGGAAAAGCTAGAGAAACAAATTATACATCATTTGCAAAAACTTGAAGAAGCAAGAAACACTATGTTGACCCTAAAGACAATCTAGTATTTTTAGTGAGTGTAAAACACTTAGTCATTTACTAGGCAAATTTATTAGGTCAACAGTGTAACCAAGTGATTCTATATAGATAGAGTAATGATATGTAAAGGAGAAGCTTATAAAAAAAAGTTGTTGTTGAGAAGTAGTTATTCTCAAGAAATCCAAGTTTCATCGAGTAATCCAATGATTCTTGAGTTGTTTTGAAGCAACATATGTCAGATGATACAGAGGCCGAGAAAAATAGTAGAAGCCAAGTATAATTAAGGCCTACGGACAACATGAAGAATCACTATGCACCAAGCATTAGTAAGCTATTACTATTGAGTAACATAGTTTTGTATAAATGTTTGGAATGGCACAAACATTGATGTAGACCATTTTGTTGACATAGAACTATCTTTTACAAATTGAGGAGTTAATCAAGAAGTTAATTATGCATGTAACTAAGGATTATCAATCCCTATGAGAGGTGATCAAGTAATTAGAAAGTTAGAAGGATTAAACAACAAAAAAGATGAATCTAGATCATTGATCATGATCTAGAAGCTTCACCAAATAGTTATTTAAGGAGGATTATAGAACTAATTCAAAAAGGTTACAAGTAAGAAGTTTGGATGCCAAGTTGAAAGTGAATTTAGTGAGGTTAAGTATTAAGGATTAGCGAGGCAACCGAGTAGTGCAGGAGGAGATAAAGTATATCTATCATAGAAAGGTGACATCAAATTGAAAAGAGGTGATCTGTAACTAGCATTCAAGTGCAAACCACAAGATCAAGGTACTGATTCATTTTAATAGGTGTTTTAGGGAAAATCTCTTAACATAGTGGTCCTAATAGACCTATGTAAATCTCTTAACATAATGTTAATCAAGGTAGATTGAATAAGTCTTGTAAGCTCTTAACAAGGTAGACCCCCCATAGGGTAGATCATTAGAAGAAATTAAATTGTATAGCCCTAACATGCACACTTTATTGTTGAAGTAGTGAAGATTTTGTGGGTGTCATCCCCATTACAGTTTTACCTTCATCTTGGAGGGATTCTACATTACCAAATATTTGTGTTGCATTAATTCACTGCTTATATATTTTATTCATGTTATTAGATGTTAGATTTGATGTTACATTGCATTGAATGTTTGATTTGATAAATGGTTAAGATGAGATAAGGGTTTATGGTGAAGATATCAAACATGGTTTATGTTTGGAGTTGTCAATTTTATAGATCCTAAATCACCCCCTACTCCCTATCAACATCATACTTTCCATCTTAGATTTCCAAAAATTGGTATCAGATATGAGTTATGTATGAAGAAGTCTAACCACTTGAGAGTTAAAGATCTTAGAGATGGAATCCTACTAGTTGAGAAAGGTTATTGCAAATCAGAAGATTGATCTGTAGCTTGCATTTGAAAAATTCAAGGTTGCAAAGGAGGAACTAAAGAAATCCCTAAAGAGAAGGAAGGAGATGACAATTCAACAAAATGACACCAAATACAAGGAAGAAAGAATTGAGACTTATGTGATAAAGGTAGATCTAGCGAAGTTGACACAACAATAACAAATCTATTGGAGAAGAATTAAATTATGAATGAAAAAGTAAGAAAATTGAAAAGAGATCATGAAATACAATCAGTAAGGCTATGTGAATTTACTTAACAAAAGAAAAAGGGTGAAGATGACAAGGTAATGGATGAAGAAGACAAAAGGAAGATAGCTACATGTCTTGATGAGATAATCAATCAGGTACAAAGGCTGATTCACAATAAATTTGACATGGTCAATCAATTATTGAGTGCCAATCATGAGATTTCTAGGGAAAGTGGAAGGGATTGAAAATATGAAATATGAGAACAATCAACTAAAAGCTGAATTGGGAGATGAGAAAGAGATCATGGAAAGAATGAACAAATCTAGAGAAGCTATGAGACAACTTGATGAACAACTAAGAGCACAAAGTACACCATGTGATACTAATGGACTAGGTTATACTAAGTTCGTATTGTCTACCAAGCAAGGAGATTCATCAAAGCACGAAGAACAATCAAGTGCTAAGAACAAGAAGCCTACATGCTACCACTGTGGAAAACTAGGTCATACAAAAAACATTTATAGGAGAAAAACTGGTAAGTCGAATCCTAAACCTAATTTAAATGGTAATTATTTCAATTATAAAAAGCATGGACATGAAGCACATGAATGAAGATCAAAGGCTAGTAAGACACAAAATACATCTATTTTTGATGGCTATTATCACATATGTCAAAAGTATGGTCATCAGGCACAAGATGTAGATCTAAAGAAAAGAATAATTGGACACCTAAAGGTCAAGAAAAAACACCTAGGTAAGGTAATAACATAAATTGGGATTTACAATACTTAGTTAAATACCAATTTTGTGAAAAATATAGACACGTTGCAAGAAATTTTGCAAGGACACATCTTAGAGGAAGACCAAGAAACTGGAGGAATTTTGGGCCTATATGTTTCAATTGTTAAAAGGTTGGTCACCTGAGTAGAGACTGTATGAATTGAGCACCATCACCTAATGTTGAAGAGAAAAATGGCAAAGCAAAGGTTAATACTAAAGAAGTGAGAACCCAAATGAATCAAACCTGGAAAAAGATAACTAAAGAAGGAAATAGTTCAAATGGTAAAGTTATGATCACCCAATCCAAGGATTAGGTGATTCCCCCATTTCAAACTAAGAAAATAGGTATGTGTAGAACTGCATTTCACATTGTTAAATCATACATCAATTCCTAAGATTTTTTGGATAAATGTCCAAATCAACATGGTAGTAGATGCATAAGGAAAACTATGAGTTTTGAAATTTGGTGATGACTAAGTGTCCATTTTGGAGTCCTAAAGAAACTGAGCCAAAATGTTAGTTATGACTGAGTAAATAAAATTTTAGAAGTGTAATAACCAAGTTTTACAAAGATGGCTGAGACAACTATATCTCACCCACTATATGTACAAAGCATTAATGAGGCCCTAAATTTGAATTTCTACGATATATAGTGAGTTTTCTTAATCATTTTATGCACCTTGCATTCAATTTCTAATAGAGCAAATACATATTAGTATTTCTTGTTTTAGCTAGTTTGTATTAGATCTTAGTGCATACCTTTGATGATTGAAGTGACTGATGGACAAATTGTTGAGGTCAAGACACACATAAGTGTTTGTTCAAACCCTAGATCAACCAAAATGGCAACAAGTTAATCCACAACCAAGAAGAAGTTGGATTTGTAGGTTAGTAACATAGAATTAGTTAGGAATGGAATGTACCCCACCAAAATTTCAAGCATATCCTAAACTCATGATGAAGGATGATCTTTTGCGTGCACTATCATCTATTCCACACAGAGTGATCATGATTCATGATGTGAGATCATGCTATATGTGCAAGATAGGCAAGGTTGGAGATTTTGAATTGAGAGCCGCATATGATAAGTTATGTAAGAATGGTCAATTGAAGGAAGAACATAAGATCATTTATGAGAAAGGGTTGACTCATGCCCTAAAATTCCTAAGAAATTTCAAGACAGAATGGATCAAATTCATTTTGAGACATGTACACAACATGAAGTTGAATGCTCTCTTTTTAGTCAATGAGGAGGACTCTCTCATTTGGAAGTTTAATCCTAATGATTTTTTTTTTGTTAACTCTTTGTATCGTAATACCTTCGATGATTGTTATGAACCATGCTGGGCTAAAGCCTGGTTCAAGGGCATGACCCCTAAAGTTAACATTGTCTTTTGGATCTTATTGCAGGAAATTTTTTTGACAACTGACAACTTAAAAATAAAGGATTTTGTCTTGTTAGCATATGTTACCTTTGCAAGGAGGAGGAGGAGTTAGTTAATCACTTGACCATTCATTGTTCCTTTACTAGAAATTTATGGGAAAGGATATTTAGGCTATTAGTTATGGAGTGGGTTCTTCCCTATAGTATCCAAGATTTGTTGTTAGCTTTGGATGCCAAACATAAGGTCTATAAGTGAAGTAATCCACATGAAGTCAATGATAAACATGTCTAGTCTAATCAACATGTGAAAACAAAGAAAAATGTGATCCCAAAAGAAAAAGAAATATCAAAAATGCCACAAAGGCCCATTAATAGAAAGGAAAATTCAAAATTAATATGGGTTCCTAAATATCTTTTACAAAAAATGCAATCAAAGGACCCACAAAAGAATGAAAAGTGAAAATACATGTGGATTCCCAAAAAGTTTCTTGAAGCACAAAGTCCTAAAGAAAGATCAAAGTTGGCATCCAAAATTGCCATCCCTCCATCAAAATCCCTCCCATCTTCCAAATCTATTTTGGGTCCTTGTGTCCCAAAGTCCACATCCTTTTGTCTACCAAAATTACCTTTTCATTTGTCTTTCCATCACCCATCAACATGTGTGCCAATGTTGTTATTGCATTCCTTTCCATATGCTAAATATCAATCCTTCTTCCACTCCCATCCTCCTACATACTTTTCCTATCCTTTCATCAAGCCTATCAAATCTCTAGCATGAATCCATTTCATCCCCATTTTCATTACCTTACCAATGTCTCTGATCATAATATCATAGTCATGGTCCATTACTACATATCTTTCAAGATAACCATTCAAAGAATAAGATGCTTGAGTCGTTTGTCCATGTCATGTCATCTATCCATTATCTTCTCAAAAGTGTCAAAAAAAGAAAAAAAGGAAAAAAAAAGAATAAAGAGAAATCATTTCTTCCAATAGTGAAAACTTGGTAAATAGGCAGTTTGGGAAAGTACCACGATGAGACCTAGAAAATAGGCACTTTGGGAAAGTACCATGATGAAAACCTGGCAAATAGGCATCATGTGTAGTCTATGAACATCTTGCATTCCATACTTGGGGGAAGGTTTTATTTATGTTGTTCTCTATCATTTCCTCCATTGTCATATGTCCATCATACCCCTCATCCTAT
The DNA here is from genome assembly GCA_028749045.1 of Cupressus sempervirens. Classification (NCBI taxonomy): domain Eukaryota; kingdom Viridiplantae; phylum Streptophyta; class Pinopsida; order Cupressales; family Cupressaceae; genus Cupressus; species Cupressus sempervirens. Next base: position 429,280,776 of record CM053787.1, on the reverse strand, counting down.
TAGCATTCATATCCCTTCATTTTTCAACTTTGATCTTGACAAGGATATAACTCTCTCTAGAAGCACATCTTATCATATCTTCTTTACACTATCCTAATATGTTTAGTCCATATTTTCCTATCCTATTATAACCTTTAGTCCATATCCCCTTGTCCATTTTTCCTATTCCAATCCTATCATTTTCCTATCACAATCCCTATCTTGGTCCTAATGAAAATAAGGAAAGGAAATGTACAACATATATTTAAACAAACCTATTGGTGTGTCCATACCCAATTTTTGCCTACCATCTAGTTCATAAAGTGTCAATAGCCTATCATTGTCATATCTAGCCCTTGAGTCACAAAATATGTCCTCCCATTTTTGTTGATAATCCTTGGTGACCCAATAAACCTTACAAAAATTTTAAGTTACCTTTATCCATCACCCATCTACTTTTCCACTCATCCATCCACAACACCCTTACCTTGCTAGACACTGGGGGCAATTCTTTCTCTGTACATACCTAAAATATTCTTAAAAAATTCCAAAAAAATTAAATATGATCCTGATTTTTTTTTAAAATCAAAAAATTCGAACAAAATACTAAAAATAAAATATGAACTTGAAAAAACCCTACAAATTGCAAAATATCCTAAAAAAAACAAAAAAAAAACAAATATTTTTGAAAACCCCCCAAAATTTGAAAAACCCACCTGAAAACTTGCAATAAATCTTGTATATAATCACTGTAAATAATCAATCCTTTTGCTCAACACTTGCACATTCAAACTCAAACTTAATAATTGTGCTTCAACAAAATCATGCTTTGATGAACCATGTATTGAACTGCTTGAACCAACTTTCAACAATCAACTTGTGAAACAAGAAAACTTTGAAATCCCAACCAACACTTAATAAAGCAAGCAATAACAAATCAAAATGGTTGTTGGCTCATGTTGTTTAGTGAGTGTTTTATTTTTTCTTTGTTTTCTTTTGATCATGTTCCTATGCTACTCGATGATATAAACTGATTTATGAGAGTGGACGAGATGGTTCATGATCGTTTTTATCTTCTTTTTTTCAAATGTATTTTGATAGTTTGGGGCATGATTCTTTGCCTCTGGGTGGATAAGGTCATTCTCTATCTGCATAGTGTTTGTTTATGTAAAAGGCTTGCATTTTTTCTTTGGGTCTCTATGCCATGATGCGTCGCATTCACTTTTCCATATAAATATAAAGCTCTTATGACATAAAGTGCACCTATAAAAGTAAGCTTTATCACTCATCTTAGTCTCATTTCCTTCTTCTACTAATGTTTCTTTCATTAATCTCTTTCTCTCATTACCTTATCTTTTCAAAAAATTGTCCTCGATTCAATTTCTTGGCCAATTTTTCGAGGGGGCACCCTATCTCCTTCTTTCAATTTCATTGGGGCATTGATCTTTTTCATTATTATTCTTTGACACAATGCTCATAATCACATTGTATTAAAGTGGGCAAAATGTAGAAACTCAAAAATGGTTCCCGCCTACTCTTTCATCACTTTTACATCTTAACTTATCCCATTTTCTCATTTCACTAACTTTGATCTTTTGGCCAACTTGATCATCATTCAATCAAAATGCAGATCATCTCAGAAGCAATTCAAAACCATTTCAATGTCATCTTATCATTATCAATCCTTTAGGCACTGTTATGTTCTTCAATATCTTATCAACATTCATTAATTCATGGCATGTCATCATTCCATCATTTAATCACTTGGCATTGTCATGTCCCTCAGTGCCTTGTCATCCTATCCCATCATCATCTTGCCATCAATTTCTGTTGTTCATTTGGCATCATTTATTTCATCAATTTGATCATGGCTTTGATCAATCCAATATTATCACATCTGATCTCCATTTTCATCATAATCCTTAAATAGGGTTATTCCTTGTACTTATTTTATCATTTGGCCTGTTATTTTTATTAATTTTCCTTATAGGAATAAATGACCCATGTTTTATTCTTATGTCTTAATCATTTAATCAACCTCATCTTATTAGTTCCTCCTCTTTTATTAATTCTTCTCAATTAATTAATATTTATTAATTGATTGTTTTATTTCTATGAATTTTGAGAATTTTCTATTTCCTAAATTCTAATTTCCATTTTGGAGTGGTTTATGAGTTTTTAAATTAAAAAATCTCAACTCTTACATTTTCCCACTATTTGTGCTTCACTCCTCTTTCCTAGCCACCACTTCCTCTTTTTAAGCCTCCACTTTCCCTTTTTATTTTGTCATAAATTGTCGTAGTTTATGACAAATTTCTTTTTCTCTTTTGTCATAATTTGTCATAGTTCATGACATTTTCCTTTTCTCTTTTTCATAATTGTCATAGTTCATGACAATTTTCCTCTTTTTCCTTTTGTCATATTTGTCATAGTTTATAGCAAAATTCCTTTTTTTTCCCCCTTAACTCTTCAATTTCTAATTGTGCATCCTTTTGTCATACTTTATGACAAATTTCCTCTTTCAATTTGTAAACTTTCAAATTTTATGACATTTACCATTTTTTGCACTAAAATTATAATTTACAATTTCTATTGTAAATTCTATAAATTGTGATCATTTCTCTTATTTTTGGTTAGCCATCTTCGTTCAATTCTTCTATTATCATTTTTCATCTTGCTTTCATTGTGTCAATATGGGAGCTACATCAACTCTTTTGGAGAAGCAAGAAAGGGCACAACTATCAAATTGAGAGAGTTCTCTATTTTTCTTACTTTGTCTCAATTTCTTTTGTGTTAGGATTAGGTTTTTTTGTGCATACTTTTAGAGTTTGATGGTTCCTCTTGCATGCATATTTCTGGTTTTTTGTCTCCTACATAAGAAAGTATATGCACTAAATTGACAAAGGGAGCATCTTGAGTTTGCATGGATGAGAATCTGAATGAAACTAAGAAAGAGATAACACAAACACAAAGGGAGATGACAATATGCATATTGAAGATTTTGGAATGCATGATAACTAGTAAAGTATTTGAGGTGTTTGCATCAATACCAAAGAGGGATATTGTTGGAAACTACAATTGGAGCAATTATTATGTTGTCATTGATGTCAAACTTATTGGTAAGAAAGAGTGTCAAACCTATTGGAGAGACATTTATGATACAAGGAGGGTTTGAAAGCTAGGGCCAGAGGCACATTAACTATCCAAACACCTTGTTGAGTAAACACAATGAAATCAAACAACAAGGAGATCAACACCAAGGAGAGAAGGAAAAATAAACACTTTTATTGATTCATCCAATTATCAGCAGACATGCCCTGTTGTATGGTCTTTTGGGTTACGACCAAATACAAAATACAACTATTAAATCCACAATCCAACTTTAAACTCGCTCATTTAGGAAGATCTTCTCTCAACTGCCTAAGTCCTCCTAACCTAAACCTAAACACCCTTATTAATACTTGCCAAAATGACTTACAAAAGATTCTAGATCATTAAATAATAGAAAGGTCGACCTTAAAATAGTTTACACACATCCCAAGACAAGATCCTAACATTAAATTTATGATTCAAATTAAATACATAAATTGGCTCAAACTAAGAACCAATCACAGACAAAATCAAGTCAAAGAAGGTATCAAGTTCACCTGGCACTGAAGAAACACTCGGCCACCAAAGCACTCGATCAATACTGGGCAGCTTGGCCAATACTAAACAACTCAGTCAATATTGAACAACTCAACCAATATTGATCAACTTGACCAACACTGAACAACTCAACAACAATTGCATCTTGGCAACCACTAGAACTCAACAATAACAGGAAGAATGAACCAAGATGAGTAGGATTACAAGGCAACCCAAGATGCTTTTGCACCAATTTACTAACAATATAGAGTGGCATATCAATTGATTGATGAGGAGGATTTGAAAAGAAGAGATATCAGGGTGACCTAGTGAAAGGTTGAGTTGAGATGAGTTAAGTATCATGGAAATACAATGGGTACTTGATAAGTTAGTCCTTGACAAGATAATGTGTTGTTCAATACATGAAGTAAACAAGACAGTTGGATGAAGCTCAAATTTGAAACAAGTTAAAAAGATAAGCTCGACTGAGTATTAGCATTGGTTGGTCAATGAAGGATCTTAAGTAGAAGCTGAACAATATAGTTCAAGCCAAGTGTTAGTTATGGCTGAGAAAATGTATGAAGAAGTGTTAGTAGCGACCAAATATAGTAATAGCCAAGTGAGCATGTTGATGCCGAGTGAGACAATATAGTGCATGTTGAGCTACATAGTAATGATCAAGTAGAATAACACAGTGATTTCCAAGTGATTGTTAATCTCATATTGGTTTTGACATATGAGTGAAAACACACTGAAGTCATTTTCTTAGTTCATGTTGAAAAAGTAATGTGTGCCAAGCGTAAGTTGTTAGATATACAAAATGTGCTGAGTAACTAGTAAGTGCCGGGTAAATAGTATATGCCGAGTTATTCAGATATCAAATGATCAATGGGTGCTAAGCTGTTCAGAGGCCAAGTTACAATGTTGAAGATATAGTGGATGCCAAGCATCAGATACTTCAAGTGTCGAGTAAACAGTTTTGGACATAGTTGTTTGGAATGACACAAACTTCTATGTAAATTATTTTTGAGCTGACTTAAGGATTGTTTTGTAATTCTAGATGATAAGGATGAATCTATATTGAGGATCCATATGCAATACATGCAGCCAATCAATTGAAGGGATGTTTTAAGTGGAAAAATGGGTGAACCACAATTGTTGATTCACACCTAACCCTCAGTCACCTAAGTCTTCATAAGGAGGACAAACCCTAAGAGAATGTAAAAGTGGAATGCAAGAAGAGAGGTTTGCATGTGCAAATAGAGAATTCATGGTAGATAAGGAGTTGTAAAATTGAGATACATTGTAGAATTAGTTGGAGGGGAACAAAGGAATGGATTTAGAGGATAGAAGTGATACATCTAATCAGAAAGGATCGAGTATACATTAGGAAAGAGGTGATCTATTATCTAGCAGCAAAGTGCTAACCATAGGATCATTGCTGAAACATTCTAGTAGGTGAACTAGTTAAACCTCTTAACAAAGTAGTCCTAATAGGCTATTGTAAATCCTTTAACATGGTGCTTACTTCATTGTAAGTTATAAGTCCTTCAATCGAGAACACTTCTAATACAGTGTTGAAATCCTTTAACAAGGTAAAATCTAACAATCTTGTAATCCTTCAATAGGGCATACCTTTCATAGGGTAGATCATATTTTATGATCTTGTAGCCTTCACTGGATACACTTTATTAATGTAGTAATGAAGATTTTTGGGTGTTATTCCCACCCTAGTTTTACCTTCTTATTGAAGGGTTTCAGGGTAATCAAATATCTTTTGTCATGCATGTGTCGAATTTTATTTGATTTCATGTTATGGATGAATATGTTTAGCTAGCTATTTTAGTTTACATGCAAATTGAGAGATGAATGTGTTGTGAATGATTTTATGGTTAAGGTTTTGAAGGACCAATTCACCCCACACCCCCCCCCTCAGAGTTTACTTTCCCTATTATATTTCCAACAATTGGTATCGGGGCATTGATTGTTTGGAAAGGAAATCTTTGCATCTTTGAGGAAAGATCTTGAAGATGGAAGTCTACAAGTTGAGAAAGATAATTGATAATTAGGTGATTGAAATTCAACTTTCCCTACATTAGTTGAATGAATCAAGAGATGAGTTGAAGTGTTCATTGAAGATAAGGAAATATATATCTATTGAAGAGAATGACACTACTGAATTATTTGCAGATGGAAACTCAAGTGAATTTGATGTAGCATTTGTAGATCTGATGGAAAAGAATGGTGCCCTAACTGAAGAGGTCAAAAAGCTTAAGATAAAACAAGAAGTTTAATTAATATTGCTATGTGAGGTGATCGAGTAGAAAAATAAAGTTGGAGAAGACAAAGTCATGATTGAAGATGACAAAAGGGTACTGGCCAACATATTAGAAGAGAAGACATCAGAGGTGAATAGGATTACTCACATGCAACTAGAAATATTGAATCAAATGATGATTGCCAATCATGAATTGAATGGAAAGGATATTGAGATCACAACATCGAAGTTGCAGAATGAACAACTGAGAAATGATTTGAAAAGAGAAAAAGAACTTGCTAAAATTTTCAACAGATATAGTGAAGCCATCAAGTATTTTGAGTAATTGATGAGATCTCCTATATCCAACAGTGATATTATTGGATTGGGTTATACCAGTATTGAAGAAGGAGAAAAATGTAGAAGTGGTGAACAAAGAAGCAATAGAGTTAAGAATTATAAACCCACTTGTCATAATTGTGGTAAGATAGGTCATACAAAAAATGTTTATGGGAGCAACAATGTAAATCAGAACCCTAAGAAGAAATTCATGGATAATTATCACAGGTGCAACAATCAAGGACATTAGGCACATGAATGTAAGACCAAGACATCGAGCACACAAAGATTTGAAGGTTATTGCTACAATTGTAAGAAGTATGGACATAGAGCATATGAGTATAGATCAAAGCCTAACTAGTCATCAAACAAGCAAGCCGAGGCAAACCATACTAATAGATCCTACAATTGGGATTACAATACAAGGTATAGTTATCACTATTGTCAAGAGTATGGACATGTTGCTGAAAATTGCATTAGAACACATTTCAGAAGTGACTATAATAGATGGTTAAGTCAAAGTACATGCTTTAGCTATTTGAAGATTGGTCACTTTAGTAGAAATTGTCCAACAAGGTCAAAAGCACCTAACAGTGAATTCAATAAAGAAAAAGGAAAGATAGATGTTGAAGAAGTCACAGTGCAAATGAACAAGACATGGAAGAAAATGGAAGATAGTAGTACATCAAGTTCAGATGGGATCACTTCATCCAATGGATCAGGTGATCACACCACCCCCAATTAGGCAATAAAGAGGTATGTGTGGGACTAATATCTCAAAGTTCAATTATACATCAGTTCCAAGGATTCAGTTATGAAAATATCATATATGCATAAAGTAAGATACAAAGTATTGGTTAGAACTTAGAAGAAATCTATAAGTTTTCATGTTAGTGTCAAGCATGAAAAGTTTCACTGTTGTTGCCGAGTGAAAATTTAGTGGTTGTTGAGCTATCAAAGGTGATAGTGTTGGCTAAGATCGCTATGGTTGCTGAGTGTAGTGGGAATTACATGGAAGCTGAGTGAATCAAAATTGCTATTGGAGCCAAGCTTATAGCTATGTTAGCATTGAGCATTTATTGTGAAGTTTCAAGGGCTATATGGTCAATTTTTGACTCATTTGCTATTATTCAAGATTGAAGAGAGAACAAAGAGCTGAAGGTGAATTGAAGAAATCAATTCAAGCATTTGCAAACTAAATTAAACTACTACTCAACACCAGTCCTCAAATTTTTCAAGGTATTTATCATGTGCCAAGCTATTTTGTTTGAATTTATGCAAACCCTAGTAATTTTTTAGGGCATCTACCTCTTTTTCTGCTGTGGTTAAGGAAGGAAATGAATTTTTGAATGTTCAATTGATAAGTAATGAGATCAAAAAACCACATTTCTAGGCAATTCTTGACATTGCATATAGAGGAGACCTGTTTGGTGCATTATCTATGATACCACCACAAGTTTTAATGATACAAGATGTAAGGTGTTTCTACACTTGTAAGGTTGGAAGCATTAAAGACATGGAAATAAGAGACTTATATGGAAAGTTGTGTGAAAACAAAGTATTGAAGGAAGAATACAAGGTTGTAGAGAGATAAGGGTTAACCCATGCCCTAGATTTTCTGAACATATTCAAGATAGAGTGGATTAAGATTGTGCTTAGTAGAATACATGACAATTCTATGTGGTTGGAGAATTTCCCTATCAAAATTACAAAGAGGATTATTCATAAAGTGATAGGGTATCCAACCCTAGATAGATCAAATACTATAAGGAGTGATGCAAAAGAGGTAATTGAGAAGAATATAGGGGCACTATGGAACAAGAGAGGGATGACCATAGATACAATTATTGATCCCCTAATTGAATTTGTAGTGAGAGTTATTGCACATAAATTATTTCAATCTAGTAGGTTGAATAGTGTACCATGTATGGCTGTGGATTTGGGTTGCAAGATAGTAAATAAAGACCATTCTTATGACCTTGCCAAGTTACAACTCCAAAAATTATTAGAAAACTTAGGAGCCATAAGAAAGATAGAAAGTGCACAATGAAAATTTGGTTCAATACTTGTTTGTATATTTTTCTATGTGCAGAACACTTTTCCCACATTTGGGAAAGTAGCTTGGAAGACTAACAGGTTAGTTGTAGTGCAGATTGGTGAATTTATAAAGCAACTTGGAGATAATTTTAAGTCTGTGATGACTAGCTATTTTGAAGACATTAAGAAGTCAATGAAACAAAGATAGAGGATTCTAGTTTCACTAATAGAGAAGCATTTTAATGTTTTTTTCTTTCTAGTTGATGTTGATCTCACGTATGTGCAATTTGTTGTTCCAAGGGTGAGATGACTCAGACCATTGCCTTATGAGATTAATATTGATGAGGTATCTATAACCATCATTACTTTACTGAAAGAGGAGGTGGATAAGGATGCTACTATTTTTGGAAATTATGATTTAGCAAAGTCTAAAATCACAATGGATTTGAAGACAACTTCTATGTTGAGGAAGAAGAATAAGATTATGAAGAAGCTCAAAGAACAATTTGGTGAAGAGGTAGAAGGAGATGATGAAGAAGAGGATAATGAAGATGATGAAAATACACATGTCCAAGCACCAATAGCTCTTACACAGGGTCAAGGCGAGGATCGAGGAGAAGAAGAAGAAAAATTTGATGAAGGTGTCGAGGGAGAAGAAGCCAATGAAGCACCTATTGCCACAAAAGAGAAGAAGAAGAAAGAAAAGAAGCCAATAGCTAGAAAACCTAAAAAGGTTGTGAAACCTTCACAAAAAAAGACTATAGTTCCTATTACCAGGGCTAGCACAAGAGCTATTGCCAAGAAGACTCAAGAAGTTCAGAATCCTAAAGGCAAGAGAGCTAGCACAACTACAAAAAAAGATGAACTTGGGCAGAAACAAAAAGAAAATATATTTCCCTAGCTAAATTAGATGATCAAAGGACCAAGTTAGATGATATTAGCCAATTCAAAGTGGTAAGTTATAGTCCCTCTTCTAATTTGGATAACTTGTGTGAAAATATCAAGAATAATGTTGATTTAAGTGGATTTACACATGTTGAGTTTGATGAACTTGGGAAGTTAGAAATGGATAAAGTAGAAGAGTCTATGTATGCCATGATGGAAACTTTTAAGATGACTCCAATTGAGATTGCCAACTCTTTACCCAAGAGCCTATATGATAGAGTTGAGCAAAGGTGGGAATATAATCTCACAATAGAGAGAAACATTAGAGAGAAAACAATTGCAAGAGTGATGCTAGACTTGGACAAAGCTGAGATGACAAAGGCTATTAATAAGTGTAAGGGGAGATTCGCTCCAAAGTACCGAGCCTTTAATATTTTACAAAACAAAATTGAAGTTGTTGTTCATCAAAGCACATAAATATGGAAGGTGATATATGGGTTGACAACACAAAAGGCTATTGAGCGGGCACCTATGAAAGTAGGTGAAGAGAAAGAAAAATAAGAAGTAGTTGAAGTTACTAATGATGAATTTGTAAGGGAAGTACATGGAGAAGGCACTACAAAGGCAACAACTAAGGAAGAGCAAAAATAAGACCAGAGTGTACCAGAAGTATAAATGCTGAGTGCTAGTCCACAAATAGATACAATAAAGGTTAAGAATGTCTCTGACAACAATGTTCAGAACACCAATCCCCTAATAGAGGAGGATATGCAAAAACTATTGACTGATTCTACCACAAAGGCACACCTATGCAGTCATCCTATTTTGGTGAGTGTGGATGAGATTAAGAAGGTAGAATTGGCATCTAGAGGGAAGAAAACAAAAGCATTATCCATTGGCCCCCCTCAATCTACAAAGGTGCAACCTAAAATGTCCTCACATATCAGCACCAATGTACAAAATATTTTAGTACCAACAATTACAATAATTGAGAAAGAAGGGACACTAGTCCAAACAAGTTAGGAAGTCAGTCCTGGACCTACACCACAAGCACAACATGGAGCAGAAGCTCAAGAAAAGGAGAAGGATAAGACTGAAGATATAGTCTTGACTACCAAACTAGAGGAAGTAATAGCAATACAGACATTTATTACCTCACCAGATACTACTTCTCCTACTCCTAGTCAAGCATTTCATAGGTTGAGTACAGAAGCTACACCATTGCAAGCATCAAAGCCCAGTCCTAGCACATCTAAGGTTGATGAGGTGACATCCTATGGTGATATCAACTTAGATGAGTTGATTGAGTTACCAAAGTTTGATCTTACATCAATCACAATATATCAAATGAGCATATTGCAGGATGCTCTGGCAAGGAAGAAATACCAATTACTACTTAGAGGGGAAGATAGGTAGAAATAATCACTTCATGACATCAAGGACATATTTCTTGATGCATTCAGCCTCCCTGCACCTGATGAAGCCAAGCTAATCATTGAGCAGTTGACAAATATTGTGGAAAAGGTCAATGATGAAGACCTAGATACTAATGTTAAATTACTAGATTGGCTTGAAAATAATTTTCAAAAAAAGGTGAATGAACAAATATCAAGTGCCATTGCACTAAACCAAGTTGAGTTAGCAACCAAAATTAAGGGTGTAAAGAAGATGTTGGAGAACATTTTCTCTCTTTACACCAAGCTATGTGAAGTTCCCCTGTTGTAGAGACATATTAACCATTTGGAGGGAGATTTGAAGAAAATGGGTAATATTCTACAACAATCTTTTGGTCAAGGTCAGTCTCATTTTAGAAATTTGCTATCAACATAAGGTTAGTTAGCAGCTTTACAAGCTCAAGATGCAAATATTAGGGCTACAATGATCAACATCTAGTTCATGTTAACCCCTCACATGGAAGTGTTACACAAAGAACTAGCCTATGCAGATGAAGAAAGATCCCCATCTTCCTACTCATGAGGGCCTAGTCAACCTTGCTACCGAGTTAGACATTCAGATCAAATCTTTGGAGGCAGCATGTGACAACTGGGATGTAACATTGAAAATTATAATGGAGGTCCATAAACCATTCTTGGACAAACACATAATCACCCATGAAATAAGTGTCAAAAAGGGGAGAATGAGATTGGAGAATGAAGAAAGGGGAGAGAATGAAGAAAGGAGAGCATAAGTTTTGGGGGAGACCAAACATAGAGGGAGCCTACAGTATAGAAACCAGAAAAAAGCAGATCTACTCAACATGAGTATTCAGATTTAGATTCAGGACAGATCAATCGACTCAGGGGGAGTTATAGAATTTTGAGGTATGACTGATAAGTCACAAGTTTTGCAAAATTTTGAAGTATTGAGATTTTGTATGTAAGCCAAGTACTAAAATGGAGATTATTTGAGTTATGCTCAAGGGCTAAGGTTATTCATGCATGACCAAGTGTTTTTTCCACTCATTTCAAAGGGGGGGATCATTAATCTTAGATTGGTTTTAACATATGACTGACAACATACTTAAGTCATTTTCTTAGTTCATGTCAAACAAGTAATGTATGTTGAGCATAAGTTGTCAGATATATAGTATGTGTCGAGTAACTAGTAAGTGTCGAGTCACTCAAGTGTCAAGCAAATAGTATATGTCGAGTGATCAATGGATGCCGAGTTATTTAGAGGCTGAGTTACAACATTGAAGATATAGTGGATGCCAAGCATTAAACACTTCAAGTGCTGAGTAAACAGTTTGGACATAGTTGTTTGTAATGACATAAACTTCTATCTAAACCATTTTTTAGCCAACTTAAGGATTATTTTGTGATTCTAGATGATAAGGATGAATCTATATTGAGGATTCCTATGTAATACATGTAGCCAAACAATTAAAGGGATGTTTTAAGCAACAAAATGGGTGAATCACAATCATTGATTCATACCTAAGTCATCTAAGTCTATATAAGGAGGACAAACCCTAAAAGAATGTAAAAGTGGAATGCGAGAAGAGAGGTTTGCATGTGCAAATAGAGAACTCATGGTGGCTAAGGAGTTGTGAATTGAGATACATTGTAGAATCAGTTGGAGGATAACAAAGGAAGGGATTTTGAGAATAGAAGTGATACATCTAATCAGAAAGGATTGAGTACACATCAGGAAAGAGGTGATCTATTATCTAGTAGTAGAGTGCTAACCACAAGATCATTGCTGAGACATTCTAGTAGGTGAATCAGTTAAATCTCTTAATAGAGTAGTCCTAATAGGTTGTTGTAAATCCTTTAACAAGGTGCTTACTTCATTGTATGTTTTAAGTCCATCAATCAAGCACACTTCAAATAGGGTGTTGAAATCCTTTAATAGGGTAAGATCTAACAATTTTGTAAGCCTTTAATAGGGCAGACCTTTCATAGGGTAGATCATGGTTTATGATCAAACATTGTAGCCTTCATTGGATACACTTTGTTACTGCAGTAGTGGAGATTTGTGGGTGTCATCCCAACCCTAGTTTTACCTTCTCATTGGATGGTTTCTGGGTAATCAAATATCTTGTGTTCTACATGTGTTGAATGTTATTTGATTTCATGCTATGGATGAATATGTTTAGATAGCAATTTCAGTTTACATGCAAACTAAGAGATGGATGTGTGGTGAATGATTTTATGGTTAAAGTTTTGAAGGACTGATTCACCCCTCCCCCTCCTCTCAGAGTTTACTTTCCCTATTGTATTTCCAATAGTGACAACAAAAATTATAGTTTGAGAAAGTTTTGAATTTGAGGCCAACACAGATGAAATATTAAATTAGTCAAAGTGTGTGGAAGATAAAGATTGATGAGATGGCATATTTAATACATGATGATACTTTGTTAAGTGATCAAAGACAAGGATTTGATTAGAAGTATGTAGAAGGAAAACATAATGGTGGAAGGATTTGATAAATTTGACATAACCCTAAGATCAACAATGATGTTTAAGCACAAAATATCAAAATTACCTATTTAAGGAGGCATAAGAGATATTTTCTAAGGTTTTTTTTTTTTAATTGATTGGTGATCTTAAGAAGAACCTGTAAAGAGTAGAACAACAAAGGTGAAGTGTGAAGAGTTTGGTGAAGAGTTATTACTTGAGGAGATGTCAAGTAGATCAACAATGGAGATGTGGACGGAGTCCAATCAATAAACCAAAAAATGAGTGAATGAAGATCTAAATTTACAAAGTGAGTTATACTTTACAGATCAAACCTACTATTACATTCTAACCATTGTATCAATCAAATCCTTCAATCAAGGGTGATCTAATAGTCATTTTGTAAATCTTTTTATCAAGAAGACATTTTAATGGAATGATCCAAAGTCCTCTAACAAGGCCACTCCTAACAGGGTGATTAAATCCTATAACATAGCCACATATAATAATGTGTTGTATAACCTTTAATAGGGTTGGATCTTAACCTAGCTCACTTCAGAAGAGTGAAAAAATGATAGCATGTTACTTGGTGGTTTTCTCCAAATTGGGTTTCCATGTTAAATCCTAGTGTCAAAGTGTTATTTTCATGTGTGGATGTTATTGTTATGCATGAAATATTTTGCAGTAGTTCATTTACTAGCAGTCAACACATATATAGACATATAGTTAAGATATTGCATGAAATATTAAATTGTTGATGATATGTTATATAGACCAAGTGAGTTTCTAATATTGATTATGTTGTTTAAAGTTAGTAAAAATTGAATTGGTACATTTGGACCTTGGGATAATTGATTCACTCCCCGCACCACCCCCCACTCCCCACCCTCTCAATTATTTTAAATCATTATAACAACTATAACAAACATTTGTAGCCAATAGTGGCATGTTGTGATGGTTAAGTTGTTGTGTTGTTATCCTTGCCATCAAGGTTCCAATCTCATGGGGATGAGGTCCCCCGTTTGTGGCCTCACTGGTTCATAGCTCCAGGTCAAAGCGTTTACCCCTCTTTAAAAAAAAAATAACAAACATTTGTAAATCTCCTAATAGAGTACTCAATTATTTGTGATATAAAATCCTTTAATAAAGGTAGACCTAATAGTCTTGTAAGCTTTTAATAGGGAAGACCCCTCACAAGGTGGTTCATTAGAAGTGATCAAACATTGTAGCCTTACCATGCACACTTTATTGCTACAGTGTAAAGATATTTGTGGGTGTCATCCCCACCATAGTTTTACCTTCATCTTGGAGGGTTTTTGCATTACCAAATCTTTGTGTCAAGTGTGTTATGTTTTTGTGAGTTTATTCATGCAATTAGAAGTTAGATCTGATATTAGGTTATGGTGAATGTTCAATTTGGTACAAGGTTAATGTTTAAATAGGGTTTATGATGGAGATATCAAATATGGTTCATGTTTGTAGTATTAAATTTTCATAGATTCTGATTCACCCCCTCCCCTTAGTATCTTACTTTCCCTATTATATTTCCAATAGTTTGCATTGTAAACCAACAAGAATAATTGATATTTTGTTAGATATGATATACTTATCATAGCCATTATCATTCCTATCGTTGCGGGATTTTATTTGATTCTATTGGGACTCTACAAAGATCTAGTAATTTTTTTGTCTCTATTCTTGTATATTTACATCTTGTATTACAATCAGATTGCACCATGAATTGATGGATATCCACCCAAGCTCAATGAGTTTTCATCCTATTCTAGTAAGATTGTACTTCTTACTAGTAATATTTATAATAATCTTACAAAAAAATTATGTTCCTTTCCAATAAGATTTTTTTATTTTCAAATAAGTATACCCTCACCTAAACTACAAAAAGAAATTCCCTTAACTTTCCAGGTACTACTTGTTTTTCTCTGTTCAAAATCCTGTTAAGTCCTCTATTTCTCCATTTCCAAAGACAGATGAGTAATTTGTCATCAACTCTATTTTTATACCATATTGTTCTAAGTTAGTTCCATCCTAGTTTGATATTGTTGAAAACCTCATGATGGTCTTTAGTCCATCCTCCATCTTCTTCCTTCATCCTCACCTAACTCATCAGCTAACTGTCCTATCATAATATTATTGTGATGAGTTTGTCTGTCCAATTTTCCATTTACTTAATCTTATTCTAATGATGATGAGATTCTTGTTAACAAGATGAATACAACCCCATAACATCTCTATTTACTTCATCTTATTCTAGTTATGACGAGAGTCTCATTGATTAATATGACTACTACCCCATCACATCTCTATACATACAAACTAGTAATCCTTATCACACTTTTGACAAGGGAAATCCATTATGTCATATGTTTATATCTCCCCCTTTTATCACAATCTCATTTCCTCCTCATGAAATACCCATGTCTTGATATTTACCCTTTTTCATATCTCAATCTAGATATTCACACAACAAAACTAGGTATCACATTCATCCCAAATCCAAGTCTTCGATCCTTTTATTCCCCAACACCCTTTTTAATCCATAATCCCATTCCACTAGAGTTGACCCTAATCCTCCAATCCATTATCACAATCCCATCACTATTTTTAATCCAAATTATATTCTATCCCATCTCAGTCATCCATCTTCCACTCCATTCTATCTCAATCCCACACTCTCTAGTTTGTCCTATTAAATTTTACCACCGTCCACTCTATCATCTAAGTAATAATAACAAATAAGCCAATACAATGTCCAAATCCTAAATTTGAATAGCTTTGTAGCCCACTTGTAAGGTTTTTTTTAATCTCTCACACCTATCATTACCATTACATATGTCACACCTATTGTTACTTTTTAACCTTCCATACCTATCGTTCCTCATACACCTCTTGAAAAAGTTATTCAAACTATACAACATTGAAAACTCTCTTTTTCCCTTAAAACTTATAAACATGAAGTTAGTGCATGATATAATTATATTCTTCTAACAAGGATATTTTATACTAAAAATTACTTTTTAATAATTCAATTATATATTTCTATTTATAGGATGGATCTATTTATCACCTTCAGCACTTGCAAATGTGTTAGAGATAAAGAATTTAATTCCTAAGGATTATTTCACCAAGGTTCCAAGAGCATGAGCTCATAACATAGTGATTTCTATGATCCCTTATGATAGGGAGCTTCAAAGTTTGGACCACATGGATTACACTCAAGCTAGATGGTGTATATTGAACATGCAAATTAGAAGGAATCATCGTTAATCTTAAGTATATGATTTAAATCTTGCATGAATTGCACTCGATGTCAATTGTAGTAAGCTAGTGACAAGAGTTAGAAAGAGTTGTCTTTTAGCATAACTATTGTGAGGGTAAAAAAGGATTGTTGGCCAAGAAGTGCACTATGCCAAATAAGTTGTTGATGGAGATGAAGACAAGGGTGTTCATGTTAGTCCATCTTTCAGACCCTGGGCTAGGAGTGCTCACATACCTTGTGCCAAACTCATGTTGGGCATGTGTCTCTTGAACCCCTTGAGCTCAGTGTCCCTGTTGGGAATTTGTTCTCATGGGTTTGAGGTGTTGGTTTCAAGGGGATGAGGTCCTCCAAATTTTTGACCTCTCTAGTTCATTAATATTGGTGCAAAAAGCATTTACTATTTACACTTTACTTAAGTTTACTTAGATTAATGCATTTACATATTAGAAGTTTTCATGTAGACACCAAGGAGTTTTCATATTCATATGAGTTGTCATGTAGACAACACAATAGTTTGCACTCCAAATGAGCATATGTTGTTTACTACATCTCTTTACAAGATACACATTTGTATTCTTATCCTCTCACTGTTTCACATACATTCACGCAAAATGGAGGATGATCAACTCTTGATGGACATGTGCTTAGTTTATGATTCTCTTGTATGACTCCTAGACATATTGGTTTCCTTTATATGCAAGCACCCTCTATGATGTATTCATCCATTATCATTTGATCATTATTGAGATTCTCATTTGACCATCTCTTGTCTCTCTTATTCTATCTCTTGTGTGTACATTTGCTAGTTGTTGGAGAGCTTCATTGTCTCACATCTTGGAGGGGCATGATTTAGATGTGGGATCAACATTCTTGTGGGAGTGTCTTGAGAAAAAATGGACTTCGTCATTGTGTCCAGGTGTTCGTTCCAATGAATTTTGACTACAAATTTTCCTACCTTAGGAAAAAGTCAAATCTAAGGCAAAAGTTTTGTGCAAATCAGAACCCTACGACCTAATTTACAATTTGGTAATAGTTTTTGGCATTATTGTATTTCAGATATGAATTATTTTTATTTTTGACATTATTTTTGGATTGCAATTATTTTGTTATTTTTGTTAGAATATTATAGAATATTTTTGTTGTAAAAAAATTGGCCTATTAGATCCATATATTTGGCAGTCAATATGTCTCTGTGTAGGCATATTGGGAAAAAAACTACACGACACACCAAACTTCCAAAGTCAACCTTCAAATAACACACCACACACTTCCTATACCATGGATGCTCATTATTTCATAAGATTATGGGTCTTTTCTTATAAGATCTTTATAGCCCTCAACACCATGCATGTGGGATTAAATCCCATAGTGCAACCTGAGTGACCCTTCACCCCTATAGAGTCATCTCCACAGCTCCTCCTCATGTAATATCCATAGACATTAGCCACATGACATCCTATTGGAAGCACAAATGCTGATGATACTTCTATGGGGGAGTATTATAGAAATGTGATTAGATCATTATCATGATGATATGTTACATTCATGAGTGTATTTGTCATTGATGTCAACGTAGCAATTTTCTATGCTATTTGACAAAAGAACAGTGGTAAAGATCAAGTTGGTACAAATAGATAGTTGAGTACTTTCACTAAGAGAGGCTAAAGAGAGATACTACTAAGTCTCTAGTATATACAACTAACCTTGAAAGCATATTATATTAAGTTTGGAAGAAGTTATGAAAGTTTTGGTAAAGACTATTCTGAGATAGAGTTTACAGAGGCATGTTCTGGTAAACTTGTTATATCTCTTAGTAGATTTGTTATTTTGTGAAGCCAAAGTTAAATATGTGAAGAAGACATTCTAGAGGTGATGTAGCTAAGCTCTCTCATCATAATATTGCATGTACAGAAAGCTATTCAAGTTACATGGCGGAAGATTAATGTTATCTCTAAGTGTAACATGTTCTTAATGAGGTCTTAAAATAAATAATTGAGAATGTGTAATAGCTGACTTAGGGAATTGTTTTATGGATTTGGTATAAGGAAGGACATTTTCCTTTATCATGCATGGAAAAATGTGAATGGTTATAAGCAGAAAAAAGAGAGGAATGTGAAGATAACGAGAGCAGAGTGAATGTGAAGGAAACTTCATTGCCAAAGTTTTATTGTGTGATCCGAAGCTTGATACTTGGATCCGAGGTTCGTGACCTAGTCTACAAGGTCTAACAATGATTGGTCTGATTGATAGGACAAAAGAAAGAAGTTAAAGTTTAGTACATATAATTATTGTGCAAGGAATAATTGAGAGATCAGTTGGACAATGAGTTTGGTGATCTTGCCCCAGAAGTTGTTCGGACAGTGGGTCATTTTGTCTTCTACAACTCCTAATAGGGTTGGAATCTTCTAACACGGATTCAAAGTCTCCTAATAGGGACTCATATGTACTAAATATTGTAATAGAATCCTAACAAGGTCCATCCTCTAACAAGGAATATTTATATTAGTACATCATCTTGTGGGCATCATTCCCTCCAGGATTTTCCCTCTGATCAAGTTTTCCCCTAGTTAACATATCTATTTTAATTGTGTATGTGCATATTTGTATGGTTGTTGTTTGCTTTGGTTGAATGGTTAAGATTATTTAAGGTGGATAATTATTTTAATTATTGGATAAATGATTCACCCCCCCCCTCGCAGTTATCTTGGTGGACTATTGTTTCTAACATACGGGAATCACAGGCCAGCAACATCCGATACAGAAAGGACATGTCATGTGGAGTCTAGTTAGTGCACACATGGTAGAGCACGAAATCTTCACTTTATTCTCGCCTTTTAGGAGCCATGTCAGTTAATGTGCGAAGTCACCTTGACATGTTAGTATTGCCAACCAAGATGCCACATCACCATTGGTAAATCTAGTTAGTGCCATATCACATTCATCTATATAGTGATACATCCAATTAGTGTCACGTCATCCTCTGACAAGGTTTTTGTTGATGTCATCAGCCTTGAAAGGTTAAAATTGATGATTGTTTGATTGTCAATAGGTACCATTTTTTGTTTTGACTACCATGTGAACATCAACATTTACACACTATTATGCTAATGTCATCAAAATTTGAAAATTCAAGACCCGTGTCCATTTGTAGTTTTGAATTGGTACTCAAACTTTCAGAGGCCACATCTTACTCATCCAGGCTCCAAATTGGGTGTAATTTTTTTTTGATTTGGGCTAAAATTTCTTGACCATTTTAGTGGTAGTACTATTTTTAGGTTTTGGTGCATAAAGTTTGCATAAATTTTAGTTTTTGGAGATTGTAGCTGAGCAATCCTACATTTTGGAAATTCAAAGGCTTCGTTTGAGCTCATCTTGACACATTTTTATGTTCCATTTTTTAAAAAAGTGCATTTTATTTTGTCTACTTTCCAGATATGCAATAACATTGTAGCCTTATTTGGAAAAAATATCACTTTTAGAAATTGGTCTTTTTTGGCCTTATATGATCATTGTAAAGCTTCAAATTTGTCGTCATTTTGAGCTATCTTGCTAAGTATCTAAATTGGCCTCAAAGGGGCATTTGTAAACATAAAAAAATAGAAGTCCACTTTGGCCCAAAATTGGCAAGTGGTATTATACATACACTAAAACTAAAGTGCCAAATCATCTTTGTTGGGGGAATTCTTTGATTGAGTAAAAATAGGAGGTCTGTCTTGTGTTCTTATGTATCCTTTGATATTGTGCTCTCTCTTTTATATTATTACTTTTATGAATTTAACATTTCATAACTATGTTACTTGGAAAGTAAAAATGGAAGATAAATTAACGGGATTAGGTTAAATTATCCATGTAAATGGCACTAAAATAACATGTTGATGATGTTGATAGTCAAACACAAAATAATTGGCTTGAAAAGTGAGATAGGGCTTTGGGAACCTTGTTTCAGCACATCTTAGATCCTATCAAATATCACATTAGAAATATTAAGAATGCAAAAGAATCTTGGGATAAATTAGAATCCTTGTATGGGAAAGTAGATGAAGAAAGGGCATACATCATTGATAATAGCCTTCTTCAATTAGAACCTAGAAATTTTGACACCATACAAGAGTATCTTTCTCAAGTAGAAGTCTATAGGACACAAATTAAGGATTATGGTGAACCCATTAAGGTTGCAAATTTGATCACACACATCATGAATCATCTTCATTTTGAGTATTTTGTCTTTGTTTCAAGTTATAATAAATGCAAGTTGACAATGGGTGATGCCTGCACTAAGCCTTCATTTGATTCATTTACAAGAATATTGGTCTTAGAACAAGAAAAGTTGGCATGTATGGGATTTATGCAATCTTCTTAGTCCAAGGCTTTGGTAGTTAATAAAGGGAATCAAGGAGAGAAAGGGAGTAAGAATTCCAATAAGTAGAGAAAGTAGTGAAAGGCTAAGCTACAAGATGACACACAAAAATCTACCCCCACATAACAATCTTCCTCACTACTAGGAGAGTATTCTTCCAATAATAATAAGGGGCATAACTTAAATAATAAGGAAAATCAAACTTGTGCATACTACAAAAAGAATGTACATGAAGAACATTATTGCTATAAGAAAGAACTTGATGAACTCAAGAATCTTCTCAAAAAGAATAAAATAGTCTACCTTTAAGGATGACTACTTCATCCTCTTCTCCATATTCAGATTATAATAATGAAAAGGATCATAAGATCAAAGGTCAAGCATTAGTTTCTACTCCAACTCATAATTTAGTGAGATGACTTCTAGATTCAGGGGCTTCTCATCATATGGCATCTTCATGGTCTATGTTTTCATCATCTGATCCTTATCATACTCCAACTATTTTGATGGGAAAAAATACTTACATGAATGTGATTGGGAAATTAAATATTGATAAGGGGGAGAGATTTTTCAAAGATGTGTTATGTGTACCTCACCTAAGTCACAACCTTCTTTCCATCTATCAACTCACTCATGGGGATACAAGGAGGACTATGGAATTCACACTTGATTGAGTATTTATTAGAGGATTGGAGTCTAGAGAGGTCATTGCTATAGGGTTGGTTGATCATGCATCTTGTCTATACTACTTTGCAAACTTTGGCCATGAGGATGATAGTGATTATTATGTAGTTTCTTCAGCAAATTTTGATCACACTTCCAATGTTGATTCAAACTTTGAGGAGGACTTTGGATACCTGAACTTGGGTATTCTCACATATGATCAAGTTCTTGAGCCTTCCATTTATTCTCCCTATTGAGATTGCATATAATCTTGTTACTAATGATGATTGCATTCACATAGCCATGGATTCAGGTGATTCAGTCTAGGAGAATGTTCCTTGCCTTCTAGAATCAGTTTCACGGGATGACTTCTTAACATACATTTTAGGTTTATTTACGGAGTCTTATATTGCAAATTTGGGAGACACTATTGATGAAATTTATCTTCTCTTTGGTGAAGATGATCCTTCTATAGTTTTTGCGAGGGAACACTAACCCTCATCTTTATTCTCTACTTGATCATTCTTTTTATGTTAATATGCTGGTGGATACTTTGATATAATAGTTGGAGGAGGTCAATTGATCCTGATTTTTCTTTTTCAATAGAGTGACATAGTACACATGATTCAAAAGAGGTACTTTTTAGTATTGATATGGGGACACTTGATCATATTTCAATGATTTTATACATTTTGAGGTTTTTTCCCATGGATTGGGGGGGGGGAAGCTTCATTAATAGACCTTTCATTTTGTTTCTTCCTAAGGGGAGGAATGTTGTTCTACACTCATGGCACAGTTTCTATGTCAAGCCTGGAGCATCTACCATAGGTGTCCATTCTACATTGCGGGGGGCAGGGGGGGGGCTGCTATTTGGTCTCTCTTCCACTTCTCTCTTATGGGGGTATCTTTTCCTCACACAAGGTCTTCTTTTCTTTCATTTTCTCTTATTGTACTTATCTCTCTTTTTGGAGGGGGATTTTTCCCATGTGGTTTTCCCTCTTTCTCCTCTTAATGAGAGATTACATTGCATCTTTTTTTCACTTGCAATTTGTACATGGGTACCTAACATATCCTAGTAGTCGGTACCCATCTTGCATTATCATCTAGCTTTTATGAGCTTAAGTTGCATTTCCATAAGTTTCACTTATAGGGGGGGAGGGGGGCTGTTGGTGTAAATACTTGTATTTACTATTTACACTTAAGTTTACTTAGATTAATGCATTTACAAATTATTTGTCATGTAGACACCTAGGAGTTTACATATTCATATGAGTTTTCATGTAGACAACACAATAGTCTATGGTCCAATTGAGCACATGTTTTCTACTACATCTCTTTGCAAGATACACCTTTGTATTCTTATCCTCTCATTATTCCACATACATTCATGTACAATGGAGGATAATCCACTCTTGGTGGACATGTGCTTAGTTGTTATGATTATCTCTTGTATGACTCTCAAACACATTAGTTGCCTTTATATACATGCCCCCTAAATGATGTATTCATCCATTATAATTTGATAATTATTGAGATCCTCATTTGATAATCTCTTGTCTCTCTTGTGCTATCTCTTGTGCTTCTAGATCTTAGTGTTGCATTGCTGACTTAGGAAAATTGTTACAATATCTCTAGTAAAAAGTGAAATGTTCCTGGAAAAAACTAAAACTTTGCAAACTATTTTTTAAAAGAAAAAAACCCTTTTGTTGATTTATTTTTTTGTCACACCTCATGATAGATTTTAGCTAATACATTAGGTCTTATACCAAATCTACAATTACCACACCCTATGTTAAATATCACCAGATAGGGTTTAGAAACATATTTTATAATTCCATATATTTGGGAATCTATTTTCATATGCTTCCATTTAGGATTACCTCTATCCAAACTTGGTGAGATAATCATGTTGATATAGTGATTGATATACTCTCAAAGATAGTTTTTTTGGGTCCTTTGAAGAAAATAGACACAAACATAGAAATAATTTAGCCATGATTTTAGCATATCTAGATCTACTTGAGAATCCTAAAAACTATACCTTTAGATAAAGATGAAAAATCCTTCATCAATTTCAAAAATAAATAATTTTATTTATTTTATACAAACATAAAGTTGAGTGAATCTACTACATTTAGTCCTCAAACTAACAACATATAGAAGTTGTACATAATATTATAGTGCATGTTATTGAAGTGATGCAAGGACAAGTCTTTCCCCTTAACCCCAACTTCTCCTAGGGTTCTCTTTAGGTCTCTTCTCTAGCCTAGAAAGGTTCTTGCACTAACCATAACTTGGAAGGATCCCAATTCCATTCCTTTCCCCTTTCAACTTGTCCACACCAATGTAGAACCTAACTTCATTCTTGCAATACTCCTTAGATTCTCTAATGGCTCATCTATACCAAATACCCACATATGGCCAAAATCTACTTAACATGAAGGGGGAGTGTTCTCCCTAGGGTTTTGAGGCCATCACAACACTCACCAATCCTAAAATCCATTGAAATATATATCAATTGCAAGAAACTACTCCAATTTAGGCCTAAAAGGGCTACAAGGAATTAGGCCTCCAAACTCACTTTTTCCAACTTAACTTAGAAAAAGTCTTAAAAGAGGTGGAAAAATAACTTCATATCTAGATACCCTTTAAGGAGACCTTTAAGATTCACCTAGTCTCAATAACCCATCTCATTTGTACAGTGGAATACTAATTTTAAGCCTAAAATCAAGGGTTTTCTAACATGTTACTAGGAGGTCTCCTTTTTCATAGGGCACTCTCATGTCCTTCTCCATATCCATTTGGATTGAAGCCTTCATTGCATTCAATCCTTTCATGTGTTGTTGCAAAGTCTATGATCCCTAACCATGCTCACTTGGCTTGCTTAGGGCATCATTGAAACTTGGCCAAAATTGCTTTCTAGGGCTCATGCACTTGAATGCATATAGTACTAGGATTATTCTCACACATTCCAAGTAATCGTACCATTGCCACGGTGGAAAGGTGAGTTAAGAATCCATTTTCCCAAACTACCTAGTTCAAGACACCAACTAAGAAAAAACCAAAATATTTACAAAAAGGAAATGAAATGGATTAAAAAACCTACCCGATCACATACATAACTAGCTAATAACATCTACCAACATGTAATAAAATTAAAGAATGTAAATCAATCCATCCAACACCTTTAAGAAGCAAAACTGTCATACTGTGATCAAAATAACACTAAGATGTGCTTTCTCATTACTCAAAAGCCTTTCATAATGCCATCCAACCCTTTTTTCAGGTCAAGGGAGGCCTTAAGTAGACCCATTATACCTTATACAACCACTTTGAGGTGGTTATACAACCATTTTATTGAAGTTTCCCTTTTTTGTAACAAAAATTGTCATGACAACTTTTGCAATTTTGCAAAGTTGTCATGCAAGTTGACAACTTTTTGTCTAAATGGACTAAGCTTGGTCAAAGCCTCCCAAAACTTTGAGAATTGTTTGAATATGTTATGTAGGACATAAAAAAACCATTCTACCTCTTCCTTTCCCAATCTAGCCCTCCAAATGCACAAAATTCACTTTTAGAAAAAAATGACAATATTTGCATTTCACCTAGCAACTTTGGGCAATTAAGTAATATTCCATAGTCCTAAGGACCTAGTTAGACCTCCTATGGAAAATACACACATTAGGGAACACTAATCCCTTTATTATCCTAGTGGCTTGGCTAAGGCCACTACAAGCGAAAACTTAATTTAAGAAACCTAGGTTGTTAGATAGCCTTACATAGGTGCTCCTGCACCATGAAGTTTATAATTTAAATAAGATTCATGTCGGGGATGAAATTATTCCTTTCCCTTAAAAAATATAATATAGCTCTACATGATCTTACAAAATATAATTTCTTTCATGCTTAATTAGAATTCCCATTGTTTGGAACCCATTGTCATAGGTTATCTTAATTTTCCATCAAGTAGTAGTATCTCCTTTAGCTTGAAAGGAAGTTTATGTACGCCTCACTCGGGAACCAAAGAGAAATGAACCTAACATATTATATCCTCTCTCAATTACTCAAAAAATATCTTCTTCATATAAAAAAGGAGTTTTTAAAAATAACTCCCAACTCTTGTGATCATATTCTCTATTTATAAGATTATAGAGTTTTAGGTTCTTCAAATAAGATAACTTTGTAACTAATTATAACTATTTAGGTACTTCCTTATTCATTGATGGAGAGAGTTATTGAATGGTTTACATTGTCTAGTCATTTAATTTGTATCCTTTCATGGTTTAACACAAGGGAATGACTCATCCTTTCCATGTCAAAAAAAGAAGAAGAGAAACACAACATCTATATGTAGTGTGACATTATTAAATATTGCAAAGATCAAAGTGCAAGAATATATTAGATTCACAAACAAATTGATTATGTAGTTTCAACTAGAATTCATGTGACATTTTGAAAGTTTACAAAGATCAGATTTAAAAGAATAAAATAGATTTACAAGTAAAATTGATTATGTAGTTGCAACTAGAATTGATGTGACACTTTGAAAGCTTACAAAGATCAAACTTTCAAGAATAAATTAAATTCAAAAGACAAATTGATTAATTTGACACTTTGAAAGTTTGCAAAGACAATAAGTTAGATTTACAAGACAAGTTGATTGTGTGCTTGTAAAATTTATCTTAGTTGATTAGAAAATATTTTCTTATTTATTAACAATTACTGTAAATTTAATCAACATTTCTAGAGTATCAATGAATCATCACTCAACATCAATCATTATTTTTTGGCTAAATGTTTGTATTGTTTTATCAAAATATGAAATCTTTAATCATTTTCAAAATATTCAAATTCATCATTCATAAAACTCTATAATATTTCTATATCAATGAATCATCACTCAATGTCAAATTCATATTTTTAAACTAAAAGTTCTTTTTTTTATTCAATTTTTTAATCTTAAATTATTTCCAAAATATTCAAATTTATTATTGGTAAAATTATATAATTTAAAGTCTATAATGAATATATTTGACTATCTTTTTTTGTCCTTTCTTAATCTTCTATTATGATAATAATAGATAATATAATATGATTCAAGCATAGATACAAACAAATTACATAATCAAATCTAAAATTTATAAAACACTAATACCCAATTTTGTTTATTATGCATTGTTTTGCTATAAGACCTATAAAATCTCTTATACCACTTACCATAAGTTATAATTTTTTAATTATATACTTTTTATCTATGTTTTGGTCTTAACCTTTCATCCTTCTACTTTTATTTTGTTAATTTTCTTTCCATGATGTTCTCCATCGTGATCTAAATCTTGAACTTGAACTCTTAAACCAATTAGTTCAAAGTTCAAGGTTCAAGTCACCTTGGTCTTGTTAGGACACCTATGGTCGAACATTATTATGTGATATTTTCCCTTGAGCCTGAACCTTGAACTTGAACTCCTAAATCGATTTGTTCAAATTTCAAAGTTTATTGGTTCAACCCACATATTGTTTAAATCCTAAGAGAACCTATGGTATCATTGGATTTTGGTGCCCTCCTTGAAGTTGAATTTTGAACCGTCAAGTGGTTCAAGTTCACAGTTTGTAATAGCTAAATTTTCTCATCATGATGGGTGTTGATTGATAGTGTTATAAATAGGATAAACAAGATATTGAGGTGGGGGTGAATCAAAATCTTACACATGTTAAACTTTTCACCATTTCATTCACATCTATCAGTAAAATTATGCTTTTAAAAATTGTAATGATAACTTGCTATAACATGTAAATTTGATCTATCACATGCATAAACACATAACACAATATCTGTTACCCAGAAACCCTCCAAGATGAAGGTAAAATTGGGGTGGGGATGACACCACAAATCTTCACTACTGTAGTAATAAAGTTAACATGTTATGGTTACAATGTCTGATCATAATATATGATCTACCCTGTTATGGGTCTCCTTGTTTAAAGCTTAAGAGACTGTTAGGTCTCAGCTTGTTAGAGGATTTAACACTTACAATAAAGCAAGGACTATGTTAGGAGATTTATAAAGATCTGTTAAGACCACTCTATTAAGAGATTTACCCTGATTCAATTCGGTTAAAAATGATTCAGTACCCAACTCTTAGTATGCTTTGTAAGTTGATTTTGAGTCTTTCCTTGCTAACTGATCCTCTCCTCTGATCTGATAATACTTGTCTTCCCCTTGCACTTCACTACTATGATTAGGTCACTTTCTCTATTAAGTGATAATAGAACCTTTCACTGGCTTCTGATATGATCTCGATCCTTTACTTCATTTTGCATTGCCTTATCATGCTCATTATTCTCTCACTCTTGCACACTCTCTCACTCACCTACTCTAATTTAGGTTAAGATATTCTCTATTTAAAGAGTTCTATAAAGAGTTTTCTAGATGCTTCCAAGATTAGCCTCTCCATCTCAATCATTGATCACAACACATAGAGATCTATGATCCACATCAATAACATGTAAAACTCTCTATAACAACCTCTACAAACATTAAACGTTCCTTCCATGTCAGCTTGAAAAAATCTTACCTCAAAATCTATTCCATTCCTAACTTTTTTGTAAATTATGTATTCTTAAACCTTTACTATTTTTTGATGCCCGAGATTGTTGTTGCTAGGTCTATATTGTGCTTGACCATACTATGTAACTCAACACTTGTATGCTTGAAACTTGCTTGGTCGTTGTTGAGCTTGGCTCGTATAGAACGGTGACCATACACTTACTCAGCTCTTAAAAAGCTTGGTATATACTTGCTATATACATGACTTGTCCTTGTAGAGTAGCTCGGTCGTACTGATGACCGTATGACTCTGCCTTGTAAATGACTAAGTGTTTGACACTAATAGACAACAATAGGTAGAGATAGATTAGTCTTTGCAACTTTAGGTCTTTGTAACTTTCTTGCTTGTTTTGTTTGTGAATTGGTATGAACCAAGATGGCCCCCTTTTGGTAGGTCAGGTCCCCATGATTTTCTTTGACCTGCAACTAGTTTTGACCTTGATTGGGAAGGCCCATGTGGAGGTGTATCCTAAGACCTTTCTATGTGGGGCTGATCTAGTTGTGTTAGGCTTGTTCTCTAGGTATCTCTTGGAGAATGATGTGGCATGATTGTCCCCCATGGTCTCTAGTTGGAAGGATGCAATCCTTGGGGAGAAACTAACACAAAACATATGGGAAGCTTCCAAAGTTCTCCAAGGAGAAGAGGGGCTAGAGATTGTCTTCCCAGACAACCTGGTTGATAGTGTCTAAGAACCTAAGGTTGTGCCTGGTGGGATGCTTTATGGGTTTTTTCCCTTTGATTAAGATGGTTAGGAAGTGGGTGAACCAAAAGTGGAAGGTAAAGGGTAGTGTGATGGTTTCAGGGATGTCTGGTGGCCTCTTCTGCTTCAAGTTTATGGTTGCGAAAGATATGGCCATGGTTCTAGCAAGGTCATGGTACTATGGTAAACATGGTCTTACAATAGCAAAATGACATCCTGGCTTGGATCTAGCAAAGGAGTTGAACAAGCTGGCTTGAGTTTGGGTTAGGCTTTTAGGCCTTCCCTTAGAGTTTTGGGATAATAGGTTCCTCAACTTGATTGGGAATTCCTTCAGTCATTATGTTGCTGCTAATTTGGTCACCCTACAAAAGTCTAGACTGGTGTTTGTGAGATTTTGTGTGAACGTAGCGATCAGTGCTACTCTCCCTGAGTCCATCATGTTGAGCTCCAAGTGGGGTAAGAAGATTCAGCCTATAATATATGAAATGTGGGCCTTTTCTGCTAGAAATGCTCAATTTTTAGACATGTCATTTTGGATTGTAAAAAAAGTAAGACCCTTGAAATAGGAGGTGAGAGAAAGAGTGAGAAAGAACATGTGGACCTACCTAATGAGAAGGTAGAAGAGAGGGTCCTTACGATAGTAAAGGTGAATTATGTTCTCCAGGAGGTCCTAGTGAATGTTATTGAGGAGGTGAGTAAGTTTTTGACTAGTACTCAAGGGGAGGAGGTGTTGGTGGTGGTATGGAAAGTAGGTGTGGAACTAGAGGAGGTTTTAAAGGAGATTAAGGAAGACAGTGGGATATATTTGGTGGATAAAGAGGTGGCTCATATGCTTAAGTGGAAATTAGATGGATCCCCCTTGGGTTCCCAGTTGGAGGATTCAATGAGAGCCTCAACCTTGGCTTCAACCTCCCCCCAGGAGTGGATGAAGGGATATGGTAGACACAAAGAAGATAGACCAGAGTGTCAAAGAAACTAGATGTGGGGAAGGTGGCAAAACAGGATGTGGGGAAGGTGACGAAGAATAATAGGAGGACAAAGTAGGTGTAAAGGGAGGTGGCTAGTAGGAGGTAACCAACCTTAGAGATTATGACCAAGGGTGGGAAATGATTGTCCTCTTGAATAGCCCTCAAAAGAAGTTTGCGCTTAAACAATAGATGTCTAATACTAGGGTAGATATCCTATTGATTCAAGAAGTTAAAATGTCCTTGGAAAATCTTGATAAGATTGTTGGTTACATTTGGTCGAGGGCTATTTTTGGTTATAGTGAAGTAGAGGGTGCTTCGGGAGGGGTGGCCACCTTTTGGAACCTAGGTGTTGGTAAAGGTATATTTATTCATAGTTCTAAGTGCTACCTTATTATAGAGCATAAGGCAGAAGAGGATGTCTTGAATGTCATTAATGTTTATGCTCCAAATTTGAGAAATGGAAAATGTTAGCTCTAGGAGGAGTTGAAAAACTTCATAATGCAATCTAGGAACTCCTTTATATGGGTGAGTTTAATACTCCCTTTTACCCCTCAGAGAAGTTTTGGGGTGTGATTGATTTTATTGATAGTATGAATGACTTGGCAGAGTTTATAAATAATAGTGACTTTATGGATTTGGAGTTGAGGGGAGTCAAGGTAACATGGTTGAATTATAGGAAGGGGGAGGACCTTATTCAAGTCAAATTGGATAGACTCCTTGTCCTGACTAGTTGGAAGGGGTTAACTTCTTCTACACTCATGGGTCTCCCTAAGACAGTCTTAGACCATGCCCCTATCCTTTTCAACTAGAAGGAGGCGGCGTTGGAGGGTCCAAGGCCTTTTAGATATGAAATAATGTGGTAATCCCACCCAGACTTTAGAAAATGTGTGGATGAGTGGTGGAATATAAAGATAGAGGTTACAACTATGTTTAGACTCACTACTAAACTAGATAATGTTAGAAGGAATGTTGACCCTTGGAGTAAGAAGTCCTTTGGAGATATCTTTAATATAAAAAAGGAGGTGGAAGGGAAACTAGAGAATCTCCAAAAGGCAATGGGGGATGGTTTGGCCTTGGGTGATATGATTCTTGAAGAGGAAAATTGTAGGAGTTTGTGGAAGGACACCCTGGCCAGGGAGGAAATTTTATGGAAAAAAAGATTGAGAATCGTTTGGTTGAAGTTGGGGGATAGGAATACAATTTTCTTCCACAGGTTGGCCTCTAATCATAAAAGGAGAAATATGTTTGAATCAGCAGTGGATGACTAGACTAATAAGATGACTAAGATGGAGGAAATTAGTAGTTGGACGAGTAATTTCTTCCAAATTTTCTATAGGGAGTAGTATAGTGATTCCAATAGGGAGGACAAGAAGTGGTTGATTGATTCCATGCCTAATGTGATCTTAGTGGAAGATAATGTTGTCCTACTTCAGTAGTTTACGATAGAGGAAGTGTGTAAAGCTATTTTTTCTATGAAGGCCTATAAAACACTAGGTCTTGATGGTTTCCCCTTGACCTTCTTCCAATATTTCTGGGAAGTGCAATACAAGCTACAAGATCTTCTCTAAGATTTTAGTGAATTGTCTGAATCTATTATTACACAAATTTATTAGTGAATCCTAGAATGGGTTTGTCCTTGGTCACCAAATTCTAGATGCTACTATTACTACCCACGAGGTCTTACACTCGATAGATAAGAGTGGTAATCTAGGAATACACTTGAGAGCATTGGTTTCAACCAAGGAGTTATTAAAACCATTAGGACTATGATCAAGACTGTGATCTACTTAGTACTAGTGAATGGTTTTCCCTAGAGAAACTTTGATGTGGAAAGGGGTCTTAGGTAGGGGGACCTCATTTCACCATACTTGTTCATCATGGTTGCTAAAGTGTTGGGTAGAGCTTTCTTGAGAAAGGAGAACATGGGGGATATCAAAGGTATCAAATTGGCCACCTCCCTACTGACAAAGTTTATACAAAAAAAATTTGATGATATATTTTTGAGTGGGGGTTCATTAATGTTTGATGCCAGAGCCTAGAAACATAACTTGGAGATCTATGCAGTTAATGCAAGTCAAAAAATCAATCTAGATAAAAGTAAGGTTTTTTTCTTCAATACAAAGTTTGATATTCAGAGGAGGGTGCTTAATATTTTGGGGTGCAATATGGCCTTCCTCCCAGATACCTCTTTGGGTCTCCCACTAACTGTTAAAGAGGTTTAAATAAGTTCTTGAATACTATCCTTGAGAAAATGCAAAAGAAATTGATTGGGTGGAAGGGTAGACTCTTGAGTAGTGCAGGGAAGCTCCAGCTACTTACAACCTCCCTCCAAGGTATTCCAATTTACTTTATTTCCCTTTTCAAAATCTCTCAGGCTATGGTAGAGAAACTGGAGAGAATACAAAGAAACTTCCTATGGTCAGGTGGGGAGGAGAAGAACTGACTAAACTCAGTTGGTTGGGATACTGTGTGTAAACATAAATGTAAAGGAGGGTTATGTATCAGAAAAATTGCCGATTTGAATAAAGCTCTCCTAAGGTGGACTAGAAGTTGGTGAAAGATAAAGCTAGTTGGTGTAAGATCCTCAAAGCTAAATACCTTGGGAATATGAGGTTTGTACATTGTATTTGGGATAATGAACTTCTCTTGGGTTCTAGGGTGTGGATAAATATCATCAAGAATAGAGGTCTACATAGGGATGGTCTGGAATGGTTGGTGGGATTGGGTAGTAAAATCAAATTCTAGGATGATTCTTGGATGGATGGTAAACCTATGGTTTGTTCAAAATTTGGGGTTCTCATGGATTGTCTTCCGCCGATGATGGGAAGTAAAGTGATAGATTATATTGTGGTAGGCAGGAGGTGGAGGAATTTATAGTTGCCTTAGAGGAGTTATAATGGGGGGAGCCTAGTGGGGGACCTTGGTGAGTTGTTTAAGGGGTATAAAAACTCAGGGGTGGTTCAAGAGGACAGTTTCAAATGGATGTACACCTTGTTGGGCGAATTCTTTGTTGACTTTGCTTATAAGATGATCTTCAAGAAGGATATGGCTCCTAAATGTTGGCAAAATGGAATTCTTTACAATAATTTGGGGGGGGGGGGTGAATTAGTTATCCAAGGTCTAGATGTACAAATAAAACTTTTCACAACTTAGTGAACCCATATCCATAAAACATTTTCATCATGCATGCATCCATTAGATCATACATTCACTTAAACTTGGAGGTTACTATCAAATCAACTTTTTAGAAATGTAAACATGAAACATAACATATTCAATAACACATTTGACACAATAATTTAATGTGGAAACCCAATTTGGGAAAAACCACCAGTAACATGCTACTCATTCTCACTCTTTTGAAGTGATGACTTGTGAAAGGCCAATCTTGTTAAAGGTTACAATACACAGTGTTAAATGTGACTTGGTTAAATATTTTAATCACCCTATTAGGAGTGAGCCTTGTTAGAGGATTTTAGATCATTCACTTAGAATGTCACCTATGTAAAGGATTTACAAATGACTGTTAGGTCAATCTTAATCGAAAGGATTTATCCTAGACTGGTGCAGTAATTAGAAAGTAATAGTAAGGCTTGATTTGATAACAACTTACAACTCACTTGCAAATTACAGATATCTATTTCAGTCCTCCATTCTACTTGGCTTTCACACACTTTAGCTCTGATAGCTTTTTTACTCTTCAAGCGTCTATACCCTTAAGCCTTCTTGCTTTGCTTGCTAATGCAATCTCTTCTCTTTGGTCACTGAATGAAGCAATACCCTAGACTCCTTGTCTTCCTTAGGTTCTTGCACACGACAAACTTTTCTTATTACCGGCCATCTCTATAAATAGAAAATTAATATCTTTTGTCATTCAACCTCCACCGTCCATTTTAGGGTTATGTTGGATTAGGTAGGATTCAATGAACCTACCCATCATTTCATTTTATTCCCTTCTAGAAACTTCTCCTTTAATCCTCTTTGAATTTTCCTCAAAATGGTTTATCTTGAATTCTATGCCACCAACTCATCAAGCTTATCTTTTGCATGGTTCACATAATCCAAGAAACCAAACTTGTTAGCTTAGATTCATCAAATTCACAATCTTTCTCAAAATGTTGACACTTGACATTAACTGATCCTTGTACTCCTTTTTCCATATCATAACTCAACCTTGTTAGAGTAAATAATTAATTAATTGTTAATTATTTATTCTATTACTTAAGATTACTTAGGTTAATGCATGTAGTTGAGGTTAGTTGTTGACAACACGTGAGTTTGTTCCCTTTAGCATACTTATCTTTTCCACCTCTTGTGGATGTGTGCTTAGTTGTCAACCTTATCTCCTACCTCATTCCAGCTTGCTCTACAAGCTTCCATGAGGCCTTTTTATTCAGTCTCTCACTCATTGTAAATCCATTCCATTTTCACATAGCAATTCTAATTTTCTATTGTGAAATATTCTCTTGTGCGGTATTTGCTTCAAGCTCTTTGCTCCCTAGGTTTCTCTTCAACAAGCTATTTGCATTGTAGGTGATCTTGGCACATTATCACAGTCGGATTCTCAACTCCTACAAACCTTTCCTCTAGGTGCTATTGTTACCTCATTTTATCAAATTTTTTTCATCAATCAAACAAATGATAGAACTCAAATCATCTAAGAAATTTTCTTACCAACAAGTAGCAGGTTCGACATCAATGGCAAAACAATGATTGAAACACATATTCATACTTGTATCAATATGTTTTCAACATAAGGTATGGTTTAGTCATTTGATTCCAAAAGTCAACATCTTCTAGTGGGTTACCATGCATGGGAAGATTCAAAGGATTGACAACCTCAAAAAAAGAGGCTTCCAAATACCCAATAGATGTTATCTTTGTAAGAAAAAGGAAGAAAGCATTTGCCACCTCTTCCTAGACTATAGCTTCACCAAAACTATTTGGGGAACGATTCTCCAGATGCTAGAAGTGGAATGGGTCTTTCATATGGGGATGGAACAATTTGTTATGAATTAGTTGGGCCCTTACCACCACCCTCTCCTTATCCAACTATGGAATGTGGTCCCCACACATGTCTACTAGGGTATTTGGAAGGAAAGAAATAATAGGGTCTTCAGGAATGAAGAAATAAATGAGGAGGTTGTGATGGAATTGATTTTGAAGTTGTTAGTGGAGAACATGCAGAATAGTAAGTGGAGGAAACCGTCATCCCTCCCCATGGTAAGTGAATAAAGGGTTTCTAAGAATTGGAAACTTGAGGAAGGATTTGTGGAGGTCAATAATTTAGAACAACTTGCTAGGGCAAGGATGAAATAGTGCCCTCCCAAGAAAAACTAGGTTAAGCTAAACTTCTACGGAGCTACGAGGGGGGAGGTGGCAGCAGGGGGTGGTATGGTAAGAGATAACATTGGTAAAATGTTGTTGAAATTTATTGGTAATTTAGGCAAGGCTTATAATAATGTGCCAGAGGCTATGGTTCTCCTATTGGGCCTAAAATTGGTCATTGGTATTGGGTGGGAGAATGTGGTTATTGAAGGAGATTTGAAAGTTATCATAGATACTGTGAAGGGTCATATGAATGTGGGTTGGGCATTTAGGAGGGTGATTGAAGAAGCATGGCATTTATTAATGATATTAAAGTAGTATGACTTGAAACATATCTATTGAGAGGGGAATATAGTGGCTGACACAATGGTTGTGATGGGCATGAAGGTTCATGACTTACATTTTTAGAGGGATGTTGGGGTGTTACCAATTTAGGTAATACCTTTGATGAATAAAAAAAACCACTCATGATTGGGTCTATGTGAAGAGGATTTGTTGATAATGGTGACAACTCAGGGCTGGTGTCACTTTAGATAGATGACAATAAATTATGGAAAGAATACTCCCAATAATAAAGACATGAGGTTCAAGAGGGAAAGTAAATCAAAGTACGATTTGAGAGTATTTTTTTGATGATTTTTCTATTAATGAATTTGTACCTGCTTTCAAGTAATGATTCAAATTTCAAAAGGCATTAGGTTCTCAATGATGATGAGACAGAGTGGAATGGGGGAGGTGGCATATGGCACATGACAATGGAGTCGAGTAAAGACATGGGGTTTATGACATTAACGACATTTATGAATTTGAGCTTTACTTAGCAAAGCTTCTTTTTTATTGTGTGTTATTGTAGATTGAATCTGCATTTCTGGTCTAAGATTCAAGGTGTGAGTAGTGCTGCAAAGAATATTTCAATGGGAGGTAACCTTCTTCGATGATTGATGACAACTCTTAGAATCCTCTCACCTAGTACATGTTAAAGGAAGGGGGTTTGCTCCCATTTATGTAGGCTATGAATGGCTATGATGAGAGTTGTTTGCTTCACTTTGTGAATTCTTAGGATGATAGGAAAGTGATAGTTAATGGTATCACCTTTCAGGTGTACGAGGAAGTCATTGCTTTGGCTACAGGCCTTTCTCCGATGAGTAAGAAATGGTAGATAGAAACTAGAGTTACGAACAAAGCTAGGTTGAATCGTTTCTTTTGGGAGGGAGAAGATCCTATTTGCCATTGTGGTGGGTTTCTAAGGGAGAAGCTACTTAAGACTTGGAATGATGTATGTGTAATGCTGATGAAATATCTCACCTTTGAAGGGAGTTACAGGTTTTTTATTATTACCATTTCCCCCTCCTTAACCATTTTAGAGACCATGATAGCCTTTCTATTACTTTCTATTTTTTGCATGAGTTAGTGGACATTGTTACAAATGTGAAGGAAAAAATGAAGAAGGGTGCTAATTCCACTATTCTGCACCAAGGTTTAATGTTCTACCTCTACCATTTTTATTTGGCCTTGTTACCCCCTATAATTGTGGAGGTTCATAATATCCCTACTTTTCATGACCCTTGCCCTCCTCATGTCCTTCTGAGAATTACTGGTCCTAAGGCTCCCACCCCCCAACCCTCTCCTGGAATTTCCCCTACTAAGATTAAGAGGGCCCCTTATGTCCATTGGAAAGAGGGTGAAAATAGATAAAGAGAAGGAGATGGACCTTATTGATTCTGAGGAGGAGGTTAGAGGTGGTAAAGGTCTAGGAGACTCACAAAAATGAAGGCTAAGAGGAGGTTGAGAACCACTGTCTCACATGAGGAAGATGAGTTAGATTCTGAAGATATGCCCCCACCCTCCAAGAAAAGGATAAAATAGAAGACAACAAGATACAAAGTGGAGAAGGATAAGGATATGGAAATGGAGGTGGGTATTTCATATTCCTTGGTATCGAGCTTGGGAGAAGAGGAATAAGAGAGCAAGGAAGTGACTCATGTTTTTGCATCCCTCACAATGACTATGATGGATCTCACATGAGATAAATTCCTAGAAATAGTGGATGATAGGGTCTCCTCTCCCATGATGACCTCCTCCTTAACTTAGGAAAATTCTAAAGAGAAGATAATTTCTGACTCCCTAATTTTGTAGGTTAACAACATGGAGGTGGAGAAGTGCAAATCGTATTGCACTTTGGAGGAAACAATGATGGTTATGAACGTGAAGGTCAAGGGGTTAAAAGAGAAAATGATACTCTTGGAGAAAAGGTTTGGCTTTTTGTCCAAATTCACCATCAAAGTGACCCATGTGGCGGCTACCACCTTGTAATTGCTTCAAGGTAACCAGGATGAGGGTCTAAATAGGAGTACTTTAAATTATTGTTTGGGTTCCTAGTAGAAGACTGGGTGAATGTCCTCCTCAAGGGGAAAGATGATGGGAAGACTAACTAGTGTCTTGTCCCCTCCTCTAGTTTCTTTATGTGTTCTTGGTTTCTTTGGTGGGTCACTGACTTGGTTAGTTTTAAGGTAGTGATGCCCTTGTTTAAAAACCTGTTATGTTTGAATTGGTGGTGGTTATGGTACTCTGATATTTTGTTGATTGTTTTAAAATTTTATCTTAGGTTATTCAAATTATATTTTTGGTGTGTTAAGTTGGGTTAGGGTTTATTTTTTGTTTCCTTGCTCGGTTGGTAATCTTCTGGTATTTGGTTGGTTTGATTGTTGTAAGGGCTAGCTCCCTTGTTTTGGTTGGTTAATATTAAAAAAATAATAGGTAGAGATA
This sequence comes from Cupressus sempervirens, assembly GCA_028749045.1. Classification (NCBI taxonomy): domain Eukaryota; kingdom Viridiplantae; phylum Streptophyta; class Pinopsida; order Cupressales; family Cupressaceae; genus Cupressus; species Cupressus sempervirens. Next base: position 429,243,086 of record CM053787.1, on the reverse strand, counting down.
CCTAAATATCCCCCTTTGACATTAGTGGAAAAAACACTTTGTCATATTTACATCTTTACAATACAATATGATAATGAGATCTTCCCCTAAGTCTTATGACTTATGCTAAAAATAATAATGAATAAACAATGTAAAATGAATATAAATCCATTTCCCCTTTTCAAATCTATTTCCATTCAAATGTATTTCCCCATTGTTTTTGAACACTTATGTTACTGTTGTTGGCGTTGAATGGGTGGAAGCAATCCATATTTCTCAATGAATTCCTTATGAACTTGAGTGATCATGGATAACACATGGTCCCATGTGGTTATTTTTGCCTCCAAAATATAATTCTACAATTGTAATCTTGTAGCTAGATTAATTAAACTATCAACCATTAAAAGATTGTGATCTTCTGTGATAAGATCTTGGGCTAACTTCATCTCCCTCTACATGACCTCTAGATGAGGTATCATCATTTCTTGAATAGAGGTCAATTTAGACCTCATATAATTTTCACCTGCCTGAAGGTTGACTAATGTGACTTGAGAATTCATTAGATTATTGTAATGATCAATGCTTGATCTTGTTGATTCTGAAATAATACTAATGGATGTCTTTTATCTTGACTTGAATTTGGTTAATTTGTGCCTAGATATTGTTTTTGAATCTGGGCACATCTGAAAAAATGTTGTACAAATGTTGTACCTTATAAATTAGTTCTATCATAACCTATATTCTCTCTCACAATTGCACTTTCTGCTCGATAATGGTTATGGAAACTTTGTCCACAACCTTATTCTCAAATCTTCTTGAAGGCCAATCCATCAATTTTTCATTTGATTCCACATTACCGACATTGACTTGATCAATTATATTTATAAGTTGGTTGATGATTGACTCTTCATCAAAATTTTGAATATCAAAAGAATCAACAAAAATATGCTTTATATCATAAAATACATTGTTTTATTTCAACTCTCTCTTGAGCTCTTGTCATTTCTTCTTTGCCAAAAATTCTTGTAGTAAAATTGTTTGCTCCAAGGTGAGATTTTCCAGGTCTAATTGTGGCATCTCAATTATTTCATCCATACTAACTTTAATATCTAGTGAATTATCCTTTTTTGATCTCTTTTTGTTTGGTGAAGGAAGGTTGCTGCTCAACACTACTTTAGGAGTTGGTGAAGGACTTTTACCACTCAGTCATGTTGTGAATATGTTCTTGAGATAGTAATAGCCACACTTGGTTTATCTTTACTTGACTCCGTGTTATCCGTGCTAAAATAATCTTACCATTTGCACTTGTTTCTTTCTCTTCATCTTCTTCCTCTATACCTATGAACTTTGACTGCTCAACCTCTAGAGTGAGGGGTGTCAGCATGTACAAGTGACAAGTGACAAGTGACATGCTACCTTGTAGACTCAACACACTCAAGCTTTCTCCACTACTGTAATCATCTTCAATGTTTACAATATCTATCTCTTTCCCTTCTCCTTTTGTGGATAATAAAAAAATGATTTTCCAAAGCAACTCTATCTGCTATGCTACAACTTCCATTTTATTTTTTAAGTTACATTTTTTTTTGTAGTTTGGAATAAATCTACTCTTGTACTACTATAAAAATGTGTTCTGTTGATCCTGGGATAGATCTGACTAATGTGTTAGTTATTATATTTTTCTCTTCTACTTTTACTTGCTACCATCTCCTCTCTAGTCTCTCAAATAAATCTTTGGGTATCTTTTTCTCAATTTCTCTAGGGGTAAGCTTATGATTAGCAATCATTTACACCATAGCCTCCTCAACTTAGGTTCAATCAATATTATCCAATGTATCATACTTTACAAATCTAGAATTGGATAATCCGATAGATCTTCTTAGATTTGCACATACCTCTTCAATAAACCTTATCTGCTTTATGGGTGGTCCTCTAACCAATCTTCTTCTCTTTTTTTGAGGGAACTTGGTTTTGTAGTTTCTACTACCTTTTTCTTTGCAAACTACTCGGCACTTGTAGCTACCCTGGTCCTTGGCTTGTTTGGTGGTGGAGGAGAGAGGGGTGTCAATACTGGCTTAATCTTGGTTACTTTAGCCTTCTTTCTTAGTGGAGTGACAACAACTAGGGATTTACCCTTATCACCTTCTACTTCTTCCTCTTCCTCATCACCATTGTCTCATTCTTCATCTTCTCCAAGACCTTGTGTTAACTGTAATGATTTTTTTCCCTTACCTAGGGTGCCCAGTTTAGCTTCTAGGTCTTCAAATCATCCTCTTCCTTTTCTTTTCTTTTGAAGCTATCTTGATATTTACAATTATTCTAGCCTTTTCTTCCTCATATCTTCCAAAAGGTTCAACCTCAATGTCTATCTCTTCATTCAACACTGCTTCAATGTTTGCACTTACTACATCATGATCTATTTCATAGTCAAAACTTTGTAACCAAGCCTTCCTTGGCTTTACTGCCTATATAAATGTATTGTCTATATCTACAAGAAAACATGTCACTATAATATCTTGTGACCAATTCTTTAGGTATCTCATCCTCAACCTCATTCTTTTCTTAAATTCATCAATATAAGCATCCATACCATTCTCAAAATATGTTCCTAATTGAGTAATGTACTGATTAATATGTCTAGTAGTTGGTTTTTCTTATTCCCAAACAACATCATTACCAACACTAAGAAGATAACTCTAGATATAAAAGAAAATACATACAATGAGGGATCCAAACTCACTCATTGAGTTCTTTGCTCTCCTTATAGATCACAGTTTTTCTACTAGTTGTAGTCTTTGTAGCTCGTCAAGATCATACTCATGATCTTTCACCACTATCTTCCTTGCTTGATCCACTACCATACATAACACATTGTTCAATCTTCTTGATTGGTAGAATTTATGAGTCAAAAACCTCACTGCAAATTCAATTAGTGGATCATAAATGTTTGCAATGGATAGACCTTGTCCATTCCACTCAGCTCCTATGTTAGCCTCAATTTCCTCTCAACTTAGGAAATGCATGGTTTTATCTTGTCTAAGGTTGGATAGCCTATAACCTATGACTTATTTTCTTCGTGATCTCTATAGGTCTATTCTATAACCAATACTTAATATCATGGATACTGAGAAAATTTTTAATCCATTCAATCTTGAAATTTCTTGGGAATTCTAGGGCACAAATTGACCCTTTCCTTTCAAATTTTTTAATTCATCCTTCAAGGTACCTTCATTGCATAACTTCTTGTTAGATTGTTTGATCTCATTGTCTCATACTTCTCCAATTTTACACATGTAGTATTTTCTAACATCATGGTTCATAATAAATTTAGGTGGTATCGAGGATAGTGCACTAATTGAATCTCCTTTCATTGCAATCTCTAGAATAGCATGCAACTTTGGTGGAGGACAAGCATCACTCTTCACCAATTGGATTCTACTAACCTCTTGACTCATTCTAGCAGTTGATGAAGTTATCATGTTCACTATTAGGGTTTCAAGTTCTTTCTTACTCTAAATTACTCGACACTATTCAAATCTTCACTCATTCAAAGTTTTCATCCAAATCATTCTTGAAATCTTTTGCTCGTTGCTCAAATCACCAAATCGCTCTATGCTCTTGAAATCTTTATGCAAGGTATTAGATAATGTCTCCAAAATTTGATATATACCTCCCTTTGGTTGATTTAGGGTCTTCATTAATGCTATGTACTTAAGTAGGTGGAAGCTATCCATCTTAGTCACTATTGATACTTTTTAGCTAGGTCTTTACTCTACAACTCGGTCTCTTTCATATCACTCGGTCTCTACCATTTCACCTCTAAAGTGCTCAGTCTATGTTGTGATGCTTGGTCAACATAAATAATTTGACTAAAACTCAACAACCTTTCAAAAATTTGTTCTTATCCATATTTTTAATGCAAATATGAACTTTAGCACATTTCATGTAAGGAATTGATGTATGATATATTAATTGGATATACAGTTCCATACATGCCTTTCTTGCTTAGTTTGAGATGACATGATCACCTTCTCCATTAGATTAGATGACCTTAGCTCCATTTTCTCCACTATTTCTATCTTTCGCTCTATTTTTCCACTTTTGATTCGTTTCTTTCCTAACTTTCTCAATGTCTACTTTCCCTTTACCTTTTTCTTTTGTCTAATTTGTTGAATGTACTTGAGTCCTACAATTCTTGCTTAGATGTCAAAACTTATGAAATTTGGAGCATGCATTGTTAGGTGCATAATTATTCCTCTAATTTGTCCAGTAAGGTTTTTCTTGTGATCTAAATTCATATGATCTATGCCCATAATTTTGACTGTTATAGCAGTATCCTTCCAATCTAGGTGTAGTAGAGGCATTCCTTACTCTTGACCTACACATGCATTTGATGTCCTTGTTTCTCGCAATAAAAATAGTAACCAGTAAACTTAGGTTTAGAATTTTGCATCATGTTTTCTTCGAAAAATATTTGTAGTATGACCAAGTTTTCCATAGTAATAGCATGTTGGTTTTTCCTTTGACTTTGTATTCCTCAGTTCTCCATTCTTGGATGATTCTCCTTGTTTAGAGCACGAATGTCCTAACCCATTAGAACATCTAGATGACTTTGTAATTTTTTCAAAATACTTCATTGCCTCTTTAGGTTTGTTGAATCTCTCCATAGATTCTTTCTTAGTTTTAGTTCATTCTTCAATATGTCCCTTTGTGATTTGAGATTTTCAATTTCCACATCCTTGTGATTCAATTCCTAGTTTATAAGCATAAGTTGATTCATCATGTCCAGTTGTGTGTATGTGAGCTTCTACACATCTGATATCCTTTCTTCAAGTCTAGTATCCATTACCCTTTTGTCTTCTTTATCCATAGTCTTGTCTTCTTCTACTTTCTTCTTTTGCTCAATCACTTCACATAATCTTACTGATTGGATTTCATGTTCTCTTTTTGGTCCTCTTATTTCTCCATTCATAAGTTTATTCTTTTCAAGTAGATCTGTAGATACCATGTCATTTGGATTGACTGATTCAAATAGTCCTTTAGTCTCAACTTCTTCATAGGAAATTGTTTTATCTGAATAGCAATTTCCTTTCTCCTTTTTAGGGAATCCTTCAGATCTTTTCTTGCTTTCTAAAGTTTTTGTAATATGTGTTGGATGTCAATCACCTGATTGTCAATAACCTTGTCTAGTTTGAAAGCCTCCATCTCTAAGATCTAATCTCAAGCATTTAAGCTTTTCTTAGAGAACCAATGCTCTAATACCAATTGTTGATTGATGGAGTTACAAACAGGATAAACAAGGGGCGGGGGGGGGGGGGGGGGGGGGCGACAGTGAATCAAAATCTTAAACACTTAAAAATTTTCACCAATTCATTCACATCTATCAGTAAACTTGTGCACGTAAAACTTGTAATGATAACTTGTTGTAACATGTAAATATGTTCTATCCCATGAATAAATACATAAAACAATTTTTGTTACCAAGAGACCCTCCAAAATGAAGGTAAAACTGGGGTGGGGATGACACCCACAAATACTCACTACTATAGTAATAAAGTTAACCTATTATGGTTACAATCTTTGATCATAATATATGATCTACCCTGTGAGGGGTCTACCCTATTAAAATCTTAAGATACTGTTATGTCTCACCTTGTTAGAGGATTTAACACTTACAAAAAAGTAAGGACTCTATTAGGAGACTTACAAAGATCTATTAAGAGATTTACCTTGATTCAAGTTAGTTAAAACTAATTCAGTACCTGACTCTCTGTATGCTCTATAAGATGATCTTGAGTCTTCTCCTTGTTAATTGATCCTCTCCTATATACAATAATATTTTTCTTCCCCTTTCACTTCACTACTATGATTAGGTCACTTTCTCTGTTAAGTGATAACAAAACATTTCATTGACTTCTGATCTGATCTCGATCCTTTACTTCATTTTGCATTGCCTTATCATGCTCATCATACTCTCACTCTCTCATTCACCTACTTTGATATAGGTTAAGATATTATTTATTTAAAGAGTTTTCTAGATTCTTCCAAGATTAGCTTCTCCATCTCAATCGTTGATCACAACACATAGAGATCTGTGATCCACATCATTAAAATGTAAAACTTTGTATAAGAACCCTTATAAACATTAAATGTTCCTTCCATGTTGGCTTGAAAATGTTTTGCCTTAAAATTTGTACCATTCCTAACTTTTTATGTAAATTTTGTATTGTTCGGCCTTTATTATTTTATAATATTGGATATTTTTGTTCCTCAGTTTGTATTGTGCTCAACACATACTATGCAACTCAATATTTTTACGTTTGAAATTTTCTTGGTCACTTTTGAGCTCAACTCATAAAAAATACTCGGTGACCATACACTTACTCGGATCCTATAGAGCTTGGTACATACTTGCATGCGTACATGACTCATCCTTGTAGAGTAGCTTGATCATAGTTATGATCATTTGACTCTACCTTGTAAATGAATAAATGTTTGACACTAATAGGCAACAATAGGTAGAGATACCAAAAGATGGATTGATATATGAGCATAGTATCCCTGCATTTTAAGGCTATCAAACTTGAACTTGCAACCTTTCCCATGGTTCAAGAGTTCAAGGTTCACTAGACTAAAAGGCATGCAAACAATGACAAGTGGTAGTATGGAGATCTTCAAATCTTTACCAAGAAGGCAAAAAAGACATGCATTAATTACTAATTGGTGCAAAAGGTAGTCGAGTGATTTGGTATGTGGGAAGGTAAGTAGTAATCATTAATGATTAAGAACCCCTATCAAATCAATACTTTCCTCATTCATTCATGATACATTCTCCTTCTTAAACTATTAAAAGTTTCCCTTTTCACTTATTTTGTCATCGCTATATGAGGTAAGAGTTCTAATTTTTCTTGGAGATGCAAGGAGCCACAACATAATCTTTCATTAGGAGATTTGTTGCATATTCCTCCCAGTGAGTTTCATTCTCTTTCCTCATTAGCTATTGTTTTATTTCTACTTAAAGGTGAAGATAACTTTGCTGGTCCTCTTTTATTTTGTCCTTTCCTTCAAGATAAAATCAATCTCTTTCACTCTGTCATGGCAACTTTCCACAATAAATTACCTAAAGAGAAGATGACCACCACCATTACTAGTTTCTTACCTAAACTGGGAGATATTCTCCAGCTAATAAGGATATAGGGAAACTAATGGTGAGGTTCTTGAAACCTAAGCCTGGATCAATTATAGAAAAGGTAGTTGTGAGTGTATTATTGTGGTCTAGGAGTTTTTCTGAGGTGGTTCCTTGTCTAGAATTGGTTTTGGAATGTAGAAATAAGTATGATGCCATTGAAAGTTGTATTAGAATGCATACAGGGGGAGTGTTGGTGTATGTAAATAAAGTTACAATCATGGATGCACTAAGAATCCCTCCACATGAGGAATATGAAGCCTAGACCATCAACTTGTCTATTTTCAAGCTTGCCAATAATACCAGCTTATTCAATAATGTCATTGCAAAAAATTGGTTGCTCATTCCTAAAAAAGAAGGTTATCATCTTCTCCACCCCCTTATCCAAGAACATAGGTTAAAGACATAATTACTCTCCTAAATAGAGTCAAGGGAAACAAGTTCCTTTTTCTGGGAAAATTGGATGCATTTATTTTTTCAAACCATTCTAAGTAAAGGGAAATAAATTAACTGGGTTGAGATTATAGAAGATAAATTACATGAGGAGCTTTCACAAGTGTCTAGGGTCTTTGGTTTTTATATGGGTTCTTATCTATTTTATATTCTATTATGATGCAAAGAGTGGGAGAGCTTACCCAACCAAGATTGGGTAACACGTCTATCTATGATTATTTCCCTTTGCTATAGAAGGAGAAGAACCCTAGAGACTTCAAAAGGATACATGATACATTTCTTTCCAAATTGGTTTATGAACTCGAAGGTAAAGAGCATAGGAGGTTGACTGAAGAGGCAGCCTAATTCATTACCATCTATGGTAGTTTCTTCACCCAATTCGCCAAATTCACATATATAAGATTTGGTGGGTATGACAGTAAACCCCTGAAGCTACCCAAATACTGTTTGGACCACTACGTTTTGATCGAAGTTTGCAAAAATGTGGGAAAGGTGGATAAAAGTTGAAAAGCTAGGAAAGGTTACATTTTCACCTTCCCCATTGAATTTGGCCATTATCAGTACAAAAGAATTCAAGATAATTTTGAATTAGAGGTTGAATTCAAGATCATGAGCTTAGTTCCTATCATGCTTGGTCTAGATTCAATAGAAAAGGATTTGTACAAGCTCACTTTGGACTATGCCAATATTTTTCTCCCATCCCTCAAATGGAATATTTTTGGGCAGATTGTGAAGAAGATTATGAAGTGAGGAAAATGTGGTGGTCTAGTTTTACTTTGAAGAAAATCAAAGAATTTAAATTTTATATGAATATAAAGGGTGTTGAAGGAGATGAAAATGAGGAGGTAGTAGATCCTTTCTATAGCGCTCAAGTCAAGGCTTTCCCTTGCTTGAGTTAGATTGAGACTTGCCCAAAGAAAATGATCTTCAAGCTAGAAATCTCCTTGCCATCAAAAGAACTAAGAATTGGCTGGTAGATAAAAGGAAGTCCAAGTTAGGATAGGCTAAGTTAGACCTCCAAAAAGGCTCTATCAATTCCAAGTCAACATTGCCTATTCATTGTACTGATAAAGTTGTCACATGTTCCTCTATAGGTGCCTTGAACCTTGAACCTAAAATTGAATCTATTATTCAAAGTTTAGTTAAACCTTCACCCACAACTAGGTGGATCCATTTATACATTAGAGGAAAATATCTCAACAAGCTACAATGGTTAATGCTAATATAGAACTAATTGATATTGAAGTCATGGTTGAATCTATTGTTAACCTAATTGAAACCATGAAGAAAATCAAGAAGCAAGCTATGGATTAAGCTAACACCTTGAACTCTTTGTTTATTGGAACTTCCCCTGTTCATTAGACTCCTCCACCTAAGAGTGGTTCTTCCACACCAAATTGGTTTGACCTGTTCATAAGCAAGAAAAGAAGCATAGTTCTTGTAAATGTTTCAGTGGAAGGCATAGTTGGAAAATACCCAGGTAGAATGCCTAAGAGAAAAAGGCCAAGATAGGAACCTTGTTAAAAGTGGATGAAAAATCAAGAAATTGGGTGGTTGATGTGTATAAACCATCCGTGGACAAAATCCTTGATGATATTACACCCCAAGATTATACTGTGAAAAATATTGTTCTTGGACCAGCATCTAGAGCTACTGATATGAAAATTCTTGATGTTGGTCACGCAAGAGTCACTAGCCAAATCTAGAAAGATTGGAAAAAAAAGAAAGAGCTAAAACCATCTATCCAGTTGTTAGCAGAATACATCCATATACTGTAGAACACCGAAGTTCAAGCACAATCCAATGCCATTTCTATGACTGATGTCACATCCCCTACAAATCAATAATTCATCAACCAGGTAAAGAGAGACTGGTCAATCTCCCATGCATTTGATGAATGGATTTAATCAATTATCTCTCATGAAGTCAAATACTTCTCTCGCCTTGTCAAGACAAAGATAAAAGATGATTAGATGATGATAGATCTAGAATCAAAGCTAAGCACTTAAGAAGCAGAAAAAGAGAAATGGGGCAAAGTAATCATCCATATGACCAAAGTTTAGGACTATGGAATAGATAAGTTACCAAACCCCAACATAGACTTTGATTTCCTATATGTATCTAATGCTAATATTGAATGGAGGAATATTATAATTAAGCAGTACCTGGATGATTTTTTAGAGCTAGTTAAAGAATTGGAGTGTCCAAAATAGATTCTAGATAACAACATCAAATGTATCAATGTCAAGATCATGGTGAATTAGGATCAACCAGATAAAGATTTAAAACATATAGGTTTTTCTTGCCAAGATAAGTTGAAGGCCATGAAAGAAGCTAAGGAGGTCTCTATCATGAATTTCATCATCACAAATCAAGAGAATTCCATGATGATAATCTATGATGATCACATGATAGTTCAAAACAAGAAGCTAGAGCATGCTCACCAAGTGATCGCTATTTGGAAATTAAGAATGGGACAACTGGGCATCCCACAATAAAAGGAGATCATTGAGTTTGAAGTCATCTATAAGGAATGGAAAGAAGAAGGTGGAAATGCACCCATGGACAAAGGACATCAAACCAATGCGAGCAACATGTCTGGCATTTAGATCAAAATTAGGGGTCCTTGGCTAGTAGTTTCTTCCAATTTTTGATTAGCTATGTTTAGGATTTAAGTTTTAAAACTTTTTTTAGTTAATAAATCCATACATAGTTTTAAAAACTACTTCTAAAAGCTTTGTGTGGCTACATATGTTATTTTATTTGATAAGTTGAGGGTTGATTCTCTAGACATAATTTTTAAAGACATTTAGTCATAATACTTTAGCAAAGAAGATATCTCGATGGTGTTACTTTCATATGAGTTAATAGAAGATAGTGATGAATTTGTTGGTTCCTTATGTGGTGTTATCATTAAATCTAAATCTTATAGCTTTTTGTAATATACATTGATTTCATAAGGAATATAGTCTTGATTGTGCTAACTAATTTCTTATTAATTCTATGAATGGTATTTGAATTAGTTATGTTCAGTAAGATTGATTAGCTTATATGAGTCATCATTCTAGGAGTCTTAAGGCTCATTCGTGAAAATCATCTCATATTTATCGATGATTTTACATATTTATGGAAAAGTATTTTGAACACCTTTCATTCTTTCTGGTTAAAAGAGGAGATGTCATTTTATTCTTTTTAAAATAAAATAACTTATTGCTAAACCTATTTTGGAGGGAGTTGTACCTCTAAACACAGAGAGTTAGAATTGGAGAACTTATTTGTTGCAAAGGAGTTTTTCTTGCTATTAGAACATACATCAATGAAGAGGAAAAATTATTTACTAAAAGATTTTGGTGACTCTACTAGGGAAAACTAGTTTGATAATCAAAATTATTGAGTAATATATTGTATCGTAGAATGGTCTTGCCTCATTAGGGCATATTACATGTTCTCCAACCAGGCTTAGGGTTTGATAACATGCAAGAAGATATAATTTCTAACTTGAATACCCTAACTTGGAATATCATAACTAGCCTAGAACAATATTTACAGGGTAGTCAAGTTCTCAAAGATGAAGAAGAATGCATTGAATTGATTAGAGGAGTACCAATTGTCCAAGAAGTAATAATAGTGGAAATGTTGGCCCAACAACCCAAAGTTAACTCTCCTAATCTTGCTCAACAACCCAACCCTTGAGCTTTAGTTAAAAAAATTTGGCTAGAAGTAAGTACACTTGGAGTGAAAAACATAAGAGTTCCATTGATGAGTCATACAAATTTGTAAAATTAATTTTTTTTTTGCTATTGATCTCACCCATAGGAGGAAAAATATAACTAAGTGTAGAAGTAGGCCACCTTCTCCTGAAAGACCAACATCAGTTTCTACTATCTTGCAAGATTTATTGTTACCTGGAACACTAGTCCCAACATACTTTAATACCCAACCTCTAAATTTTCATACTACCTAACATGGATGCTATTCCATGGGGTACTCAAGTTGTACCTCTTGACCTTGGGCCAATCCATATCCTCTTCTAAAAGGAGAAAGATATATCCTTCCCAAGTTGAGTGGTGATGGGAAAAAAATCAACAGAATAACATCTAAATGCCTTAATACCGCATGTGGGGTTCTTGCTATCTCAACTGAAAATATAGCAATCAAGCTATTTTTGCAAACCTTAACTAAAGCTACTATAAACTAGTTCCACCATCTCCCTAATAGATCCAATACTGATTGGGCCTCTATAAGAACTACCTTTGAAGCAAGGTTCAAGTCCATCGAGGATGAACCTACCCTCTTGTTATAGTTAAGACAACTTAAAAAAGGAGGTCTAGGAACCCATTCATGATTTTTTTGAAAAATTCAACAAGATATTACATAAGATCCCTATTGTAAAAAGGCTCAACACAAAGAATCAAAAAGGTTTCTTCATCAATGCAATGCCACTCAACATTAGTTTTCACTTGAGATGTAACATAGTAACATATGTTGATATGGCCCAAAGTTTTGCTATCAAATTAGAGGATGACTTCCCTGTCATAGGCAAGTGCAGACGAGACATACATGCACCTATTAATTCACAAACATCTACTTCTAGTTTAAATGATCCTTTAGTTCAGAGGTTGGTAAATGACATGATGATGGTTAAAAGGAAACTACCCAAGGCTAATATATCTTATCAGGATATTTCAAGGAAATATTTGAACTAGGGAGTAATGGGAAGATAACCCCATATGTTACCTAACAATCACAAGTTGTTAACTGAAGGACTTGTTGTAGGTAAGTCAAGTCTGTGTATCTTTCACTCCATAGATGATCATGATGAAGCCTTCTATCCAGAGATGATACACTATAGAGAAATGAATGCAAACAAGGAGCTAGTAGAGGAAGTGCATTTTGAAGATGAAGACTTGGGAGGACTTGGTGACTCTATAAATTATTACCTTGAATATGAGTATGATTTTGAATGAGGTGGTGATATTATTATCACTCATGAAGATCCTTCCTACTTTGTGCTTATGAGAAATCAACACAAAAATTAGTCTCTAGTTTGTCCTTTAGGTTCCACACCGATGAGAAAGTGGAAAGACCATGCAAGTCAACCAAAGAGTGATCCAAAGGTTTAGAATATCCATGTGCTAGAGGTGAAGATCTTAAGGAAGCCATAGCTCGAGCCTACCTTTGACATCATCGAATTTTGTAAGTCTTCAAGTATTCAAATTTCTCATGTTGATTACTTGAGATCTAATCCTAATGATCTAAATAATTTTATTGAATTTGTAAGAGGTTCTCCTTCTAAAGATGGGGTTCAAAAGGTTAATATTGTATCATCCCATGAACTTTTCATTGAACCCGAGGAAAAGGCTTCAATAGAAGACACTTCTATACATGCAAAGACTTCAAAAAATCTTAATGAGAAGCCTAATCCCTTATATGTATCCCTATTTATCCATGGGAATAAGCTAAATAATTATATTATAGATTTTGGAGCCTCTGGCAACATCATGCCCTCCATTGTTACCAAAGCCCTAGACTTGCCTATAACCAAAACCTTTGGTAAATGTTATGTGATCCACAACTTGAAATTAAAGATATACACTTACTAGAGTAGGATCAAGAGATCTGTGAGTTGTGAGAGTAGTAGTGGGATGAGGCTTAGATACAGACAACTAGAGCAACATACTACTATGTGGCTTATGTAGTAGTTCTTGAGGCTGTAGAGCAGGTGCCTAAATTATTAGAGTATGTGAGAGCATAAGAGGATGCACGCCCCCTAGTGAGAGAAGATGCACTTCCTCCTCCTCCACCTAGGGATGAAGGAGAGGGATGTAGTTAGCTTATGCTCTTCTGTCATATTTTTTATTATGTATTGTGTAATATATCAACATCATTTTGTATAATTTTTGAGATCGACAGTGCTCAAGTAGCACATATTTTTGTATCAATGTACATTCTAAATCCATTGGATATATATATATATATATATATATATATATATACATACATACATACATACATACATACATACATACATATATGTATGTACATGTATATATATGTACATACATACATACATACATATATATATATATATATGTATATGTATATATATATATATATATATATATATATATATGTATATGTATATATATATATATATATATGTATGTATGTATGTATGTACGTATATATGTATATATGTATATATGTATGTATGTATATATGTATGTATATATATATATGTATATATGTATATATGTATATCTATTTATATATATATATATATATATATATACACACACACACACACACACACATGAGCTCTTTTTGTTTTAGTATCATTGCATGTGTCACTCTTTTTCTCTTATAGTTGTTCATACATGAGATGTATAGCTATATGATTGTGATAAATGCAAAATGATTTGATATATGAATATGTAGTGTAGATGAGATTATGAAAATGTGAGAAATGAAATTTGACAATATGTAGATGAGAAATATGGAATATATATATATATATATATATGAGCTCTTTTTGTTTTAGTATCATTGCATGTGTCACTCTTTTTCTCTTATAGTTGTTCATACATGAGATGTGTAGCCATATGATTGTGATAAATGCAAAATAATTTGATATATGAATATGTAGTGTAGATGAGATTATGAAAATGTGAGAAATGAAATTTGACAATATGTAGATGAGAAATATGGAATATAAAATGTATATGAACTAACATCTCATGCAGGTTTCATATTTGTTACTCATGACAGGTGCTTCATGAAATTCAGAAGAACCGAGCAAGGATACGAATTCTTGTGCAGTGTAGAAGAAATATAATACTTGGAAGAAACCAATGACCTCTCAAGTCAAAATATACAAAGAAAGAAGTAACTAAAGCTATGCAATTAATGAAATCTAAGTTTGAAATGAAACCCTTTGTTAGATGCAATCCCTGGGATTGGTTACTAAACCCATAAGATAATGTATCATCATAGAGTGTATAGTTAGACCCATGAATTTTGTACAATTCACAATGACATTGCAATCATGAGAATATGAATATGACATTGTCTTAGTTTTGTCAGGATGAAATGTAAGCATTAAGGCACCAGAAGTCAAAATGACCAAATTTTTTGTCCCTTTTAATATAGAAAGCAAACATAAGAATCAGAGCATGAACGCTAGGATAACCAAAATGTTTCTTGCATGAAAACACACCATACACATGAGATATACTTCTCATGTTAAGTAATCAGTAAGTATTATGTCTGCAATGACCCTTGTGTTCATAACCTGAGATAGAAGTGCACTAAGTATACTCGGAGTGATCCATATGTTCACTTAATAGGATGAGTATCAATATTATACTGTAGGATAGAGAATTCACTCAAATAGTCAAGGAGTAGAACCAATCTTACTAAAGTGTCCATATAAAATGAGTCAAGGTACATATGACCATCCAACACAAGATAGAGGCTCTTATAGTGGAGAACCCTTTTATATGTATGCTTTAGATCATTGGAACTAAACCAACAAGCATAAAGAAAAGAAAAGATCATGCCCCCAGTCCTCGCTTCTCTAGTCAAAATAGACATCCTTGATTTGCTCAAAGGGAAATGATAAAGTGAAAGAAAAACAAACAAAGAAAAGCTTAGCATAGCTCAAAAAGTGTCAATGTTTCCATTATAGTGTCAGTGTCATTGGATTGATGACAAGTGTTGATGTTCAAAATATATGTGTAAGAAATCTCTTCAATAGGAGAATGAAAATAGAAAGGCTTAGTTAGGAAAAATGGTGACTAACGTAAGAGAGAAATGTTCATTGAGAAGAATCTTAGTAAGAGACTAAGCGATAGTAGACAGACATAGCTAGAACAATTGGTGACCGACGTGGAAGAGATCTTCTTTGAGAGGAATCTCTATAGTAAAGTAAGTGACAATAGACAAAAACAACTAGAACAACTAGTGATTGATGTGAAAGAGATCTTCTTTGAATCCATAGGGTGTTGCCTTCGAGACTATGAGTAGATTCAATCCATGGATGCATGAGCAAAAGCAACAAACTAAAGTAGGAAAGCAATTGTACAAGAGCCAGAAGATGCACTACAAGATGTAGCATTTGAAACAAGAGGTGCCTGTTTACTAGGTTTTCACCTTCTTGGTAGATATTTTATTTTTGTTACCATTGTCTGTTTGCCATGTTTTCATCAATGACACTTTTCTTGTTTTCCAATTTTTTTCTTGAAATTTTTAATTTTTGAAAATTTCAATTTTTTTTTGAATTTTTTGAATTTTTGAATTTTTTTATTATTACCAAAGCACCTATTTCTAGGTTTTCACCAAGATAATAGAGTTTTTTTAGGACTTTTAAGTATGTACAAAGATCTTCGAAAGCATGTCAGTTCATTGGCTCTTTGAGCAAGTCTCCTTTAGTTGTTGAGAGTTGATAAGTACCAGATCCAAACACTACAGTAACTATGTATGGACCAAGCTAGTTAGATTCAAACTTCCCTTTCTATATCCATCGTTGTTGATTCTTAGGGTTTTCCCTCAAGATGAGGTCACCCACTTGGAAGTCACGTGGTTTGAATTTCTTGTTGTAGATTTTAGACATTCACTTTTGATAAGATCATAGATGATCAAATACCACTTGTTGAAGTTCATCTAGTAATTCTAGCTCTTGTAGCCAAGATATTCTATAATTATCATCAGTGATGAGGCCTTTTAAAGAGATTCACAAAGTAGGAATCTCAACCTCAATAGGAAACACAACATCTTCTCCATATACTAAAGCAAAGGGTGTTATTCTCATATGAATTCTAATACTTGTTTTGTAAGCCTATAGAGTCATATTGATCTAAAGGTGCTAGTCCCTTCCAGATTTGTTGGCTTATGTGATGTAAGATCTTAAGGGTAGCCTTATTGGATTCTTCCACTTGTCCATTACCATGGGAATAATATATGGAAGACTAATGTTGCATGATTTTAAATTTTGAACACAACTCCTTGAGATCCTTGTTTTTAAACTGTCCCCCATTATCAGTAATGATGGAGCATGGTACACCATACCTATAGATGATGTAGTTAAGAATGAATAGAGCTACATTTTTTCATTAGCCTCACAAAGAGGGACTACTTCTACCCATTTTGTAAAGTAGTCTATAGCTATGATAATGAACTTGTATCCCTTCAAAGAAGATAGATGAATCTGACCCACTAGATCAAAGGCCCATTGTTGAAATGGCCAAATCGTGATGAAAGGAATAAACTCTTTGGCCGGAGCATGAATTAGATTTTCATGGAGTTGGCACTATTTGTAGGACTTGGCATATTTGATTGCCTCTTTCTCCATATCTAGCCAATAGTAACCAATTGTGATAAGTTTACGAGCTAGTGTCAAGCCATTAGAGTGAGATTTGCAAATACCTTCATGTACATCAATTAATGCATGTTTTGACTCATCGACTTCTAGAAACCTAAGGAGTGTACTATCAAGACCTCTCTTAAACAAGTCATTGGCAATGATGACATATCATGATGCATTGTGGATTGGGTAAAGTTTTACATTCTGGGTTAGATTATCCAAAACTATTTGGTCACGTAGGTAAGAATAGATATGATGCTAGTGGGATGAATTGTGTCCTATTATAGAATAGATCATCTAGGATTTAGGTGAATCATAAGTAGGGTAGGCCAATGTCTCCACTAGGAATTCATGGCAAAAATCATTTTTAGATAGTTGTAGCATTGAAGCAAGAGTAGTCATTGCATCGGCTACCTTGTTGTTTGCTCAAGGAATTTGATGAAAAGTGACATGTGCAAAGTATTTTTTTAAATCATTGACCATTCTTTTGTAAGGTGTCAACTTCTCTTCCTTTTTTTAATAAACATCATTGACCTAGTTGATTACTAGCTATGAATCACCAAAGATATTTAATTCATCTACCCTCAATTCAACTACAATTTTCATGCCATTGATTAAGGCTTCATATTTTGCAATTTTATTCATACAAAGAAATAAAATCTTGTATGCCTTAGGCAAAGAATATTTTTGTGGTGTTATAAATAAGAGTCCAACATAGGATTCTTGTTGTGTGAAGGATCCATCAAAAAAAATCACACATGTTTGATGTGTTAGCAATAAAATAGATTCATTAGGGAATTCAATATTAAGTGGTAGAAGACTTTGCATTGGTGCTTCTACTAATTGATCAACAATTTCTTGTCCTTTGATAGCCTTTCTTTCGACATATTCAATATCAAATTCACTTAGTATCATGACTCATTTAGTTAACCTTCCTATCAGAGTTGCCTTGCTAAGAAAATACTTCAATGGATCAATTTTTGCAACCAGTCGCGTACTGTGAGAAAGCGTGTAATGTCTCAACTTTTGGGAAGTGAAAATGACTACCAAGCAAGCTTTTTCAATAATGCTATAGTCCATCTCATAAGAGATCAATGTATAAATGAGATAGTAGATATCTTGTTCCTTATTTTCATTGTCTTCTTGAGCTAGCAAATTTTGACATTATAGTCAAGTTTGTTATTAGTGACACACATTTATTTAGATAGTAAGTATATATCGAGCATATTGTATAGTTAATAGTATTAACCAAGCATTTTAGGCTTCACCAATTTATACAGTTGCTACTAAGTTCAAGGAAAAATATTCAGTTTGTGTTGAGCAGTTTGTATTAGGTTGGTGATTATCAGTATAAATCTAGTTTCTCAGTATTTATCAAGTCACTCAGTGAAAATCGAGTTGTGCGGTGGTTACCGAGTTTGCAGTTTCAGTGATGTGAATCCAGCATTCACCGAGCCACTTAGTGTTAACCAATGGATTTAGTTTATATTGAGCTCATAGTGATAGCATTGACTGAGCTATGCAGTATGAATCAAGTGACTTAGTTTATATGCTGAGTTTCCCAGTATTCACCAAGTCACTAGTGTAGACTGAGTTTAAACTACTTAGAAGTGATCAGTATGGATTGAGCTTCTACATCTACCGAATTCATGATGATGTTGAGAATTGACAGTGGATGCTGAGTATCAGAACCTCACCGAGCTAGTCTTCAGAACTTGAGTTCCTGCAATTGGGCCAACTTTGTGTATTTTGTGTAAACTTGTATTGTAGTCAACTTTGATGATTTGTAAATTGGATTGGTATATAGGTAATGTATTGTATCACATCCAAAGGCATGAAATTAGAGAATCTATCGAGCAGAATAAAGAGAAACTTACCTTAAAGTTTAACACTTGCTTGATATTGATTAATGACATCGAACATGTAGTAAGGAATGCCAACAACACATGGAAAAACATTTTCAATCTTCATAAGCAAAGTGATTTTGTTGTTAATGTTAGTGACAAGGATGAGGATGATGATGATGACAAGGAAGAAGAAGGAAATAATGATGGAGAAGAAACACATGATGATAATATAGATGATGAGGAATAGGAACAAGAAGCTAATGAGGAAGATCTCCTTGAGGTTCAAAAAATTGAGGAGACCAACCCTAAGCAGATTGTAGCAGTGGTCATAGCCTCACTTCCTCATTCTCTGAGCAAAGCATTGAAGACATCAAGCTCAGAGAAAGCTATTGCAAGATTGGTTGTGTCAAACATTGCAAGTTCAAGCACTCAATCAATATTTGCACCTGTTTAGCTAAGTTTTTCATTAACAAAGTGACAAGCACTTCATCTACCAAGTAATCAACACTTCCTCCTCCATCAATTTTGGTTACACAAGGTATTTCTTCAATAAGTGCATTTTCTACTATTTCTACCAGTCCTACTATTTCTAATATTATTTCTATTTCTAGCATGCAAATAATAAGTACAAAGATAGTTGATACCAAGCCTCAACCAAGTACAAAAGTTTTGAGCAAAGGTAAAGATAAGAAAGAAGAAATTGATTTTGATGAGGAGATAGTTATCCCAAATTGGGATTTCTCCAATCTTAATCCTAATCAAATGCACATAATAGGATAACTTCTTCAGAAGAAAGCTAAGCAACAAAGGCTTAGAGAAGAAAGGAATAAAGAATTTCAAGTTCTTGAAATGCAAAGAATATTCTTACAGAGGCACTCAGCATTGATTTGACACTTCTCAACTAGTTTTGGCTTAGCTAGCAGAAGTAGTCTAGAAATTCAATGAAGATTTGAATGGACAAGAGAAGCTATTGCAAAAAGCATAAAAGAAATTTGAGAATAAAGTTTTGGAGCTGATTGCACAAAATATCGCAATACATCAAGTAGACTTGTCTACTATTCTAGGCTCATTGGAGACCTTTGCTATCAATGTAACTCTTTATTTGGTAAACTCTATAACACATTCATTTTCACCAAGGAAATTAAAGATAAAATTTCAAATATTGATGAAGATCTAAAGGCAAGTGCACAACAGTTGCAACTTGACCTGAGTTACAACTCTTCCCACCATACAAAGATTAGATTTCTAACTGATATGCATGCATAATTGCTAAGAGAAGAAGCCAAGATAAGAGCCACACTTGTAGACATACAGGGCATGATTCTCCCAAACATGGATGCATTAAAGAAACATATTGCACATGCTAAAACCCTCATCCATGATAACAACTTCTCTATTGTAGACCGCATGATAGAACTATCAACAAAAGTTTAGATTGCATTATACACAAGTAAGGTGTTGCAAGAAAATTGGAACAAGACATTGGCACTAATTCTTAAGGTACATTCTGATTTCTTGTCACATTTTAGTATTACTATATAGATCACACATTTGGCATCTATATCAAAAAGGGGGAGATGATGTATATAAAGCATACTGTACAAAGGGGGAGAAGATGAGAAGATGTGATGTATAAAGGGGAGAAGATGTACAATATATTGAATATATATGTATGGGGGAGCAACATCATATTATATATGTACATATATTTAGGTAAACATCTCTTACAAAATAAATTTTGAAAAATAAATCTCAAAAACAGAGTACTCTATGGAGTTGGAGATACAATTTGAAGAATAAAGATTGTTTTTGAATTTTTATGAGAATTCAATTTTGATTGATAAGTATTTTTGTCACTAATGCCAAAGGGGGAGATTGTTGACATTAAAGTCATGTTTGTTATCAGTGACACACATTTATTTAGATAGTAAGTATCTAATGAGCATATTGTACAGTTAACAATGTTAACCAAGTATTTCAGGCTTTATCGAGTTCTACAGTTGCTACTGAGTTCAAGGAATAGTATTCAATTTATACCGAGTAAATTGTATCAGGTTGGTGATTATCAGTGTAAAACGAGTTTCTCAATGTTTATCGGGTCACTCAATGTAAAATGAGTTGTATAGTGGTTAATGAGTTTATAGTTTTAGTGATGTGAATCTAGTGTTGACCGAGCCACTCAGTGTTAACCAAGTAATTTTGTATATATAGAGCTCATAGTGATTAACATTGACCAAGCTATGCAGTGTGAATCAAGTAACTCAATTTATATGTTGAGTTTCACAGTATTCATCGAGTCACTAGTGCAGACCAAGTTCAAACTACTTGGAAATGATTAGTATGGATTGAGCTTCTACATCTACCAAATGCATGATGATGTTGAGAATTGATAGTAGATGCTGAGTATTAGAATCTCACCAAGCTAGTCTTTAGAACCCAAGTTCTTGTAGTTGGGCTGACTTTGTGCATTTTCTATAAACTTGTATTGTAACCAACTTTGATGATTTGTAAATTGGATTGGTATATATGTAATGTATTGTATCACATCCAAAGGCATGAAATTAGAGAATGTAAACAGAAGAGAAGAGCTTTCATGATGCCACTTTGGTCACCTTTTGTTTGGTGATCTGATGTACTGGCCTTTTGTTTGGCCTTTGTCCTTTGGTTGGGTTTTAATTGCTTATTTTCAGTTGTTTCTCTTGTTTCAACTTGGGTTTTAGGATCCCTGTAAAACCTATTTATCTAATAAAAAAACAAGAAGAGAAGAGCATAAGTGCAAGGTAAAAATGCTACAATAGTATAAGGAGTAATAAAGATTTATCTATCACAGCAAGGTGATCATTACACTCAAAGGAATCTCATTTAGCAAATCAAGTTGCAGATCAAAGGTCAACCATTGGTTCATCCTAATAGTAACTTAGCCTATCATATATATTTCCACCAATATGAAGTTGGAAAGTGTGGAAGAAGCATACCAATATGCCTTTAAGGCTAAGGAGATCTTAACAAAGAAGCATGGACAAAGACAAAGAGGTAGAGGTGGTAGATTCCAGAGAGGTAGAGGTAGATCTTATGGTGAAGGTGGTAATTTGATAATTCTATACAAGATAAGGGAAAATCTAAGTGGAAGAATGATGAAAAAGGCTAGACCGAATGGAAAGGTGGTAATTCTTACTGAGGAAGAGGTAATTCTTATTCTAGAGGTGGTTTTCATGGTAATTGTTTCAAGTGTGGTAAAGAGAGACATACACCTTTTGAATGTAGATCCTCTAAAAGAGGGCAAGGTAATAGAAATATTGTGATTCAAGGAGATGATGAGGGTTCACCAAATAGACCTGAGGCTGGAGAAAATTTGGTGGCGAGAAGAACCTTATGTAATAAGGGAAGTGATGAGGAAACCATTTTAAGGAGAATGAGGAGAGAACATAGAGAACTTAGAGGATATGAAAATTGGAGTCATGTGTGTCTAGAAATCCAAATTTGAAGCTAGATCGTGGATTTGAATGTATTTGAATCTGGTCGTAACCCAGAAGGCATTATATCTGGGCATGTATGCTAATTATTTAGTGAATCAATAAAATTGATTTCTGTTCTTCCTCCTTTGGTTGTTGTTCTTTATGTTGTGTTTCTGCTATGTTAACTCTTGCATGGTGGTTTTGGATAGCTAAGTGTGCCTTTGGCCCTATTTTTTCATTCCTCCTTGCATTAGGTGAAAACAACTGCCAAGCAAGCTTTTTCAATAATGCTATAATTCATCTCATAAGAGATCAACGTTTGAATGAGATAGTAGGTAGTTTGTTCCTTATTTTCATTGTCTTCTTGAGCTAGCAAGATGCTGAGAGATGACTTTTTTGCAAAGATATACAAAATGAGAGGCTTCTTATAAATAGGAGGCATTAGGATCGGTGGACTAATAAGATATTGTTTTATCTTTGTTAGGCTCTGGTCACAATCTTTATTTTAGTCATATTTCACACCTTTATTCAATCTTAGTAAAAGGTTGTGACTTATCTACCAATTGTGAGATGAATCTGTGAATGGATTGAAGTCTTCTTTGACTAATGTTATAAGGTGGAGGCATTTTCATTATTGCTTGAACCTTTTTTAGGTCCACCTCAATTCCTTTTGTAGAGACAATATAGCCTAGTAACTTCCCTGACGTGACACCAAATGCACATTTCTTAGGGTTTAACCTGAGACTACATTTCTCCAAATGATCTAGGATTGGTCCCAAATCTTAAAGATCAGTGTTGAACTATGTACTCTTGACCAAGGTGTCATCCACATAGTCCTCCATCATTTTATGCGTCATGTCATGGAAAATTATTGTAAGTGCTCTTTGATATGTGGCACCAACATGTTTTAGATCAAATGGCATCACATTCCAACAAAAGGTACCCTATGCACAAGTGAAAGAAGTTTTCTCATGATCTTCTGATGCAATTTTAATTTGATTGTAACTAGAAAAACCATCCATTAATGAGTACATGTCATATCCTACTTTCATATCCACTATCGTATCAATATTGGGTAGTGGAAAGTCATCCTTTGGACATACTTTGTTTAGATCTCGAAAATGTGTACAAACTCAAATAGACTTGTTATGTTTGGAGATTGAAACTATGTTTGAGATCCATTCACCATAATCAATAGCATAGATGAAACCAACTCTTAAGAGCTTTTCTAGTTCAACTTTAATAAGTAGTGCCACATCAGGATGCATCTTCCTGAGCTTTTCTTTGATAGGTTTCACATTTGGTGCAATAGATAAATGATACATTATGAGGTCAAGATCTAAGCTTGGCATATCTGAGTAGGTCCATGAAAAATTAATCTTCTTTTCTTGGAAGAAGGCAAAAAATTCCTCTTTTTCTTCTACAGATAAAGATTGTGCAAGGTGTATTATACAAGGATGTTCCACAGTTCCCAAGTTGATTGATTGTGTTGGTTCTATCAACATTGATGATCTCTCCTAAAATGACTTGGAAGCGCATCAAGTATCTCATCCTTAGGTACCTCAAAGAGGTTTTCACCTTTGGATACATCTTTTGTTTTTATTATTTTGGGTTCTGATACTACCACAATGTGGTTTTCACCATCAGAATGTCTATGTCTTTTTCTTTTAATTGTATAATTGAGATATTGCATCACTAGTACATTTCCCCTTATTTTTCTATCAATTTTTTTGACCAAAGGCCATATTGGCCTATGATTTCATCTTTTTTTTTAATCCCCACGTTGGTCAAAATTTTGACCAAGTTGGGTTCATAATAAAAAAAGAAGAAAAGTTAATGTTATATTTTGCATCGACCAGAGGAGGTTTTGTTTGCATCACTGCGGGAGCTTTTGAGGTAAGTCTTTTTGTGGTTTTTATAGTGATGCTTGGAAGTTGATTTGCACATAGGAGTGAGACAAAACCATAATTTATGGTGCAAAATATGTTATTTAAGATCAACATTCCCTCATATAGTGGTTATTTAGTGCTAGCTCTTTTCTTTTGTTGATTAAACAAGTAATTTTGATGGCTTTCTTCTACAATCAGCTAAAAATGTTAGACACTTAAAATTGTCCTAAACACTATATTAATATATTTAATATTTCTTATGACATTATAATTATTTATTTATTAATTAATTATATTTTTCATATTCTTCTACTTATTTAATTAAATAGGTTCATTTCCCTAATGTATTTAAATTCTAATTTATTTAATTCCCTCCACTTTATTAAAATTCTTTAATCCTATGATTAAGTTAAATCTTATTTAATTTAATCTTAATCCCTTCCTAAAACCTAGCCTACACCCATCACTCTCATCCTTCTAAGCCTACCCATTAATTAATCCCACTTAATTAATCCTAAACACCTTTCTAAACACCTTTTAGCTCCTAAGCGTTTGCTCACACACGTGTGAGAAACTCACGATCCAATAAAGCTTTGATTTTATTATTTTATTCACACCTCTTATGCCTCTTACATACTTGTCCCCCTTTCCTTTCTCCAAGGTTTCTCACACATGTGTGAGCAAACCTTGAGCCATCACTTTCATCCAAAAGGCTTATGTTGACCTTTGCATGGCTTGTCCCCTTAGTCCATGCATCTCCCTTGTGGCACCTATGTGGATGCCACATAGATGCCACCTCCTCAAGGCCTCTCTTAAACCTATAAATAGAGTCCTTGTCTCAAGCATTTTCCATCTCCCTCATTTGCATTGTTATCATGCTATCTTGTGCTTAGAGTTTTCTACTTTTTTAGAGATTTGCATATTACTAACCTTTTGGTAGATGTTAGATTTCTTGCACTTATACTTGCATTTTCATTATAGATTATTGTTACTAGTTTGGTTCTTTGCATTTCCATTTCACATCCTAGAATCTTTTGAGATTGGCACACTCATAGCCATTTCTTAAAGGTATTCTACATTCATTTAGTCTAGATTCACATACTCCATATTGCATTTTCATTACATTGGGAATCAATAGTTGTGTTTGGGAGAACACATCCACATCCCCCACACTTTAGCACACCAATAAGACCTTTTATGGGCACCCTTGTTGAGCTACTTTAGGTTCAATGAGGATTTAAATTTGTGGTTGCATAAGTTGTTAAACTCAAGCTTGTTTTAGCTGTATTTCAATTTGTTTCCAATCTTTCATATGCACATGTACAACTAATGTTTTCTTTTTTATGCGTGCTTCTGACAGATTAGGATTTTCCTGCATACAACATGATTCAACTTGCTATTGTACATTTAGTAGATATCCATTAAGGGTCAACTATCAAGCATGAAATTATTTAAAAGGATAAAGACAACCTTGTAATCAAACACCACTCAAGCTATTATCATCTTAAGATATATTGTGCAAGAACGCTTCCCATCAATTCTTCCTTTCAAACCTCTATCTACTTGATCTTTCTTAGTTTGAGAAATAATTTTGTTATATCTACCATCATCATTGTAAGGAATAAAAATGCATATAGTGACATCCTAAAATGTTTGTCAAGAACATCAAATCATTTTTTACTCATAAGAGTTGGGATCATAATTGAAGGCATGCAATGAACATGTCATATTCCTTAAAAATGAAACTGATTAACCTACCCTTTAATTCTAAACTACCAAAAACTTAGTAGAAGTTTAGATCTTTCACCACAGAGCTAAGAAAGCAAAAATAACAATTTGTAATTAAAAAATGTTCAAATAGACACCTCCTCCAATATTAGAGATATACCAACCAGTCTAAGATCACCAACTTATTTACTTTTTAATTCCAATATCATGGCCTAAAATTAGCCATTGATTCCCACAAATAGACAAAAACATGGATTGTCAAATAGAAAATCTTATCATAAATAAGACTGCAGAAATGAGTTGTACTAAATTTTAGAATTCATGATTCAGTAATTTCTACCTTTTACCTACAAGCCTTTGGCTTATGGTTTGTCTTTTCATATCCCAAACTCAAGGATCATAAAACAAGTCCTCCTATAGTGTGAGGTTATTAGAAGATCCACATTGCAATAATGACGTGTTGTTTCAACCTCACAAATTGTGAGATTGATTAAGCTTGGCTTCCCTTAATCCTTAATGTCCATATTTGAATTCAAAATGATTTTGACTATTGTAATTTGAAAGATACCTTTTACATGACAAAAGTCTCAAAAGCCTATTTATTCACTTTTCAGAACCAAGAAGAGAGATGTATAAATCCCTTGATTGAAGTCCATAAGTGGGATGAAAATGCAAACTACATAATACAAATTAAATGCTATATCATCTTTCTAAATTTTGATTTCAAAATTTGAAAAGATTCATAGGTTAAAAAGGCAAGTCAGATTTCAAAACAATATTTCATGTATCAGTCAAATGCCTTTTGTGGCTTGCATTTGCTATTGTCTTATAAAATTAAGAACATTGTCTACTGTAATAATCTAGAAATATGAAATAAAAGATATATCTTACCAAGCAATTTTTTGACTCAATGTAATGATATTTAGTCAACTTTAACAACTCCAAATTAATTTTTCATTGGCTACTTGGTGAATCACTAAAGTCATCCCTTAGCACGAGTATGGTTATTGTGCATTTCTATGGCCTAGAGAGTCAAAAACATCAATAAACACTTAAATGTGTTTGTAATGAGAGTCATCACCATCATTAAACCAAGAAAGCCACCTTTGAGGCGCTTGGTAGGAAAACTTGAGGATTGTGCATTGCTTGTGTAAAATTTTCTGTAAAGATGATGTAAAATTATTTCAAATGTGAATGCTCTTGATAGTTAAATGAGTGATGAAAATGGTTCCAAGTTCTCAACTCTTGTAATATTTATACTTACTCCTAAACATTTTTCAAAGTCATGGAAACTTGTTAGCTTTGTGTGATTTACTATTTAGCATATGCTATTTTTTTCCTCCATAATCTCCTACCCTAGAAGCCAACAAAACAAAAAGATAGGGTGATGTTATAGTTGTTGATGATATAGTTGCAGGAGATATTTCTCTTCATATTCAAACTAAATAAATGACTGTTAAAGTCATCTCTATATTGTGTCACTACTTCATATGCTATTGAAGTCAAAGCAACACAATCATTGTAGTAGGTATTCTTATTGTCATCTTTTGTTGTATCATTTCAATAGTAGTAATCACAAAAAGACATAGAGGAATTCACATAAGATGTGACAATTCAATATGTCATTTTACTTTGTAACATTTTCTTTTATACTTGCAACCAATCTAAAGTGTCCAACCCTTCATAACCACGTAAAACTCTTGTGTAAAAGGGCATATCACATTCCATTTGTTATGTTTGATATTTCGTGCTGGGTGATTATATCATAGAAGTATATTTTATTGTCTATAGATACATTTCAGAGGACTGCTTATTGTTGTTTTCGGTTTGATATAATTTTAGGAAAAAGTTGGAGGGTTTCCCCAGGGTATTTTCTGTGTCTTCGTGTTCATTATTCTTGTTTTTCTATTTGTCTTAAATTCTATTATAAAATCAACAATAGTAAAATTTAAAAAATCACATAATTGATTTATTCATTAGATCTCCTTTTATTTTATTATACTTGAGTTAAATTTGGAATTATTTCTCTATTTAAGATGATGTGCTTTTTTGTCACATAGCATAAAATAAGGACAATTGTCATGAAGAAATTTAATCCTCACCAAGGATTTCATCAAGGGTTGCTTTTTTGCTCTTATAAGGATTCAATGTTCATCATTGTAATCATCCAATCCAATCCCATTCAATACATAATCAGATACTTGGTTGCATCAAATCAATTCTCAAAGTTGAATGTGCATTATCTGCTTCCTATCTCTCTTCATATGATGAGCATTTTGGTTGTAGTTTATTTCGAGGAACTATGGGATTCAACAATCAACACCAATATGATATCAAAGCACCAACATGTGACTTGTCCTTTGTTGATAGAGATTTGTATTTGAGGGGAAAAAATGGTGCATCATAGAGCAAAATAGACATCATCATTACCTCTAGAAACCCAAAAAGCCTAAGATCATGATATTGCTATTAAGTGAAGTGCGCATGTATACATGCTCTAGCCCAAAACTATCCTGAGTATCATCTATTGGTCTCACCTACAAATGCATAAATATGAAATATCTGTTTCAAATATAAGACAATGTATATAAGATGTGTTCTTGGTATATCTTAATGTTACATATAATTTATTCAACATGCTTGTAGAAGTATATATATTTTAAGTGATAAATATCTTACTTTTCTTCTACTGTCAAGTGAAGTTCCTGTGTGGGCATGCTCTACCCTCAAATTATCCTAAGTATCATTGTCTGGATTAACCTAAAAATCCAAGTAAATATGAAGTATTAATTCTAGTTAAATTATATTGCATTGGATCACAACCATATATTATCAATGATAAGTATCACACCATTTCACTATTTTCAATTGAAGCGCATGTGTGTACCTACTCTACTTTTGAGCTAGCAATATCACCCACTAACTCAACCTACAAAATTCATGTAAAAACAAAATATTGGTTTAATTTATGCAAAAACTATCAAAGGACTATAAAAGTCTGCCTTTTAATTTTATAGTATAATTTTAGCTTAAAAATTACATCATTGTGTTATTATAATTGGACATCAAGTACCACCCTCTACCTCTACCATGATGTCTTGCATTATATCAAATGAAGTTACCTTATTATTCAATAGCTCTGTCATTGATGATGCATGCAATGGAGCATGAAGGTGTGATTGCATTGATCCTGATGAAAGAAGCATCTGATCTACAACACCCATACCCTCTGCAATCTTCTTAAGTGAGCAATGTGCCCATGGAGTGACAACCTTGTAATGGCTAAATCCAAATTCTTGTTTAAATGTCAAATTAGATTTAGGTTATTGCATTATTTAGAATTATTTTAATAGATCAACTGAGGAGTAATATTTATAAATTTTTTAATGACTGTATAGATATGAATTTTCTTTTGTGCACATTTTTCCATCAGATTTATAGAAATAAAATTATCCTTATATAGTAAACCATCATTATAGTTATAATTAATTTACCTAAGGAACCATTATATCTCCATGATTTGAAAGTGGTAGAAAACTTTCAAATGCCTTTACTAAATGCTTTACTTTTCCCCCACCACAAATTAGATGTTAGCCAGTGTTTCCGCTTGTAGGGGCCTTCAAAGTGTTGGGGAAACCCCTTTCCAAGGAGATGACAAAAATGTTGCACTACTATATTCCTCAGCACTGTCCATCATCTTCTCATCCATGTTTCCATTTTTCTACCCAGAAGTCCTAATTTTCTTATCATTCCCATTTGAGTCCATCTAAGGAGATACTAATATAATTGCATTGCTGATTAAGATTTCCATTTTTGGGGTCTAAAACCCCAATTATATCAGGAGTCCTAATGGTTAATCTGTTTTCCTCACCATCTGACATCCCAAGAGTAGATAATGTATCATTGGAAAATATATCACTCTTACACAATTCAAAAAATTTTGAACTAACAATATTCTCATTCATGGTGCTAATTTCAAGCTCAACACTCTCATCTTTCTAACTATTCCCACACATTTTAGAGAAAACATCTTTGCTATCTTCAGTATATGATAGGCCACACACATGTTCCTGAACTCCTATCTGGATTTCCACACTAATTTCTCCAACTTTTGCTAAAGGATTTTTTGTTTTCAAAAAATTATCTACTATTGTTTCCAAATATCATGATTCTTACAACATTAGATTTTTTTTTCAAAGTTCTCCAAATCTATCAGTGTATCGGGAAATATTTTTTATTCAATTCATTGCTATATCACATCCTAGTTAGTTACTTGGACATCTTGGCACCTTGAAATGTTCTATTTGTGTGAGATGATTTCATTTGAGATGTTTCAAATGCATTAAAATAGTTGGTCTCTATTTCATCATTTGAGATACCATGGCTCTTTGTTCACCCTTCTATGATAATCCCAAAAGAGAGTAATCATGAGTCTTGTCATATTAGCATCCTAATACAACTCAAGTGGCTTAAACTTTGCCTTATATTTATGGATTCATAATTGAACTAGGCACACTATTGAGAAGATCAACATGGATAACATTAGTCATCATGTTGTTGAATTGGTTTATTCTAATGTTGGTCATGACATTGTGTGTTGTATCAAACATTTATTGTCCCCACACTCATTCAAATAGACTTTAGAAAATCGATAGAGATTGTCATCTCTCTTGATTCCAAGAGAGCCCTATTGTATGTTTTCTCATTACCCTAGTTGATGTAGATAGCATATACTTTGATGATGATGCTTTAAATAAGCTTAAGTAGGTCACATGTCCTGCATGTTTTGATGGTTCATAGGATAATTGAAGAACTTGCCACAAGTTCCCAGGCCAAAATCATTTGTGAATTACTCACCTAAAAAGTAGCTATTTTTTTTGACCAAAAATCACAAAATTCACGATTTTTGTGAGAACTAGTCTTAATGATTTTTTTTTAATGTAATGTTAAATGTTTTGCATGATTTTAACTTCTATAGACAATGAATCACAAACACCTATTTTTTTTCTTAGATAGTGAAGTGGCATTGCCCCTCAACCCTAATAGGGGCAACCCTATGAAGGAGCATTGCTCCTCAACCCTGTTAAGGAAATAGGATCTGGGTAGACTATATGTTTGAATTCAATTTTTAGATAACAATGAGATGGAATACTTTGAAAACCCTTCAATGATATTGTCTAGCAACTATAGAATTGTTAATTCAATGACTTATATAAATTTTGATCTTTTACTTGAATGTTAATCTTCAATCGAATGATACTAACCTTTCATATACACACACACAGACACACACAGACACACAGACACACACACAGACACACACAGACACACACACACACAGACACACACACACACACACACACACACACACACACACACACACACACACACACACACACACACACACACACACACACACACACACACACACACACACACACACACACACACACACACACCATAGGAGAATATGTAAGTGCATATTGAAGGTATTAACATGTGTTGTTGATGTGTTTCCAAGAAATTTGTTATCCTCAGTGATTACATATGGGAGGAAATCATAACAAATCATAACACTTGATCATCCTCAGTGATTACAAAAATAACACTTGCATATAACTTTACAAAATGGTATGTGCATTTGGCCAAGGGTTGCCTGAGTTTTGGTATAAAATCTTTCAAGTGTGTAATAGGATGTAATAGTAAACACATAGTGCTTGTTGAAATCTGGTGTAAGTGCTCTAGGGTGTGCTTGCACAAGTACTTAGGAAAGCCTTCTAACTTTCCCTAGTGATCCTTAATCTCCTCTAGGATCTAGTTAGGCTTAGATTATTAACTAAGTCCCACTCTTACTCTTCTACAAGAGTCTTACTCCTTGTGCTTCACCTTGAAGGACAAACACCTTTAGTTTTCTTCAACTCTTCCTTCTATACTTAGAAGATTCCAAGTGCCAACCTCAATTAACTCATGAATTTCATTAGAGGGGCTCTTATCTCTCCATTAGCATTGATGTTTCTTACATTTGGATCCAATTTGAGGGATCTCCAAGCCCTTTCCAACCGAGTTCAAGTTCTTGCCTTATCAAGGCCTAAACTGACCTACTAACAATTAGGCCTAATTAGATACCTTTTTCTCTTTTCGCCAAAACTTTCCAAATAAGTTGAAAAAATACCACCACATTTGCATACCCTTTTCAATTTTATGAGATATTTTTTTTGGAAATACAATAGGGAAGTAAACTCTAAGAGGGGAGATGGGGGGTGAATCAACACTTAAAACTTTCAACCTCAAAAACATTCACCACATCGCCATCTCAAAATCTATGCATATAAAATGAAATACCAAATTAAGCATATACATCCATAGCATGGAAGTAAAACATTGAACACATGTATCACACAAGATATTTGGTTACCCAAAAATCCTCCAAGGAGAAGGTAAAACTGGGGTGGGGATGACACCACAAATCTTCATTGATATAGTAATAAAGTGTATCAAATGAAGGTTACAATGTTTTGATCATGAAACATGATCTATCCTATGAAAGGTCTGCCCTATTAAAGGCTTACAAGATTGTTAGATCTTACCCTATTATAGGATTTCAACACCCTGTTAGAAGTGTGCCTTGTAAAAGGACTTTGACTTACAATGAAGTAAGTGCCCTATTAAAGGATTTACAATAGCCTATCCACACTACTCTATTAAGAGATTTAATTGATTCACCTATTAGAATGTTTCAACAATGATCCTTCGATTAGCATTTTGTTGCTTGATGTCAGATCACCTATTTTTTGATGTGTACTTGGTCCTTTATGATCAAATGTATCTCTATTGTCTTCTGATTCCTTTCCTTTGTTCTCCTCTAACTGATTATGCAATATAGCTCAAATCACAACTCCTTAGTCACCATGAACGCTCTATTTGTGCATGAAAACTTTTGCTCAATTCTCTTTAAGCATTCATAAATTTTTTAGGGTTTGTCCTCCTTAAGAAGACCTAAGTGACTTAGGGTTAGGTATAAATCAATGATAGTGATTCACCAATATTGCCACTTAATCCTTCTCTTTTTTCTGATTGGATGCATGAACTAGATAGGGATCATCAATTAAGATTCCTCCTTATCATCTAAGATCACAAAACAATCCTTAAGTTGGCTAAAAATTGGTTTACATAGAAGTTTGTGCCATTACAAACAACTATGTCAAAACCATATAACTTGGCACTTGAAGTCCCTGATGCTTGACATCAACTGCAACTTCAATGTTGTAACTCAGCCTCTAAATGGCTCAACATCCATTGATCACTTAACATTTGAATAGCTCGACACATACTATCTACTCAACACTTGAGTGACTCGACACTTTCTAGTTACTCAATGCATACTAAGTATCCTTTGCTCTGCATATACTATCTAACAACTTATGCTCAACATGTATTACTTATTCAACATGAACTAAGTAAATGAATTAAGTATATTGTCACTCATATGTCAAAACCAATATGAGATTATTAATCTCCTCCTTTGACATGAGTGGGAAAATACATGGTCATGCATGAATAACCTTTAGCCTTCAAGCATAACTCGAATAATATCCACTTACATACAAAATTTCAAAACTTCAAAATTTTGCAAAAACTTATGACTCATTAGTCACACCTCAAAATTCCATAACTCCCCTTGAGTTGATTGTGTTATTCTATATCTAAACCAAAATCATTCCTCCTGCTAAGTAGATTTGCATAAGGTGATTTGTGTACATTGGTTGTCATTAACTCCTCTTTTTGCAAAAATAGTAGCTCCCCCAAAGATATTATCTCCCCCATACTTCTTTCCTCTTATTTCTCCCCCATTTTGACAATTATGTCAAAAGGTTATACACTTCGAGTGTATTTGTCCAAAAATGTTTTGTGGACCTCAAGTAATCCCAATTGTCACAAGATATCTCCAATGATTTGATTTATATGGCCAACTTGATAACAAGGTGTACTAAGTCTTCATGAGTAGAAAGATGCAAATCTTTCTTCATGAGTGTTTCAGAAAAGGCTAGTTCCTTGTGTAATATCTCCATATGTGGAGTCAAGATAGATTGGATGTTGATCAATTTAGCCCTTATGTTTGCTTCATCTGCATGTGGCATTGTTGACTAACTCTGGGAGTTTAGGAGATTCCTAAAATGTTTCTCACTCTAGGTTGGAGATTTTGGTAGAGTTATGCTAGATGACTGCATATAACTCTCCAAGCTTAGTATGTGGCTCTTGATTTCTTGTGTGAAGAGTGTTGGATTGCACAATTTGGTGTATAAAGAGAAAATGTTATCTAATACCTTCTTCACACTGTCAATTTTGGTTGCTAACCCCACCTATGATAGTGCAATAGCACTTGATAGCTTTTCATGAACATTATTTTAAAACTTTCTTTCAAACCATTCAAGTAATTTCACATTTGAATTTAGTTCTATGTCATTTACCTTCTCAACTATGCTGGTTAACTACTTTATGATAGGCTTTGTTGCTTCTAGTGTTGGCAAGCTAAATGCATCAAGAAAAGTGTCCTTGATGTCTAGTAAGGATCGCTTCTATTTATGCTCATGTCTGAGCAGTTCTTTTTTTTTCTTCTTTGCAAGAGCATCTTGGAGTATGCTCATCTATTCAATAGTGATGGTTGCAAATTTTTTTTTTGGAAACTCAATCACTTCATCCAAGTTCTCATCAACAAATGATGTAACTTCATCTACTTTGGATGTGCTTGGATTCAACCTTGATGATTGTAGGGGTATAGATTCTATATTTAGCCTATGAAGAGCTTGACTTAGAGGAGTAGTAGTTTTTGGAAAAGTCATCAGTGTTTGTATTGCTAGTTTCTCATCAAGTTTTGTAATCAAATCTATCTCTTCAATCCTATCCTTTGCTTTCTCTACATTCTTAGTTATACCTCGATCTTGTATTGTAGGTGTTGGAGTATCTAACTAACCTATTGGAACTTATGTTGTTTCCTATGGATCTGTAGCAACTTTTGGTATAGATGTAATGTGTACTAATTAGCTAATATGGGTCATGGATGGTGGTCTGTCTCACAATAGCATTGTGATAATCATGCCCAAAGCCTTACTTAGGAATAGTTTATTCAACCTAAGGATTACTTCTCCCACCATGAGGTGGATTTAATTTGTCAACCCAGGGATGTATACTTGAAATGGTCAGCACAATATGTGCACTAGGTTCCTTAAGGAGTCATTATGCTTATGATGTAGGAAAGTAAAATGCAAAGAAAGAACCTATACTAGTGTAGAAAAGTAACACACTTAACTCTTTAATAAAATGAATGCCAAAAATACAACTATATGCTAACTTATATTTCCACTCAGACCATCCACTATATCTACTCTTGCAGGTGCTGAAGGAACACTCACAAAGAATGATGTTGCAGGAAGAAACTTACAACTTCTACCTAAAATATTGGAAATGTTGGAAGTAAATCTACACTACTCTAGTCTAATCCACCTCCAAAGTAGGGCCCCTTGGTTGGCTTCTACTAATCTACTAACACAGAGTGTAAACCAAGAATTACTTTATTATATTTTGAAACTCCTTACATAAGAACAATACATAAAACTATAAAACAACTCACTATGAGAGTCAACAATGTTTTTCCACAAAATTTTTCTCTAAAAACAAAACTATCAAACCAATCCCTATAAATAGAGGATCAACACTTATTCTAAAATAGGAAAGAAAAAAAATTGACTATAAATCCACTAGATAAGAAGGAAATATAAAAGCTCATGATACCAACAATAAAGTCTGGATAACCAATTCAACATAATAGTAAACACAGATAGCAACACTTTATCCCTACAATATTGGAATAATAGCTTCTCCTTTGTAGTAGCCATGTCTCCTGGTATTGTTATGGTTCTTCCACTGTAGCTAGGCCTTAATGCTCCTCCTTGAATGTTGTCGACCATCCTCAACCTTCTTCCTTAACAAGTTAGTTGTAATGTAAAAATATTTATGCAAATAAGCATAATCAAATTAAATCCAAATATTAGAACACACATTCTAATGGTTATATAAAATACTGCATTATATGTATAATATTGGCAAAGTATGACATATTTATCTACCCATGGGTTAACGGTTCTATCTTGGACTTATCGTAAGTTCAACTAAGGATAAGTTCACAAATGTCTTGGTAGTATTAAAATAGAGTATTAAAATAAACATAAAATAGAGGCAATTTTTAGCCTCATCATCTATCCCTGGTAAGTTTAATGCTTGTCCTCAAGCATTGCATCTTCTAGCCATTGATCGAAAATCTCCAACTTCAATCCTCCCTCTCCTATTACTCCTGAAGGTGTAGTAGAATCCTCGTGTTCTTTCCTAGACTTCCCTTCTATGATCCTCCTACAAATTATCAAGTCATTCAGAGTTGATATAATATAGGGGTCAAAGGAGTGTAGGTGGCTGCATTGTTAATGGGGACCAAAGTTCTAGTCTAGTCTTCCTTCCTAGCTATCTATATTTTGGAGCTCGATGAAGGGCTACCTCTAGGTTGATAGGACTATGTGGCTTTGATCTTCTAACTCCCTTAGGTAGTCTACCCCATCTACTTTTAACACTAGCCATGGTTCTTTGAAAGAAAAAGTAAGGCATGTTATCATATTTTGCGTATACCTTTGTTCTAGCCTCAAAGATTTGCTTTCTTATCTCCTTGTGAACATCTTTATAGGTCAACCTAAACCAATTCCTAAGGATTTCTTCTGGTTTATTACTCTCTATTCTTAATGGCAGGGGTTTTGTTCTCTCTTCATCTCTCTAATTATTCAATTGTCTGGGATAATTGGCCTCATTGTGCATCTAGGACATTAGGGCCCTAAGGTGTATATCCCCTATGTAAGGTAAAGAATTCCATTAGTTTCTGTAGGGATAATGAAATTGTGTACATACAGTTCACAGAGTAAATTTTGTTGCTAAAATGGAAGAGTTTGGTACAAACCATAGAATTCCTGAGCTAACCAGAATTCTATATTTATGTCTTTAAGGATCATTATTAGCTGTAATAAATGGAATTTTTTGTTTAAACAAATGGCATAGATCCTAGGTGGTGGCCTGGAAGTAATTATTTGATCAGCCAATTTAAGGGCATGATCCATCTTTTGCTTTTGTTTATCCAATTGCTCTTTCAAGTCTGCAATTTCTTCACCTTGATTTGTTATCACCTTCTTCATTTTTTTTTCTCCTCTTTCCATAGGGCTATTGTTAACACATGTTTATTATATAATTGAAAAAGAAGCATTTGAAAGGTAATTGGACCACTTCCTTTTTACAATTTTTTTCTTCCTCTGTTCCCTCCATGACTATTCCAAGAATTTTTTAAACCATGTTTGCTTATAGGGAACTAGGGCAGTTTTGGAACAGGCCAACTAGTGCATTATTGGGGCTTTTTCTTCTTTACAACTTGGAGTATCCTCTTGGATTGCTAGGGGATTATTTTGGCTTTCATTCATCCCAACCTTACATTCCTCATCAGGGTTTTGAGGAATGTCTAGAATTTCAGGATGACTTGTACTAGGATTTTGTCTAGGTGAAGTGCACTGGGTTTCTACAAACACTTTAGGAGTTTTCCATCTCATTCTAGGGATTCTTTGCACAAGGGTTTCTTCAAGCACCACAACATTTTTCCTACTAACCCTTTTCAGTGTCTCTGCTACAGGAGCCAACTTTGTTTTCTTTTGCTTTGAGACTATAGGGTTTTTTTTCTGC
The DNA here is from genome assembly GCA_028749045.1 of Cupressus sempervirens. Classification (NCBI taxonomy): domain Eukaryota; kingdom Viridiplantae; phylum Streptophyta; class Pinopsida; order Cupressales; family Cupressaceae; genus Cupressus; species Cupressus sempervirens. The sequence continues at coordinate 429,205,425 of CM053787.1, read as the reverse complement.
TGCTAGAGTCGAGGTTTCTTTGTGTAATTTCTATTTTCTCTTTTCTTAGGCAGAGGTAGGTACATTTCTAATTTGAGTAGGTAAAGGCACATTTTCTTGCACATTTTTAGTTTCCACACGTTAGGTTCTTTGCTCAGTAATTGTGTCAATGGGGACTGCATTATCTTCGTTGGGTTGTTCATTAGGGGTAGCCTAAGGTTGAAGGGTTTTATGCTAGACAGATTATTCCCATGACATGGGAGAGACATCCCTCAGAGATCTTTCTATGAGAAATTTGATTAAGGCATGATGAGTAACAAAATTTTCCTTTCCTTTCTAGGTTTCCTCGGCACTAATACATAACATATTGTACAAGAATCTAGGGACATTTACTAGAAAATTATGTCTTACATAACTGAGAAATTTAAAATGATGTGTATGAAAATTAGAAATCTTCCTTCATAGGTAAAATACCTTATAATATACATGGCCAACTCATTGTACAATGGCGAAAGAAACATTCTTTTGCATCCATGCTTAGTAATATCCAAAGGAGGGTCACTTGGTATGAAAAATTGGGCTCTAGCTAATCTAGCATCATGTGCATTAGGGTAGTGTTCTCCTACTACTGGTAGCTTGGTTACTTCCGCTATCCACTCCTTTGTGGAAACAATTGTCAATCCCCATACTGTTGCGTTACCTTTCTCAAATGTATGTATAAATTTAGTATTTGCTTCTTTATCATACTCTATTAGTTTCAAGAAATGTCCCAGCCAACCACATGCATTAAATCTTCTCACTGCTTCTACATCATAAAGTAAAACACTATGTTCCACTGGTTCACATCACTGTAACTGTCCTCCCATTTGTGCTTACTACTTTCAAGCTTTGCTCTATTTGCAACAATTACCTTCTTCCCTTCTGTGAATTTCAGACTCTCTTTTTTTTTTTTTGAAAACCACGAACCCTTTTCACATTTCACATTCTTTTTTGTAAATTTTCATCATGAACAATATGTCATGAGCAATAACAATGTGGTTCAAATGGGAATAAATCACAGATATGCAAGAATCACCTCAAAATTTAATTTGGGTCACATCTTAGTCTGACAATGAGGAATTATTTGGTAATAAGTGTACATCACTTGACACTTGCATACTATGGCAACTAGATTTTAATCAAACAAAGAGAGAGTATAGATTTGAGGATCTTTAATGAATAAATAGAAATGTCATTGGGAATAAGTAATCTTCCTTGCCCCCTACGCAACATGGACAAGTGTCCTCACTTGTCATACTTGGCACGAGGTAAAAAAATGGCATAACATCGCAATGATATATTTAATGAAGTAATAGATATAACCAACAAATTCTATGCACTAAGAATGAATAAAATTTGAAAAGCTTATACTGGCCAATTTGATTATTGGATGTTCTAGTTAAAGGTGGCAAGAGTCAAAGGTCAGCAGCAACAACACATGTTAGCAAACTTACCATGTTATTGAAAGCATTATAAAATGATGATGTGGAAGATGGGTGGGTGGTAGAAAAAGAAAAGAGAGGAGTTGAAAAAGAAGAATTTAGAAAGTGAATGGAGAATTTGAACTTTATGTAGACCTAAAGTTTTTATTATGGGCATGCACGAAGGAATTCTTATTGAAGAGTTGCAGGCAGAAGTTCGACACCTTTTGCTATAGGAAGTGTTACCTATTGTGCATTTGAAACTGGCTATTGAAATTGCTTCTTCTTTGAAGTCAATGTGTCAAGATGTGTAGTGACATCATTTATGATGTTATGCTTGAAATCTTAGAGTAGATTAGATATATAGAACTTTTGAATGCCTTGATTAATCCCTTTAGCAGTTGTAGACTGGTATCCTCTGTCTTTCTTCATAGTTGACCTTGAGTATTTAAGATAGATTTTCTTGAGGTCATCCCAATAAGATTGGTATACATCACCGCCAGTCATCAGGTCTAATGCTTCCAAATAATTATTGTTTACCTCTCTCAAGAAAACTAGTTTCTATGAATCCTTTGCTAGTAGATGGTGGGGGTTCTTCTGCATTGTGTACAAGAAATGTGAAACACATGCTTCCAATTTTTCGTCCTCCTTTTGTGATATTCTAAAAATGTCATCTCCTCTTGGATAATTCCCCTTGCAGTAATATTTGTATGTCTCCAAAAATAGAGTTTGCATTTCATCCCAGGTGCCTACTACATTGGCTCCTAAGCCCATGAACCATCGAAAGGCTGATTCTTTCACTATTGCTGGAAACAACTTGAGCTTATGGGCATTAGTGTTATAGTCAAAGCTACGAAAAAGTATGTCAAAATCAAACAAGAAAGTTTCAAGATCCTCAGTTACAAGGCCATAAAATTTTGGAAGAGTCGCTACAGGTATATTTTTGATATTAGCATTGGTTATGAGGCTTGGGAGAGGAAATTGAAAAGTAGGGTGTTCCATTATCGAAGGTATTAGATTATGGGGTTGTTGCTGAAAAGGAGCGTTGGCTATGAGATTGTTAACAATAGGTGGATTTGGACCAAAAATGTCAAGAAAGCTGGCCAAGATTTTAGCAAAAGGCTAAAGACCGCTTGTGTCCAAAGGTTCTTCTCTAGAGGAAGATCCTATAGGAAAATCAGGGCTTGCATCCTCAGAAGGCAACTCAACTTCTTCTCCAATTTCATCATTCAAATTAACAAACTCTTATGGAAGAAATCTATCATATTCATCTCGTTGTCTTCCTCTTTGATGCATACAATCAAATTTTTCACACTTATGAAGCAACTTTTAGGACTGCAAATCTCTAAAAACTTAACTAAAAAAAAAACTAAGACCCTAAAAAGATGTTCCTAGCTTGACACCATCCTCAACAATGGCACCAAAAATGGTCCACCTCACAATAGGTATGTGATAATCATGCCTAAAGCCTTACTTAGGAATAGTTTATTCAATCTACTTCTTCACCATGAATGCATTGAATTTGTCAACCTAGGGATGTATACTTGAAATGGTCGGCACAGTATGTGCACTAGGTTCCTTAAGGAGTCATTATGCTTATGTTGCAAGAAAGTAAAATGAAAAGAACCTATACTAGTGTAGAAAAGTAACACACTCAACTCTTTACTGAAATGGATGCCAAAAATACAACTATACACTAATTTATATTTCAACTCAGACCATCCACTATAACTACTCTTGCAGGTGCTGCAGGAACACTCACAAAGTATGATGCTACAGGAAGAAACTTACAACTTCTACTTGTATTACTAGGAATGCTGGAAATAAATCTACACTACTCTAGTCTAGTCCACCTCCCAAGTGGGGCCCCCTTGGTTGGCTTCTACTAATCTACTAACAAAGAGTGTAAACCAAGAATTACTTCATTATATTCCAAAACTCCCTACATAAGAACAATACATAAAACTATAAAACAACTCACTACGAGAGTCAACAATGTTTTTCCATAAAATTTTTCTCTAACAAAAAAACTATTAATCCAATCCCTATAAATAGAGGATCGACACTTATTCTAAAATAGGAAAGAAAACAAACTGACTACAAATCCATTAGATAAGAAGGAAATATAACAACTCACAGTACAAGCAATAAATTCTGGATAACCAATTCTACATAATAGTAAACATAGAGGGAATATAGAAACACTTCATCCTTGCATTCCTAGAATAATAGCTCCTCATTTTTAGTAGCCATGTCTCTTGCTACCGTTATGTTTCTTCCACTACACTTGGGCCTTAACGCTCCTCCTTGAATGCTGTCGACCATCCTCCAACTTCTTCCTTAACAAGCTAGTTGCAATGCAAAAATATTTATGCAAATAAGCATAATCAAATCAAATCCAAATATTAGAACACACATTCTGATGGTTATATGAAATACTGCATTATATGTATAATATTGGCTAAGTATGACATATCTATCTACCCATGGGTTAATGGTTCTATCTTGGACTTATCATAAGTTCAACTAAGCATATGTTCACAAATATCTTGGCAGTATTAAAACAAAGTATTAAAATTAACATAAAATAGAGGCAATAAATAGCATCATCAGATGGCTCTTTCATTTGATACACTACAAGAGGTAATGTAGATTATATCAAGGTGGATTGAGGAGGGGTTGTAGAGGTCTTTTATGTTTGAACTTCCTCCCTTGCAGATGTAATGTCCCTGTCATAAAACAAATGTATTTAATTAAACATTTTTAATGGGCCGATTGATCTAATATAGCTTAGACCCATTTTTATTTTGTTTTCATAATTTGTGTCAGTGTTGGCTATCTTTGTACACCCTCAAAAAGTTTCCTGATGGGTATTTAAGTAAAACTTGTAGGTAGTCTTTAGGTATTCTTTTGGATTATTTTCTATTTACTGTGAATTCCTGTTAGAGTTCTAGATTGTTTGCCATTTTGGAAGTGAAAGATCTTCCCTATTTGGCTTGTACAGTTTCAGTGGGCTTCAATCCTCACGCTATTCCATTGTTGCATGTAACACTTCACTCAAATCTAGCAAGTAAAAGCTTCATTCTTGTTGGAAGCCACTTATTATCTAATATATATATTTTCTCTGTGTTTTTGTTACTTCAAGCTGGTAGTATCTATGCATTGGTTTTGTGTTGGATTTGCTCCTGTTTGGCATAACAGCATCTTCATACCTCTCTCCATCATTTGTACAACCTCCTATCTCCATCTGTACCTCCACCCCTCCATAGCTCTGGCATATTACTTCATACTTTCTAACCTCCTCCTCACCCTTCGTATGTCTTGCAATTTCTAAGTGTACGTCCTACATTGTCCCCACCGTACGACCCCTAGGATATCCTGTACGGCTATCAACTTGGCCTCCATTTCACACCATATGGCCTTAGTGTCTATACTCCTCCCCTCCATATCCTAGACCATACACTGTACTCCTCCCCTCCATATCCTCCACTATACGGTGGTCACATTCCTACCGTACAGAGTGCACGCTCCCTATTGTACGACCCCTTTCGCTTGCCCTTCGTACAAGCCTTTATGACCACACACTATCCCCATTGTACGGACTACCTGTAGGTCTTTCTTGTCATAATTTAGTGGTTGTGACTGGTCATCAAGTTACCCCCATAAAAGGAGCATTATAGTGGTATCAGAGCTTTTGATCCTACCTGCTTGTGGAAGTGAATGCAAGTTTATAGTCGAAGGAGAAGGTGAAATAATCATATTGATAGAATGATAGATCATCAAGATCCTACAATAGAACTCATGAATATTTTAAGACAACTGAATAAAAATCAAATACAAATTAATGAAACCCAAAGGCTTATGTAAGAAACTCTACAAAAATTGGCCGAGGGAAAGACAATAGGAGAACAAAATGGGCATAGCAACAATTCTATTTCAGGAAGGACAAATTTTCAACCCTCTCATTCTCATCCTTGATACCCATCTTCCTTCCAAGGATGAAAGTGCCACACAAAGGAAGAGAGCCCACTTTTGAGGAAATACAAGAATTTTTTTGGGAAGATTGGCAGAACGTGAATATGGAAGGTGATATATCTTATAGAGACTATGTTGATCTAAGAATGAGATATTTTGGCAGGGGAAATTGTGGTTATTTTAATGATGATCTCAAGAGAAAGATCAAAAAGGTAAACTTATCGCCATTTGATGGATCTAGAGTCATTACCGCACAATCATGGGTCCTAAAGGTAGATACTATTTCCAACTCAATCCAATGCCCGAAGAGGAAGCAATCAAGTTTGCAACACTTCATCTGAAAGGGGTGGTGCATGAGTAGTGGTATCATGGATTGGTCACTCTTGGTCACAACCAAGTGGCCTCTTATTGTTGAGTTCACTAAGAGACTCATTGACCATTTTGATGGGAAGGATCCTAAGCTAAACTTCAAAGATCTAGCTTAGCTAAAGCAAAAGGGCACGATAGACAACTACATCACCGAGTTCTAAAGGCTATCAGTACTAGTCACAAACATCTTTGAAAGATGCCAAATTGTGTTATTCATGGATGGGCTAAGAGAGCCTTTGAGAGGCTAGATCAAAGGGTTCAACCCATGTGCAGTCAATGAAGCTATTAAGAAGGTGTGTGACATGGCTACATCATCCTCGAAAACTCACACAACTACACCAACACTATCTCCACAAGAAGACAAGGACAAGGAGATAGTTTAGAAGAAACCTTAGATTGATGAAGATTCTCAGCAAGAACTCCAGAGGAAAAAGATCTATTTCACATGCAAAGAACCATGGGGACTTGGTCATCACTGCCTTGGGAAGGGAAAGATTCATTACATTGAGGTGATGCGTGATAATTGTTAGGAATAAGGTGTCTCAACCTTGTATAATTCCTATTCTCATTATTTGTTTTGTAAAATGTATTTCTTGCAAATAATGTTGATGTGTCGACATCTTGAATTGTGTGTAAGGAGATCATGAGTAAAACGGTTATGACGGATTCCTATGACACGTAAGAGCTATTTTAGGAAGATTCAATGACAGGTGAAGACATGTGGCAACTAAGATATTTGAGTACTGTACACTCTACCCCAATAGTGGGGTTCGGGGCGATAAATTTTTTTTAGGGTTCCTATTTTCTCGAAGAATGGTAAAACCCTAATACGATTTATCTTTGGGAGTAGCCCTAAAGTGAAGCACATGTTATAAGTATTTTTTTAGGGTTACGAAGAGATGTGATGCATGAGAGTGTATTGTTGGTATTGTGAGTTGCTATTGGAGTCTTTTGTTGTCGCTGTTGAGCTTGCACTGCAAGTGTATTGTAACCTTTTGTTGAAGACAATACATTGTGTAGGTTTTGGAGGGGTGGGGTTGTTTTATCGAAAGGTTTTTCCCCACCAGAAAATCTTTGTGTTATGTGTTTCTTTCTCTCTCTATTTTTATGTATGCATTGTTGGCTGCAATATTTTTGTTGTTTACAAATCTGTAAGTGAATTTTTTTTAAAGGATTTGCACCATACTTTCCTTAAGAGATTAGTGTAGGAAGCTGTTTTCGCACGTGAGTTTCCTTACAATAATGACGAAGGAAAAATACCTGTAGGAACTGATGAAGAAATTACCTGGTAGGAGAGAATAAATGCCCTAATAAAAAAAGGGGGTTCCATTGCTATCCTCACTACATCAACTGGAAATGGTATCTTCATGGTTCATGGAACACTCCACAGAAAATGAGTCCCAATCATGATTGACAGTGGCACCACACTCAATTTCATCAATTCATCTTTGGTCACTAGTAAAGGCCTGTGTGCAGTTGAGCATGGAGGACAAGGTTGCAGGAGGAACCTTGTTACCTTACATTCATGTGATCCCACAACTACAAATTTCCATGGGAAACTATACCATGGCAGATGATTTCTTTGTCATAGAATTGGTTGATGTTGATATCATTCTGGGCATTCAGTGGTTGGAAATTCTTGACCAATACACCCAAAGTTTCAAAAGGATGGACTTCTCATTTGATACAAATGGCAAGAAGGTGTTGCTAAGAGGAATGTCAAACAAAGGATTGAGGAAAGTCACAATCAAGAAGATGGAGGCAATTTTTAAACATGATTTGGTCCCAAACGTTGCAAGTAGAAACAAGATAGTCAACACCTCACCACATTCCTTGAATAATTGGTGGGCCCATCTATTGGTTGAGTATTCCAAAAACACTTCTGCATGTGAGTTGATGGATAGCTATGTACGTGATGAAAGATATAAAGTTATTGATGACATCATTTACTTCGGTAGAAAGATCTACTTAGTGCTTAACTCGGAATAAAGGAGCTAATCACTGAAGGTTTCCTAGAACTGGATGTGCATTTGCTTAAGGACAAGAAAATTTTGGAATAGGAGGATTGTAATGTCCACATCATAAAATAAATGTATTTAATTAAACCTTGTTAATGGGGCGATTGATTTGATATATCTCAGACCCATTTTTATTTTGTTTTCGTAGATTGTGTCACCATCGGCTATCTTTGTACACCCTCAAAACGTTTCCTGACTAGTATTTAAGTACGACTTGTAGGTAGTCTTTAGTCATGCTTTTGGATTATTTTCTATGTACTATGAATTCCTATTGGATTTTTGGATTATTCACCATTTTGGAAGTGAAAGATCTTCCCAATTTGGCTCGTGCAATTTTGGTGGGCTTCAACCCTCACCTTATTCTATTGTTGCATGTAACACTTCATTCAGATCTGGCAAGTCAAAGCTTCATTCTTGTTGCAAGCTACTTATTATCTGATATATATATATTTTTCTCTATGTTTTGGTTACTTCAAGCTGGCAGTATATGTGCAATAATTTTGTGTTGGATTCGCCCCTCTCTAGCATTACAACATCTCCGTATCTCTCTCCATCATCCATAAAAACCTCATATCTCCATCTGTACCTCCACCTCTCCACACCTCTAGCATCTTACTTCATACTTACCTCTAAGTGTATAGCCTACATTATCCCTACTATACAACCCCCTAGGATATCCCGTACGGCCCCTAGGATATCCTCTACAAATGTCAACTTGGCCTCCATTTCACACCATATGGCCTCAGTGTTTGTACCCCTTCCCTCCTCTCTAAACCATATGGTGTCCTATATTCATTGTACTCCTCCCCTCCATATCCTCCATTATATGGTGCCCACATTCCTACCATATGAAATGCACACTCCCTTCCATATGACCCCTTTCACTTGCCCTCTGTACAAGTCTTCACGAACTCACACTATCTCCACTGTACGAATTGCCTATAGGTCTTTCTTGTTGTCATTTAGTGGTTGTGACTGGTCATCGAGTTACCCTCATGGAAGGAGCATTACAACAGATGCCTTTCCTTCCTTCTTAATCTCATCAACACTCACCAGTACAAGATTTCCACAAAAGTTTGGCTTGGGTAGTGGATTCTACCGGTATCTTCTTCAAGTTTTCCTCTATAAGGGGATTGATGTTTTGAGTGATAGTATCAGAAACATCCTTTATCTTTATAGTATCAGCGTCTATATTCAACTCATGTTCAGGACTGACACTCGACACTAGTGTATCTAGTACACTATTTTGTTTATTGCTCACCCATAGCTGGTGTTTGTGTATCTTCATGTGTCTCATTGCCTTCCTTATGTGCAATTGTTTTAGTGTCAACTGTGGTAACCTTAGTTACTTGTTGTTGTTCATTTTTTTCCTCACCTACCTCAATAAGTGTCTACACTATTGCCTTAGGTGTTGTCAAACCATATAATGACTTCCACAACTGGGTGATCTTCTGTATAATATCCTCAATATTATTCTACAATATGCTAAATGCCCTATATTTGGGTGCAAATTTCCTAGTGTGCTTCTTTATTGCCTTAGCCATTGTTTTCCTATACAATTCTTGTATCACTTATGCAAGTGCAGTATCTCTAATTTATCTTTCTATATTGAGACTATATTTCCACTTCTGCTCAATTCTATCAGAAAATTCCTTAGGTAGAGAGTTAGAAATCTCGATTGGAGTTTTTTTTAATGTTGTCATCATGGTATATATTGATTCCTCTACTTGAATAATCTCAATTTTTCCAAGTTTATCAAACTCAATATGTGTGAGACCAAATAAATCAATTATTCCTTATGTTTTCACACACATTGTCTAAATCTAAGGAAGAATTGTGACTTACCACTTTAAATTGGTTGTTGTCATCATATTTAGCCCTCTATTCACCATATTTAGCTTGAGCTATATACATTCTCTTTGGTCTCTTCTTAGGCTCCTCTTCTTTATTAGTTGATCTAGCCCTCTTCTCTTTTGGCTTATCTGCTCCTTGATCTTTTTCAGTAGTAGCTCTTGTGCTTGGGGAACTATAGGCTTAGGTTTTGCAACCTTCTTGTGCTTTCTTACTACTAGAGTCTTAGCTTTCCTCTTCTTTTTCTTAGGTGGTTCACTGGCTTCTTCTCCCTCGACACCTTCTTCAATTTCTACCTCTTCTGCTTGATCTTCCCCTTGACCTTGAGTTAAGGCTAGTGGTGCTTGAGTAGGAAAATCTTCTTCTTCTTCTTCTTTTTCTTCTTCTTCTTCTTCTTCATTTTCCTCTGCTCCACCAAATTTCTCCTTAAGCTTCTTGACAATCTCATTTTTCTTTCTTATGACCAAGGTAGTTGTTAAATCCATTGTTATCTTATATTTGGCAACATCATAATTCCCAAAGGTAGTAGCCTTAGCATCTACATCTTCTGCAAGTAATGTTGTAATTTTTGTAGAGGCTTCATCCACATTAATCTCATAGCCTAGTGACCTTATTCACCTTACCCTTGGAACAACAGCTTGAACATATGTAAAATCAATGTCAACTAGAAAGCAAACATCATTTAAATGTTTCTCAACTAGTGAAACTGGTACCTCAGCCTTTCCTTCATTGACTGCTTGAAATTTGTAACGCCCCACCAAGGGATCCAAAAGAATTAACCTAAAGTTTTTTTTATGTTTTCCAAACATTTTTTTTTTAAACAAGAAAGTAACATACACATCAAACACATAGTAGCAGAAGCAAAAACATACATTCAACTAAAGCATACATATCAGGTTACATTTCTTAAGGATCCCAAGATGTTGAATAACATATAAATTTAAATTAATACTAAGTCCATCAAATACCACATCCATATGAAAGAATAATTATAAAGTCCAATGTCTTTTAATTAATATACATTTGTTCTAAATGCCTCTTGGAAAATTAAATTCGAAATGCTCAATCATCCACTATACATGCCACAGGGTATGAAATGCTAAAAGAATAAGCATATGTAGAAATATAAATACATCCTCCTCCTCAGATCCATGATACAAAGTATAATAAAAATAAATGAAACTATCCACCATAAATGATACATCCATACATCATAAAAGGTATAACATCCATCATGAAATATAATCCATTCATCATAATGATACATAGAAAGAATGAAATTAAATGCAGAAAAGGAAGCTCCAACAACAGTGACTATGGATGGATCTCAATGTAAGAGTGAAAAAGAAATACCACCCAACCGCGTGGAACTTAAATGGTCCACTTCCACCATGTTGAGGAGATAGTCTCAAGTCCCAACAAGATATAAAATGAAATATCAAAAGATACTCTCTAAGTCTTGGAAATCCTAAAAGCAATCTAACTCAAAGGTTCTACAATAGATTGACATCTAATTCCCAGAGGCACACAAGACACGTAGGAAACCTATTATATAAGTGGGCAAGTGTCATCCCACGAATCATGCTGGAGTTACCCTAGCAGTCTCTTAGGATCTCGGGGTCCTTAGTGATCCCTATGCGGCCACTAGTATCCTCTCATACAGACAAGGCATACTATAGAATGTAAGGTCGCAACCAAGCGTTCTCTCTACTCCCATCCTAGTTTGTACTAGCACTCAAGGCATGGGCGAGAGCATACAAAGACTCTTATTAGGTTCATTTGAATCCCCATTTAGTGCAATATTTTCACTTATTAAACAACTTACAATGGGTTACCCTGGGAACCACTTAGGGCCCCGACCCCCATTGCAAGCCACTTCTCGAAACTATATGTAGATAACCTACCCTAGGCTCATAAAAGTATAAATTAAGAATCATATAAGTTCACCTCAACCCTATACAAGCAACTGGAAAGCATCAGAAGATAATCATAATAACACATCAGTTCTCCATGAGCAACTGAAAAGCATCCCAAAATAATACTGATCATAGACTCCAAAATGGTCAAGTCAATTATGTCATAACATGACATCATTAAGAAAAAAACAATTCAAAATACCTCAGTCCTGTCAAAGTGACTGGAAAGCAATTCAAATATAATTGATCGAGGAATCATAAATGGTTAAGTCAAGTAAGTCATACATTCACCTCAGTGTCACACAAGATCACTAAAAAACAATAATGAATAGTAAATACAAACATATCATAGAGCATACCATCACATTACCATGGTTGGGTTTTAAAAGATCAAGATCAAAATATCATCATGACATCACAAACACAAAACTCCCGAGCCTCTGGTAACAACCTAAGATTGGTCAAAGCTAGGTCAAACCATGAAACCCAAAAGCACAGATAACAAACAAAACAGTACAATTTCATAGTTTGGTTGATTTGAAAACATGATGCTGAGTTAAACAATAAGGTTTTCAGTGTGGGTTTTCAAGCTTAAAAGATTACATCTTAATCCTTATAGTTTAACCCATTTCCTATATTTGAATTAAAAGTACTATTACCCTAGTTTGATTTAAGTCTATTATTCCAAAATAACTTAAGGATAATTTTTTATTTAGAATATTAAAAAAAATCCCCATTGATTTTTAAAATATTTAACCAATTTCATTAAAACTAGATTTATTAATAATAAGAAGACCACCTTCAAACATCTCATTAATTATTAAATATTAATAATTAATAACAATATTAATATTTTCATTTACCAATTAATTTAATGACTAAAACTCATTAAATAACATTATTAAATACTAATAAAATTAATATTAAAATTTATTAATAAAATTATAAATAATATTAAAATTTATATAAAATTATTATTAAATAATAATAAATATTAACTAATTTATAATAAAGAAAAACTTATATAAAAAGAAACCACACATCGCATTTTAATTAAAAGCTGCTGGCTTTTATATAGTCGTGCAGCCGCAGACCTATTTGCTGCCACCGATAGTAGTTATAACTGATGCCGCGTACAATAGCAGGGCCTGCATATGCCAGCAGGGGTGTTGGGAGGTGGGGGGTGGTGGCCCCACCTCCCCCCCTTTATATATATTTTTAATATTTTATTTTAAAAAAGTAATTTCTTTAAAAAATAAATTTTATTTTAATAATAAACGACAACCCCTAGCCCCCCCCCAAGAATTTTTTTATTTTAAAAAATATATATATTTTTACAAAAATACTAGCAATACTCTGATAGGGAAAATACGACCAATCGGTCAAATTTTTGATTCCAATATAACACCTTTCCTTCTTTAATTTTCAATTTTTAAATCTATTGAAGGAAGGATTATATTGATCAATTAAAACGTCCGTGTATAGAAGAATTGACAAATGTACAAGAAAACTCATAATATGATACATTCATCATAGGAATTATTCAAACAATCATTAACAGACACGATGAAGACAGGAAAGAGAAAGAGCATATTATAATATGCGAAAATCACAAGCATCTACCTGGACACTAATGCTAATCGCTTTGCCCCAGAAAACTGTACAAAAAATTCCTCCTCCTAGAACCTTCTCCTTTCTGAAAATTCCTTCCTCTTCCAAAATTCGTGGTCAAATTTGCGTCCCCCAAAAATGAAACCTCCAATTGTGATAAAGAGTTCTCTCCTTCAATCAAGGCACTAATTGTGCGTTCACCTAGGAGAACTCTGTGCTCACCAGACTTCAACTCCTATTAACTTTTATTAATCTTTTCTTTATCTTTACCATGCACGTTTATTAAATTATTAAATTACTTTATTTAATTTTTACTTGACTTCTCCTTTAATTAATTAATTAAATTTAATCTCATGCACAAACTTTATGCAATTAAAATATCTTTATTAAATTTACTTGTTTTATCTTTTCACTTTTTAATTTATTTTTGAAATGCTACTAGATAAAATATTTATTAACTTAAATAATAATAGTATTTAGCATTTATTTAAATACGAACTGTAAATATATTATTATTAAATTAAATAAATATTATTACATTCTAAATTTATTCTTATAACTTTTATCTTTAATTCTTTTTATTTAATTAATTTCCCAATTAATTAAATATTAAAATATCATAATAATTTTCTATTAAATTAAATCTTTTAATTAGACTTAATTAATAGAAAATCACTAAGGACTCATAAAACAACATACGAAAACCCATCATAGGAAAACACATACAAAATCAAACTAAAGGGTTATAATCACGAATTAATATCATTCGACACATTTGGAGGGTATTTAATTCAAATACTTGTCCTAATTTTCAATTAGGACAAATGGCCTAAAGGTTTAGGATTTGGACTTAAGAATTTATCTCCCCTCTCTTACCATTGAGATAATGCGATAGGGTACGCTCATCCTGGCAATTCAAGGAAGTTGATACCTGGTACCTACAACCTACATAAAATCCATGCATGTACAAACACAATATTCTAAACTAAACATGCAATGGCAGGAAGTGGTGCATCGTGTAGGTCCTGACTAGCAGGTGACTATGACTCCCTTCCTTAACCAAATTAGAAATGCCACACATAAAGAAAACAAACATGCACACCATACACATGCAATATGGGGTAAGTATCCATAAGAAAACACATATGATAATAAACAGTCTAACTAATCATCATTTATAACTGAAAATGTTGTAATAATCATCATGCATACACGAAGTATAGAGTACCAAGTAATCTCATCATATATCAACTGAATTTGAAACAATATCTGATAATCTCAAAACAATACTACTAATCATCAAGCATAAAATTGGCCTATAACAAACCATCAAACTAATCATCAAACAATAACTCTGTAAGGTCATAGGTATGATCCTTCTTAATTATCTTTTAGCCCATGTCAACAAAAATACAAGGTACATTGTCGAGCCTACTAGATTGATAGAATTTGTGTGTTATAATCCTCACTACAAAAGCAATTAGGGGATCTGAGATAGTGTCAATTGTCATTCCTCATTTGTTCCACACTGTCCCTATATTCTTGTCAATAACTTCTTTAGCTTCACTCCTCATGGTTTTAGGTTAGTATTGGATTGGATATCATGTTATCTATGTAAAATTTTCTTTGTGATCTTCACCAATTCATTATCCAACCATATAGAATTATCATGAATTATGCTCAAAACTATCTTTATCCATTTAGTTTTGAAGACATTGAGAAAATCTAGGGCACAAGTTAAACCTTTTCTCTCTACAAATTTGAATTCATCTTTCAATGCTTTATTTTTACATAATTTCCCATAGGTTCCCCTAATCTCCATGTCACCTATGCTACTCACCTCACATGTGCAACAATATCTCACATCTTGAATCATTAAAACTCGAGGTGGTATCATCGATAACATGCCAGATAGATCTTGCTTATAAGCAATATCACGAATGGCTCTAAAGTTTGGTTGTTTGATCTAATTTCTTATTAATTGTACATTCAAAAATTCTTTACCCTCTTTAACTTTAGGAGATGAAGAACTAGACACCGTTATGAAAACCTAGGATTTGCAAAGATTTAAACTGTGTAGCTCGACACATGATAAATACTTTTGTAAATCTGCTAAGATGATGTCGAGCTGCTGTTGAATCCTATTTGCAAATGCTTGGAATGATCTCTTCAATTTTCCTTTCACTCTTTGTGCTCTTCTTCAAATTTGAATGATGTCAAATGAGCAGAAATTGATCATATAGACCATAAAACCTCACAGTTAATGCTTACTACATACACAACTGTAAGCTCAATTTCAATAGAGATTTCAACTCACTTGGCTTCTATGAAGTTTCCTTTTTGCTTGGCAACCAATACAAGCTCGATCAATAATATCACCTTTGATAGCTCGACATCAACTAACATTTCACTCAGCAACCACAGTGAAACTTTTCATGCTCAACAATAACATGAAAACTGACAAAACTTAAAGATTACTTCCAGATTCATAACAATACTTTGCATCTTTCTTCATGTAAATATAGTCTTTTTAGAACTAAATCCTTGGAACTGATGAATAGTATGTCTTTTAAATATCAGTCCCTCACATACCTCTTAATTGCTTAATTTGAGATGGTGTGATCACCTAACCTATTGGGTGAAGTGATCTCATCTGAACTTGATGTGCTACAATCTTGCTCTCTCTTCCATGTCTTGTTCATCTCATTAGTGACATTCTCAACATTTGCCTTTCCTTTTCCTTTTTTGAACTCATTGCTTGTTGCCTTTGACCATGTTGGACAATTCAGACTACTTATGTGACCAGTCTTCAAACAGCTAAAACATGTGGTTTGACTCAACCATCTTTTGTAATCACTTCTGAAATGTCTTCTTATGCAATTTTTAGCAACATGTCCATACTCTTGACAATAGTGACAACTATACCTAGTATTATAATCCCAATTATAAGAGTTACCATTGTGCTTTACCTTTATCTGCTTGTTTTATGACCATTTAGGTTTGGATCTGCACTCATATGCTCTATGTCCATACTTCTGACAATTATGGCAATATCCTTCAAATCTTTGTGTGCTTATGGTCTTGATTATGCATTCATGTTCTTGATATCCTTGTTTGTTGCATTTTTGGAAATGACCCATGAACTTCTTCTTAGGATTCTGATTGCAGTCTTGCTCCTACAAACATTGGCAATATGACCTATCTTACCATAGTTATGACAAGTAGGTTTGAAGTTCTTACCTTTTTTACTTCTTTCTTCACCACTTTTGGATGATTCTCCTTCTTCAGTACTAGTGTAACCCAATCCAGAAGTGTCACTGTTGGACCTAGGAGATTTCATTAATTACTCAAAATACTTGATAGCTTTACTAGGTTTGTTGAAACTTTCAGTAAACTCTTTTTCTCTTTTTAAATCATTTCTCAGTTGTTCATTCTGCAACCTTAGTGTTGTGATCTCAATATCCTTTGCATTTAGTTCATGATTTGCAATCATCATTTGGCTCAACGTTTCCAATTGCATGTTAGCAATCCTATTTACCCCTAATGTTTTCTCTTCTAGTCTATTGATCAAAATCCTTTTGTCATCTTCAATCATGACTTTTTCCTCTTTAACTTTTTTCTTCTTCTTGGTCACCTCACCTAGAAATACTAATTGGATTTCTTGTTCTCTCTTAAGATTTTTGACCTCTTCAGTTAGGGTTCCATTCTTTTCCATCAGATCTGCAACTATTGCATCAAATTCATTGGTGTTTCCATCTGCAAACAATTTAGTAGTGTCAATCTCTTGGTATTGTGTGCCATTCTCTTCAAAAGCTATTTCCTTCCTTCTTTGCAATGATCACTTTAACTCATTTATTAATTCATTTAGCTAATGTAGGGCAAGTTGTATTTTAATCTTCTAGTTCTCAGTAGTCTTTCCCAAATTGTAGACTTCCATCTCCAAGATCTTTCCTCAAAGATGAAAAGCTTTACTTTCAAAGAACTATGCTCTAATACCAATTGTTGAAAATACAATAGGGAAGTAAACTCTAAAGATTGGGGTGGGGGGGTGTGAGGCAGGGTGAATCAACCTCAAAAACATTCACCACACATCCATCTTACAATCTATGCATATAAACTGAAATACCAAATTAAGCATATACATCTATAGCATGAAAGTAAAATATTCAACACATGTATGACACTAGATATTTGGTTACCCGAAAACCCTCCAAGGAGAAGGCAAAACTGGGTTGAGGATGACACCCACAAATCTTCACTACTACAGTAATAAAGTGTATCCAATGAAGGTTACAATGTTTTGATCATGAAACATGATCTATCCTATGAAAGGCTTTCCGTATTAAAGGCTTACAACATTATTAGATCTCACCTTGTTAAAGGATTTCAACACTCTGTTAGAAGTGTTCTTAGTAAAAGGACTTTAACTTACGATGAAGTAAGCACCTTGTTAAAAGATTTACAATAGCCTATCAAGACTACTTTGTTGAGAGATTTAACTGATTCACCTGTTAGAATGTTTTAGCAATGACCCTTCGGTTAACACTGCATTTCTTGATGTTGGACCACCTCTTTTTTGATGTGTACTTGATCCTTTCTGATTAGATGTATCTCTATTGTCTTCTGATTCCTTTCCTTTGTTCTCCTCTAATTGATTCTACAATGTACCTCAAAACACAACTCCTTATTCACTATGAATGCTCAGTTTGTGCATGCAAACTTCTCTTTAATTCTTCTTAAGCACTCATAAAAAGTTTAGGGTTTTTTCTCCTTCAGAAGACCTAGGTGACTTAGGGTTAGGTATGAATCAACGATAGTGATTCACCCATATTATCACTTAATCCTTCCCTTTTTATGATTGGATGCATGAACTGCATAGGGATCATCAATTAAGATTCATCTTTATCATCTAAGATCACAAAACAATTCTTAAGTTGGCTCAAAAATAGTTTACATAGAATTTTGTGCCAATACAAACAATTATGTCAAAATCGTATAACTCGACACTTGAAGTCCCTGATGCTCAGCATCAACTACAACTTCAATGATGTAACTCGACCTCTAATGACTCGATATCCATTGATCATTTGACATTTGAATAGCTTGGGACATGCTATCTACTTGACACTTGAGTGTCTTGACACTTACTAGTTACTCGACGCATACTAAGTATACTTTGCTTAGCATATACTATCTGACAACGTATGCTTGGCAAGTATTACTTGTTCAACATGAAATAAGTAAATGAATTATTATCACTCATATGTCAAAACCAATTTTAGATTAACAATTTTTCTAGTTTTAGACTCTCAAGGCATTCGTA
Source organism: Cupressus sempervirens (assembly GCA_028749045.1). Classification (NCBI taxonomy): domain Eukaryota; kingdom Viridiplantae; phylum Streptophyta; class Pinopsida; order Cupressales; family Cupressaceae; genus Cupressus; species Cupressus sempervirens. The sequence continues at coordinate 429,186,923 of CM053787.1, read as the reverse complement.
CATAGGTATCCTAATATCTAGGGTTAATAGGCCTAGTTTATAGGGCTTTGTTGGTTTCTTGCTCACAACTCACTATAATGGATTGGTGAAATACTAAAACTTCACAACACCTTCCTTAGATCATACCACATATGCACATGTGGTTCTTCCATATAGTACCTTCAAACCCTACAAAATTTGCTCATTTCTTCACATCTAAACCTTTAACCAAGCATTACTAGCTAGCCTAGGGCTTGGTCTTAAAAATCATTCTCCTACATCCCATGACTCCTACTCCTAGATATTTACAACTAACTAACTCCCCTAAAATTTCCATCCAACTTAAAGGTTTTCCCACAATTAGATTTCATGGGGGAGCCATGACAACACAAATTGGTCTGGATTGGACCAATGAACAATCTAGTTACAGAACAATTCACTAAGGCCACTAAACTATCTCTAAGCTCAAAGGAAAAACCATGAGAAACACTTGAAACTAATCCTACTACATGAATCCAATGCAAACTTTTCTCTTTCAATCCATACAACAACACAAGTTCTCAAAATGCTCGGTCTGCACAAAAATCATAGTCACAGTCACTATTACTTGCATAAAACTTGTTACAAGCTAACTCTCCTCCTTGAGATTGAGTCTCCAATATGTAGTAGATGGCTTTTCATTGGATTCTAGGCCATCTTAGTGGATTTTTAACTCCTCATGTTTAGGGGATCCAAGGTAACCAAGTTGCATGCAACATTTACAATAAATTGCAAATGTTGTCATGACAATTTTTTGACAACGTTTGGCATCTTTGCACTTATGCCACGATCCTTGTTTCTAGGACATCTAACCCCTCTAGATAGATGTATAAAAATCATAAATGACCTTAAAGCATCTTTTCCACCTCTTCTATGTGTTTAGGACACATTTACAACTCAAATCCCTTCTTCTAGCTTCTAAGCCTAAACTTGCTAAAACAACTAACAAAGACTACTTAGAAACCTTGGCTCTAACACCAATTCACCTAGTCCACATAGTAAGACCTCCTAAGGTCTAAAATAAACAAACACTAACTAATCTAACTTGGCTAATGTCAGATACAAGACAAAATTTTAATTAAAAGAGGATTGCTTAGGTGCTCCTGGACCATCATAAAAGTGTGCAAAATTAGGGGCAAAGAGTCCCTTTTTAAGGGTTTCTTTCTTTTGATTTGAAAGCTAGTTGTTCTAATTAAGATAATAAGGTATGATTGTCAATTTTTTTTGTCAATTTATTTGATTATCATAGGTCCAAAAAAAGTGTAACCTCTCATATATTTCACTTTTGAAATCAAGCTGAAAATGAGATGCCAGCCAACATGGAAAATAAACTTGAGAGCTATTCAATTATGTGCAACTCTATTTAAGATGGAGCCTTTGACAAGCCCATAAAAGGTTGATGACTTTTCATTTGGACCTTAGATTGGAAATCTATGGATTAAAAGCCAATTTGGTTAAACTTAAAAATAAATCTATTCTTAAGTGAACTATTCCCTAGGATCTACTACATAGTGGTCACCTTAGTATAACTTATATGTCCTGAAATTATTTTGTGTTTAATTTGCAGTATACACACTTAAGGTCTGCTTACTAGTGTGTAGTTGTATTTGAAATGAAGTCTTAAAGATGCCAAGTAAAGTGTCAATGATCTTGAAAGAGAAAAATATATAATTAGTAAATAAATAATTTAACAATAGTTTTATAGATTATATTATAAATTGTATATACCTAGCACAAATCCAATACAGTTTGTGCATTAGACATTCACAAACTTCAAAGCTATATTTGTGATCATTGCATTCACACTTGTGATGTCTAGTTTTCAAAATTCAACATTGTATAAGAAAGATTTTTATTTTTTTGTCAAAGGACAATCTAATTAAATTGATAGATATGCACCCACAACATCTTTGTTGAAGATTGAGGTACTTGAAAAGCATATTTTATTAGTTTGTCAATTTATTCTATTAAAATTGCACTTACGATCTTTTCAAACTAGTTTTATTTATTTGATGACACATCTTATAGGAATAATGACTAATATATGTAACCTTATGTTTGTAGGAAGTTGGACAAGGTGGGGGTGTACTAATTCTAGACTTATTTGTAGATCACTTCTTCATTAGCTTGTAGTCACTATATTCGAGGTTCTCGATTCTTTTCCTTGTTCTAAAAATAAAATATTCTATTTAAGATTCCTTATAAGTTTAAGATAGAGAAACATACTTCAAAAGACATATTGTAGTGATAGTGATAAGGGTAAATAAAAATAGGGTTAGAGATGAACATATTTCCATTCTCTGAAAGACATACTGTGCTGCATTCCTCCATGTTTTATTATTCTTTGACATATTTTTGAGCATTTGGAGGTTCATTTGCTGAGCAACATCCATTTTCTCCATTCTACTTTATTCTTTCTAGTCTAGTGATGCCAATGAGCATATAACTCTTATAAAAAGATAGCATGAATCATGCAAGATTTTTTTTTTTTTCAAATTGCACTACAATACTCCACCTCTTCTTTCATTTTTGACTCTTCTTACATCCATTATACCGAACCTTCTATGGAGACGACATTTTGCAAAATTTCTTAATCAAATTCATACTTTTATGTCATCATTGGCTAGAAATAAAAATGTCAAGATGCATATTTATTAATTATTGATTGCATTCATGTAAGCCACTCTCTTGCCAACACATAATTCCTGAAACCAAAATTCATTCTCTCTATCCTATCAGACCAATATATAGAAATGGATTTAATTTTTGTGTCATAGGAGAAGAAAAGGCTTAAATGTTCTAAATGCTTTCAATACAAAACAAAAAATGTTGGCACTTCCAAAAATTGAGTATACATGTACACAAGGAAAGCCAAATAACTGACAGAATGAATCATACCAAACTCCTGAAATAAATAGTCACAGCTCTGATATGTGCATACTCTACACTAAATACAAACTTGCCCTATTAAATGACCCCAACTCATGACAAACAAGGAGCAATGGAAAGGCTCAACAAAAGTTATTGGATTTATGTCAACGAAAGTTGTTGATATTATAATATGGGTGAATTTGAGTGAGGTGACCAAAATTTTCTCTTAAAACCATATCTGCAAATATACACATTAAGTACAACATGTCCAATATTTTTGCAGATATACACATTAGTTACACCAAATTTTTCGTTTAAAACCAGTTGTACAGATATAAACATTAAGTACAACATGTCCAATATTTTTACAGATATATTTTCTTGTAAGGAAAGATAATGCCTGACAACATGAAACTAGAACAAAATAATGAGACAATGGCTACATTGTGGTCTTAGTTATGAAGGAAATCTAATAAATGTAATTGTCCTTGCAAAAAGTGTAAGGGCTTAGAGTATCGAAGAATTCTAATCACAACAACTCAGAGTCATTATAGGCAACATGGTCACGTTGAAGGGGGCCACAATTTTTGTCGATTGTTGAATGTGGATTTCCTACTGGAGGAACATGGAGGTGTGAATATCCAAGCTGAGGATAACACTCCCATGGAAGAAGATGATAATGTGTCAAAGGACATGATTGAAGAAGATGGTATTGGCACATCTAATGAAGATGCTCACGATGATGGTACTAGCCCATCTAATAATGATGATGAAGATCATCTTGATATACCTATACTTGAGAAGGCACACGAGCTACTAGAGGAAGGCTCCCAAACAACTCTTCTCTTTGTTATAGTGTTGTTGGTGAGTTTGAAGGTTATGAATGATTTATCTAATGTAGCAATGTCACGTATGCTAAGATTTTTGTCATCTTCAATGTTAGCATACCATTACTGTTCATTATATTAAAAATTCATATTTATTGTTGTAAATTGATAGGTGAGTTTTTGTTACCACCATCAAATATTCTAACTCATTTGTATTGAGAATTATCTACCATTATGAATCAAATTGGAATGAAGTATCAGACAATACATGCATGTTCCAATGATCAAATTCTATATCATAATTAACATGAATTTAAAATAGAATGCCTTGATTGTCATATTAGTAGATATCAGTAAGATGAAATAACAAAAAAAGTGTTTCACAAGTTTCTTTGATACATTCTCATTATTCCACATTTTTAACGATTATTCAAGTGCACTAGCTTAGCACAATTTATGGATTACTACGCATGTAATAGAAGTCAAGATGATATTATGAGAATGCCTGCAAATGATCTTAATTTAAAGAGATAGAAGAAATATGGCCACACTTTAAAGAAGAATATCGTAATCTCAAGCTTTCATTAGCAGTGGACGATGTCAATCCATTTGGAAATATGAGATCTATTCACTCAGTATGGCTTGTTTTTGTTATTAAAAATAACATTCTTCCTTGGATGTCCACAAAAACGGAAAAAATAATGTTGTCAATGATTGTACCAGGTTTTTTTTTCATTTTATAGTCATCTAAATTAATTTATAAATAGTGCATGAAAATGATCATAATAATTATGTAATGTTTTCGTTCATTCAATTACTAGGTAAGTACCAAGTTAAAGATATGAACACGTATATTGAGTCCCTTATTGATGAGTTGTTGAAGTTCTGGAATGGGGTCATTATGTATGACATCTCTAGACCAATAGGACAAAAGCAATTTTAATTTCATGAAATGCTTGTATGGGCAATACATGATGCCCCTGGGCTAACTCATTTTTGCGGTATGTCATATTGTTAAGGTCACATATTTTGGTCTGTTATAGTGCTTACACATTATTATTGTATGCTTAATTTGTGCATGATAATTGTACATAATTTTTTAAGTCTTCAGACAAAGGAAAAATTCGCATGTTCAATTTGTGGTCCGAAGATGGAATCTCATCATTCAAGAAGTTTAAGAAAGTAAGTTTTCGATGAGTTTAGGCACTTTCTCCACAATAATCATACATATCAAATTACTGAAAAATATCTTTTTAATGGAAAAGAAGAGACAACATCAAGGCCATGGAGAATGACACCTCATTTATGAAAGTTGGAATACGACCGACTAAATCATGGATGTAATATCTAGTTTGTGGTCTGAAGTTTAAAATTCATATTTTGATATTGTCTTTTATTTAGTAATGATGTAATTGATGCTAGTAAAGTTTCAAGGCATCAATGACCAACTTCTTAGATGAATAAAAAGTTATCCTACTCAATTTATTAGGTTACCATACTACAAGGATCTTTCAATCGTGCATTTGTTTGATGTTATGCATATTGGAAAGAATTTAATAGAGACACTATGAAAAATATTGGATGGAAGGCATGATAGAGAAAAAATTGGCAAAATTTGTACTGACATTCATGAATGCAATCATGCACTGAAAGATTTCATTGAATCAAATAGCAATGGAGACCACATAAATACTAGTGCCCTTCCTTAGTTATTAACGAAGTAACAAAGTGATGCATTAAAAGAAGTCATAAAAAATAATTTTTTCTATAAGATTTTTTGCAAATATAAACAATCTTGTATCAAAGAAAAGTGATTTTGGGTAAGGGTTGAAAGCACATGATTAACATACCTTCATCAAGGTAAGTCATGTTCTCTATTTACAATATACTTATAAAATTCAATGTACTACTTATTGTATTATTTCATAATATATTAATTTTTTTTTTGATGATTGCAATAGTCATACCTCTATCCCTCCCACAATAGTTTGACAACAATATTAAAAAAACTATATATGATTTTGGAAAATACATGAGGTTAGAAGTGTTATTTTTTAGATTTGTTGCACATATATTATATTTATGATTTGCTTTACTTTTTATGTAATTTATTGTATAATTGTATCTGAAATTTTGTTTATATGTTCTTGCATATTGAATCTCTTTTAGGTGGTTATCATCTAAAGAAATTGATTAAAAAAATATAAATTATTGGAAGAGAAAATTTTTATAGCTTATGTGTGAAATGTGAAAGTGCCTACCTTCAACCTTTTTCAATGCTCAAGATTGAATTGTGTGGACTTGTACAATCTAGGTCAATGTGGATGGTTGAGAGGCACTTGAAATTTATGAAGTGCTTGGCTCAACAAAGAGCATGTCCTACGGATTCTATGGTAGAGAGAGATATAGTATACCAGACCATGGTGTATATTAGTGAAAATCTTCTAAAGTTTACAGTAAATATCTATATAGATCGCATTTGAGATTCCAACTCTATTAACAAATTCGAAAGGGAGTACTTAATAGAGAAAGGTATATTGAGGAGAGTGAGAAGTAATTATAAGTTGTTGAGATAGAAAAAACATGGCCACACTTTAAAAAAGAACCTCGTATATCTCAAGCTTTCATTGGTAGCAGATGGTGTGAATTCATTTGAAGATATGAGATCTATTTACTCAATGTGGCCTATTTTTATTATTAATAATAGCATTGCTCCTTGGATGTCCATAAAAAGGGAGCAGATAATATTGTCAATGATTGTATCATGTATTTTTTCATTTAATAGTTATCTAAATTAATAGTCATAATAATTATGTAATGTTTCTGTTCATTCAATTATTAGGTAAGCATCAAGTTAAAGATATGGACATGTATATTAAGCTCTTTATTGATGAGTTGTTAAAGTTATGGAATGGGTTACTATGTATGACATCTCTAGACCAATAAGAGAAAGACAATTTCAATTCCATGCAATGATTGTATGGACAATACATGATGCCCCTAGGCTAACTCATTTTTGTGGTATGTTATATCATTAAGGTCACATATTTTTAGTTTGTTATAGTGCTTACACATTATTGTTGTATGCTTAAGCTATGCATGATAATTGTACATGATCTTTTAAGTCTTCAGACAAAGAAAAAAATTGCATGTCCAATTTGTGGTCCAAAGATCAAATCTCATAATTCAAGAAGTTTAGGAAAGTAGGTGTTCGATGAGTTTAGGAACTTTATCCACAATAATCATAAGTATCAAATTACTAAAAAACATCATTTTAATGGAAAAAAAGAGACAATATCAAGGCTACGAAGAATGACACCTCATCTATGGAAGTTAGAATATGATCGACTAAATCACAAAGGTAATGTCCAGTTTGTGGTCCAAAGTTTGAAATTTATATTTTAATATTATCTTTTATTTAGTAATGATGTAATTGATACTCGTGAAGGTTGTCAAGGCATCATTGAATTTTTTTTTAGAGGAATAAATAGCTATCCTACTCAATTTAGTAGGTTATCATACTACAAAGATCTCTTAATCATGCATTTGTTTGATACTATGCATATTGGAAAGAATGTAACATAGACACTATGAAAAATATTAGATAGAGGGTGTGATAGAGAAAAAAATGGTAAAATTGGTACTAACATTCATGAATCCAATCATGCATTGAAAGATTTTATTGAATCAAATAGAAATTAGATTACATAAATACAAGTGTCTTTCCTTGGTTGTAATGAAGCAACAAAGTGATGTATTAAAAGAAGTCATAAAAAAATTTAAAAAAATTTCACAGGATTTGCTACAAATATAAGTACTCTTGTATAAAAAAAAAATGATTTTGGGCTAGGGTTGAAAACACATGATTGACATACCTTTGTCAAGTTAACTCATGTTCTCTATTTACAATATATTTGTAAAATTGAATGTACTACCTATTGTACTATTTCATAATATATTGAAATGATCATTTTTTAATGATTGCAATACATCTTACCTCTATCTCTCCCACACCAGTTTGACAACTTCATTATAAAAGTTATATATGATCTTGGAAAATATATGAGGTTAGAAGTGTTATTTCTTAGATTTGTTGCACATATATTATATTTATGACTTGCTTTACTTTTTATGTAATCTAGTGTATAATTTTATCTGAAATATCATTTATATGTTTTTGCATGTTGAATCTCTTTTAGGTGGTTATCATCTAAAGAAATTTATAAAAAAGATATAAAATATTGGAAGAGAAAAATTATAAATCTTATGTGTGAAATGCAAGTGTCTACCTTCAACCTTTTTCAATGCTCAAGAATACAACCTCATACATCAAGTTGAAAAGATTGAATTGTGTGGACCTATACAAACTAAGTCGATGTGGATAGTTGAGAGGCACTTAAAATTTATGAAGGGCTCATTTTGACAAAGAGCACATTCAGAGGGTTATATGGTCGAGGGATATATGGTATACCAGACCATGATGTACATTAGTGAATATCTTCCAAAGTTTGCAGCAAATATTCATGTAGATCACACTTAAAATCTCAACTTTATTAAAAAATTAAAAAGGTGTACCTGATAGAAAAAGGTAAATTGAGGAGAGTGAGAGTAATTATAAGTTGTTGAGATAGAAGAAACATGGCCACACTTTAAATAAAAACTTCGTAATCTCAAGCTTTCATTGGCAGTGGACGATGTCAATCCATTTGAAGATATGAGTCTGTTTACTCTGTGTGGCCTATTTTTGTTATGAACAATAACATTCGTCCTTAGATGTCCATAAAGAGGGAGAATATAATGTTGTCAATGATTGTACCAGGTATTTTTTTTTCATTTAATAGTTATCTAAATTAATTTATAAAAACGCATGAAAATGGTTATAATAATTATGTAATGTTTCTATTCATTCAATTACTAGGTAAGTATCAAGTTAAAGAGATGAACATGTATATTGAGCTCCTTAGTGATGAGTTATTGAAGTTATGGAATGAGGTCACTATGTATGACATATCTATACCAACATGATAAAGACAATTTCAATTCCATGCAATACTTGTATGGACAATACATGATGCCCCTATGCTAGCTCATTTTTGTGGTATGTTATATTGTTAAGGTCACATATTTTGGTTTGTTATAGTGCTTACACATTATTGTTGTATGCTAAAGTTGCGCATGATAATTGTACATGATCTTTTAGGTCTTTAAACAAAAGAAAAATTTGCATGTATAATTTGTGGTCCGAAGATGAAATCTCGTCATTCAAGAAGTTTAGGAAAGCAGGTGTTCGATAAGTTTAGACACTTTCTCTATAATCATTATAAGTATTGAATTATTAAAAAAAATCTTTTTAATGAGAAAGAAGAGACAACATCAAGGTCATGAAGAATGTCATCTCATCTATGTCCAATTTGTGGTCTGAAGTTTGAAATTTATATTTTGATATTATCTTTTATTTAGTAATGATGTAATTGATGCTTGTGAAGGTCGTCAAGGCATCAATGACCAACTTCTTAGAGGAATAAAAAGTTATCCTACTCAATTTAGTAGGTTACTATACTACAAGGATCTCTCAATCATGCATTTGTTTGATGTTATGCATATTAGAAAGAATGTAATAGAGACACTATGGAAAATATTGGATGGAAGGTGTGATAGAGAAAAATTGTCAAAATTTGTATTGACATTCATGAATCTAATCATGCACTGAAAGATTTCATTGAATCAAATAACAATGGAGACCGCATAAATACAAGTGCTCTTCCATAATTATTAACGGAGTGATGAAGTAATAAAAAAATAAAAAATTTCACAAGATTTGCTACATATATAAGTACTCTTGTATCAAAGAAAGGTGATTTTGGACCAATATTGAAAACACATGATTGACATACCTTTGTCAAGGTAAGTCATGTTCTCTATTTACAATATATTTGTAAAATTGAATGTGCTACCTATTGTATTATTTTTTTTTTTTTGAAAAAAGAGGGGTAAAAACTTTATTGAAACTTAGAACAAAGCAGTACAAAACAAGATAGGGCCAAAGCCCCAAAAGAATCAAAAGCCTACATCATCTCTCTCTGACTCCATTGATATCCTCTGTCAAAATCCTCTCCAATTCCTGACATAATTCCCCTGGTAATTGCTCCCACTCATCAATCCTCCAACCATCGAAGTTCCCAGAAGCCCATTTAGCCAAACTATCTGCACTACCTATTGTATTATTTCATAACATATTGAAATGATCATTTTTAAATAATTTTAATACATCCTACCTCTATCCCTCCCACACTAGTTTGACAACAGTATTAAAAAAGTTATATATGATTTTGGAAAATACATGAAGTTAGAAATGTTATTTCTTAGATTTTTTGCTAATATATTATATTTATGACTTGTTTTATTTTTTTATGTAATCTATTTTATAATTTTATCTAAAATCTCATTTATATGTTCTTGCGTGATGAATCTCTTTTAGGTGGTTATCATATAAAGAAATTGATAAAAAATATATAAAATATTGGAAAAGAAAAATTACACAACTTATGTGTGAAATGAAAAAGTGTCTACCCTCAACCTTTTTCAATGCTTAAGAATTCTACTTCATACATCAAGTTTAGGAGATTGAATTGTGTGCACCTATACAAATTAGGTCAATGTGGATAGTTGAGAGGGACTTGAAATTTATGAAGGGCTTGGTTCGACAAAGAGCATGTCTTAAGGATTATATGGTAGAGGGATATATGGTATAGCAGACCATGGTGTACATTAGTGAATATATTTCAAAGTTTGCAGCAAATATCCATGTAGATCAGATTTGGGATTCAAACTCTATTAGAATATTTGAAGGGGAGTGCCTGACGAGGAAAGCTAGATTGAGGAGAGCGAGAGGTAATTATAATTTTTTTTTTTTTGTAGTTAATTAATTATTATCTATCATCAATATAAATTGTTTCTAATTGGTCTAGTTGTTTTCTTTATAGTTGGTCATGAGTGGGATGCACTACATTTGTATATTGCAAACAATCTTAATTGGATGATGGTATGCATTCAACAATCTCAAGAGAATGATTGCTCATTAACATGGGATGATGTTGCTCATTAGTTAAAGAAGCTCATCATAATGAAGATTCCAATATTATGCCAACGGTACTTGATCTAGCATATGACTTAAGAGATAGAAAGCTACGCAAAAGATTACTAATCATGAGCCATAAGTTTAATATCAACTCATAGATCGATGCAAATAATCTTGACATGCTTGAATAATTGCAGATCAAATACCATAATGCTATGTACTACTATGGCTATAAATTTTGCATAAAAAGTCAGACAAAATGAAGAAAACTTGTGATTCCGAGATAAGTGTAGTCTTCACGGTCACCAGTATTTCATCTAAAAATGACATACATCCTCAAAAATTTGAAATTTGATACTATGGCCTTTTGGATGATATTCTTGAGTGCAACTTTAGTTCATGCAAATTAGTTCCATTTATCATCAAATGGTACAAGCTATGGATCAATCAATGATCTTGATAGGATTGTTATTGAACATGATAGTGGATTTACAATGATCAGTGCAAGGTCATTTGAGCTAGTTGGATATGAGCCCTATGTTCTTTCAAGCCAATGCAAAGAAGTGTTTTACTTTCGTATTCCACAAAAACTAGGTTGGTCATTTGTTGGTAGACATGAGCGAAGAGGAAGATCGATAAAGTATAATGTGATCGAAGAAGAAGATATTGAAGAATCAAAAAATAAAGTAAATGATGATCATGAATGACTGTTACACAATGATGATGATGATGAAAAAGATGATGATTCTGGTCAAGTTGATGATAATGGTGACGATGATGATGATGATGACAATGATGATCATGATCATGCTAGTGAAGATGGTGATGATAGTCATGATAATGGTGCTGAAGATGATGATGATAGCGATGAAGATGGTGGTGGTGACAACAATGATCAAAGTGACAAGTACGATGATGGTGATAATAATGATGACATGGATGAAAATGATGATTAATGAAATGTTTGTCAAGGTACGATCAATGTCAAGTATGATAGGGTCATGATTTTTAGTTATAGATTTTTTTATATTTTGATGAATGCATCATATAATTTGTCTTCTATGTAATTTGTAGTTTATAGAGCATTGTAAGTGAACAACTTTTCATTCATTATAATATGGGTGAATTTGATAAGTGAGGTGACTAAATTTTTCTTTCAAAACCATATGTGCAGATATAAACATTAAGTACAACATGTCCAATATTTTTTTAGATATACACATTAACTAGACCATATTTTTGGCTAACTTAAGCTAAATAATTTACATATGCATGCTATTCAATGCCTTTGACCAGGATCTTGTATAGTCACATGGATTGATAGGTATATGTCAATAGACCATATAGATACAATATTTTATTTGCATATCTTCTCTTTACCATCAACATCAACTTTTGTCCTAGTATGTCTCTCATTTTATGGATTGTAGGTATCACCAAGTAGGTATTTGTCTGATCTATCTTCCTTGAGTGAGGAAAATATGGGAATAGAAGATAAAAGTGAGACATCTAGTAGGTCTAAAATAGTGAGATCAACTAGAGGTCAAAATACTAGAAGAAAATTCAACAATGAATGCAATTTTTTCTTTCTGAGGGGGGTCATGTTCTTATGATAGTGAGATTGAAGGTAATGGGAAGGTTCCCTTAAGGTATACACATCTTCAGAAAGAATGGGTACCCAAGGAACTACCTCTAGTTAACACTGATTTTTCTATTAATGAAACGATATATCACATAGTTCCATCTTCATTACATGGATTGAGCCTATTTTCCATGGATGGAATAAAGGTCTAGTACAATAAAATTGTTGAATTGATGGAGTATGTAGGACCTTGTTACAATTAAAACAATTAGATATGGATTGTGGAATATAAAAAAGTATGTGTGAGCATGCATTGTCACCAAATTATATACAATGAAAAGAATGTGACCAAAGTAAAATGTTCACTATGTATATTGATGGAAGGCCAAAAGCAACAGGAAATATTGCAGGATTTCTAAATAGTTTTCGACGTGTGTCAACTAATAAGTTTGTGAATTGTATATTCAAGACACACGAGGGAAATCATGTTTTTGTATGTGTGATAAAATCAATAAGTGCATGGGAAGAGCTTTTGATAGTTTACAATTTGAATTGTGTAGATACAAAAAATTTCCCTATCATGGGATTGGTAAGTATAAGATTTAAACCAATTGCCTCCAATCAATATTGACTCCAATATACAATCTACTTTATTATTAATAATTTTTTTGGTAAGTCTATTACTTTCATTTCACTACTAATTGCTAAGAATGACTAATATTTTTCACTGGGTGACATGGATAGACCACTACCCATAGGCGGGAATGCACCATCTCACATACCTTCTTCAACGAAGGTAAACCTTAATTATTGTAATTGTTTAAATTATATAGAAAAAAATGTCATATTATTAGGTTCTTTTCTTTAAGACTTTGGAGTTATTTTGATGAAATTTTATTGATATTGATATCACAAATGATAGGAAAAAGCTAAAATGATAGCAAATCAAATGTGATCTGAAATATAAGCATCATTTCTAGATGACATCACCCTTAGTGTTGACCCAATGTTCATGGCCCAACAAATCATACAAAAATACAATGATGAAATTGTTAACATTATCATTGAGGGTGACACAAGCGAGGAGATAGAGGCACTGAAAGAAGAATTGGCCTATAGAGTCAAACCTTTGAAGGTAAGTAGTAATTAATTTAAAGAAATAATAGAAGTTCAATAGATGTTCATATTTATAGTATCTTATGGATCGTGATCTAAAATATTATGTGTTCTTCTACAACAATTTGTGACACATATGACATCGTGTGGTGAACATGGTGAGGGTTGTAGCACACAACTTTTGTGTAACACTTTCTCTTTACAACATTATTGAAAATTATAGTATTATTACACCATTGAATTTACTTAAGGCAATTAATTAGTGTTAAAATAGGAAATCTAATATTGAAAGTGAAACTGGTGCAATATTGTTTGTTTTCATCAACATTATAACACTTAACTTTTATTTTTGGATGCTTCTAGCTAGTATCCCATTTGATCTTTATCCATTTCAAATCTCTTTGCTAACAATATTTTATTCTTTAGCTCATGATGAAGTGCAAATGGATCCTTTAGTCGTCACTTTGATATTGCTAAGTGCATTGTCGACAACAAGGAGCATGCAAACATCCTCATCTATGTCACTGGTAAAACCTTGTTTTACTATATTTTGTAATGTGCTAATCGTGCATTGTTTTTTTTGTTGGGCAAATTTTATACTCATAAAAAATAGATAGACCTTCAATTGATAGAGCAACAGAGACTAGTACTACTAAAGCTGATCCATTTCCTAAAGTAGTCTGTGTGACTAGTACTAGTTCATTTGTGGGGACATTGTTGCTGAACAAGAAAACTATGTTTCCATTAAAATTAAAAAAGCTTCTAGGTGCTTTAAAATTGTTATTATTTATAGTATAACTATAGTTTATTTATGTTTTGGACTGATAATCTCATGATGTTTTTGTAGGAAATAAAATTTTCTTTGATTATCTTTTTGATATGACATTGAGGCTATTTGGACCCACCATACATAAAATGTACGTAGTTTCATATCATTGCTACACTATTTTTCTTTTCTTCTATTTATTGTACTATAATTAATTTATTGATCTAACAATTTTATTTTATTTTAAAAAAAGGTGGAATGACCAAGGTCCTCAATTAAAAAATCAACTCATTACATCTTTTGAGGACCTTTTTGGAAAAAAACATTTTTGACTCTTCCCTACTTCTTAAAAGAGCATCAAGACATATAAAGACCATGAGGGACCAATATAGAAGGGGTATAAAGGAGAACCCAAAGTACGACTGTCCTCCTATGATTCCATTGATGGAGTGGAATGAAATAATAGATGCAAAAGAGAAAAGGCTACGTGATAATAAAGGAAATAAAACAGAACATGGCAAAAGAAGGTATGTCATGATAGTATTAAGTAGAATTTAATCACACACTAATTAGTGATATTTGTATAAATATATAATATAACATGTTTCAAATTGTTCATGGACTGCATGACACATTAGTTGCTACAAAAGCAAGACTAGAAAAGGTTAGCCAACACAAACTTGACTTTGGTGGCTATATGAATCTTTAGTCTTGACTTGTAAGTAGCAGCAATAGAATTTTATATAATTTTTTAAATATAATATTGTAAACAATTTTGTTTAATCAAACCATACATGCAAAACTAATGATATTAAGAAAAAAATACAAGGCACAACATTCTCACGGATGAAGATAAAAAATTTGCCTTGAAGGAAGGCTATAAAGTTGTGGCTACACACTTATGCCAAGAATCTTAAAGCCATACCCAAGAATTCGGTGCACCAAATGAGACACAAATAAATTGGTCAGATGAAAAGTAAATCAAATTGAATAGTTGAGAAATTTCTTTTTTGGTGTTAGTTTTGAACATAAATTGACTACATAACAATGCGTATAACATTTCACTACAGCCTTCATATCCTATCACAGAACCTGCGCATGATAAAAACCATGATGTGCATCATAGTGGTGGAGGTATTAATTTGCTATTGGAAATTGATTATAAAATTATGAATACAATTTAACATCTTCAGTTGCAATTTGATGTGTAACCTTTTTTTAATAGTTTAGAGCATGTTGAACATCATGGAGAAGGAGTGGAGCACATTCCAAGTGTTTAGCATGTTGACGTGGCAGTGGATCAAAATGTTAATGTACATGATGTGGCATTGTCAAGTAAGAAGAAAACATGTTATGTTGTACTACTAAACTAAATACTTGTAATAGTTAAAAAAAGAAAAAGAGTATGCCAAATTAACTCATTTACTTGTTCTTGTAACAGAGCCCTCTTTAGTGCAGCAACCTCCCGCTCCTCGAAACAGGAGGAGGCATCTTAATTTAAAATTACATGTGCCACAAGAGGAGGATGAGGAAGATATTAATGCTCCTATCAACCTTTTTCTTAAGAGAGCCAAGAAAAATAAAAAGAAGAAATGATTTTTAAAAAATGCTCTTTGATAAACCTTGTTTGATAAACTTTGTTCGATAATGAAAGAACATTGTTTTAAGTAATTATCTATGAATGTTGCATATTAATATTGATTTTTCTTTCATGTTAATGAATATTGTTATGTGTTAATAAAGTCTTGATTAGTATTATGTATTAATGAATTTTATATCATATTAATGAATGTTATGTGATTGTATTGATTGAATTTTATAGTTCATAAATGGATGAATAAATGAATGAAGTATGTAATTGGATGATAATGGGTAATTTAGATTGATGTTAGGGGGAGGGGGGTGAGGCCAGATGAGCTTCCACCTTCACGTGGTTGCCCTTGTTAAGTAGAGAATATTAAAGTATTCTTGAAACCAAGTGAAGCTCAAACTAACATACCAAGGATATCTTCCTAACTAGCTAATAATTTCTTTTGTTTGAGATAGAGTTCCATGTCCATTCCTTTATCAATAACTACCCTTTTAGGCTCCTCAATTTCCTACTCTATTCTTTTTTCTTCTTCAAAACTATTACCAAAGTAGCAATTTATTCTTGATTATCTTTAGCTTAGTTACCAGACAATATAATTTTGATCCCGATACCTCTGCTTCCTTCAACTATTGTTCTATTGTATTCATTAGGTCTATTAAATCATATGATGATAACTTAGTTGGGTTGTTGATATAGGTCTATTGGTGGAAGAACCTAATGGAGATAACACTATGATTCTTTCACAGAATAACTATCTGTTGAACCTGATTACGGGCAATGACCATGTGCTTCTGCTCCAAAATACTAATCATTTGAATATTGCAGTGAGTGGGCTAATGCCACTACCTAATAATAACAACTATTGCAATGATCTCTACAAGCGGTGTGGCAAGTTTCTACTGGATGTTCAACACATCACTAAGGAAAGAGGGGAGAAATATCCTACAAAGTATTTGTTTATAATGCTCTACAATCACCTCAAAAAGATAATGCATAGAATTAAAAACCAAATCTTGGTTCTTTCATTCAAATAAGATTAGATGTATGTTGAAATGCATGGTTGACCTTCTTTAGCATGCTTTTCTTTCATCTAATATTCTCATATTCATATTTAATGTGGTTGTGTTGGCATCACTATTATCCATGACTTGATAATACTCTATTATATTGACATTGCTATCTACAATATTGAATAGTTTTGTAGATCTCCAAAAACCACAGGTGGAACTTGATGGAAAACCATGTGATTTTGTTGGGAAAAGTGGTCTCGTGGCTCTATATAACAATCTTTTTAGTTAGGTTTACAATAGCCTTAATCTTATTTATGATTTCCATATTTCTAATGCTCAATATACTTTCTTAGGAGATAAATAGGAAAGAGAATTTATTTAAATACATTACACAAATTAAAGTATGTCTTGCTATCATGCAGCTGGATGTTGCATCATCTAAACTTCTTGTAACTAATAAAAAATTCAAGGATTCAAAGTTCAGAAAATAATTGAGTGAAACTGTAGGTTCTTTGCTACAGTTGCGCGTAGTTCCAATTTTCAATGAAAATGATACAGTGAGCAAAAGGAAACACCATACAAGGTATTTATTCCTACAATGAATTTAAACCACATGCTTCTTTGATAAGTATGCCAAATTGTTATTTTCAATCATGTTGTAAGATTGTATCTATTTATGTATTCTAGATGTAAAGATGTTAAATTGGTCTCTTTCACAATTTGGGATGATACTTGGTGCTAACAATGTTGAATCAAATGAAAGTCATTGCTTATAATTCTGAATATTGGGGATTAGGCTACACTACCATTTATCTTTTTCATGTTGTTGAATGAAAGAATCTCTTGCTGATGCATTTGGTTTGATTTTGAAAAACTGGTTATATAGCTAAAAGTACATTATTTAGTATTGAATCAAATGAAATTGGTGTTGATGCCCTAATACATTTGGTCTACATCGTCCTGGTCTACACATTTTAAAGAACTGATTAATCTTGGAACATTTGAACCTGGCTTTTCATTATGGGCAAAAGTTCGCAATAGATAATTTATCAAAAGATGGAGAACAAATTTTAATCGCATCCCATCATTCTAAAATGGGCCAATCCATCTTTTTAATACCCTACAAAAGAGGTGTAATTAGATGGAAAATAAATTGTTAGTGTTCACCACCATGAGGTATAGAAGTATAATTGTATAACATGTCATAACTTGTATAATTTTAATGAGAAAATTGTAATCTTTGAACCTTGCAGGCACTCAATTTTCATGAAATATTAATAACGGACTATTGTTGATTTGATTTGTGTATTAGACTTTCGTTTACATGTCTGTGAACCTGATTAAGGTAAGGGAACAAAAATGAGTTCTTGGTATAATGATATTTATGCATCAAACCTAAAAATGAGAGTTTCTACATAGGAACAACATCATGATAGACCTTGTAATAATATAAATTATATACTTCCAAATATATCATAAATTGTAATAGCTGATTAAACTTTTAGTCCCTTCTTAACTTGCCCATTGTAGGGTTATCATATGAGGTGGCCAAGTGAAGCTTCTGGTGCAAGTAATGGTGGAAGAGGCCCCTTGATATGGAGAATTCCCTTGCACTTTCTAGGCCCAATCTCAAAAGGTGCCTCTTCTTGTGCCCATCTATGGTCACTACTATGTCCCTTCTTCTCCTAATATTGCTAGTAATCTAGTGTTTTTTGTCTATAAGAATGAAGTCTTGTGTGGTGGATTTGATCTTGGTGACTACTTTGAAAGGGAGGAGTTTGGGCTTTAGGATCCCTTGGATTTCACAAATAGTTTTGATGATGGTAGTCTAATGTGCCTCAGAAGGGATAGGTCTTTGAGGTCAATGATGAGGTATTGGAGGAAGAGCATGGGAAAAGATGAATTTGAACTTGTTGATGGTAAGGTGTACAAGAATATAGAGGCACGGAGGAGGAACCTTGATTCTCTTGCAAAATGCTCATATTTTGTGAATAAGAAGAGCTTCATGGAGTGGCCAAGGAGGGGTGTTTTTGTCTTTGATAGGATTAGTACCCCAAAATTTCTCCAAGAGAGGATCATCTCAGACTACTGAGAGTGAATCAAATTCATACTCTCCAGAATTTGTACTACATGGAGTCAGATTGTAGAATTTCCCAATAATTACGGGGACCCATTCTCCACTTTAATTGTCATCTTGATTTTTACAAAGTCTTTCAACAACTATAGTATGACTGGACTCACCCTGTTCCTGTTGAATTTAGGGAGTATCAGTTTCCATTCTCTTTTCGCGCTTTCTCTTCCTTTTAGTCTCATTTTTGTTGCGTGTTATGAAATCAGAGAGATTGAATTCAATAGTCCCTTATAGTTTGAATCCCTAGTAAGAGCCATCTATGACCCATGATTTGGTCTTAACTTTTCGCCCTTCTATTTTTATTTTGTTATTTTTCTTTTCATGATGTTCTCCATCTTTGTAAATTATATTAAAAAAAAAATATTAAACTTTTAATGTTGACCTAGTTTATATCTTACGATGAACGAAGCAAATAGTTGATGGATAGAGGAAATAGTCCAAAAATGCATTTGAGTGGCAAAGTCACTGACTCAACAACCCATCAACTTGAGTTTATTAAAAATTGGAATAAGAATAAGCTATTCTTATTCCACCTTTTTTTAGTAATATCGCTATGCTCATTTTGGGGTCAAATTAGGATAGACGAATTCTAATTCTAATTTTGTATTTTGCAAACAAACATTAGATTGACGAATGGAAGAATTTAGATTTTTCAATTCCTACAACCAAACAGACCTAATGAATTAACTTTCTCCTCTTCGAATTCTCTTGTGCAACCTAATATTACTACTTGATTTTAAATAATCATTAATAACCTCATGTTCCCATAGTGTTGTTAAGTACACTTTCTGCTTAAATTTAATATAATACAATATCTTTTCCTACTATTGTGGAGTAGCTATTGTTTAGGAAATAAAAATAAGCTATGAAGAAAATGGAGGGTCTTAAGATAAGCCTTATCGAAAAAACTGTGAATGTCTTGACATATCTTTTTCCCTTACGAAAAGTTTATGTGAAAAAAATATATTAAAGTTATTGATATATATATTCTATTGCATACATACATATATATATATATATATACATATATATATATTTCTTAAATGATAATATAATATAATTAATATCATTTTTAAATATTTTTAATTGAACGATAAAAATTATATTATAAAAATATAAATTAAAATATAAAAATACATAAAAAATATTAAACATTAATACATTACATTAATAAAAAAATTCTTAAAAATTATTAGTTTCACAATAGTACTTAGGAACAAGTACTAATATATCATAATAGTATTGAGCCTATAACAAGTACTAACAGCAAAATTGAGACCTTATTCTAAACCCTCCTTATTTTAAACTCCACATTCCACTTATTTCTCAATTTTCCATTTTCCAAATAGAAAATGGATAAGAATTTGGGGTTCATTGAGGCAAAACCTAAATACAAACAAATTGCACAATTAAAAAGTGTAACACTCTATTTATCTATGGAACCATAACCAACTATAGTTGTAGACAAAAGAGGAATAATTCTTTGAATACTTAGCACATCAAAGAAGGCAAAAATGTAGTCACATCCACTCACGCCATATCTCTCCAATATATACTAGCACTTGCACCAGAAAGAGGTGCAAGGGGTACGTCGATAAGTTTTATTAGAAAAGAAAAAATGTAAGAGATGTAAAATTGATAGCATATAATCAAATTTTTATATAGAATAGAGGCATATACACACAACTAATCTCTTTAGAAGTTTAAAAGTTGTAGAACATTCCAATTCAAGAGTTGTTTTGAATACATTTAAAAAAATATTTGTTTCACTATAAATACAAAAAAAATTGGAGTCTACTAGGTAGAAAATAAAAGGAAAATGAGATTAATTGATAAGAGGAAGTAGATATGAGTCATTTTTATTAAATTTAGAATTATAATTTTTTTTTAAAGCATTCAAAAGGTAACTTGGCATACCTGATTTTGGATTTCAGTTTGAGGATGCACATTCCAATTGACAGACACATTAAACCCTGGTTGTAGAGTATTCAGCTCTAATGTATTACTGGAGGAAAGGTTGGGCAAAATTAGCCATGACCTAGAAAACCAAAATAAATGTTAAATTTGAAAAAAAAAGCAATAACATGTATAGTACTAAATGGAATTAACCTGGATAGGTCACACAAGTGAAAGCAGTATTCACCAAAATATAATAGTGTGTAAATGTCACCTGTACTATTTCAATGATTTTCAAAATATAATAATGTGTAAATGTCAATTGTACCAATATTAGAAAATGTAGTATATGCAAACACAAATGAAATGGGCAAATATAATATTGTGTATTTATGTCAATTGTACCAACATTAGAAAATGTAGTATATGTAAACACAAATGAAATGGGCATAAAACTAAGTGAGTACAAAACTGATATTACTTTTTGAACAACAATGGATAAAAATTAATCTAAATCTTGAACAAAGAAAGCACATTTTTTTGGATTCCATTGGGATAAAATAGTTACATAGTAAAAACATTCTAATTTTACATTTTTCACCCTTAATGTCAAGAAAGAGGAGAAGTTGACGATAGAATACAAGAAAGATAAAATGCAACAATTTGATGGAAAAAATAAAAACTTTCTTATAGAAGTAATAAAATCATAAAATAACATTAACTTTCATGTTGATTTCATTAGAACAAAGAAAACACATTTGTTTTCGATTTCATTGGGTTTAAATAGTTACATAGTAAAAGAATAATACATAACAAGATAATTAAATAATAAAATAACATACGAATATTTGAATATATAAATTGAAGAAAACTAAACTTAATCACAATTTTTAAAAATTGTCAATTACACTCATAAGTATAAGATAAGATAACATAAGTTTAAAATGAAAATGAAATATTTTAAATAAAATCTAATGGAATGAATTTATAATTTTGAATATTTTAATTCATAATATACAGTAAATAAAAATGATAATTATTTTATTAGGAAAAGAAAAATCTCTATATGAAAACACATTTTGATAGAGGAAACCTACACCTAATTTTAATCTATGGTTTTTTAATATGATATGTAGCTCATTAAGCAAGGTCGGATTTGCGGCCTAAATTTTATTTTTATTTTTATTTTTTTTCAAGAATAGATAGCCCTTGGATTGTGATATCTAAACCAAGACAACTCAAAGGGGAAAAAATCCTAAATCATCGCAGACAGAAATAAAAAATTGAAGGATGAAGTAAACAAAAATAATTAAATAACATTTTTACCTATGCAAGGGTTTCCGGCAGCAAAATGCAAGGAAAAGGATAAGCAAATAAGACCGCTCAATATTGTATTGGTCCTGTTTTTTCAACTTTTATTAATATTTTTTCATTTAAGTTAGTATTAAAGCTAAAGAGATATTTTTTCGTGAAAGATTTGAAGGCCTATGCTAGATTTTTTAATAAAACCTATCGGCATATCCCTTATTTATTTTGAAATACTATGACTTCAGTTTAATTGGCTCTCATTGCTCTGTTATAGTTACAAACAAGTCTAGATGGAGGTTTCAATACTTTCTATGGTAGCAGGAAGGTCAAAGATTAGAGGAATATTGCAATCATTGTAAAAGATGTGAAAGGTTCAAGACAATTATTTAGTGAATTGAAAAAAAAAATGCAAAGAATTGTTGAATTGAGGATGACAATTTATTTAATTTAAGTGATAGCAGGTGTGAAAACAATGTAAACAACCATTTGACATTTATACAATGATAATTTCTTGATCTAAATAAAGAAAGGATACTACTATAATAGCCATTCAATATTTGGCTCGGGCATCCTATGGAATAAGGACAAGTTTAAAGTTTAAAGAACATTTGTATATGGAGTTACTATTTTCAAATACGTTTTATTTAATTTAAAGTTATTTTAAATTTGGTTTAAATCTAATTTTTTTTATACCTTTTGTTTAATTTAGGATTATTTCAAATTTGATTTAAATATAATTTTATTGATAGAATACTTGTTCCAGTGGAGAATAGTTGATCGAGAAATTACCTTTAGTCTCGCATTTCTTCATCCTGCTTCGACCTTGGACTGGTAATCCCCTAGCATAGGAAAAAGGGACAATAATGGTGGCACATAGAACTTAGGTCCAAATTACTATAAGGATTTGAATGTATCTCTCTCTTCTACTGGTCTCTCTAATAATGGCACATCATTCTTGGGTTGATAGCACCATGGAATGGAGATGATCTTGTACCAAGATCCAAGTATATCCCCTTTACTACTTCCAACTTGCTTTCCCTCCCCATTAATTTACTCATGATTTCCCAACACAAATTGTTTTTGCTTTTGCAAAATCCAACATAAATTCTTCTTTTTGCTATTACGGGAGAGATAGAAAAGAGCAAAAAGTGTGTCAAATGGAGAGGTGAACATAAAGGTGCAACAGATTGAAAGAAATGGTTTTTGAAAGACAAAATGATAACGTGTATTGAAAGTGATTGCATTGACAACTAATGTGTATGAGGAGTTGTAGGAGATGAGAATTTCAGTTATTGCTATGATCTAATTAGATACAATCCTTTAATTTTAAGATTTGACGGTGATAGATAGCACAATAATTTCAAATCCCATTCATTAAAAATGTGCACGAGAGATAACATGGTTGGAGGGATATAGTTAATGCAGATTAGATGCGATTCTTGCAATTCAAGATTCACGTGCCACTGAATGGCACCAATGTTTACTAGCACCGTAAAATTAGAGGTTGTCTCATTACCTGAATTAGTGTACTAAAAGTAGTCTTCACATTATGGAGCCATTGTACAATTGGGTTGTGATACATCAAATCCGATGAACAAATTTTGTCAAATTTTGTATCAGAATATTTAATGCTTATGAGAGGAATATGCATGAACACTAAAGATATCATGTCTGGCAAACTAATTTTTCAATTTCTTACCACAAAATTCATACCTAGTCATAGGTATTTCTACTTACTAGAATTCTAGAACACATGACTACTCAGTACAACCCATGTCTGTTGAGCTAATTTTTCAATTTTGTACTAGAAAATGTGGGCCTGTGCACAAGTATTTCTACTTTCCTATAAGAATTCTGGAACACCCTTGTTCAACGTAATGAGCTATTTAAATATTAGAAATTATGAAAACAAACAATGTGCTGATAATGAATTCTGCTACAAATGCAAAACTGTCGGCTAGTAGCATTGACCGAGAACAAAAGAATGCAATGAAAAAAAACTACTTTGTCGCTCCATTTCACCATATCTTTTTTATATAAAAAAATTCACAGCCCAAAACAGGAAAAGAAAACAAAATCGCTTTCTTGGGCAGGCTCTAAATTCCTAACCTTGTTATTATCATGATTAAATCTTACTCACCCAAAATTTCGCATATAAAAACACAATAGAGTAAATCAGTAGCCAAAAATCCAACATTGTTTAAATTCAAATAGACAACTGCAGATTATGCAAATACAACACATGTCACGATAGAACCTAATGTCATAACGTCATATTTACAACAAGAAGCCAAATTTGTCAAAAATCAACCTTCATTTCAATTAAAATACAAAATTGCACAATAACTAAACAACCAAGAGCCACAGCCTCACATTTACAACCATAAACTATAAAATCCCACAATACGCTAGTGTTCTAGCAACCCTTTACAGATAGGAAGTCCCTCCTATTCACCTTGGTAAATATCAATTCAAGCTCCAAAGGGTTAAAGTAGCCATGGATCATTTGACATCCAAAATGGGGAAAAGTGGTTGATTAGTTGCTATCAAATTCCATGGAAGAAGTGACGTGGGCTCAGTGGCTTCCAGCCCCACAATTGGGTCTGAAAATTTATGAAGTGACAAAGCAGGCCAAATAAAAGATGCCAAGAAATATTCCAATCGAGCTATACAAAGAATCTCCTTCTTTTTCATGCACAATCTCATGATGTGACTCCTTAGTCATAAATTTAACCTCTTGGGTAACATATGATGCAAAAACAATCCAGGTTGGAGAACGAAAATAATAGATGCTAAGGCAATTCCAATGAAAATAAACACAAGCACTACTCTTTGTAAATTAAAAAAAAAGAGATTGTTAGCAACAACCAACCTTTGCAAGCTTGTAGAATTAAAGATCAACAAATGTGTAAAGCTTGAGGAGTTTCCAAGTGATTCTGGAGTTGGTTGTTTGGAGAAAGTGGAGATTGATTTTTCTAAGAAGCTACATGATAATATTATGCTACCAAAAACACCCATCAAGTTACTTGTAGGAGAATGGACTAGATAGGTGTGTTAAGGTTCTATATGAGGGCCTTGTTATTCAATTCTACCTATATCAATCGCAGCCCTACCTAAGGTTAGACCTTGTGATCTTGTACAGTTATATTTTGAAAGAAGATAAATTGAGATTTAGAATATATTTAACAAAATTAATTAATTTTAATTTTAAAAATAATACAATAATCATAAAGTAAAATGTTTAAAAATAATTTGATTTTTGATTTTTTTTTAAAAGTTTGTATTTGTATGACATAGATCGTACAATAATCACATATCAAACATTATTTTAGGCGATTAAATAATTAAAATAAAAAATATTAATATACTTTTAAATGTGCCAAATTTAAAATTAAATTTATTTACAAGATTTTTATTTAGGTTAAATATAATTAAAATGATTTATGCATAAGTGATAATAAATTTAATTATAATTACTATCTGATTTCTTTGGATATAAATGCAAAAGATTTTTTTGAAACTTTCATTTGCTCAATCTTTCATGGTCTCCATCCTTATTTTAAACCCAAAAAAAAAAAGTTGAAAAAACATTGCATTTTGCATCAAAGAACACAATTGAATACCCATCATAAAAAATGCAAAATAGAGTAAATTCCACAAGATAAACTGAAAAGATTTGAAAATTAACGCAAATATACAAATGGGCAAATTTTGATTGCAGAATGGGACGACCTGAACCGTGGCGATGATTTTTATAGAGAAGAATGGAAAATGGGAACATGCCTATGTTGAAAGAAGATTTAGTAGACATTGAATGCCACAACATAGAATGTGATATCTATAATGACATTTATAGCCATTTATTCAAGAAAAATGTATTCCATGATATAAAAAAACAATGAGGCCTTGAGTTTTTTTCATGAACATGATGTGTATTTGTTGGAAGACGTACCTAAAAATGACTGGAATGAAGATTGTACAGCGTATTCACACATAGGTAGGCAAAATTCCTAAAAGAAGTTTAGACTCATGGAATGACATGATTGTTGGATATGCACAATATGGATTTTTTTGGAAAGGCTTTCAAAACTTTCAATAAAATGCAATTGGATGGTGTAAAGATTGATCCCATGACCTTTTTCTCAATTCTCGGAATACCAAAATGGGGAGATTAGAAATAGGGTATGGATATCCACCAAAGCATAATTAAAGGGGGATTTGTGCCATATATTATAGTTGAAAATGCAATAATCTATAAGAAATGGAGTCGACATCCAAGGTAACATACAAACAAAGAAGCCCCATATTGGTCCAAGTCTAAAGCTAAGTGTCAGTTAACCCTTAACGCGTTTACATTTTATTATTATTATTTAATTCATAATTATACATAACCAGAGACTGTCTATTAATCTAGATTGATTTTTTCCTATGTTGATGTATCTCATTAGATTAGCCTAGAGTAAGCATAGATCAAACTTATTTCCCTTCAAAAGCTACATCATCCTCTTTTTGTTGGGGGATGGGAGAGAGAGAGTAAGGGGTGGCAGAGAGAGAAAGTAGGGGATAGGAGAGAGAGTGAGAGTAGGAGATGGGAGAGAGAGAGTAGAGAGGGAGAGAGAGAGTGAGAGAGAGAGAGAGAGTAGGCAGTGGGAGAGGGAGAGCGAGAGAGAGATAAATATAGTAGGGGATGGGAGAGAGAGAGTGAGAGAAAAAGAAAGTAGGGGATGTGAGAGAGAGTAGAGGGTGGGAGAGAGAGTAGGGGATGGGAGAGAGAATAGGGGTGGGAGAATGAGAGAGAGTAGAGGATGGGGGAGAGAGAGTGAGAGAGAGTAGACAAAACCTAAATACAAACAAATTGCACAATTAAAAAGTGTAACACTCTATTTATCTATGGAACCATAACCAACTATAGTTGTAGACAAAAGAGGAATAATTCTTTGAATACCTAGCACGTCAAAGAAGGCGGAAATGTAGTCACATCCACTCACGCCATATCTCTCCAATATATATTATAATTAATTTAAATGTTTTCACGGGCTTTTAACAGCTGTCTGCATTTTAAAACCAACCATAAAAAGGGCCAAACAAACATAGAAAGTGGAAATTAGTAGAGTTTTGCACGGAATGCCATAATCCAACGGCCGTATTTCTCACGGAAGTCGGTAACAAACTCCATTGAAACGGGCCGATAATTCTGACGCAGACGGGCAGCTGACATGGTAGCGGGCAGCGGGTAGAAATATTCGATTTAAAGCAGAAGGAATTCAACGGTGCAAGCACGATCAAATTTTGAGGGTGAATTCGATTTTGATGACGGATCCATTTGAGAAAAGCTCGAATATTCGATTTGTCCCATCAGGACTGGGCGGCCTTAAATACTACTCCCTTGCCATTGTGCTTTCATTCCATGGCTGTTTCTTTGCAGCCAAGGATTTTGTGGGGCTGCGACTGTAAATGAGGTCCAAAGTCATGGCGAAGGCCGCTCCAAAAGCGCTCTGCCATGTCTGGCGCTGTTTTCAGCGCAATGGTTCTGAAGCCTGTAAGTTTAGAGTGGCGTCGCCATTGTTGGGCTCTTGCCCGTACCAGTGCATTCACCGGCGTGACTTGGTCGAGGCGAGGCAGACACCACAAGTACGGCCTTGGGTATTCAATGGCGAGCTGCTGCGGGAACAATTGCGCACAAATTTGAAGAAGAACGATTTGGGTGAAAATTTGAAGAAGAATGATGAGCACCTGTGGCCTCAGCAGACCAGTTCCCCGGAATCGCAAAAGATTGGAGTGGAGGAGTGGAGAAGATTGGCGAGATTGAATCGGTTAGATGCCTTTAAAAGAAGGATAGAGCAAATCCCTCATGAGATCATTTCTTACAGGGAGCTTCTGAGAGTCTGTATGGCATCAGCAGAACAGAGTTCTGAAGAGGAAGCCGTCGCATTTGTTGAAAATTTGGATGAATCCGGCCACGTTCTTGTGCTAGGCCAGACCGTTCACCTTCGTCCACACAAGGTATCTTTATCTTTTCCATTTTCACCCGTATCTCTCGTTTTCTATTTTCACGGTTTTTAGAGTGTTAGGGTTTCGAGGGTTTGCTAAGGGTTTGGTATTGCATGCTGTTTTAGGTGGCACGAGCTTTAGAGATGGTAATGGAAATGGCTGTCCTTCCCGAGACCGATCGGCGCTGCCTAGAGCTCGCAAATTTGGAGGATCAGAAGAAGAAAATTGATGAAGAAGCCGTGAAGCGGGCAAGAGCTGAATCATGGGGAGGATTGATGCTTTTTACTGTCAAGACGGCTCTTTTAATGAGGTGGACCTTCTGGGAGCTGTCGTGGGATGTGATGGAGCCAGTTTGCTTCTTTCTCACGTCGGCTTACGTTATGGCAGGATATGCATTCTTCCTCAGAACTTCCACTGCTCCCACATTTGAGGGCGTCTTCAAAGTTCGCTTTGAGGCGAGGCAGAGGCAGATCATGAAGGAGAGAAATTTTGATCTCGGGCGCTTCCAACAACTTAACACGGTTTTCAAGCCAAAAAAATCGATCGCCTATGCTAACTAACAGTAGGATTAGCCGTATCACCAGCAAATTTTGCCCCTAAAGACAAGAATTTTTCTTTTCTTTTTCTTTTCGTCTAATCCCATGATTTTATGATTTAGGTTCAGACATTTTTGTGGCTTCATTTTTTTTCACCGAGAGCTGGAGATTTCTCTTTGAGAACATTTTCCAGGGTTTTTGGGTCAGATTACTGACTAATTTCTTGACTGCTTGTTTCTAACCTTAATTGATTCATTCTACTTTACGCTGACTGACTGTTTGTTTCTAACCCTAATTGATCCTTTCTGCTTTTATCAGTTTGTTTATAGCCCTAATCGTTTCATTCTGTTATACTCTAACTACCATTTTAAGAAGATTTTTTTAACCTTATTTTATTCGTTCTGCTTTAATCTAACAGACAGTTTGTTTCTAACGTTAATTGATTCATTTTGCGTCTCTGACTACCATTTAAAGAAGGTTCCGGTAAATTCTTTTCTAAATGAATAATGATACTCTACCACTGCGAATATAGAAATGAAGTTTCGGCTATAATACCTTGATTTCTTAAGGGGTTTCCATCCACTACAATCTCTTTTGAGATTCCTTAGGGTTTTGAGCGCAATGGCTAATTCTTTTAGATTTGTTCTAAACACAACTTTTTACACCGGCTTACAACAAATTACATTTAAAGAGAAGTGAGAATTTCATTTTAAATGAAATACTTGCTGCTACTGTAAATGGGATATGTATTAGTTACCACGATTCCTGACAATGTTTCAGTTGCCATTATGCTAAAAGATACCCTCCACTCATGTTAGCTCTATGGGACGTGATTTACTTAATATCCTTTATCGGAGATTTCTTAGGGTTATATACTGAATTAATTTGTAGTGTTAGGGATACCATTGTTTTAAAGCCGGTTCTTGGTGACACCTCACAAAATGGTATGATTTTCATGATGTGAGAAACATATGTAAAATATATTCACTGACTGAAACTTGTAGGCCAGAGCCTTGGACAAAATTTCCACTTAGAGAGGCTGTTATTTTCCAACCCCACTAACGCAAGGCAATAGAGGCAAATTTCTTGCTGTTAAATCAAACTAAATATATGTTCTTGTTCCCAGCATATTCACCTTATTGAATTACAACCTAAATCTGATTAGTAGGCCACTAAATCATGACCGGAGAAATATAGTGAATTCTAAACCAGGCTGTGTCTTGACAACCTGTACCTAGACTTTGATGCAAAGCCTCACCGCATCCTACAAATTTACATGTTAAAATCCAATGCCGTGGTACACGAAGATGAGCCATCCTTTACCCTGTCTCCACTATCCCCCAGGCGCTGTCTGCAAAGCGGTAGATGTTTATTCCTAGGGGTGTCCAGGATGCCAGGGCATACACCCATGATTGCTATTGGATAACTCGACGAAACTTGAATGTCCCAGGAATGACAGGGATTTATGGAGTTTGCTGCATTTTAGGGATTCTGAATCCCTTAAACATTACACCACATCTTTCAGTGCACTATTTGTTCACCATAACACAAGGAATTATTTTTACATAACTGGGAATGTTATCATATATATCCTTAGTAGTGGAATGATTGTAGGAGATATTTTTCTACAACAAACAAGTTAAATTATGATATTGCTACCAGGATTTAATTATGTATTTTAATTATGGAGGAAAAACTGTAGTTAAACAGTGCTCGTAGTTAACCCTGTTTGAACTGAAATAGTACTAGGATCAGTGACTAATGAAAAACATCACCTAAATCCAATTGAGTGTCAATTGTTCTATTCAATCGCATGAGACATTAGTTCCCTTGAAACATGGGTCAGTAAGTTTGACCTGGAAACTACACATTTAAATCCCATTAGTTCCCTTGAAACATGGGTCAGTAAGTTTGACCTGGAAACTACACATTTAAATCCTGATAGCAAGATAAGAAACTACATAGCTAAATCCTGATAGCAAGATAGATAGATAGATAGATAGATAAAATTTTAACGTCCACGAGGCTAAAAATAGCCTATGGGACAGCAAGACAACTCAAGTAGACTTAAGTAACAATGTTCGTTGCTTGTGTAGGATGATGATGAGTCCACCCAATTGCTCAATGTACTCTTTGTTGAATAGGTTATGCCAAGAACTGTCACATATAGTGTCCGCAAATTTATCTCTACTACTCTTGTAGGCTTCACATTCTAAAATAAAGTGTTGTTCAGTTTCCACTTTTCCAAAATTGCAGAATTTGCAAATTTTTTCTTCCCAAGCCTCTTTTGGCCTCTTCCAACGTCCGTTCTCACAACAAAGTTGGTGAGAGTTGGTTCTCAGCTGAGCAATAAGAATTTTAGCCCTCCAAGAAATGTTGGCTCCTATGTATGCTTTTTGGAGTTGATCACAAGCGGGGTTGAACTCATTTATATAATATAATTTCTTCCTTCCGATCTCGCTTCTCCAATTTCTCTTGTAGAATTTTTCCATGACAAAGACCTTTATTTCTTTATTATTTGTGGGACACACATTGAATTGAATATTCCATTTACTCATCCATTTGATGTTTTGTTGCATCCATGTCCTTTTTCGCTGACATAGTGTGTCACTAAAGACCACTTTAGGCCATCTATCCTTTTCCATTTTTTCGAATTTTTTTTAGATAACTTAGAAGGCGAACCATAGCAAGTGCCTCAATAGCAGCAGCCCCCATTTCACTTAGCATGATATCATATGGAATAGTGCTTTTGATTTTAAACTTGCTTGTGATCAAGCGTTTTTGGATTCCTTCGATTTGTTTCCATTGTGCTTATAGTAGTGTTGCTGGCCCATAATTCACACCCGTAAAGAACAACTGGCAGCATAAGAAGACCGAACAAGGTTTGAATAGTTTTCCAATCCCACAACTCTGCTTCACGACACTTATTCTGAAGAGCATAAAAGGCCTTCCACCCACCTAATATCCTTTTATACCTGCAGCTAGACTAGTTTAGTTTTTTGTTGAAATCGATGCCAAGGTGTTTATACTCCGCAACTTCTTCAAGAACACTTCCATTGTAATAAAATTTATGTTGGTGTTGTTTTTTATTATTAGAGAAAATCATAACCTTAGTCTTGCTGATATTGACCTGCATCTCCACCATTTCGCAAAAGCACTCAAGAGAAGATAGACGATCTTGCAAACCATAGGCAGATTTGGCAATTAAAATGAGATCGTCCGCATATAGGAGCAGTTTTATAACAAATTCACCTAGCTGAATGCCTTCACCCTTTTGCATGTTTAACCACTCTTTCAATTTGTTAATATATAAACCAAACAAAGTAGGAGATAAAGGGCAACCCTGTTTGACCCCGATATCGCTCCTAAAACATTCTAAAATGCCATCTGAAGTTCTGATTTTAACTTTCACCTCTTCGTACATCCTATGAACAGCAACTCTGAGATGCATAGGAATTCTCAATTCTTCCATCTTAAACCAAAGCTTGTCTCTTGGGACGGTGTTAAAAGCCTTTTTAAAATCGACAAAGCAACAAAATACCTCTTCCTTTTTCTCCTATTCTTTTTCAATAATGTGTCTCAAAGGGACACAGTGATCCACTGTCGAGTGCTTTGGCCTAAAACCAGCTTGCCCTTTAGCACGTTTATGGTTTTCTTCTGCCCATTTGCTGATCCTAGTTTCTATCATGCTGTCAAAAAGTTTAGCAAAGAGGGGATTGATCATTATAGTCTTGTAGTTGGAGGGATTGTTAATATCACCACTCTTACAAAGTGGTATTGCAAGGCTGATTGTCCAATCTTTCGAAAACCCTTCTTGGAAAATTTTGTTGAAAATTTCAGTGATGTGCGGTGCAAGAGTTTTCATACCCCACTTCAGATATTCTGCTTGGAGCGCAACAAGGTCTTTTGCTTTACCTCCACCTAACTTCTTAATCCCTGCCTCTATCTCTTGCACAGTGAAAAGATTTGTATCATCATTGACTAAAGGTGGCTGTCCCACTCCACCCTCTTGTTCATAAAGTTTCTTAGCATATTCAAACCATTGGGTGGCAGTAATATTATTATTTTCAGTTTATTTTCTCCTTGATTGGAGTTCTTTCCAAAAACGTTTGGAGTTATTTCTGCCCAAGAAAATTAACTCCTCTCTCCTTGTGAACATAAAATCAGTTTTTTTCTTCTTTAGGATCTGTTTGTAAGTCTTAATGTCAAGGTTAGTTTTATTTGACTCCCTTAGGTTTCTTCTAGCCCTCTTGCATTCCTTATCAAACCAAGCATTGGTTGGAAAACAATTAGTTTCAGATTTTCTATTTTTTGCTCTCTTGCATTTTGAAAGAGCCTAATGAATCAAATTTGATAAATCATAACTGTTAACACCATGTTTATACATAGGGTGTCCCATACAAAGTTTTTCAAGAGTAGTTTTGAAAGTGTTATTGTTTTTTGAAGTTAACAAAATTCTGCCCTAAGAAGGGGGGTATTGAGGGCCTTGGGTTTTTGCTCCAATCCGCCTATCCTTTGCCCAATACAAATTTACGTACAGCGGTCTATGATCTGATTTGAGATCCCAAATGTGTTCTCCAATTGCAACTTCTTCAATATTTTCATACAAATTCTGCGAACAAATTACATAATCTACCACACTTGCTCCGTTGTATGTGTTGCAAGTGAAAGTGCCTGACTTAGCCCATCTAGCCAAACCATTACAAATTACGAGATCAAATGTGCCACATAGAGTGATCAATTTTTTCCCAAAATGATTGCAGCCTTTAGCATCTTCGGATATTCTTTCCCATTGATGATTTCTTTCTTCTGTGAGCCAAATAGGGTTATCATTTACTTTGGAGCTGAAAATACTTGCTTGCCAATTTGCTGTCCTAGCATTGAAATCTCCAACAAGAAGAACATCCTTATGCTGCGAAAAAATAACATCATCTTTTTTTAACACAGCATAGGGGTCATTGTGATCTAAGCCACACTTTTTATAAGTTTTAGATATTTGTGGAGCAAAGTAACAGGCTGCAATCTTGATAAGAGTTATTTTCCACAATTTTGAGCCATATGAATTGTTTATTAGAATCAATCTTTTCCAACTGAATGGCACGACTTTCCCTTTCTTTTACTAGAACCATTATACCTCCATAACCTTTACCATTTCCCACTACCTCATTCCACACTGCCATCTTCCAGTAGCCTTCAAACAATGAGGTCTTACATCTCTCATGCTCATGTGTCTCTATGAGACAAATAATGTCTTTGCCTTCCGCAATAGGTCCTAACCCAGGCCCACGTCTCCATGGATAACCTCTGCAATTCCAACAAACTAAACTTAAGGACGTTTGGGTTAAGTTTGATTGCTATTTGTTTTGATGTGAAAAACTCGAAATTGAGTTATTATCGCTAAGCGTGATTGCTGATCTTGTTGTATCGCTGCATGCTAATGTGTTTGTTGTCACACCTTTGTTGCCTTCTTGCTGCCCTTCATTGGAGCGGTAGCTAAAATGAGTAATAATTGCTTTTCCCTTGAACATCCAAGCTTTTTTGCCTTCATTTCTAGCTGTTTTGATTTTTTTCATTTCCATTCTCTCAGCTTGTGGTTTGTCAACCCTCCAAGCTTGACAGATTTGTCCTTGCCACAACAACACATCTTGTAGGAAATCCCTCGTTAAGTCGAGGGTGTGTTCACCTTCCCCATAATCTTTTATCCCTTTGATAATTATATTGGATGCCCTACGCTGCCTTTTCTTAACCTCTCCGTCTTGTGTGTTCACACGAATCTTTACCTCTTCTCTTGCCATATCAAGGTGTTTGCTGTTTTTGTTCCAAGTTTTGGTGACTTCTGAAAAACTACCTGTTCCATATGAAATACCTAGTATAAAGACGATCCCTGCTAGCGCATTGCAGTGGCCAAATTTCTCTGTTGAACTTTAGGCATAAGAGGCTTCATTCTGTTAGAGTTGCTTGTGCTAGGGAAGGTTTCTGAGCTCACAAGATACATGTACTTTAGTGCTATTAGAACAATCCATCACGCTGAAACGTGCCTAAAAATTATAAGAGCCATATTTTCTGAAACGTGGCTGCAAATTATAAGAACTATCTATTATGTTGTCCTTTTGAAGGTGTACAACAAAGGGACTACCTAGGTGTGCACATTTAGGACATCTGGGTGTGGACCACATGGTCACATGCTCATATTTCCAATGAAAAGAGTATATTTTAAATCGTTCAAAAGTCTCTATGTAACATTTCTCATAGCACTGGACTCTATGCCCGTCCTTGAAAGACGAATATGCTTTGAAAATAGTTACCATACCCGGGCTCATATTCAAGAGTCCTATGAAACATTATCATTGCCACTGGTTCAGGAACCATATAAACAGTTCAAAACAGAGCTTAGATTATTCGTGTTTCATTTGTTTTCATGAAAGAAATATTCATGTTAAATTACTATTCATGAAACATGGGTCAATGAATTTAACTCAAAATCACAGAATTAAATCTTGATAGCAATATCACAACATTAAATCTTGATAGCAATATCACAACATTATTAATGTCACCATTTCACAGAGCTCAGAATTTATATAAACAGGATTTATATAAACAGTTATCATACCCTAACTCACATTCAAGATTCCTTACGAAGCATTAATCACTGCCATCATTTGACATAGTTGAAAGGCCGTGTTACAGTGTTCAGAATCTATTTAGAAAGTTTTTATATCCAAAAGCTCACATTCAAGAATCTCTCCCAAACATTAATCATTGCCACTGGTACTATAAGTTGGGGGTTACAGAGGGTTGAGTATTTAAGTAGACAGTTCACACCCAAGCTCACATTCAAGTTTCTCTCCGAAAAAATATTAATAATTGCCTAATGGTTACAGATCTCTTAGGGTTTGTTTTGAAGGAGCTGGATTCAAATTTTCTTGAACAATAGCAGGCTCTCTGTTTTGAAACTGCAAATTTGAGTTGGTGAAATTGAGTTGACCTAAATATTCGCTGGACCATAGTTTAAACATTTTTTTAACAATACCCACCAATAAGTGTTTTAAAAGCTCCATCCACATTATTATCCCAAAGTAAGAAAGTAATGTACTGTAATCATTCAGAAATCTATTACTACCATGTGACACATGTTAAACCTTAAAAAAGTCGGGTTCTACAGATTCAGAGGGGAAGAGAGAGTGGACGCATTTATTGAACCAAACTCTACCATTTGCAACGCAGAGATCAATTTAATGAAATCAAACAAAATTTACCAAGGACTTGATCTATTCCAGGTATAAGGACTAAAATCCTTTACACCAGTGTCAGTAAAGGCATGCATATGCTCAGAGGCAGCAGGCGGTCAGACTCATCCGCTGGATTAAACAGATCTTCACAACTCGTCTAAAATGGCAGTCAAAGGCCACATGAAAGGATCCCGCACCTACTAAAACCTGAAGAAACTGATAAGTATTTATAATAACAGACAGTGCCACCAACTGTACGTAGAGAAGTTGCATATACAAACATGAACATTCCATATAAAAGCCTGCCTCTATAATTACTGTAAACCTCACAGATGCGCATATTGGCAGGGTGCAGATGACACCGAAACAGGAAATTAGCCCGTTTTTCTTGGAGTTTTAGATATGTATGACATCAACGAGTAAGCAAGTAATCCTGTCACCCTATAGCCAAGTGTTACCATTTGCCTGGTTAACCCCAGAATGGTTAATGACATCCATATCTAAAACTATTCTCTCCTTAAATTTACTACAATAATTGTTTTGCACATATACATATAAGTTTTAAAAATTAAACAATTAATTAGAAGAAACAAATTATTAAAAATAATAATAATACAAATAATCTATAAGTACAAATAAACAATCAATTACAAGAAATAACAATCAACTTAGAAAAAATTAAAAAATTCCATCAACAAAGAAATACAATAAACAAACTTCTATCAACAAAAAACTATAAATATAAATAAATTGATAAATATTTGTTTTATCAATAAAATAACAAATAAACGTATAAATACTTGTTCTACCCATAAACTGTACAGTTAATAAAATATAATTTCAATTTTTCCTTTATATATACTGCTTGTTCTACAAATCTAAAAGTAATCTTTTTAAAAATATTGATTTGAAATTAATTAATTTGTTTAAATTTAATTTTTTAACTTTTGAGTTATTCAAAAGAACTATTTTATTTATGTTGGTTAAAAATATTTATTTGAAACATTTAAAATTTTTAATGACAATGGTTAATATTATACATATTTAAAATTATTTACCTAAAACTATAATATATTTTTAGGAATATATATTTTAGTTTTAAATATAAACAATCAATTATAAAAAATGAGAATAAATCCATAAAAAATTCTTAAAGAAATCATATATAGTACATAGTACATCAACTAGCATTGTTTTTCATCTCTTGCTCTCATCTAATCTTAACATGTATTTTCAATTATACTACTTATCTTTAAGCTATTTTTTGTATGGATAAACCATAATTTTTTTTTTCAACATATTGAATTGATATTAATTAAGTTGTTTAACTTCTGAATGTTTTGGAAAATGTGTGTGTGTGTGGAGGCCAAAGATTGAAAAAGTTTATTAAAAGACCCATTTCAATTGGGCACAAAAAATAAGAGATAGGTAGGTACCCTTGGTTTAATCTTTATAGATTTTCATATAATCAAATTCAACCAATTTGAAACTCATTTTTGATTAGAGAATGTATAGCTTTATATCTTGTATATAATTGCTAAAAATCAAGACTTGGCTAAGGTGAGTTGTTAGAAAATTAACTGAAATGTAATTCATATTTTGAGATATAAAATTATTCGTCATAGGGGTCATTTGACTTAATAAATTTGAGATTGATATTGTCAATATCATCTCAGAGGGGATCTAACATGGAGAAAGTGCATTAGGAAATCCACATTTCTCCTTATGATAGGTTTCCACTTTTTAAATATTTTACAATTTGTAGTGAATACAATAGGGAAAAGAGGAACATTATTCCTACCTATCATATTAAGGCCAAAGTTGCAGGGCCTAGGAATCATTTGATTTTCATTGATATTAATCAACACCTTCTCTAGACCTCCTAGATAGATGCTCTTAAATAGTCTCCTACAGAGAAGCTTTATACTGTATTTTTCAAACTTAGTCATATGAACCATTGCAACAAAAAATGATGAAATGTTGGAAGGGTACCGGTCTTGATTAACTATAAATTCATTTCATAGAATTCTATACACCACTCTAATGACTAAAAAATGAGTAGACATCAACATATCTTTGATTATAACTCTTGTTATAGGCCCATCAAATGTAATTTGTTGAGCTTAATAATAGTCTCCATACTTGGGCATAAGCAAGAAAGAACCTATATTAAGATATTATCTTGAGCTCTCTTTATATATTAAGCATGGAGGCCTAAGATGGAAATTGAAACGATGCAAATGTGAACCAAAAAGACAAAGTGAAAATGTTTTTGATTAAGTAAAACAAGTTTTAATGGGTGCCTGAAACCCCATAGTAAACAAAATACAATTGAAATAAAGTCCAAAGCATAAGGCATAACAGTAAAAAAAAATAGGCTAAGGAAGGCCACTAGAACCAATCCTAAGAAAAAACAACTTCTTAAGGAGCAGGCAAGCCCAACAAATCTTAAAACCAGGGAAAAAATAGAAAAGCTAGGAGAACAAATCAGGGCACCATTTCTTTGACCAACTTTTTTGTCTTGAGCTCCAGCTTTTTCATGGTCTTTGCTACTTCACTCATTAGTTGAATGTCATCTGGAGTGTCCTCCCTATCCCTCTTACTCTTGTTCTTCTCACTTTATTGTTCGGGCTCTCATCTAGGGGGTTGACATCCTCTTTAGAAACCTTGTTTTCCTCGCAGTCTATGTCAACTTTCCCACCTGTGCTAACCTCCATCATAGCTTGCACTTGTTTGATATTATCATTTAAGCCTTTGATAATATTTAGGCTCTGGTTAGCAAAAATGTGGAGAGAGCTCTCCATCCTGTCCAATCTCTTTTCCATCTCATTAACCTTAGTTTCCATAGTGCTAATTCTACTAGACCCATCATCTCTTCCTTCCTTTCCAACCCCTGCAGTCTATTCTTTATCTCTTCAGTTTTGTGGAAAATCCACTTGATTGACCAGAAGTTGTTTGCCATGCTATTTTAGGCATTTTTGAGGAGATTCATCCCCATCTCCCTAGCATTGTCGTTGAGAATCGCCAAGTCAGATGACTCAGATCAGTGAGTTCCTCTAAATGTATTTTACTATCATTTCCCTCTAAGACCTTGGACTGGATAGTCTCTCTAATAACGCCCATTGTCGTAGTCTGAGTTTCAAAGTTCCTCTAGACCATTTTCCTACCCTTGGAGCCAAAAGAAAAGGTAGTTTTCTCCTTGCCATAGTCTTCATTTCTGTCCTCCTGGGCATTGAGAGGGGTTTCATAACCCTTGCCAGAATCTTGATCAGCTTCAATATCAATTCCCTTTCTCCTCTTGGCTGGGCTTTCCACCTTCTTGCAAACTGGGACCTTGCTAGCTCCCTCCTCTTTCACATTAATCTCCTCCTTCGTATGCATCCCCTCATCCTCTTCATTATAATCTTCAACTGAATTAACCTCAAACTTAATGCTTTTACCCGCCAAGCCTTTCCTAGCTTTTTATTTCTTGTCTTTTCCCAAATCCGTAATTATCTTGGCCACCTCCTCTTCATCATCCAAATGTAGCCCGACACTATCCTCAATATCAGATAGGAGATAGGAGATTTCAGTAATAATATAATTTTACTTTGCCAATCTTAATATAAGAAACTTAAGTAATTGAAAGATCATTTGACGTGTCAACCGAGAAGTTTGAAAAGACACAACACATTAAATTTTGTCGAACAAAACTATGCCAAAGATATCTTAATTAATAAAATCATCTTAGAACATGAAGCATTCCCTTTCTGTTGTATACTAATGGCTATCACTCTCACGATACACCAACAAAAAGGGAAGGTTTTCATTCTAAGACCAGAAAAAGCATCTGAGACCAGCTACATCCATCAAGTATGATTAAGAAAGACAAAATTGATCTATCAGTCAAGAATGAACCTAGACTAATAGACCAAACTCAAAGAGAATTAATATCAACAAGACTAAGCTTGTTTTCACAATCAAAGGAGTTAGAGGAACAATTGAAATAAGTGAAGTTGTAAGTAAAATGGTAAGAAACTTATCGAAAAGATATGCAATTGGATTTTCTTCTATACAAGAGCAGAGAAAAATTGATAAGAGAAAGATTACCATTGATTATCTTATCGGTAGGTTAATAATCTTTGAATTAAGCAACTATGATAATAGTCAATCAACTAGTGACGTAACACTATAAGTTTCAGCAAGTGAAGGACAACCCATAAGAAGAAAATTTGTTGATGTGATGACTATAAAGGACTAGCAACTGAAGAGAAAGAACTTGAAGAGTTGGAAGCCTTGATCTAATGTAGGAGCATCCTAGGCTTGCTTGCAATCCTGCATGTTGGATGGATTTTGGCTTGAAGATGTGGACTCAGTCACCAAAGGAGTGGTGCTCGGTCATTATTAAGCATAGTTTTGGCTGTGGAGCTTGGCAGACATTGGGAGCTTGGTAGACACTGGGAGCTTGACATACTCTATGGAGCTCGTCAGACTTTGGGAGCCTGACATACTCTATGGAGCTCGACATGCTCTGGGAGCTCAGCATGCTTTGGGAGCTCGACAACACTTGTGGTTTTTTGATACTCAGCTTGGTCTTTTCTGACACTTGGCTTGGTCTTGGTTCTGATGGTACCGAACTATCTATGAGATGACCTTGGCATTTATTTTATGTAGGGGTATTTAATTTGTGTTGAAGCCGACTTGTCACTCAACATATATTTAATGTGAGGGATTTAATTTAGTTTGTAATGAATTGGGCTGACTTGTGGCTCAGTTGGGTATAAGTAGGGGGTCTTGTAGAGTCTTTAGGTATGATTAAGGGATCCGTCTTGGAGAAGAGGATGCAAAATTTGAAGGGATAGTGACTGAAGCTTGAGAACCAGATGATTGTTTGGTGGACCTAAGGGTACAAGTGTGGATTCTCTGTGGTGTTCTTATCTAGTTGTGGATATGGACTAGCTGGGATTGAGATTGTAAGTTGGATCTTGCAGAACTGATATTATAATTGTTGTTTGTATTTGGCCCTAACCAAGAAGGCCTTACAACTTGACATATGGCATGTAATCAATTATTTTATGAATAAAGAATTGTGATTTGGTATCAAATCTTAGATTATTGTTATTCCATTGTATGGTTAATTTTTGGGAGCTAGGACATCTTCTCTAGGGATTCTCCTACCTTGCACTATGCCAAGTGGTATCAGAGCGAAGGTTGTTCCTAAATGTGTAGATAGATTGATGAAGTTGAGGCAATTTGCACCAGGTTCTTAGGTTGGAGAAGGTTGATCTTGTAGAGTTGATTAATCTTCTGAATTCGTGGATCTATTGCTTTGGGTTTTTGAAAATTTTGGAAGATGCCTCCAAGAAGATTGGACCCTAGGGCAATTAATGATCTTAGTGATGTTGTGGAGGAAAGGATCTCAGAGAAGATTAGAGCAGAATTCCATATGAGATTGCATGGATGCAGAGTGACATGATTGCTGAAATTGTAAGCACTTTAGTTGTTGTAACTAGACATGTGGGTACTAATGATGGCTATGAGGAAGTTGTTGAAGAATTTGAAGCTACTGGATCTAGTGGTGAGGACAGATTTGATCATGTGGAGAGATCTATTGGAATTAGGGCTGGTTAGTTTGCTAGACCTAGATCTCAGTTGAAGTTGAAGCATAAGATGGAGGTTTATAATTTCTCAGGTACTTTGACTCCTGAAGACCTGATTGATTGGATTGGTGAATTGGAAGACTACTTTGAGTTTGAGAATATTGAAGATCCACTTAGAGTGAGGTTGGCACAAACTAAGTTAAAGGGACATGTTGTTCTTTGGTGGCAAGAATTGCAAAGAGACAAAGAAGAAGAAGGTGAAATGAAGATCACTTGATGGAAATTGAAGGTAACTAAGTTGAAGGCTAAGTTCATTCCTACTGATTATGAACTCGATTTGTTTAAAAGGTTGCAAAATTTGAAGCAGAAAGATGTGATTGTGAAAGATTATACAAAGGAGTTCTACAAGTTGACTATTTGGTCCGGTCATAGAGAACTGCCAATGAAGTCAATGAAGCTTTGTATAGATCAATGATTGGAAATCTACATTACATTGTTCATAGTGGACTTGACATAGCTCATGCAGTAGGCATTGTTGCAAGATTCTCATCACAAGAGAAGGATTCACACATAAAAATAATTAAAAGGATATACTGATATCTTAAAAGGTATTGAAGAACATGGTCTATGATATGAAAAATGAGGAGACTTTCATCTTAAGGTATATACAAATGCAAACTGGACAGGTAACATTGATGATATAAAAAACATGAGGAAGGAGCATTTTTTCTTAGGAGACATATTAGTTTCATGGACTAGTAAGAAGTAGAATTACATTTCACAATCAACTACATAAGATGAATATATCTTAGTGGAAATCAATTGTTAGCGAGATGCATGGATAAAGAAGATACTAGAAGGAATATAGGGAATAGTTGAAAAATTAGTGGTCAAATGTTGTGACAACACCTGTGCTATCAATATATCAAAGAATCCAGAAATGCATTCAAAAACCAAACATATAGTAGTCAAATACCATTTTCTAAGAGAACATGTACAAGATAAAGAAGTCGGATTGGAATATATTCTACCAAGGAACATATTGTTGATATATTTACAAAAAATTGCTGATATATTTATAAAAGCGCTACCAAGGGAAATCTTTCAGTTTCCTAGAAGAAAGCTAGGGGTCCTACCCCTATCATAAATCAAGAAGGACGATGCAGAGTGCATCAGTTCATGAAGTGTGTAACAACATATCATTTGTATGGACTAATGTAGTAGTGGAC
The DNA here is from genome assembly GCA_028749045.1 of Cupressus sempervirens. Classification (NCBI taxonomy): domain Eukaryota; kingdom Viridiplantae; phylum Streptophyta; class Pinopsida; order Cupressales; family Cupressaceae; genus Cupressus; species Cupressus sempervirens. The sequence continues at coordinate 429,144,162 of CM053787.1, read as the reverse complement.
TACTCATGGAGGAGTAGTCTAGAAGGAGAGTACAGGAGCAGGGTAAAACATCATAATGAAAATATTGTTTTTAGTTTAGTGCCTTTGGCATTTCTATGGAAGGGGGAGAAAGTGAAAGAAAAAAAAAGGGAGAAAGTGAAGAACATATCTAGAAGAAAGAGTCAAGAATACATATCAGAGAGAATATTAGAGAAAGTGAATGGAATGGTGCATAGCTAAAGTTAGAACATCATATTGTATGGGGGACATCAGTTTTGGCAAAGAATTGCTCATTATTATAGTTTTCCATCAATGCCAAAGGGTGGGACTGTTGGCATAACTAATTAACTGATCTACAAGTTGTTGGAAAAGAAAGGAATGTATGGATTGCATGTCCATTAGTTATACTATTTTTCATTTATGAAAAATTGTTTAACATATTATTTTAACATGATACTATATCTTTAGAAAGTATATTATACATGGAAGTTGAGAAGGGCATAGAGAAAGAATGGAAAGAGGAGACTTATTGGGTAACAATTGGAATAAATAATGAAAGCAATGTTAGTGACGATATTTCTTAGCAGATTATTAGAGACTTGGAGTTTTATCATAATAATAAATAAATATCTTATCAACGTATCAAAAAAGTTAAAGTCGACATCAGGTTAAGGCAAGAAAGATTGTTTGAGAAGTTTCTATAGAAATGATAGAAGTATGGTATTGTGATCATTGGATCTAGGTTTAGGGTTTCATGAATTGATATACTTAAGGAAATAGAGAAGACAAGTTTTTGTATTGTGATTGGAAGAATTTTGGCCTAAAAAAGGAAGAAAGTGGAGGTTGTAAATATAGCTATCAAAGTGTTGCATCAATGAGTGGGTTGCGATCGAAGTTGAAAGAAAAAGATGGTTAATGGCATGTAACTATGTTGAAGAGCTTTATAGGTTATGATATAGAAAAGCAATGAAAACTATAGATCATTTTTGTGTCTGCTAGCATCTTACCATTGTAATAGTTGAAATCCCTTGAAAGTGTGACCCTAATTGGTCTGTTATAAAACCTTTAACAAGGTAACATTCTTAGAATAGGGTGTTAAAATCCTTTATCAAGGTTACTCCTAATAGAATAGAGATCCTAATAGGTCTAGAGGAAAATATGTTAACAAGGTACACTTGGCAGTGTTTTGTAACCCTTAATCAAGCAAGCTCCTAAAAGAGTGTATCCTAGAAGAGTGCAATATTTTTTGCGACCGTTCTCACACTGTGGTTTTCATCCAAAACAAGTTTCCATGAGATAAATATTGGTGTTATTATTGTATGATTTCTTTTACTGTTCTAAATGAATGTCTATGCACGTAACCGTTAACAATGTTATAGGTAGAATTGAATCTTATCGATAACAATATTGAAAGTTTTTTATAGTAATAAAGTTGGTGATTACTAATTCACCCCCCTCCCAATTATCAATCCTATACCTACACATTTTCTATGGAATGTTTAGGTTTTTCCTTGTAATGGAGCTTAAGGTTAGAGCCATTGGACTATTCTATGCATTTGTGGAGATTTATCTCCTTGTAAAATGAGTTGTGACTTAGTCTTGCATTAGATTTTGGATATAAAGATATGTAACATTTAGTTGATATATTCTTTAAGAAAAAAAAATGTCTATGAATTGGTGTATATTTGGTATATTGTCCAAGGGTTCCTTGGTGGGGCATAAATATCTTATTAAATAAAAGAAAAATCAAGCACTTCTAAGAACATTATTAAAAAAATACACAAATAAATAGGGGAAAAAACATTCCCAAAGAAATAGGAAAATTTTTGTTAGATTGTGGTGACTGATCAGGAAAGTACTGTACATACTTCATAAATAGTGGGGTTCGGGGCATCGCCCTTAAATTTTTTTTTTGGGCAGTAGCCGACATATTATGGCCGACATATGGCCGACATGTTATAACCCTAAAGTTGTTTAATACTTGTATAAAAGGGCTTAGGGTTGGGTATTTTTCATAATGTTGTGATACGAAATTGGTTCTTGCGGCGGTATTGAGCTGTAAGGGATTATGGATTGTAATCAGGTTGTAATCACTGGATTGTAATAAGATTGGACTTGCTGTTTGGTGGACGTAGCCTAGGGATTGGGTGAAACACGTTAAATCTTGGTGCCTTGTGTTCATTTCTGTGTGTTCTATTATTTTTTGTTATCGGTTATATTTGCATGTAGTTTTTATTTCTGTCCGTGGTTTATCTTAACAAGTGGTATCAGAGCAAGGCTGTCTTTCAGTTATCCTCTGCAGGAAAGTCTCACGGTTAAGTGGGAGTCTCACAGTTGAGTGGGAGCGATGGCAGATGAGGGTAAGTTGAGGGTTGACAGGTTTAATGGGTAGAACTTCCAGTTATGGAAGATGCAAATGGAAGACTATTTATATCAGAAGGATTTATGGAAGCCGTTGGAAGGAAAAGCCAAGAATCAGGGAACTATGTCAGAGGCTGAATGGGATCTTTTGGACAGAAAGGCACTCGGAAGCATTCGGTTATGCTTGGAACCATCAGTGGCATTTAATATTACAAAAGAAAAGACGATAGAAGATTTGATGAAAACCCTAACGAAACTGTATGAAAAGCCCTTCGCTTCAAATAAGGTATTTCTCATGAAGCGTTTATTTAATATGAAAATGGCAGAAGGTGGATCTGTTGCAGATCATTTAAATGAGTTTAATACTATTACTAGTCAATTATCTTCTGTGGGTATCAATTTTGATGAAGAAATTAGGGCTCTCTTGATTTTGTGTTCTTTGCCTGAAAGCTAGAATGGCTTGGTAATGGCGGTGAGTAATTCTGTTCCTGGATCTAGTACCCTAAAATATGATGATGTGATCGGTGTTATTTTAAGTGAGGAAACTCGTAGAAAATCATTAGGTGGATCTACATCAGGAAGTGCTTTAAATGCACAAAGCAGGGGCAGAACGACTGAAAGAGGAAGTAACTCTGGAAATCGTGAGAAATCAAGAGGAAAGTCAAAGGGGAGGAGGTCTCAATCGAGAGGACCAAATGATTGCTGGTACTGTGGGAAACCAGGGCACAAAAAGAAAGATTGCTGGAATCGAAAGAAAAATGAAGGAGATAAATCAGATGGAGACAAGGAGGCAAATGTGGTAAGTAACAAATTTGAAGAGGATGCTTTGCTTCTGTCTTTAGAGAGTGTTGATGATTCATGGGTTTTAGATTCTGGTGCTTCATTTCATGCTACACCTCATAGAGGTTATTTCATTGATTATGTCCAAGGGGATTTTGGGCTTGTTTATTTGGAGGATAATGAACCCTGTCAGATTGTTGGAAAGGGAAAAATTAAGATTAAGTTGCGGAATGGGAATCATTGGCTACTACATGAGGTAAGACATGTTCCAAAACTAAGTAGAAATTTAATTTCAGCAGGGCAACTCAGTGATGAGGGTTGTGTAGTTACTTTTAATGATAAAAATTGGAAGGTTTCAAAAGGTTCCCTTGTAGTAGCGGTACCATTTCATTCGGTCAGTTTTGGAGGATGGACAGTTAAATCTGGAGAAGATACATACCAATAATAATCCAGCAGATATGTTGACAAAGGTTGTAACAAGGGAGAAGCTGAACTCCTCTTCAGCTTCGGTTGGTCTTTTAGACTGAACATGAATAAAAGAACAGTAGAGTCCAGGATGGTTTGATCCAGTGGGAGCCCCATGTGGTAGTGGTATTGCTACAGGATCAGTCTCCAAGTGGGAGATTGTTATTTAGTGTGGAGCCTGATCAGTCCCCAAGTGGGAGATTGTTAGATAGTGGTGACTGATCAGGAAAGTACTGTACATAGAATTTTTTTTTTTGGGTAGTAGCTGACATGGTAGCCGACATATTATGGCCGACATATGGCCGACATTTTATAACCCTAAAGCGGTTTAATACTTGTATAAAAGGGCTTAGGGTTGGGTATTTTTCATAATGTTGTGATACGAAATTGGTTCTTGCGGCGGTATTGAGCTGTAAGGGATTATGGATTGTAATCAGGTTGTAATCACTGGATTGTAATAAGATCGGACTTGTTGTTTGGTGGACATAGCCCAGGGATTGGGTGAACCATGTTAAATCTTGGTGCCTTGTGTTCATTTCTGTGTGTTCTATTATTTTCTGTTATTGGTTATATTTGCATGTAGTTTTTATTTCTGTCCGTGGTTTACCCTAACAATTTTTTTCTAGGAAAATAGGGAAAAAATAAAAATGTCAAAAAAAAAGTAAGAGATAAAAAGTTAAAAAAAAAAAAAATTAAAGCAACTTAAAAAAGTGATGCGAAAAAATGATTATACTTAGTCCCACATGCATTGGTGAAGAGGGTTAAACTTCTTGAGAGTGATATAAAAGCAATTTTATGGAGCTCCTTGGTTATGATTGTTTATGCTTGATTGAATGTTGATATTGCTTATACTTTAGTTCTTGGAGGAATTGTGCTTCTTCTTGTTAGTTAGTGAGGATGAAAACTCTTGTAGATGACATTCTCCACATTGATGATAAATATTATCTAGGGGATTGGGAGTGGCTTAACTACAAGAGTAACATTGGAGCTTATAGAGAATGTTATTAAGATTTTGGGAAGCTCAATAAGTGTATTCATTATTGTTGTTTTGTAAATTTTTGTGATGTGTTAGCAAGGGTTTGAAACCCTTTGTATTTTCTAATTGTAGTTGCTACAAAAAATTACATTAATTTCCAACATATGGTATATTGAATTTGTGATTGTGATTTGATTTAATCATTTGGATATTCATGGGTTGCAACAATATTTCAATTTTAGACTTTGGATGATTAAGATTGTAGGTTTTTGCCATATTATGTATTTGAAATATAAATATACCATTCTATTCTATTATATTTTTTCTCTTCAAGAAAAAACTTAGACCAGAATAGGGTTGCATATTACAACTATTCATGTAATTAAGGTCTTTTCATTCCAAAAGCTCTTTTGCCCAATTGATCTACAATAGAATTTCTCTCTTGATCAACATATCGGACCATGAAGCCATTGACTCTTTCAATCAAATCTTAAATTAGTTTTAAGTTATGCATGTTGAGCTTCTAGTTATAAGTGTTCTATTGTGTGACATTGATTGTTACTAGTAAATCTTGAGGTGTTTCTATTGGAAATATTCAAAACTATGCTAAGTTATTGAGAGGGGAGGGGTGAATCAGTAACTTCTAAAACTTTTACCAATTTTAATTATCAACCCAATAAATCAATTAACACTTAATTCATCACATTTGATCTAATTGCATGCATGGGAAACTAAAAACATGAAAGCATCCACAACACTTGAACACAAACAAATTTGGTGACCTAGAAACCTTCCAAATAGAAAGTAAAACTGGGGTGGGGATGATATTCACAAACTTTAGTACTGTAGCATAAATTTGGCCTATTAAGGGTTACATTGATCACTTATGATGATTTGTCGTGTTAGGAGCAAATAGGACTGCTAGGTCCACCTTGTGAGAGGATTTACAAATATACAATGAAGTATGAACTCAGTAAAGAGATTTAGAAAAGATTGTTAGGTCTACCTTATTAGAGGATTTTGACTGGTTCACCTATTAGAATGAAGTAGTAGATCTTTGATTTGCAATTGAGTTTGCTGATGAAGATTCCTTGTTGTACTAATCACCTTTTTGTGATAGATTTGTCACTGCTCCTCCTTGTACTGATATGACCTTTATAATATTTTATCTATTGTATTCACAATACATATGCTTTCACTTTTGCATTCTTGCACTTTCTTGCTCTTTCTTACATTTCCATACCTTAGATATGATACAATACATCACATATATATACCAATCCAATTTATAAAATTACAAAGTCGACCATGACGCAAGTTAACACAAATATTACAAAGTTGGCCCACATGAAGACACTCGGGTTCTAAAGACTGACCTAGTGAGGTTCTGATACTCGACATCCACTATCACTGCTTGGCATCATCATGCTCTTGGTGGACATAGAAACTCAATCCATATTGATCACTTTCAAGTAGTCTTGAATTCAGTCTGCATTGGTGACTTGGTAGATATTGTGCAACTTGGTAAACACTGAATAACTTGGTTACCATGAAGTAGCTCAGTTAACATTGGCTTTGCATCACCTAAATTGTGAACTCGGTAGATATTGTAATGCTTGGTAAACATAGGCTTTACATCACATGAAATGCGAACTTGGTAACCACTGATAAACTTGGTATACATTGAAATGCTCGGTTTGAATTGCTAAACTTCACACTAATTGAATCTGCTCGGTAACCACTGAAATTAGTCCAAAAGGCTCGGTAGCAACTGTAGAAGCTCAGTGATTACTGAATTACATGTCAACCGCTATAAGTTGTTCAATGAGCTAGTAGTTGTACATAATCTAAATAAGTGTGTGTCACTAATAAAAAACTTGACTGATATGTCAACAATCTCCCCCTTTGGCATTAGTGACAAAAACACTTATTAGCCCAAAAATGAATACCTTGTATTCAGCACCATGTGATACTAGCTTGGTCTTATTTTTGAGATTTTTCAAAAGTGATCTTTGTAAGTATATACAGGGTATATCTATACCATAGCATATATCTCCCCCATACTATGTGTTCTACTATGTAAATATATCTTTTCTCTAATATCACAACATATCTTCCCCTGTAACTTTTCTCCCATATCTCATCTCCCCCTTTTTGATAGTAATGCCAAAGATTTATTCAATATATTTACATGGAGACACCAAAATGTGATAAGAATTTAGAGTGTACCTTGAGGGTAATTGCCATGGTTTTATTCCAGTTTTCTTGCAATACCTTGCATATATGAATGGTAATTTGCACTTCTACTGATAATTCAATCATGTGGTCAGCAACAGAGAAGTTGTTATCCTGAATCAGGGTCTTTGAATATACAATGTGTTTCTACATAGAATTCATGACTGGAAGGATCATATTTTGTATATCAACCAGTGTTGAATAGATCCTTGCTTCTTCTCTTAACAACTCTGCTTGCATGTCTGTCAAAAATCTAATCTTCTTAAAATGTGTAGAGCTTGAACTAGGGTCAAGTTGTAGTTGTTGAGCACTTGCTTTAAGATCAATATCAATTTTGGACAATTTGTCCTTAACTTCCTTAGTATACTCAGTGGCATCACATAGCTTTGCAAAAATTGATGACACATTTGAACAAGATGCCTCAAGATTGACCAAAATTGTTGAAAGCTCAACTTGATGAATAGCTATTTGCTAAGAAATGTGCTCAAGCACTTTATTGTTGAATTTCTTTTCAGCTTTTCAACCAGCTTTTCTTGACCTTCGGTGTCCTCATTGAACTTTTGGACTGCCTCCCCAAGCTGAAACAAAATAGGTTGAGAAGAATCAACCTCAATTTTGATAGCCTTAGTCATAACATTCTTGGCATCATCTATAATCTTGTACTCTCTATCTCTTTCCTCTCTCAATCTTTGCTGCTTGGCTTTTTTCTAGAGGAGTTCACCAAATATGTGCATTTGGTATGTAGAAAGATTGTAGATATCCCATTTGGGAATTTCTATTTCCTCACCCAAATCTATATCTTCTTCTATCTCCTTTCCTTTCAAAAATTTTGTACTCGATTGAACCTTAGATTCAATTGTCCTTATACTTATTGCTTTAGTACCTGGAATGGAAACAATAGTAGACATACTCAAACTTGCAATAAAAACTGATATAGCACTGACTGGTGGAATACTTATAGAGATGCTAGAAGAATCCAAAATTGATGAAGTCAAAATTGTAGAATCCAAAACTGAAGTAGACAAAACTGGAGAGCTTACCATGGATGCACTCAAAACTGAAGAAGTCAAAATTGGAGAGGTGATGACTAAAGAGCTCAACTTGGTAGATGAAGAGAGAGTCTATAGCTTGGTTGATGAAGTGAAAGTCACTTCTATCAATTATATGCTGAGCTGTGTAGGGGCAAAGAGTGATTGGACATTTGATGTATCCGTAGTAGTCACAACCAAACTTGTTGAAGCTATCTCCATACTTGATGTAGTCAAAGATTTGCTCAAGGAGTGAGGAAGTGAGGCAATGACTGTAGAAGCTATCTTGACTAGGTCAATCTCCTCATCATCTTGCTTATCTTCCTCAGTAGCTTCTTCACCTTGATCCTCTTCATATTCCTCATCATCAAAATGAGTCACTTCTTCAATATTTTCTTCCTCATCTTTCTCCTTATCCTCTTCTTCATCAACATCTTTTACTTCAATTGGATATTCACTTGATTTATGAAGATGATAAATGTTCTTCCAAGTGTTTGTAGCATTCTTAACAACATGCTCTATATACTTAATCAAAACTAAACAAGTATTAAACCTTAGAGTCATTTTATCTTCATTTTTCTTTAAAGACTCTTTCACCTTAGCATATGATGTGCTTGGTAATAATTGCCTTAGGGTTTGTGCATATATGTCTTTTACTGTTTGCACGGAAAAATTTGATCTTGGCTTTATTTTTTCCAGCAATTCATTAGAAATTTGAGAAGCAATCTAGTCTGGTGAGTACTTCCATTTACCCATTTTGCTCAACACTAGTTCTTCAACTTGTTTCTTCTCTACCTATGTGCTAGTCTCATATTTCAAAGATTTGAAACTTGTTATTCCATCTCCTTATTCCATTTGCTTCATTTTTTCTTGAAAGGTCATTGGAGGTCTACTGAGTACAATGTCACTTCCTTTCTTTCGAGACCTCCTTGTGAAGACTGCAGTAGATGCCTTTGCAAGCTTGGTGATGATCACCTTGCCCTTTTTCTTTGAGGGTTCTTCTCCTTATGATTCTTCTTCATCCTCTACCTATTCTTCATCTTCACCTTTACCCTCAGTTAACATGAGAGGTGCACTAGATTTCAGTTTGGCCATCCTCCTCTTTCCTTTGTTAACCGCTTGAGGGAGCTTTATTTCCAGCTCTATTCTTGCCTTAGCCTCTTCATAAGTACCAAAATAAGGGGCCTTGGGATCAACAAGTTCATTGACAAGGGCTTCAATGATATCCTTGTTCTCATCAATGTTTACCTCATAACCAAGAGGCTTGACCCACACAACTCTAGGCTTAACTGCCTGGATGTATACCTTGTCACAATCAACCATGAAGCACACATCATCCTTGTAGTCCTCAACTAACTTCTTAGGTATCCTAAACCTATTGTTCATTTTATCTTTGAACACATTGAAGTAGTTGTCCATGATGTTGCCATAGTTCTCTCCCATTTCTACAATATATTCATTTATTTGGTATAGTACAGACACATCTTTTCTCTAGACTACAAATGCCTTTTGAAGGGAAGAACTTCTGGACATAAAAGAATAAATAGGTTAATAGAGAACCAAATTTGCACAAGTTATTCTTGGAGGTTCTAATACTTTCCATGTTCTTATTGAATTGTCTCAATAATAACTCGACAAGGTCATAAGATAAGTTATTCTTCACCACTTTATACACCAAATCCATAGCTTCACATGATATGTTGTTAAGATGGCTTGAACTATATATCTTATGAGCTATAACATGAATTCCAAACTTCAACTCTGCATCTATGACATTGCTTACCTTCATGCCTCTTTCATCCCACTCAGCTAGGGTTTTCTTTTCCAACTCTGCTCGACCTAGGGTTTTAGTCATTTTGGCTTTGGCGACCATGGGAAGGTTAGTGATTCGATGAATCATTTTCTTGGTTATCAATATTGGTTGCTCTAACCACAGTTGCCTATTATGCACCCAGCTAAGGATATACCTAATCCATTTAATTTGAAACTCTCAGGGCATATGGGGAATGTGAGTTAATCCTTTTGCTTCCGAATGTTGATGCTTGGGTTTCAGGGTTCCATCAACACATAACTAAGCTAGGGCATCATCCATCTCCAGAGTACTAATTTCTTGAATTGTACATTTAAAATGAGTTCAAATGTCATTAACAAGAAGTACCTTGGGAGGGATTTGAGATTGAGCTCTGCTGGGGTCTAGAGTTTTAGCAACCGCATGCATGAGCTTGAAATCTGGTGCCTTCCATTCAACACCTTGAACCAACATGTCAAAACCTTTCTTGACCTTGCTACTGCTAGATGCCATTTTCACTCAGTAGCTTGAGAGAACTTCGAAAACTTTTGCAGGAAATTTGCTCAGGTCACTTGATAGCACAGAAAATAGCTCTTTGCAATAGCATTCAAAAATTCATGGTGAGAAATGAATTCGCTTCCATGCCTTTTGTTAAATTTTTTCCATTAATGCTTAGTACGGTGGTAGATGAGTTGGCATAATGCTTGACAGTTTGTCATCCACTATTCTATATTGATCACTTGGTGAAGTCTTCATGACCCTATAACCATAAGTGCCTTTGTTACTCTTGACCTTGCTCGGTAGAGTCTATGACCTGACCTTACTCAGTACTAATTGATACAGATCATGCTCAGTGATCCCTTTGTATCTTGCATACAGATTTGAATCTTTGTTACCTTTCAACTGGAACTAATTCTAATGTCTTCTTTGATAGCCTAGTTCTAATTCTTCCTTGAGAACTTAATTAGAAATGGTAGAGTCACGCAATTCTTGAGTGACTTAACCATCATTACTTAGACCAGTGTCCTCAGTAGACTTAGGAATCCATTGTTGTCTCATTTGCTTTCGAATGTTATCAACTTTTGCTTTCTTTTCATCTTCAATTTTACCAGTATTCATACAATTGTTGGCAACATGACCAAGTTTTGTACAAATGAAACATCTTATAGTGGTATCTCTTTTCCTCATATGATGTTTAACTCAATTCATACCAATGTGTCCAAATTCTCCATAGTAATGACATCTACACTAGGTATTATAATCCCAACCAAATATTGCTTTCACAATTTTTTTCCTACAAGATTCAATGTCTTTGTTTTGAATTCTGATGCCTTATGTCCATGTTTCTTACATTTATGATAGTTGCCTTCAAATTTTGGTTTTTCTTTGCATTCATTAGCCTTATGCCCATGCTGATAGCATTTTCCATTGAATTTTGCTTTTCCATTACTCCAACATTTGTTTGATGTATGACCTATCTTACCATAGTGATTACAAGTAGGTCTTTGATTCCTTTGAGCACCTTGTTTGGAGGATTCACCTTCTTCTTTGTATCCAATTCTTGCTTTTCCTTTTTGCCTATAGAGATTTTTCTCATTCAATCGATCCATGTCTGCTTGAGATTTCATCATTCTTTCATTGATTTGCTTCTCAATGTTTAGGTCATTTCTCAATCTTTCACTGATTTGATTTTTAGATCTCAACTCATTTCTTATTCTTTCATTGATTTGTCTTTCAAAATTTAGACCATTCCTTATTCTTTCATTGATTTGTCTTTGGCTCATGATTTTCTCATTTGCATTAGAGAGCTGATCGATAAGGTCTGCATGCTAAAGGGATTGGTTCTAGATCTCATTGTTCCTTCCATCCATTTCTTCTTTTATCTTGTTTTTTTGTTCCAAGACTTCACATAACCTTACTAACTAAATTTCTTGTTCTCTTTTCAGCTTTCTTACTTCTTCTTGCAGGAAACCATTCTTCTCTAGGAGTTCTTTGATTGCATCATTTGCTTCATCTGAACTACTTGAAGGGTGAAAGTCTTCAATTCTTTTTTCAATGTAAAGATGATCATTCATTTGATTTGCAAGTTCCTTTCTTCTTTTCAGGGATTTGGAAAGTTGCTCCTTAGCTTTCTTGAGTTGGGCAATGGTCATTTCCATATCCAACTTTTCATTGTCAATAGCTTTATCAAGTCTGAATATCTCCATATCCTTGACCTTTGCTCAAGCTGTTAAACTTTCTCCTGAGAACCACAAAGCTCTGATACCAATTGTTAGAAATATTCGAGACCATGCTAAGTTACTGAGAGGGGAGGGGTGAATCAATAACTTCTAAAACTTTTACCAATTTCAATTCTTAACCTAATAAATCAATTAATGCTTAATTCATTACATCTGATCTAATTACATGCATGGGAAACTGAAGACATGAAAGCATCCACAACACTTGAACACAAAGATTTGGTGACCCAAAAACCTTCCAAATAGAAATTAATGTTGGCATTACATTATATTTTTCATTAGTGACAATGCTTATTCAATTCTGTATGGTTGCTGAGCTCATCATTCAGTCTCCAGTTGAAATTGATCAATCTCATGATAACTAGGTTTCACAGTTCATATCGAGCATTCCAGAAGCTACCGAGTGAAAAAAGACAGTGTGCAGTCCAACAGTTATCATCGAGCAATTCAATTGTTACCGAGCTTCACAGTGTCTACCGAGTCATTAGTCTCTGTGATGTGAAGCCAGTGTCTACCAAGTGATGGGATGAGTAGTGTTTATCAAGTGCGAGCAAGGTAAACAAAGTATTTAGTTTCCACCGAGTAACACTATATCTACCGAGTCTCCAATGGTCACTGAGTTTGAAGCTATGTTTTGTGATTGGTACGGATTGAGCTTCTACTTCTACCGAGTGCATGATGATGCTGAGTAATGTAGTGGACGCCGAGTATCAGAAGTTCACCAAGTCAGCTTACAGAACTTGAGTTTGTACTATTTGGCCGACTCAGTAATATTTTGTTTACTTGTATTTTAGCCAATATTGTAATTGTAAATATTGGAATGGTATATATATGTGCTGTATTATATCATTGTCATGTATGGAGAAGTAATGTTTTGAGAAGAGTGAATACGAATCAACAATAGAGTAGAGTATTCAACAAGGTCTATAAGAAGCAGTAAAGTTATATCTATCACAAGAGATGATATGTATTTCAAGGATCCAATCAACAATCAAGTTGTAAGTCATATCTACTATTTCATCCTAACAGGTGAATCAATTTCTAAATCCTTTAATAGGGTAGACTTAACAATCTTTCTTTAAATCTCTTAACATTGTGCATACTTCATTGTATGTTTGTAAAACCTCTAACAAGGTGGATCTAGCAGTCCAAATTTCTCTTAAGAGGGTAGATTATCAGAAGTGGTCAACGTAAGCCTTAACAGGCCAAATTTATACTATAGTATTGAAGTTTTGTGGATATCATTCTCACCCCAGTTTTACTTTCTATTTGGAAGGTTTCTAGGTCACCAAATATTGTGTTAATGTGTCATGAATGTTTATCTTTTAGTTTCTCATGCATACCGTAGATTAGATGAAGTAATGGTGAATGGATTATGCTAATTAAGTGCTAATTAGTTCAAAGTTTTGAAGTTACTGATTCACCCCTCCCCTCTTAGTAACCTAGCTAGTCTTGATTATTTCCAACAATTGGTATTAGAGATTTGTGGTTCTCAAAATAAAGTTTGACAGCTTGAGCAAAGATCAAGGACAATGGAGATATTCATACTTGACAAAGCTATTGATAATGAAAAGATAAATCTGGAGATGGCCATAGCTCAACTCAAGGAAGAAAAAGAGCATCTTTCCCAATCCCTAAAAAGAAGGAAGGAACTTGCAAAATAAATGAATGACCACTAGTATGTTGAAGAAAAGATTGAAGAATTTTTCCCTTCAAGCAGTTCAGATGAAGCTAATGAGGCAATCAAAGAACTCCTAGAGAAGAATGGCTCCCTATAAGAAGAGGTAAGAAAATTGAAAAGAGAACAAGAAATTCAGTCAATAAGAATGTGTGAAATCTTGGAACAAAGGAATAAGGCAAGTAAAGACTTGGAGGCAAGGAACAATGAAACTCAAAATCAATCCCTTCAACAAGAAAGTATTATCAATCAGCACTCCAATGCAAATGAGGAAATCATAAATCTGAGATCTGAAAATGAAAGGCTAAGAAATGACTTAATCACTGAAAGACAAATCAATGAAAGATTGAAAGTTGATCTGAATTCTGAAAAGCAACACAATGAAAGGGTAATGAAATCCCAAGTAGACATGGATCAATTAAATCAGCAAAGTGAGCATAATCTTTATAAGCAAAAAGGTAAAGCATGACTTGGATACAAAGAAGAAGGTGAATCTTCCAAACAAGGTGCTCAAATGAATCAAAGACCTACTTGCAATCACTGTGGTAAGATAGGTCATACATCAAAGAAATGTTGGAGCAATGGAAAGGAAAAATTCAATGGTAAATGTTACAATTGCAGTCATCATGGTCACAAAGCTAATGAATGCAAGGAAAAACCAAAATTTGAAGGTATATATCAAAAATGCAAGAAACAAGGTCACAAGGCATCTAAATTCAGATCTAAACCATTCAATCCAGCTGAACAAATTGTAAAAGCAATATTTGGTTGGGACTACAATACTTGGTGTAGATGTCATTATTGTGGAGAACATGGACACATTGGCATAAATTGTGCAAGGCATCATTTGAGAAAGAAGGATACCACAATAACATGTTATACATGCACTAAACTTGGTCATATAGCTAAGAATTGCATGAGCATAGGAAAGGTTGAAGATGAAAAGAAAGCTAAAGTTGATAACATCAAGAAGTAGATGAGACAGCAGTGGATTCCCAAATCTACCGAGCAAGCCAATTCAAATGATGGTCATGTCACTCAAGAAGTGGGTGACTCCACCATTTCCAATTAGATTCTTAAAGGAAGAACTGTAATTGTATCTTCAAGTCATATCTCGAATAGTTCCAATGAAAGGAAACATAAGATCCAAATTAGTATTTCAGATACAAAAGGATCACAAGAAATCAGGTCATACCGAGCAAGGTAGGTCATAGACTCTACCAAGCTAGGTCAGGAGTAATAAAAGTTTTGTTTGATCGCTAAGTCACAAGCTTCTACCAAGCACAGTGAGTGGATGACAGTCTATCATGCACTATGTCATTATGGCACCAAGAATTAATGGAAAATTTGTATCAAAAAAGGTAGAATTTGACTTCATTTTTCATCGCAACTTTAGTATACCTATAACAGAGCGATTTCCAGGTGCATCCAAGCAATCTCGAGCGAATTTGCAGCAAAGAATTTTTGAAGAATTTTCTCATTTACCGAGCAACCATGGCATCTGAAAGTAGCAAGATAAAAAGAGGTTCTGAGATGTTGATAAAAGGCGTGGAATGGAAAGCACCAAATTTCAAGTTGGTACCAGCAGTTGCGGACTCACTCGACTTGAATGGAGCTCAATCGCAAATCCCTCGAAAGGTACTCCTTATTAACTATATTCACACTCATTTTAAGTGTTCTATGCAAGAAATTGGAATCCTAGAGATGGATAGTGCCCTAGGAGAAATGTGTGTTGATGGATCTTTGAAACCTAAGCATAAGCATGTAGAGGTCAAAGGATTAACCCATATCCCGCATCTGTTGAGGAATTTCCATGTGAAGTGGATTAGGTATATTTTGAGTTGTGTGCATAACGGTTAGTTATGGTTAGAACAACCTGTGTTGATCATGAAGAAAATGATTCATAAGATCACATGTCTCCCCATGCTAAACCAGGCTAAAATAACTAAAATGCTAGGTCAGGAAGAGCTTCAAAAGAAAACCTTAGCTGAGTGGGATGACAGAGGTCTGAAGATTAGTAATGTATCTGATGTGGAACTAAGGTTTGGAATTCAGATCATTGCACATAAGATATATAGTTCCAGTCAATTGAATAGTGTGCCATGCAAGGCCGTTGATTTGGCATATAAAGTTGTGAAGAAGAACCTAGAATTTGATCTGTTAGATTTATTGTTGAAACAATTAAACAATAACATGGATAGCATTAGGACATCAAAGAACAACCCCTATAAATTTGGTTCTTTGCTAACTTGTCTTTTCTTTTATGTTCAAATTTTTTTCCCATCCAAAGGTTCAGTTGTATGCAGGAAGGATACTCCCATTTTGTATTAGATTAATGAATTCATTGCAAAAATGGATAAATTTTTTGAAATTATTATGGATAATTATTTTGAAGTTTTCAAGGAGAAGATGAACAACAAGTTCCAGATTCCTCCTAAACTAGTTGAAGATTATAAAGATGATGTATGCTTCATGGATGATTGTGATAAAGTTTATGTCCAGGTAGTCAGGCCTAGAGTTGCATGGGTGAAACCTCTTCCATATGAGGTTAACATTGATGAGACAAAAGACATTATTGAAGCCCTAGTCAATGAGCCAGTAGATCCAAGGCTATCTGTCTTTGGAACCTATGATGACACCAAGGCCAGAATAGAGCTTGAAATCAAGCTACCTCAGGCAGTAAACAAAGGTAAGAGGAAGGTAGCAAAGTTGAAATCTGCAAGTGCCCCTCTCATGCTTACCGAGGGAAAATGAGAGGATGAAGAAGAATCAAAAGAAGAAGAGCAGGAATCAGAAAAGGAGGAAGAGCTTGTGAAAAAGAAAGGCAAGGTAATTATTACCAAGCCACCCAAGGCCTCCACAGCTGTGTTTACCAGGAGATCTAAGAAGAATGGTGGTAGTGAAGTTGTATTAAGTAAGCCCGCACTCACCTTCCAAGAAAGATTGAAGAAAATGAAAGAAGGTGCTAGTATCACAAACTTCAAAGCTTTAAAGTTTGAAACCAGGAGAAATGTAGAGAAAATGCAGATTGAGGAGCTAGTGCTGAATAAGATGGGAAAATGGAAATATTCCCCAAATCAATTTGCCCCTCAAATCTACAATGAATTATTGGCAAGGTTAAAACCAAGATGGGAATTAGCTGTGCAAATAGTAAAGGATATATATGAGCAATCATTGAAACAATTGCTACCAAATCTTACAAATGCAGAGGTTAAGACAACAATGAAAGACAATGACGGTAAAATGATGATCATATTTCATACTTGTTTGATTTTGATCAAAGATATTGAGCATGTAGTTAGAGATGTTACAGCTATGTGGAAATAAATTTATCATTTGCACAAACCAAGTAAAGATCCAGTGGAGATCAAGGATGATGATGATGATAGTGATGATTAAGAAGACAATACACCATGTGTCACTTTTTATGCTAAGGATTATCAAGTATTGAAGGATGATGAAGAAGAGAAAGAGGAAGAAGTTGTTGATGAAGATAAGGAAGGAGGAGATGAAGAAAATGATCCAGTGAGAATAATTGCACAAGTTATAGCCTCCTTTCCTCACTCTCCACCAAAGACTGCTACATCATTTGGCATGGAGATAGCTTCAACAAATGTGATTGCAAGTACAATAGATACATGCTCCCTCCCAGCTCCATGTATCAATAATGGAAGTGCCAACCACTTTATCTACCGAGCTACAACCCTCTTCTTTAGCTACCGAGTCAGGAACTTCATCAGCAACATGTGCAGTAAGTTCAACATCCAGTTCTACAATTTTGTCGACTTCAATTTTGCATGCTCCTATAAGTACATCATTTGTAAATATTTCTATCAGTGCTCCTATTGTGTGTGCTCCAGTCAATGTTCCACTTATTATTACTTCAATTTTGGATAGCACTTCAGTTTTGGATCCTGTTAGCACTCCTCTCAATTTTCCTCCAGTAGGCCCTATTCAAATTTTTACAGCTAGTCCTATTGTTTCTGTTTCTAAGTCCAAGGCAGTAATGCCAGAAGTTGAACCGAGGACACCCCTAAAAATTCTTTTTACTGGAAAGGAAATTGATGAAGATATAGACTTGGATAAAGAAATTGTAATTCCTAAGTTGGATCTTGATACTGCTATAGTTGATGAAATGAGATTGGTCAGCCAACTATTGGAATAGAAAGCCAGGCAGAAACAACTCAAAGAGGAAAGAGATAGAGAATATCGAATAATTGAGAGTGAAAAGAATATTTTGATTGAAGCTGTAGGTGTGGATGTTGATTCTAATCAACGTATTTTGCTACAGTTGGAAGAAGCAGTTAATAAGTTCAATGAGGACACTTCTGGTCAAGAGAAGTTGATATAAAAGGAAGAGAAAAAGTTTGATAATAAAGTGCTTGAGTACATTGCTCAACACATTGCCATAAATCAGGTAGAACTATCCTCCATTTTGGCTAACATTAAAAATTCTTTTACAAATGTAACATCACTTTTTTCCAAGCTATGTGATGTTTCTAGGTTCATTAAGGAGGTAAAAGAGAAATTGAATAAGATTGATGAAGATATGAAGGCCAATGCTCAAAGGTTGCAGCTTGACCCTAGCTCAAGCTCTGCACATCACATTAAGGTGAGATTTCTATCAGATATGCAGGCTGAACTACTAAGAGAGGAAGCAAGGATCAGATCCACATTGATAGACATCCAAAACATGATCCTGCCAATCATGGACTCAATGTAGAAACATATTTCCTACTCAAAAAAATTGGTCCAGGATAACAATTTTTCTATTGCGGACCATATGATTGATCTCTCAACAGAAGTTCAAGTAGCTCTTCATACCTGTAGAATTTTGCAAGAGAACTGGGATAAGACATTAGCTCTTATTCTCAAGGTACATTTTGAGTTTCTCTCACATTTTGGTGTCTCTGTATGAATATATTGTATAACTCTTTGGCATTATTGTCAAAAAGGGGGAGTGAGAGACATTTTGTGGAGAGCCAAAGGGGGAGAGAATATATTGATATATGTACAGAATAAAAGGGAGAGAGACTATGTATATATTATGTCTTATGTATGGGGGAGATATGCACAAATGTATATACAATAGCTTTACAAAGATAAATTTTGAAAAATCAAAAATTAGTATGTCAGTATACATAAGTCTTGGCTTATAAGTGTTTTTGTCACTAATGCCAAAGGGGGAGATTGTTGGCATTATGTTATATTTGTCATTAGTGACAACACTTATTCAATTCTGTATGGTTACCGAGCTCATCATTCAATCTCTAGTTCAAACCAAGCAATCTAGTGATAACCAAGTTTCACAGTTCATACCCAACATTCCAGAAGCTACTGAGTGAAAATACATAGTGTGTAGTCCAACAGTTATCACCGAGTAGTTCAGTTGTTACCAAGCTTCACAGTGTCTATCGAGTCATTAGTCTCTGTGATGTGAAGCCAGTGTCTATCAAGTGATGGGATGAGCAATGTTTACCAAGTGCAAGCAAGGTAAACAAAGTATTCAGTTTCCACTGAGTAACACTATATCTACTGAATCTCTAATGGTCACCGAGTTCGAAGCTACGTTGTGTGATTAGTATGGACTGAGCTTCTACTTCTACCGAGTGCATGATGATGTTGAGTAATGCAGTGGACACCAAGTATCAGAAGTTCACCAAGTCAGCTTACAGAACTCGAGTTTCTACTATTTGGCCGACTCAGTAATATTTTGTTTACTTGTATTTTAGCCGACCTTGTAATTATAAATATTGGAATGGTATATATATGTGATGTATTGTATCATTTCCATGTATGGAGAAGTAATGTTTTGAGAAGAGTGAATGTGAATCAACAACAAAGCAAAGTATTCAGTAAGGTCTACAAGGAGCAGTAAAGTTATATCTATCACAAGAGGTAATCTGTACTTCAAGGATCTAATCAACAATCAAGTTGTAAGTTAGATCTACTGTTTCATCCTAATAGGTGAATCAATTTCTAAATCCTTTAACAGGGTAGACTTAACAGTCTTTCTTTAAATCTCTTAACATAATGCATACTTCATTGTATGTTTGTAAAACCTTTAACAAGGTGGATCTAGTGGTCCAAATTGCTCTTAATAGGGCAAATCATCAGAAGTGGTCAATGTAAGCCTTAACATGCCAACTTTATACTGCAGTGTTGAAGTTTTGTGGGTATCATCCCCACCCCAGTTCTACTTTCTATTTGGAAGGTTTATGGGTCACCAAATATTGTGTTCATGTGTCATGAATGTTTATCTTTCAGTTTCTCATGCATACAGTAGATTAGATGAATTAATGGTGAATGGATTATGTTGATTAAGTACTAATTAGTTCAAATTTTTGAAGTTACTGATTCACCCCTCTCCTCATAGTAACCTAGCTAGTCTTGAATATTTCCAACAAGTAAAACTAGGGTGGGGATGATACACACAAACTTTTGATGATCTGTCCCGTTAGGAGCAAATAGGACTACTAGGTCCACCTTGTGAGAGGATTTACAAATATACAATCAAGTATGCACTCGGTAAAGAGATTTAGAAAAGACTGTTAGGTCTACCTTGTTAGAGGATTTTGACTAGTTCACCTATTCGGATGAAGCAATAGATCTTTGATTTGCAACTGAGTTTGCTGATAGAGATTCCTTGTTGTACTGATCACCTTTTTTTGATAGATTTGTCACTGTTGCTCCTTGTACTGATATGACTTTAATAATTCTTTATCTATTTATGTGATCATATTTCCACAATCCATCATAGTTATGTAAATAAGTTTCTAGATTAGATTGTGTGGAGATTTTTACCATCAACATTTCGAATCACACTACATGATCCATCATCAGGATGAGAGAGCAAGAGATGTCAAACAAAAAGTTTGACATCTCTTGCTCTCTCATCCTGATGATGGATCATGTAGTGTGATTCGAAACATTGATGGTAAAAATCTCCACACAATCTAATCCAAAAACTGATTTACATAATTCTTTATCTGTTGTATTCACAATACATATGCTTTCATTTTCGCATTCTTGCACTTTCTTGCTCTTGCTTACATTTCCATACCTTGGATATGATACAATACATCACACACACACACACACACACACACACACACACACACATCAATCCAATTTACAAAATTACAAAGTCAGCCATGACACAAGTTAACACAGATATTACAAAGTCGGCCCACATGAAGATACTCGGGTTCTGAAGATTGACTCGGTGAGGTTTTGATACTCAGCATCCACTGTCACTACTTGGCATCATCATGCTCTTGGTAGACGTAGAAGCTCAATCCATACTGATCACTTTCAAGTAGTCTTGAACTCGGTCTGCACTAGTGACTCAGTAGATATTGTGCAACTTGGTAAACACTGAATCACTTGGTTACTATGAAGTAGCTCAGTCAACATTGGCTTCGCATCACCTGAACTGCAAACTCGGTAGATACTCTAATGCTTAGTAAACATAGGCTTTACATCCCATGAACTGCAAACTTGGTAACCACTGATAAACTTGCTATACACTAAAATGCTCAGTTTGAATTGCTGAACTTTACACTAACTGAATCTGCTCGGTAACCACTATAATTAGTGCAAAAGGATTGGTAGCAACTGTAGAATCTTGGTGGCTACTAAATTACATGGCGAACACTGTAAACTGTTCAAGGAGCTCGGTAGTTGTACAAAATCTGAATAAGTGTGTGTCACTAATAACAAAATTGATTGATATGTCAATAATTTCTACTCAACTTTGATATTGAATCAACCTTTTAGCCCCAAGAGAGATACTCTGAATTTTGTGAAATTATTTTTCACTTCTCCTATATATTCTAATCGCTTTGTCAGTATCCTTTCATTTTGATCCCACATCGCACAATTGATGCTACATGGTCTCAAACTGCCCCTAGTAGCATTGCTTAAATTCATTTTGACCCATCCTATCTCTTGATCCCACACGACACAACCAATGCCAGTCGACCTCAAATTGCGCCTAGTAGCATTGTCTAAATTCATTTGACCCTTCCTATCTCTTGATTCTACTAGGCAACTCCATCTTTTAGAATGTGGGAAAGATTAATCTTTCTAGCCTCATTACCAAATGATAAGCTAATTAACAAACTAACCATGTTTAATTAATTGATTAAGTTGGAGTAATTTGACAACTAAAGTTATTAATTAAATTATCATAAAGGAAAACCACTACAAATTTGAAGAGCTTCTTATTAGATTTCTAGCCAAATGATTTTTATTTATTTCTTATCTACTAAACAAATTTAAAGGTATTCTTTTTCTTAAAGAGTGCCTTCTTATTCCTCTAGTACACATTTACTTTTTTTCCATAACTTTTGATGCATTTACAGAGATGTTTTAAAAATAATAATGAAATATTCTATGTATAAAAATTGTGCGACCAATGTAGTGCATGGTGCACTTACTTAAAGGAAAATTTAAAAAATGTACTAAAGTATTAGGAAAACAAGTTAAATATCCAATAGAACCTTTCACTTTGTTAACATTATTTTTTTGAAAAAATAGTAGTTTAAAAATTAGAACATCTCTAATTACTCATCTCGTATTTTTTGGAGAAAAAAACAAAAACAAAAAACTTCACTCTTTTAGTTCTTTTTTCCATTCACTTCCTCTTTACAAAATTATAATTATTTTCTACTATCAATCTCTTTAAAAATATCATTACATTGTGGCCATACTTTGCTAACTATGACATACATCTAGAAAAAGGAACATCATACAAATATTTAACAATTTACTACAATTTTTTTAAATATACAAATTTTAATAAACTATTTAAATATTTCATGAAGTAAAAAATAATTAGAAAACACTATCACTACTTATGATTACAATTTCTTATAGTTAGAACATTTGAATGTTCTTTGTAAGTCATATTACATTTTTTATTATGATAATCAAAGATAGTTCTACCAAATCTTTTATTTCAATATTCATCTTTAAATTCCTTTCTTCAAATCAATGATAGAAACACAAATGCAATTATTATTACTAATTATAACTTACTCACTTTGAATATGCATATTCTTTAAAACTAAATATTAGATCATTTATTACTAAAATTAAAACTAAAAAATAAAGAATATTATATATAATTCACAATTTTTTTATCATAATATTCATTTGAAATTCCTTTCTTCAACCTCAATCATACAAAACAAACCTTATTATTATTATGATTAATTATAACTTATCTTACAAACCATTTAAAACATATTATATTTTTCTAACAAAATCCTTTTGCATATTTTAGTAGGTACCTACAACGTTCTCTTCTTTTCGCATATTACGCGGCAAATCATGTACTTGGAATTATCCTCCCTAACTCATTACACTTGAATCTTGGCGTAGATATGATCTGAAGCTCTTTCAAACGCTCATAGTCAAAATTTCTGTGTTTCATGAGCTGCCTTTGTCTGGTGAGGAAGCGAGCTCTGAAGAATCCTCCAAATGTGGGAGGAGATGAAGTGGTAAGAAAGAAGACATATCCGGCCATAAAATAGAAAGATGCCACGAAGAAACAGAGAGGCTCCATCACATCCCATGACAGATCCCAGAAAGTCCACCTGATGAAAACGGCAGTCTTGGCAGCAAAAATCCCCAATCCCCACCACAATTCAGTCTTTGTTCGCTTCTCGGCTTCAAAATCGATTTCCGCTTTCTGTTTTTCCAAATCCGCGAGCTCTGCTCTGCAAGGATTTCTAATGGCCGCCGGTTGAAGATCAATCGCCTGCTCTATGGCTCTTGCCACCTGCAAAAACACCAAAGAATGAGCAAAAACAACCAATTTCTTGAAGAATTTCGATTCCCTTAAGAACACCAAATTTCCCTTTGAATTCCGGAAAACCCCCAATTTTTCTTCGGGTTCCAATATGAAATCCGATTGCCAGGAACACCCATTTTTCTTTTGATCAGCAAAAGCCCAATTTCTTCTAGAATTCAAATTACCAGCAAAACACCCAATTTCCTTTCTTTTAAATTCCAAATCTATTTTTCCTTTAAATGCTGATGAATTAGCAGAAAAAACAAAAACACCCAATTTCTCTTAGATTTCCAATTACCAGCAAAACATCCAGTTTCCCTTTGAAATCTAATTACCAGCAAAACATCCCTTCGAATTCCAATTACGAGAAAAACGTTCAATTTCCCTTTCAATTCCAGAAACCAGAAAAACACCCATTTTCCCTTTGAATTCACCAAATTTCTCTCATTTCAATCTGTTTCTTTTTCAATTAGCAACCTTTTATATTCTTGACAGGCTCATAACTTTCTGTTTTCTACAAGATTATATCTGCAGCTCATCTCATTTCTAATCATTAATTACTGGAATTATTCCAGAAATCGATCACATAACAAACACGATGTATAAAAATAATGGAAAAAAAAAAAAAATTGCATTCCAATTCCGTCAAGTATTTGAGTTTGAATTTTGTGTTACCTTGTCAGGGCGAAGGTGGACTTTGCGGCCGATCATGAGAATGTGCCCTGATTCATCGAGGATCTTAGCAAGGGCCATTGCTTCTTTCTCAGAGCTCTGATCCAATGCCTCACTGCAAACTTGCAGGAATTCATTGTAGGAAATGGAGTCGTGGGGAATTTGATGCAAACATCTTTTCACAGACTCCAGGCGAGCTAATCTCAGGAATTTTCTGGCGTCCTCCACCGTAATCTTCTGGGTCTTTGGGGGCCGGATTTGATCCAACCCAAGCATCTCATGAGAATGAATAGCATCCATGTTCTTCAGCAACAGATCGCCATAAAATATAGAAGGGTAAATTTCTGTTTGACCCACCCCAATAAATTGGCGCCAAAGCCTGAAACAGGGCAATGAATTTCCTAAATGTGGGGGTGCCGCTGTAAGACTGAATCCTTTTTGGGTACAGCGGTTTAACATTGGATTTGGCCGCCACAATTGGTGAAATGCTCTGTAAGTAGCAGCCGCCATGGATTTGAATGGAGCTAGAAATTTTTATAAAGCAGACCCAAATTCAATGAAAATGGCACTGGGTAGAGTGGTATTTATCGATTCCACGATGTGGGAATTTCTTCCACTCGGCGAATCAAAAATCCCATGTGTCAGTCAGATCATGAATCTGTTCCCTGCCTGATTCTTCCCCAATTTTTGGCCATTTTAGAGTCGATTTTTGAGAGCATTTCGCACGTTAAAGAAATATCAAAGTGAGTTTCCCACGTTGAAGAAAGTTGTGCAAAAATTTGTGTTGGAAGATAATGAAGTTAGGGGAGATCATCAAAATTAATTTCAATATATCAAGGAAAAACTTCAAAAATGCTATAAAGAATATACGATGGGAGAATAAGTTCTTGAAAATGAAAAGAATGGTATTAGACAAGAGCGTGTGATTTTTACTCCAAGACAACAAGGCACTTCTTTCAAAGACAAATGCATATTTGAATATTTCATATATTTCATAGATAGAAAATTTACATTCTTGGGACAATCCCTTTTTGGAAGATGCATATTTGAATATTTCATATATTTCATAGATAGAAAATTTACACCCTTGGGACAATCCCTTGAGTCAACCTTATAAAACTTCTTGAGCATAACCTTATCACATTGCCTAAGGTGACCTTATGAGGACCTATATTTTCTACTAACTATTGTGCATACAATAGACATAATAAACATAAAACTTCATATCGTATAGAGTTAAACATAAAATTCAAGATCTCGTTGATGATGGTATAGTTGAAGTTGAGGATCCTAATATCCCATGTAAAGAAGAACAAGACACTACTTGCAAGCATAATCAAAATCACGAACCTATGTCTAGCCATGGTTCACATGTACCCTCCACTTCTTCCTTCATCTCCTAAAGCTTAACAACAACAAACCACACATCTCCATCAAATAAAGAAACCAATGTTGATGGCTTTCATGTTAACCATGTTGATCCTCGAGGGATATCTCCGAAATAAATCCAAGCTAATCAAGTCTTGATATAAACACCGCCCATACTTCAAAGATCCTACATGCTAAGCCATCATGTCGCTCCACCCAAATCTTATCCACTTCTAGGAGGCCAACTCAAAATGATCCCCCATCATACCTCCAATAATCCTCCACGACTTCCAAACTTCTATCTTACCCTTGAAAGTGGCCTTGTGTCAAGAAGATAATCCAAAGTGTGAAGAAATAACTCGTGTCAAAGATCAAGCTCAAGATACCATTCAATCTTGTCCAACATATGACCTAGATTCTATCTCCCTCAAGTCCCATGATGACTCCATCATACACTTTCATTTCTTCCAAGAAGATTCCCTTCCATATCAAGAGGAAATTATCCTTCTAATTGTTATTCCTAATCCACCTCCTAAGAAAGATTATGATATCCCATCCATATTTCCTAATTATCCCATCCATCCTCTTCCACACCAAGATCAAGGTTCTCCATCATCTGCTTGTCATGACCCTCCATGTCTACCTTGAGAACTCATTAGTTCTCATAAGCCCCTCATGATGCTAATATTCCTCAAGCTTCAATTTCTCATATAAAAGATATTGTTGAATCATTTTTTATAAAATAAATTCTTAAAGATGATGTTCTTAGTATCATGATTTGTTCTAAAGATGTTGATATCCTATCTACATCTTATATCCATCCATTTAACCGTAAACATACACCTTAACCATCCTCCAAATCTAATTTGGGTCCTTGAATCCCAAAGCTAACGTCTTGATCCCATCCATCCATATTGGGTCCTTATATCCCTCCATCAAGTATCCCTATCACTCCTAGATCACTAATTCTTTACCCTATCATAAATCAACATAAAAAAGGCACATATACTTCAACACCTCCCAAACGCCTATCTATACAAACCCTTCATATCATTCCCATCCATATATGACTCCCAACAAGAAATCAACACATGACATACAATATTTGGTAACACAGAAACGCTCTAAGGTGAAGGTAAAACTATAGTGGGGATGACAACCAAAAAATCTTCACTGCTATAGTAACAAAGTGCCTGCTAGGCTACAATTTTGATCACTTTTAATGATCTACCTTGTGAGTGGTCTGCTCTATTAAAAGCTAATCAGATTGTTAAGTCTATTTTAACATCACAGTTAAGTGAGTATTCTATTAGGAGATTTATAATAGGCTTGTTAGGAGCACTTTGTTAAGAGATTCACTTGATACACTTGTTAGAATGTAACAATACCTTGATCCTTCAATATACACTGAAATGCTGATAATAGATCTTCTCTATCTAAACTATAATCACCTCTCTATGTCTAATTTGTAATATATACTCACTACACTACTCAATCGCCTTCCTTCACAACTTGTTGATTCTCCTTTAGTTGCACATACATATATTCCTCATACTCACAACAACATTTTATGTCTTGAACCCTTCTTTTGTAGCCATGATACAAAGCTTCTAGATCGCAATCAATAATCTACATTCATTTTTGTTATTGCTTGACCTTTCCAATTTTTTGATTGGTCCATCATAATACATAGGGATTAATGATACATAATCACATGTGTAATTGCCTCCTTAATTATCTCCTCCAACTTAGAAACACGATTCATGCTCAATAAAATGGTTTACCTAAGATTTTGTGCCATTCCAAACTTATATACACAAACTATGTAACTTGTCACTTATACCTTCTTGATGCTCAACTATGCTCGGCTTAAACTGTGCTATCCTCTGAAGTGTTGGGCTCATGTGTAGCACTCAAAAAAAATTGAAATGTTCAAGGCAAATACTGATGTGCTCGGCAACTATATTTGCCTCGACACATATTGAACATGTATACTTTTGCTCTATGTAGCTTGGCCTTAATAGTGGCTTGGTTACAATGTTGACTGACTAAATTTGCCTTGTGAATGACAAAGTGTTTTGCACCAATAGACAATACTAAGATTGCCTTTAGGGTCAACAATCTCCCTCTTTGGTTTCTACTATGAAACACATGGATGCCAATAGAATCAATGGTATAAAAAGGGGGATGACACTATAGGGGAAGACAAAGAGATTGTTAATGAATCATATAAGTATTTCTCTTCTATTCTATACAAAGAGCTAAACTTGGGAGATGAGAACTGGGTGGAAATTTTCAAGACCATCCCCAGTGTGATAACTGCTAGCCAAAATAAGGATCTGGTGGCTATTCCAATATTTGAAGAAATCAAGGAGGTTGTTTTCAATTTGTTGACTGAAAAAGCTCTTGGCCGAGATGGGTTCCCCACTTTCTTCTTCCAAATTTATTGGGAAGTTATAAAAGACTACCTTGTTAAAGCGGTTCAATATTTTTTTTGGTTCTAGGAGCTTGCTTAAAGAGATCAATGCTACTTTGCTAGTTTTGATTCCTAAAGTCATTGGTGCAGATTCTTTTGAAAATTTCAGGCCTATTAGTCTTTGCAACTCTTTCTACAAGATTATTTTCAAAGGTTTTAACTAATAGAATTATCAAAATTCTACCAGAGATTATTGCACCTCAGCAATCAGGATTTTTCCTTAGAATACAAATCCTTGATTCTGTCATTGTCGTTCATGAGGCGATCCATTCCTTAGATGAAGGTAAGAAGGAAGGCTTTCTTATCAAACTTGATCTATCTAAGGCTTATGACAGGGTGGACTAGATGCTCCTGGATAAAGTTCTGGAAGCTTTTGGTTTCAATGACAAAACTAGAAAGATTATTTCTCAACTAATCTCTACCCCCACTTTTGCAGTGATGGTTAATGGTACTCCCTCTGATTTCTTTAAATCTTCTAGGGGTATTACGCAAGGAGACCCTCTTTCACTGATCCTCTTCATCATTCTACCAGAATTCCTGGGAACACTCATTCATTACAAAAGGGGCATAGGAGAATTAGCTGGATTAAGACCTTCTTTCAGACCCTTGATTTTCTCTCATCAACGATTTGTGGATGACACCATCTTAGGGGGGGAGGATTTAGTAAAAGAAGCTAGAAATGTGAATAAAATTCTCAGCACCTACATGTGACACATATTTTTGGTTATTTTTATTCCAAATAAATAATTAAATATGAATTTTTTACTAGATAGCTTTTTCAAAATAAAAAACTCTCATGTCTAACCACCTTAACTAATTGAAAACTTTACAAATTTTTTTTCTTATACTAGGCAAAGCATAGAATGTGACACAACTTTTAGATTTCAAAAATGTTATACCGTTTGAAAATTATAGCTATTTTTAAATTAGTGTGTCAATTGACAGTTTATAGACATCTTCAATAGAAATGAACTAATAAATACTTATCGAAATCATAATTTGACAACAATTATATCGATGGAATCTTGAGAGTGCGCTCAAAAAACCGTTTTCGTTTCATTGGATGTGGATGAAAAAAATATTGTCAGATGACTAGTCAAAGTCTGAGTGCTAGGGAAACATGTCTCAAACACATTTTTTGAGTTGACCAAAGAGGTTTGGTAAATAACAAGCTTAATTGAGTACTCGAAATGTGGTGGCAAAATACAAAATTTAAAAAAATGAGATGGTGGGAACTAATTGTACATTTTAAACCAAAAGCTTACAAATATATTTAAATATGTTTTCAGATTTAAGATATAATGATATTTGAATATTTTATTATTATATATTATATAACAAATTTTATTGTTATAATATTATATATGATATTAAATATGATTAGATAACATATTAGGATCATAGTACTATATATTATTATATAGTATTATATATTATCTATAATGTTATATAAATAATATCTATATATTATTATTATTAGTATAATATTAAATATATATTATTACATATACTGCTATAATATATATCTGAACATAGTATTAGAATGTATTACACAACATTATATAGTTTATTAAATCACCATATGTCCCTCGGGGTCCTAGGATCCCTAGGGACACATGTCACAATGCAATGGGTCGAATGGGGTTGTAGGTTAGCCTACGATCCCATTCGACCCATATGATCAATTACCATATGTCCCTAGGGGTCCTAGGATGCCTAGGGACACATATCATGATACAATGGGTTGAAGGGGGTTGTAGATTAGCCTACGACCCCATTTGACCCATCTGATCGATTACCATATGTCCCTCGGGTTCCTAGGATCCCTAGGGACACATGTCACAATGCAATGGGTCGAATGGGGTTGTAGGTTAGCCTACGATTCCATTTGACCCATATGATCAATTACCATATGTCCCTAGGGGTCCTAGGATGCCTAGGGACACATATCATGATACAATGAGTTGAAGGGGGTTGTAGATTAGCCTATGACCCCATTCGACCCATCTGATCATTTACCATATGTCCCTTAGTGTCCTAAGACCGCTAGGGACACATGTTGGGATGCAATGGGTCGAAGGGGGCTGTAGGTTAGCCTATGACCCCATTCAACCCATATGATCGATTACCATATGTCCCTAGGGGTCCTAGGACCCCTAGGGACACATATCACGATGCAATGGGTAAAAAATGGTTGCAAGTTAGCCTATGACCCCATTCAACCCATATGATCGATTACCATATGTCCCTAGGGGTCTAGGAGAGATAGTCCTCAAACTTCAACCAAGAAACATTGAGAAAGTTTTCCAACTTCTGAGGGGGCACTAGTACCTCCAAATATCCTATGATGGATTGGACAAGTGGTATAGAGAAAATGAGAAATAATCCAAGGAATTGGTACAATCAACGTTCTTGATTGACAAGACACCCTAGGGCCGGAGAGTAGGCAAGGTGGACATGACCCAGGGATGCATGAAGGATGGCATTGGGTATTCAATTATTTTCCTTAGTAGAGCAATGGGTCTCCCCATAGTGGGTCACCTACAAACATGGATGGATCACTTCATTGAGACCATCAGGACCACACATATGCCTATTGATTGGGTCACCATCCTAAGTGACAACTTGGATGAGTAGTTGATCTTAGTCAAGACTAACCCAAATTTCTATATGACATCTTATATGGTGTGCCTACTAGAAGCCAGAACCATAGGCTACCCATGGCTTTACAAGAAGGGAAACATGCAAGATGCAAATGCTTGGCCCTATGTGCTTTACCCACAACTAGTGAAGAAGAAGCTCCCACTACAAAGTGTGGAATATAGGGTAGTCAATGATCAATTCACTTTCACCATCATCAAGTTTATTGAGGAGATTATGCCAAATGAATGTCAGTAGAGGAAGTGGCAAGAATAACTGAAGTAGGAGCATACTACATTTAGTTTAAAAGATTTACATAGCTCTAGGTAGTTTCTACTCTTTTGTACCCAATGTTCCCAATGTTCGACTAGTGTCATGATCAGTTCAAAGGATTAAAGTAATGTGGGGTGTGAAGTGGTGTTCACTAACCCACTCCAAATCAATGCAGATACCATTACTGACTTCTCCTTTAGTTTGTTGCAAAGTGTCAAAAAGGCATTCCAATCGTTGTGGCCAAGTTTGGTATCCCAGATCTCTACATACCCATCTTGGAAACTAGAACTTTTGGGAGCTCCTTGGTATTTGAATGCAAGAGGTTTGGGTGTCATTCTATCTACCATGGAGGACGATGATGATGCCATTATATCTACACAAAAGAGGGAGACATTAGTCTATTATTGTAGGGAAAAAAAGACTCAATTAAGACCTAGACTAATGAAAAAATCAGGAAAGACTGGCCAGAACTGTGATTAATCCCACCAATTGTCTTTTTTATGCACTAGCATACCAGTGTAGGTGTGCAAGGTACCCTAATGCACCTCTATTTTTCATTCTAAATGAAAAAGTGTGCAATCGTGCACATAGTGCACCTACGCACCTATGCATGTGTGCACATGCACACATGTGCATTAGTGCTTTTTCTTTCTGAGGGTGGGAGGGGGGGTAGTGTTTATTTTTAAATGTTTATGTGGAGGTGCACACCTCCTAAGGGTGCACACATGCACATGTGCGCACCTCTGAGAAGTTGTTCTATACCTTAGGTTAGGTGGTTGGAGGTGTGGTCTCGCAAAGTTGTAGAGGTCACTAGGGTGCGAGGGTGTGTTGCAACATGGAGAGTAGAAGATAATGAGTGCAAATAAGAGGTCGGGGAGGGGGATATATAAGCACAAGGCCTTGCCTTGGTGCACACATCTGAGGGTGCACACATGCATATGTATGCATCTACACACGTAGCACACATGCACATGTGTGCAAGTGCACAATTTATGCACTAAATAGTAAAAAAGTTGATTTTTTCCCTTTTGACTACTTGACATTGCCATGTTGAGGATTGGGGTTTGACCTAGACCCTAGGGAGGGTCCTAAAT
Organism: Cupressus sempervirens; assembly: GCA_028749045.1. Classification (NCBI taxonomy): domain Eukaryota; kingdom Viridiplantae; phylum Streptophyta; class Pinopsida; order Cupressales; family Cupressaceae; genus Cupressus; species Cupressus sempervirens. The sequence goes on along the minus strand of CM053787.1, from coordinate 429,112,309 downwards.
GATCAAGGCTTCAGACTAGATGCCTCACAGAGAATTTTGAGATTAGGGGGTCCCCATTTTGTGACTCAAAATGGGGCGTGCGTTGTGGGACCACAAATAATAGCCCCAACAAAAGGGAAATAATGACAAAGGAATTTCTTCATCAACAAGAATTCTTCTTACATGTGTCAAGTGACAACTAGATTTCAAGTATTTCAAGTAGCTTTCAAGTCCTTTGGAAGTCAAAACTTCAGAATCTAGAATCTACGGGCTTAGTCTATGCTTAGTGTACCAATTTCCTTTGACGTCTCAAGGTGTAGTCTATCATGAGTATCTAGCAACTTGGAGAAAATCTTTGGCTTCACTAATCCATTCATTGAGAATCACAATAAACCTATTTGTCAATCACTATCTAACTAGATGAGAGAATCCTTCTTTAGGGCTCTTGGTGAGTTATCAATTCTTTCTCTTTGAGTTTTTGGTAATCTTCTTTAAATTTCTTCACGGAGCTCACATGTTTCAACTTGATTCTTCCTTGAAGCATTTTCATTTATTGTATAGAATAGGATAATTGTTTTAGAATGCATATCCCTATATTTTATTACCTCTTGTAATCTTTTGGAATCTTTAACTATAACACCTTCATAATTCTTATTTTTTTTCTTTTCTACCTTGTCCATGTTTAAAATGTGTGGTCAAGGCATTGGTGTTCCTTTCTAGATCTATTCTTAATTTGAAAGATCTTGTGTTCCTCTTTTAATTAACTTTTAGGAGACTCTCATGCCAAATAGTGATCTTAGTAGTTCTTTGAAGAGACCCTTTGTCTGAACTGACAAGTTCTAAGTTATCCCTTGCTACCGCCAGCCTAGAATTGAAAATCACCAAGATAATCAATTCTTAAATTTGTAAAGTGTTGAGAGCTATCAATCAGTGATTCTAATATTAAGACAAGAAGTCCTCTACAACTGCAAGCAAGACTTGTTTTCAGTTGGTACAAGAAAAAAAATCATCTGAATGCTTTGATAAAGAAATACCTCTTCCCTAAAGTTGAAACTAGATGGGTTGATGTATTGTATGCATCAAGAAAGAATCTTGATTGCACCTAACCCCCAAACTGACAAGAAAAGAAAGACACAACTTTGAAAGAAAACACATGACTAAAAGTAAACACACTTGCCAAAAGTAATTTTATTTTGAGATGTTTTCTGTTTTAGGCTTCGAAATAATGTTTTAGCAAGTAGCCATTGACTGGAAATGGAACCAATTTCCCTTTTAAAGAACTTAGCCTAAAAGTGTTCTCCCAAAATCTCTGCAATATGATAAGGACCAATCTACAAGAGTTGAAACTTGGTATGACTACCTAGTTTTTCTTTTGCCTTGTCTCATAAAAGAACATAGTCTAAGATTCTAAAAGATTTGATTGTGGCTCACTTGTCGAGAAAATGCTTTATGACAACCTGATGTTTTGACATGTGCTCTAAAGATGATGTCATTTTCTCATCCAATTCCAAGAGATTGATCAATCTAATTTGGACTCTATCAACATCCTCAACATACCCTCCCATAAATTTCAACACTAGAATCTTGAGATTGAGTGGGAATACCGGTTCTTGTTTGTAGACAAGTAGATATGGGAATATTGCCAAAGAATTCTTAATCCTAACTTTGTTTGTCCACAATGCATATTTCAATTGAGTGTGCCAATCTTTTGGATTTTCTGTGCAAGTGTTTTATCAATGTAATCAAGTTCTTATTAGTAGACTCTGCTACACAATTCCCTTGGGAATCGTAATTAGATGGAAACTTGATTATAACTTGACTGTCCAATGACCATTGAGTAAGGAAAATTGACGCAAAAGATGACCTATTATCACACACTAGGAAGAATGACATTCCAAACCTAGTGACAATGTGCTCTTCTAAGAAATTAGTAATCACTTTTGTTCAACAGTTTCAGAAAGTTTCAACTTCAGTCCAACATGTGCAATAGTTTGTAGCTATGAGGACAAACATGTGTTTTGTTGATGATGGTGTGTTTACTAGTCCAATAAAGTCCAATTCCCACTTGGCAAAAGGGTGTACCTCAAAAAGTGGTTGTAATGACATAGTTGGGTGTCTTTCTGTGTTGGTACTTGTTTGACAAGTGTGACAAGAGCATACGTGTTCAAATGTGTCCTTGAAAATTGTATACCAAAAGTAACCTAATCTCAAAATTTTATGGGTCAAAGCCTCTACTGATCCATGTCCAATGTCGTACTTTTCATGATACTATTCCAGTACTTCCTTTTGCTTCTCCACGTCCCAAATATTTCAAATAAATTCCCTCATAGTTTCTTATCTTGAAGCATGTAGGATTCACATTTCATCTTGAGTCCTCTACATTGAGAACTATTCATCCAGTTAGGGTATTGATTCTACAGGAGGTAATACACAATATCTTGATGCCACACATCTATGATTATTCCTTCATCAATGTCTACCTAGGACACTATGATTTGTTCTTCATTGTCAATCCTGATCTCATTGTCAACTTTGATCTCATTGTTAGCTATCATCTTTGTCAACCCTTGTCCTCTCACTAGCTTCATTGGTTTAATTTCCAAATTGAAATCTTGTAATATAATCATCCGTTTTCCTCTTCTTTCACCTAATTTATTCTGCATTAATAATGATTTGACTGTAGGATCTGACACAATAGCATATATCTTATTCCTGAGTATGTAATGGAAAAATTTCTTGACTACCTTTATCAAGGTGAATGATTGTTTATCAAGATTGGAATAGTTCAATTCGACATTTTTTAATGGACAACTCATGAATGCGATAGGTCTCTCATCTTCTTTATCTTTCTTTTTGGTCAGAATCCCTACACATGAATGCTTTGAAGAAAAATAATAGATTTTAAAAGGCAACTCATAGTTTGGACTTACAAGTACTAGAGCCGTGGAGATAGCTACTTTGATATCTTTGAAAAACTTCTCGATTTCGTGAACCCATTCAGTTTTCGCCCCCTTCTTTAGCAAGTCATTGAGGGGACAAATTATCTCAATGAGCCCACTAATGAAATTTCACACAAAATTAATCTTTCCAAAGAAAGGCTCAAGCTCTTTGCAACTATGAGGAGGTGAAAACTTCATAATTGCTTCTCTCCTCTTAGGATCAATGGATATCCCAACTTCAAAAATAATGCGACCTAGAAGTTTTCCTTTGGTAACCTCAAATGAACATTTCTTAGGTTTAAGAGATATGTTGTACCTCTGACATTGATTGAAAACTTGTCTTAATAAAGAAATATGAGTACTCCAATCTTTTGAAAAGATGGTTAGGTCATCCATACAGATAACTATACATTTATTTATCAGCCCTTTGAATGCTTCATCCATCGCTCTTTGAAATGTAGCCCTTGTATTGATTAATCCAAAGGGCATTCTCCTGTATGTAAAGGTTCCCCAATTTGTTGTAAATGTAGTCTTTAACCTGTCTTTTGAAAAAACATCATTTTAGACCCATATACAATCTGTAGCACTTCATCTAGTGAAGGAAAAGGGTAGTTATCTTTTTGCAATGCTTGGTTCAAATTGCGAAATTCTACATAAAGGCAGATCTCTCTAGTCTTTTTCCTTACTAGCACCAAGTTAGCAACCCATATAGAATTTTGGTTGGTAAGATAATCTTAGCATCAATAAACTTTTGGACCTCTTTCATTATGAAAGGCTTGATAATGGGGTTCACCAGTCTACCTTTATTGAAAAGGCTTAGCATCAAGTTTCAACAGAATATCATGAGTGATGATATCAAGATCATATGTCTTGAGTTATTCATAACTCCATGCAATGAAATATTTGTATTCTATGAGTAATTGAAGCATACTTTCTCATTCTTGAGGATTACATGCCTTTCCAATTCTACCAACTTAGGGTCCTCTTCTGTGCCTAAATTATATGAATCATATTCTTCGATCCCTTTTTCTTCAACAATTCTCTTACTACATATTGATTCATCTCATTCAAAGACACATTCCAACTCTACCATCCCCTTAGGGATAGTATTGGTTTTCAAATTTATAATCCCATCTTCATCTTCTAGTTTATCATCCTCAGGTTTGTCATCAAGTGTATCGCCAGTGTCTTGTCCTTTGAACAAACCATTATTGTTGATAATCTTGGAAGACCTGGAAGTTATTAATGTTATCTAGAATAGATAGGGAAACCACTAGTTCAACTAAAAACCTTTTGAGTTTTTTTCTTTTAATGGGTTGTAATGCACTGGCTGAAATTGCAAAGGCATCAGCTACAATATTCCTCCTTCTTGGAATAGACCTTATGTTCAAGGCTTCAAAATCTTCCATCAAATCCCAAAATCTTTTTTGGTAAACAAGTAGTCTTCTTTTGTTATAAGAGTAGATTGATTTAACATGTCTAATTACCAATTGAGAATCTCCTTCAATTATGAGAGATTTGACGTCCTTCTCTAATGCAAAGAGAAGTCCATGAATCAAGGCTCCATATTCTACAACACTATTAGTACACCTAATTTGTAAGTGATATGTAACATAAAAATCCCTACCTTTGGGATTAATTAGTTCAATACCTACATCTGCTCCTAATTTTCATTTAGAGTCATTAGACCTAAGCGTCCATATCAGTTGTTCTTTCGACTTCCTTAACTTATGATTATTTGTTCGAAGCTTTTCTTTCACTTGGACTTTGAAGGATTGTTTCTTTGGGATCTATTGTAATCTTTCACATGGTGGACTTGGTGAGTTACCATTGTTTACCTTTGATATGGGGATTGTCTATTTTTTTTGTTCGCCTTGAATTTCCCCAATAAGCTATGTGATTTTAATGATTTGTGGCTTAGGTTGAACAACTATTGAGATCCAACCTTGACCTTTTACAAAACATCTTCTCCTTAGGACTTTAATCATCCTTGGTGGAGGGGAAGACAAAGCTCCACCCTCTGAAGAGGTGTCACTATATGATGCCTTTAGATCTTCTTCTTCGTCTTGATCATTATCCATGACTTCAGATATGCAAGTGGAACTTGAATTTTGACTATTTTTCAAATGCATTATCTGATTCAATACTCGATCAATCTCTTCTTGGCAATGTGAGAACTCAAATTTTGAATGACTTAGTTTTTGCAACCTACAAAATCCTGGGAGGATAAAAATGTTTTGGTGTGCTTATTCTCCTAAGCATTGCAAATTTTCAACCATGCTGTCTATGAATTGAGTTATGATTTCTTCCTGTGGGGTAGGGTTCATTGATTCTTTATTCAGATTGTGTGATTTTGCAACTAAAGTTATGTCCAAAGTTGTTACCTAGTAAGAGCCTAAATCTGATTGAAGGAATGTGACTTCTTTTAGTGCATTATACTTTGTGATAATTGTCTTTAGTTTTGGATAAGTGTCTATCTTGATCTAGTTATTTAGTCCTTTCCATGGTAACCATAGTTGAGTGAAATCAGTTGAGAACCATCCTCTTAGATAGTGGGTCCATTCTCTACTTAGTAGCAAGTCGCGTGTTTCTAGAATTTCCACCACATGTATGTCTATGATATCTACAATTCTTGGGTCTATAATCAACTATATTCGAACATCTTTCAATATGCCAATAACCTTTACTTCCATTTTGTCAAGTTGAATCACTATTTTGCTCGTGGGTTGTGGAGTAACTCCCAACTTTTGAGCTATCAAAAGTGGTATGAAATTGCAAGAAGCTCTTGAATCTATGAGACAATTGTGAAGGATTTTTCTAAAAATTCTAAGACTGAGAAAGCACTTTGGCTCTGCCTTTATACAATGGTAGGCATGGCCTCAAAAGTATTAACCTATTGTGATACTGCCTTCTAGGGGCTTGCGCCAAGCATTGCCTTTGTATGATAAAGAGTTTTTAGTAGTGTTTCCCTTTGATTAGGGTATCTTTGTAGCATACCAAACATGGAAATATTTTCCTTTGTCATTTTTAAATCTTCAACTACACTATACTTTTTAGTTGATCAAGCTAGACTCTTCAGTATTGTAGGTAAATTTCCTTGGTTATGATTTTGTTGTCCAACATGTAGGATGCTTTATTAGGCACTAGATTGTTATTCACTCTTGTATTTGGGGTAGTTGGTTGCAATGTAGGAGAAATCACATCAATCATGGATTCCCTTCGATTCTACAAGTTGTAAGTATTTTGATTGTCGTTCTGAAAATTAAACATCTCTGCTGGTTCAGGATCTGATTCTTGATTGAATGGTAAAATAAATTCTTCATTAACTTGTTCTGCCATTTTAGAATTCTATGGAGAATCGTAAGATTCTAACAACATAGCATTGAATTACATAGGGGGCTCATTATTGGTATATTGTGAATTTTCGTTCACTTCTTGATTTCCATTGAAATATGAGCCACCATCATTTGGTAGGTTTTGACTCGTTTCAAGTTGATTGATGTTCACAAATTGAGCACTATTGTTGTTGTCTGTAGGGACACTTCCATTATTTGGACAAGTATTTCATTGTTGATTCTTCCTTTGAAAACCATTGTTACAATCTAGAGGATTGAAATTATTCCTTGCATTGTTTATTTCCACTAAAATTGTTGTTGTAATTTTGACTATGGTGGGTGTTGTAAGTGCTTGCATTCATTCTCTAGAAGCTATTGTTTTTCCCTTGTGACAATCTTAGATAGATTAGTTCATTGGTAATCTAAGACATGGTCTTCTTAATTTGACCTAACTTAGTTGTGATATTATTTTCTATCTCGGCAGATGGTGCTTCCTTTTACTCAAAGAAAGCATATTTTGGAGGTTCATATCTTGGGTATGTTATAGCTTGAGCTGGCATAAATGGTGCCTATTGTAGTGGAATTGGAGTTAGTGGAATGAATTGACTAGGCATCACTTGCACTCCAACAAAATATGTGGGTACTATTGTACTATCATGAGTCAGAACCATCAATCCTCCTGCATTGGGATTGGCCTATTTAGAAAGGTAATTGCTTCTTCGAAGACCTTTTCCAATGTATCAATATCTGTAGTAGGCAATGTACTTAGGAAGATAGCAGTGAAGTGGTCCATGGCATTAAGATAAATTTGGATTGCAACTTCAACTAGTATGTTGTAAATAATTTCCAACTTGTAGTATAGCACATGAAAGTGATGATTTAAATGTGAAATGGTCTCTGCTAGATCCCTATTTATTAATAAAAAATTGGTGGTGTATCACAATCGGGTTGATAAATGTCTTGATTTGATCTATGAACAATTTTTCAAAGGCCACCTAGTTTTGGATACACCTTGGTGGAAAATTCATGTACAAGTTAAAGGCAATGCCTCCCAATCTATATGGGAATAAACAGGGAACCACATTCTCTTGTTGAATCTATTTTTGATTACATATTTTCTTAAAAAACTTGATATGATCCTCAGCTATCCATGTTTCTCCATAAATGAACCTTGGGCATAATTTCTCAGGGTTCTTGGGAAGGTCATTGAGTGCACCTTGCAAGTTGATTGGTGAATCTATCACATCAATAAATCCCATTAGTGGAAGATTAAGTGGAACGATAGGTGGAGGTAGGTTTAGAGGTGGAACTAAAAATGATGAGATTTGGAATGGAAGTGGAAGAATTCTTGGTATCTCCTTATCACTATGAGGCTTGCAAAAGTGACTAAGTTCTAAGAACTCTTGTCCACCGAGTAAAGACCTTAAAGCTCACTAAAATGGAGATGGTAGATCAAGATCTTCTAGTTTGTGTTAATTATGGAAAAATGCACCTCTGAAAAGTAATTATTGCACCTTCTAATAGTAATAGACTTGGGAAATTTTTTGAATGTCCAAATACTGCAAAATTTTCAAACAACAAGTTGGTTTTGTGGATAAAATGGTTATGTGGACTTCCTTCTAGTGCCACTTCTATTGAGTTGTCATTTTGCATGATGCTGAACAACAAAGACCCTTTCAAATCTCTCTCTTGAAAAGTTGGTCAATGACCAACTCCAAGGTTCTGGATGGCTATATTTCAACTTGTTGGGTAATTCAATTGAAGACAAATATGTATTTTCAAGGAGGTCTATGATGGTTCCAACCAATCTACACAACTTGTTGCTGAAATGTAACCACAAAGAGATATATTTTTGTATTTTCTATTCTATGATGAATGCAATTTATCAGTACAACTACATGAATTCCTATTTTAACCAAGTATTTGAAAATAAAATAAGAAAGATAGAGTAACAAGAGATTTTAAAGCAAATTGCTGAAAGGAAAAATCCTAATAGACATAAGCCAATAATAACAACATGTTTGTGAATTAAATTATCAAAAGGATATGGTGGGAAGAAATTAGGAGCAGTGCTTCTTCAACTCCACGGATGCAATCTTTGATGGGAATTTCAATAATAACCAAAATATTTTTGATGTTTCATCAAATTGCAAGGCCACAAAAAGTGTGCTCAGATGAGACAAGATGCTATGCAAGAACAAAGATGATCTTTTCTCCAATTCGTCACAACAACAAAATTTGTTAACATAAGGCAAACACTAGAACTAAAAGATCGCACAATCATAGCAACACAATAAAACCATTGGCTCCATTATTATTCACGAACATGCATTCATAAAAAATAACACACTTCAACAAGGATAACTACTCTTAGAATGAGAGCACCCATAGCATATATTATTTCATCAAAATAATGGCTTGGAGTACATTTTACATCCACGTATTTATCAAAAATCCTCTCCTATTTTTGTGTTACGACTAAGAGCTCTTCGAATGCAAACTTATGCTAAAAACTAATAAAATAAAGCTAATTATAGACAAACTAACTCTCTAAATGGTGCTAAGGAGTTCTACACCCTTGTTTATATCCATTAATGGGTGCATGTACCTTTACATGACATAAAAGAATTAAAGAGTGAAAAGATAAGAAGATAAAAGATGTGTGATTAGTTGGAAGTCTCTGGGAGCTCTAAAAATGGAAGCTCAACATTCTTTAGGTGTTTTTGAAAGTTGAATTGTCGTCAAAATGCATTTTCAGTGCATGGAATTCTCTAAAATAGAAAGTGGCAGTTCATTGTCAGCACATTGCTTCTTCTTCAAAACTGTCAACATACCTCTAAGAAAAGCACGCCTACACACCTTGGTGACAGGATCCAAAAATCCAAAAAATCTTCTAAGTGTGAACATTGAATTTCCATCATTTGGGTTTTCTTCCCCTTTATACCAAAATGATGTTTGGATGTTTATTCTTGAACATCTCTATTATTTCACAACTTCACTAGCCTTTGGTAAATCTAATGCATCATACCTGTGCTTTACTACTTGTTGGTAGTTACTTACTTCTATCCTCATCTCTGCAAAATCATCACTTGGTGTCTAGTTTTAACAATGCCTCTTCAATTCTAAATTCTTGTCGTACATCATCTTTTGATGAAGCATCTTCAAATGTGTCTCTAAATTGTTGAAGTATTGATTGCATCAAAAAAAGCTTGGTCTTCTACTCATCTTCAAAAATCTCAAGGCTAGCAGCTTTATGGTACCTTTCTGCTTCAAAAAATTGCTCTTGAGCTTTAATCTTTATTTGTTGGATTCCCTCATGTAATCCTTCCATAACTTTATTTCCCAAGGATATCTTCTCTATCCGATCATCTAACTTATCTAACTCCTTGACTAAACATACATCCATCAACATCCAGTACCTTTGGCCCTTTATTGATCTGAGTGCTTGTAGATCATTAGCCCATGTACGGACTTCATCCATTAGCCCAAAATCTTGGTTTATAATGGAAATAAACTTGTCAGTGTTAGACTAGATGTTGTACAATAAGTTTAAATTGCCCTATATTATTTGCACTCCTCTTTCCTCAAAATCCTCACATCATTGCTAACATGCTTCCAAAAATGAATCCACCTGTGGTTTTGTCTGTTTCCTTCCTGGTGTAGCTCCAAGATCGATTTCAAGATGTTCTAGGTCAATGGGTCCTACCACCTCATTCATGTAGCCTCTTAACAACTCATTATACTTTTGCAGTGTTATCAACTCTAACTCATCCTGATCCATCTGTTTAAATAGTTCCTTGAGGCCTATAGTGATCAAAAATTTAGCTGTGTCCACCATGGGCTTTTCCAATATGATCTCCTTCATTTGATAATCATTAGGAGTCAAATCTTTAGTGTCAGCATGAGGAGGAGGAACGACAATATGGAATAGAAGATCCCGATCTTGATTCTTCATAATGAAGGCAAGTGTTCTAGCATTACCCTTAGGTGGCTCAGGCTTCTTTATTGCTTTTATCATTTCCTTCATTCCCTCTTCTTTTGTTAGCTCCATCTGCTTCTTCTGTCGAAGCATAACCTCCTTCTTTAACCAAAATGGTGTGGTCCCCATTGGTGACATGTATTTGGTTGAATAAGTTGGTGTTGTTGTTGGTGGAATGCCCAGAGGTCCTTGAGGCAGAGGAGGCAATTGATCCCGATCCTCTCCCAATGGCTCATTCATTGGAGTATCTCTTATTTTCTCACCCACCATCTTGGTGCCTATTGGCATTAAGTCAAAATATGAGAGGTCAAAAATATCATCTCCCTCACCCTCTATCTCAGCTATCCACTTCTATTGTTCATCTTCTGAATATTCTACTTGGATAGGCTCCCTTGGAGAAGATGGAGGTTTTTGAGTAGAGAATCTCCTTCTTTCCTCCTCTACTTCCTTAGTTGAGCAAGTTCTCTCATTTAAGGGAAAAAAATTCAATCTGTTCCCCTTCTTCCTCATCATCTGCTTCAAGAATGGTCTATGGAACATGTGGAGAGGGAGTACTCTTCTTCTTTAACCTCCTCCTTTTGATACCTACCACATTTGTTTCCATTTTAGCTCTCTTTGGCATAGAGAAGGAGGCTTCTTCCTCTAAAGTTCTTGGTGGTGGGACCCCTTGTTCCTCTAAAGGTGCAACCTCTTGCTGCTCTAGTTGTGGCTCTTGTGGTTGCTCTATTGGCTTTGGCTTTGGTTGGGCTTCTACTATTTGGGCCTCAACCACTTTCTTCCTTTCCCTTGGAGTTTCTCTTTTCCTCTTACCTTTACCTTCGCCAACCTCAAAATACTCAACCTCCCACTCATGCTTATGTAATATTTCTGGCCTCACTAATGATTTATCAGGGTAGGTTAGTATGGTGACCTTGGTGCCTTTTCCTTTATGAGGCCTGGCAGTAGCTTGTAAAGGTATGGCCTTGGGAACTAGATCCATTTGAAATGGCTTCCATATCCATTCCCTTGTAAGCTCTACTACATGTCTGCCCTGATGATCCATGTCATCATTCTCCTTGCGCCCTATTTTTGCATTCGTAATGGGCCTATAGTAGATTTTATCCCTATCATACAAAGGATCCATTACCTCTGGGACATCCCTTTCTATGGCTTTTAGAGGGATCTTTATCTTTAGCTCATTTTCTACTAGATGTAGACTCATCCTACAATAGTCCCTAATATGAACATCATAGTCACGTATCACATTCATCCAATGATCTTCGAGGGCTTCTTCATGGATGAACTCCTACCCACTAGATGCTTAACCATCCCAATATTATTAAAATATGGGTGAGGATCTTGATAGTCTTCCAAGGGATATTGATCCCATTCTGAATCGAAGGCATGAATGTCTTGCTTCTTCTTTACCTCAAATGCTACAATGGTGATTGGCTAGACCTAGGTATTCTTGTGTTGTTTCCTCACTCTATCATATATGCATATGTAAGTTGGCAAGCTAACTCCAAAACTATAAACTGATCAAAAGGGTACCTTGGGAGCTTCTTTGGGCACAAAAGAGTACCAACTACCCAGAGATATGTAAATGTCTTAAACTAAATGTAGTAGGCTCCTACTTCAATTATTCTTACAACTACCTCTACTAACATTCATTTGGCATAATCTCCCGTAATGAACCTGATGATGGAAAAAAGGAATCCATCATTGACTACCCTATATTCCACACTTTGTAGTGGGAGCTTCTTCTTCACTAGTTTTCACTTAGGATGGTGGCCCAATCAATAGGCATCTTTGTGGTCCTGATGCTCTTAATAAAGTGAACCATCCATGTTTATAAGTGACCCACCGCAGGGAGGCCCATTGCTCTACTAAGGAGAACAATCAAGTACTGCCATCCTTCATGTATCTCGAGGTCATGTACACCTTGCCTACTCTCTGGCCCAAGGGTTTCTTGTCAATCAAGAACGTGGATTGTATAATTCCTTGGCTTCTTTCTCATTTTCTCTATACCACCTATCTACTCCATCATAGGTTATTTGGAGGTTCTAGTCCACTGTTAGAAGGTAGAAAAATTTCACAATGTTTCTTGGTCAAAGGTCGATGACTATCTCTCCTGTGACACTCTTCACGACCTTCTCATTTGGCACATAATGTTCGACCAGTGTCATGATCAATTCAAATGATCAAACTGATGTGGGGTGTGAAGTGATGTTCACCAACCCACTCTTGATCAATGCATATATAATCATTGACATCTCCTTCAATTTGTTGCGGAGTGTCAAAAAGATGTTTAAGTTGATGTGGTCCAGTTCGGTATCCTTGATCTCTAGATGTTCATCTAGGAATCTAGACTTTTTGGGAACTCCTTGGTATTTGAATGCAATAGGTTTGGGTGCCATTTTCTCTACCATGGAGGATGATGATGATGTCATTATATTTGCACAAGAGAGGGAGACATTAGTCCACTGATGCCGAAGAACAAAAAACCCTCAATTAAGACCCAAACTAACAAAAAAAAGAGGAAAAAACTATTCAAAACTCTGATAATCCCCCAAACTGTCTTTTTTTGTGCACTAGCGCACTTGTGCAGGTGCGGAGGGTGTGCTAGTGTGCCTCTATTTTGCATTCTAAATGGAAACGTTCACATAGTGCACATAGCGCTTCTATGCAAAACTGTGATAAACCCCCCAGTTATCTTTTTTTGCAAGCTAGTGCACCTATGCAAGTGTATAGGGTGCACTAGTGTGCCTCTATTTTGCATTCTAAATGGAAAAGTTCATAGTTGCACACATAGCACACCTGCATAAGGTGCACATGTGGGCAACTGTGCACATGCACATTAGTGCTTTTTCTTGTTTTTTTTTTTGGGTGGGGTGGGGGGGGGGAAGGGGGTGGAATTAGTGTTGTTTTTTACATGTTTATGTGGAGGTGCACACCTCTTGAGGGTGTTCATGTGCACACCTCTGAGAGGTTAGTCTTTACCTTAGGTTAGGTGGTTGGAGGTACAATATTGCGGAGTTGTGGAGGTCACCGGTGTGTGAGGGTGCACTGTAGCATGGACAGTAGAAGATAATGAGTGAGAAGAAGGGGTTGGGGAGGGGGATATATAGGCATGAGGCCTTACCTTGGTGGGCACATGCACATGTGTACACCTCTGAAAGGAGGTGAAGTGTGCATCTATGCACTTAGCGCACATGTGCACTTTATGCACTGAATAGTAAAAGAATGACCTTTTCCCTTTTTTGACTAGCTGAAACTGCCTAGTTGAGGATTTGGGTTTGACCTAGACCCAGGCAGGGTCCTAAATGATTGAGGCTTCATACTAGATGCCTCATAGAAAATTTTGAGACTAGGAGGTCCCCATTTTGTGACTCAAAATGGGGCATGCGTTGTGGGACCACAAGAGTAATGTAGATGAATATGACAATGAAAAGAGAAATAGTAGAAGATAGATCAATAGAAGAAGGTACATAGAGATAGACACAATTATCAAAGTAGGCTATGCAATCTTATTAATATAAATTTATAAGAGTTTTAATTAATGGGGCTTACTGATGAATACATTGTGAACCGCATCAAACTCTTAGTTATGGTTTTTAGCATTAGAAAAATGGACAAGCTCATATATAGTATCATGCTCAACCACAGGAGTGTCACAATTGTAATATTTTTGATTAAATTCTCAACATCACAACTAGAATAGATCTCAATATAATTAACTTAGGAATCCATGTTGATCTTTGGAGAAGCATTTCTTCTCAATAGAAGATTATGAGGTTGGACAAATCATGTGCCATAAATAAAAGAGAGAGCTCAAATTTGAGGATTGAAATTCAATATGAAAAATAGTAATATATATGTTATATATTAAATTTATAAATAAAACCCTAATGGGTATTTCAAAGTGGGTAGAAGTGGAAAAACTATGAAAAAAGATGATGTAATCCTAAAATTAATTAATAAAAAGAAAAACCCTACCAAGATTATAAATTACATAATGAAATAATAAAAATAACTAAAAAAACTAAAGTGGTTGAGGTGTAGCCTTAAGATCAAATTTGACAGGGAATGATATTATATAGGTTCAATAACATATAAAATGAAATAATACTAATCTTAATGTATGTACATAAGCATAGTTCAACTCAAAGACATAAATATTTATAGAAGCGGATACTTTTAATGTAAATGCTAATTTATGAAATGAAATGATGATAATTATGCTTAGCTCTAGATCTAATGTTGAAAGAATTTCATGTATAGACAATTTTTTTTTTTCATTTTAATAAACTAAATTATTTAAATAGTACCTATCATCTCAATTCTATGCAAATGTGTCCCTTTATGGTCAAATTCATTCTTTAGGTCATTCATAAAGGTATAAATCTATTTTGTAGTCCATGAATGTGATTACACTAGTAGGACACTATAACTTTTCGATTCACATACCTCTTTGCTTCTTTTTTTTGCCAATAATTGGGGTGTGAAAAATACATTAGAAAGTTGTCAAGTAATTAGAGACAAGTTATGTTAACTATACAATAAAAGAGAATGACTTTGTGGTCATTTTGAGTATCAACATGTATCTAGAAATCATGAAAATACCCTAGATTTATAAGTAGGAGATTCTTTCCCCAACAAATCAAATTGTGATATTGTTATCAAGACTTGACTTCTTAATTTTTTGAGTCAAATTCATTGAACCATTTTTATGAGAAGTGGCCCATAAGAACCCATCTCTCATGAGAATGAATGGAACACTTAGCACTCATTACATCTAGGTGATGCTAATAGAAGTGAAGCATCAAAAAAGGCCAAGAGGTCACTCATTCTAACCCAAGTGTGCTTAACTACGAAGTTTCCTCCATAGTGAAGTCCTCTATGAAACCATAGAGGAAACTCTTTCTAGGTGTGTGTTTCCCAAGTTTCAGTTCATATCTTTTTGCTCTAAGGTTTTGAGTCAAGTGTCAATGTCTCGAGTTTGAGTGTAGATTGTCCATAGGATGACCTTTCTTCTCATCATTTCTTTGAGCTAACCTGATGCAAGAAATCATATGAGTAATGCACCAATCCAATGGATAGATGATTAGGTTTCAGAGGGTTTGTTATGTGTTCCCTTGATGAGAATAAGGTCTGGATATCATAATGATCCATTTTTCTTTATTCTTAATCGTTGGAGACGAAGATTCATGCTATGTTATAGTTTTCATGAATGATATTGTAGATGACCAAGATAGAATGCAGGAGAAGCAAATAAATCATTAGAAATGGTGAAATAACCTAGTCAAAGGTCTCTATCTAAATGAAGGATACATTTAAAAGAGATCACAAGTATATTTAGAGCAAATAGTAGTGGAGAACATCAAAGACCGAAGCTAAAAGATGATATGCAGATCGTGAGAACCAACCATAAATAATATCAATTGAATTCGATGCAGAGTGAACACTGAAAGATGTAGGAATGGTGAAGAACATGGTCAAAGGTGGCAAAAACTAAGTTGAAAATTGAATCGACGTCTAGAACACATCTGAATGTCCATGTCATCGAGTTGAACAGTCATGTCACCTTGGACATAAGATCTTTTCCATAGCCATCAGATCTTAAAGGATCTATGCTTTTAGGCAGGTCGCTATAAAAAGTTAAATGAAGAATAACTAAAGGGACATAATGACGATGTGACATGTAGAATAGATGGACCCACACTGCAAAGGAAATTAGTGAGTTAAGATTTTTAGATTATAATCGTCAGATCAAAAGGACATCTACAGTCATCACTATATCATTATAAAAAGTTGCTTGATAACTAATCATGGCAACATAGAGACAACATGACACATGGAGTAGATGGGCCCATGTTACAGAACAAAAAGGATAGTTAAGGCATTTCTGAATCTCAAACAACAGATCCTAGAAATCTACGGTTATCATTGTGTCACATGTGAATTAATACAGTTAAATATAATGTTGTGAAGTCGTGAAGAATAGTTAACAATTAGCATCAAATGGTCATCGCATAGTTACAGGTTAGAAGTAATAGTTAAGTTTAAATGTTGCGAAATTGTGATCATAGCTAATGAGTGGTTATCACCAAGTCACCATGCTTAATGAAATAAAGGCATGTTAAGTTATGACCCAGCGAAAAGGTTAATATCAAATTCTCCAAGCAATGAAATTGTGCCACCTATTTTCCACAGTGTGCATAGCTAGAAAGTGGACCCATAGTGCAGAGAAAAACAAAGACTTAACATCTTTTATTGTCACTGTCAAATCAAAAAGAGACCTACAATTGTCATTATGTTGCTATGGAAAGTTTTCTGAACATTAATTATAGTGACGTAGGGACAATTCGAGACATGTACTTAGGTGGCCTCGTAGAGAAAATCATAAAGGGGAATGGCTGGGTTTTAATCATGATTGTTGATTTAAGATCGATAGCCAAAATTCAAATTCATCGTGACCGTTGAGATACAAATTATATGGATTTGGCGCCAATAGAAGAATGTGAATGAAACAAAGAGTTTAACGGGGTTTTCTAAAGACACATGAAGATGTACGATTTCTAGGTGTTCTTAGAAGTGCCATTGGATCAGAACATCACAAGGAATGATGTCATGCATCTATACCATGTTGAAGATTAAATATTTTTCATGTATTATTCATATTTTCTTTCTTTTTTGTGACTGTTGCTCTACCAGAATTGAGGGATGACAAAAAAACTATAAATGTAATATCTTTTGATAATACAAAGGCCGAAAAACTTGATCTGGTTAATTGGTTTGTAATTCCATTTACCCTATTTGCTTGTCACGTTTTGTTGCCCATTATTAGATTAGTTTTGCACTGAGAGTTGAAGGACAATAATATATGATCTTGTGATAATCAGGTGGATTCCATTTCACTTTGATGTTTGTAGTATAGGTAATTCTATTTACTTTCTTCATGTATGATTCCACTTCATCTCTTGCTAGTTTTATAACATGTTAGATATCTTCATTGGGAATTGAAGGATAGATGTGTATGAATCTATTAGTAACTTGTTGAATTCCATTTCATTCAAGTCTAGTAGTTAAAGAAATTCTATTTGCACTCATGTGTATTTCCTCTTCCATCCCTCTTTACATTTAGATGAGTCAAATCTTCATTTAGAATAGGAGTAAGAATCAAAAATCTCAAGATAATCTACTGCACTTATTCCATTGAGTGTGATAGGTTATTCAAATCCATCTTACCTGAATTGTTTGTGTCTACAAGGAATTTGGTTATCCTTTATTGCTCTTAGGTTAAAAGCTTAATTCTATCAAAACTTCTGATCTAATAAAGACATATTCATTGCACATCATTGAAAGTCTTAAGGGAGCTATTACCTTGTAATTCAGAGGGCAATGATAGAACACATACACTGATCCATTTGTTGGTTACATCCTTTTGTATCTCCAAAACATTGGGTAACAAAGAGTCAAGATTATAAATCTAATAGGAGAACAAATTGTTAACCAACAGTGTGCTTGAGATGGACTAGTATTGGGATTGGTGACCTAGAAAGTCTTGATGCTTCACTTCTATGAGCATCACCTAGACACAATGAGTGCCAAGTGTTTCATTCGTTCTCATGAAAGATGAATTCTCGAAGAAATGTCACAAAATCATATATGATGGACCTAGAATAAATTTAGTTCCTTTTAGTGCATTAATCAAAAGTATTCTTTGAATATTTATGTTCTTTATACATGAATAATTTCTTAATGTGTACTTGACGATATTGATTGATTAAATGAGTATAATTGAATACAAGTATATATTAATAAGTAATGTTGAATAGGTACAAAGTCATAACATCAATAGTTTATATCACACTTTGTGCTCTGTCATCATTTGAATTTTTTTTTGTTGATGGTAGATGATGAAATACAATATGATTATTAATATAGCTTCACTTCTTCTAATAATAATTCATATAGTGTGATCTAAGACAAACTCTTCTTTCGATGATAAATCACAAAGTATAAATTATAAAAAAACTACACAAAATACCATTTGAAACATTAATATATACTTTCTCACAATTAACATGAGAAACATCATTACATTACAAGAAGCAATAAAATGTCACTTGATACATTGAAACACTTACCATCATATTTAACAAAACATTAAAAAAGAAAATGGGAACGAAAGATTTCAGCTTCTCAAATGGGGTGCTAGAGAGGTGGGAGATGAGCTTTAGAAAAAGATGATTAGATCCCCCAAATTTGTCCAACATAAACATGACAATACAAGGTTCAAGAATAGGTTCTAAGCATAAGGTCAGACAAGAATCATCCTCTGTATGCAAAGTGTGAGTATAGGGTTCCACGTAGTCCATTAGACATTTTTATGATGCTCTTGCTTTGTGTATGGACCATCTTAGAATGTTTCTCCTTTATTCCATAGTGCTCCCTTGATTTCATTCATAGTGGTATTGTATTTTAAGGTGGGAGGACAAAACCTATAAAAACCAGAATAGTGTATATGTTGTGTATATGGTGTGGAAGAAGACAAGAAGGTGGCACATTACATCTAATTAAAATATAATTACCGCATTCCTTTAAGTAGGAATTTCGTGTCTTCAATATATACCAAGTAATATCTAATCATTGCAATTTGGAGACTTAAAACTTCCCACCTCAAATATTGGGAAAGAAAATACTTGTCAAAATGTGCACCATGTATTTCAATAATAATAATAATAATAATAATAGTGTAAACTTTTAAGTGAATATAATATGTCTTTCAAGTCCGTTCTGCATCTTTCTCAAACCTCGCTTTGAGTATACTATTCCTAAGAAAATGGACTTTTCCTAGGATATATAATACTATTTGGCAAAACTTACTTTAATTTAATTAATGTTTAAGTGGTTTATTTAGTGTAAAAGGGATGTGTAGTCTAGTTTTGGATTTACCTTTTTAACGGTTTATATTTAATTGTGATTTACGTTAATTTAAAAAAATTATGGTTTGATTCACATGCTGGATTTTATTCTTAAGCTTTAAGTTTTAATTTTAATTATAGAGCTTATTGTTAATTAGTCATTGTGTATTGAAGTATGTTCAATATATTTTTAGTTATAGTGTTACAAGATTGTATAGTTTATTTTTAAAATTTAGTTTAAGTGTTTTTTCATATTATTGTAGCATAGTATTATTTTAATATTGTATTATCTATTATCATTGTATTATAAGTATATATAGTTGTGTTTTATTTAGAGTATCTTTCAACTTGTTTAAAATTTGTTAAATTCGATCTAAAAGTTTGTCTAAGATTAAAGAATAGAAACTAATTACATTTCTCTCTTAACACAATAAACTTTACTTAGTTTTTGCACTCCAACTTATTCAAATATATATATATATATATATATAAGAAGTTAAAAGTTGAGTGATGTATACCATATTCAATACTAAAGAGGAAGAGTTGAACTACAACTTTACAAATTAGGGCTACAAACATATGATTCTTAGACAAGCACATGCCATTTATAACTAAAATTGGATCTTCCAACCTCACAAGAATCTTAGTACCATAAACTTTTTGTATTAGTATATACAATGTTTTACTTGTTTGCAAATCTTAGCTCATCAACCTAGGGAATCTAATTACTATTATCCTTTTTTTAAAAGCAAAAGTGGACGTGCCACTATATATATTATTATATAATAAAACAGTTCAAAAACTCAATCTGGAAAGAACCATAAAAAAAAACTGCCATCACAATTTAATACAAATGATATAAGCGAGAGAAAGAGGTCAAAAAGTTAGTGCAGTTGCCATCTTGAGACACCCTTGAAAGTCCCAAAGACAGGCCAAACTACACTAAACATTACATATGTTGGCACGAAACTCTTTACATATGCTGAGTATATTGGTTGTCGATTGCGATGAGTTTTTACAGATCATTATCATGTTGAAACAAGGCCATTGATTTATCAGTTTCAATGTCTAGACCCTTACATCCCCAGTTGGCCATGTAATCTACCACCATATTCCCTTCACGAAGAGTATGTGACATACATATTTCTTGAAAAGTATCTAATAGTAGCCAAATTTGTTGTAATATATATGCAAGTCTCCAATTTTGTGATTCCCGCTTAATACATGCAT
The DNA here is from genome assembly GCA_028749045.1 of Cupressus sempervirens. Lineage (NCBI taxonomy): Eukaryota > Viridiplantae > Streptophyta > Pinopsida > Cupressales > Cupressaceae > Cupressus > Cupressus sempervirens. The sequence continues at coordinate 429,091,941 of CM053787.1, read as the reverse complement.
TAATAATAACCATTGAGTCACCTTCCACTTGTATGTGCTAAAATTCGCTTTTCTAGCAAGAACTAATCCTCCAAATAATGCTTGCACTTCCGCCATACTATTAGTACCTTTCTATAATGGAGAAGATCTAACTGCTAATACAACACCCTAATTGTTTATAATACAAACCTCAATTCCAGATATACTGGCATTAGCACGTGAGCAACCATCATGTCATGTCCCCAATTTTTGGTGACAGTTCGATTTAATTAATTTAATTAATACTGGTTGTCCAAGGACGACTAATTAATTATTTTAATTAAATAAATAAATAACTTTATATTTAATAAAGTGACTTGGATTATAAAAGTATTTAATAAAGTCACTCGAGGGATAAGATCAAAAAAGTTCTAGAAGTCTCTGGAGAGGATGGAGGGAAAAGAATAAATAGGCACCCCGGGGCTCCATTCGAATCAGGCAGTTGATTATCTCTCTTTGATTTTTAGATTGTGATTCAATCACAGATGCATTGTGGAACCTAGGGTTTCTACAATTGTCACAACTGGCCATTGAGAACGAAAACTCTCAATCGGTGCGCAATTTTGATGGTGTGAAATATCATCCGAATTATTGCAGATTGGAGGTGACATTCAGTCATTTCATCAGGGTGTTTATGCGTGGCTTAGGGCCAATTTGAATGATACATTTTATTGCAGTCGTGTAATAGTGAAGAATTCTGGTTAAAGGCAACAGCCGAATAGGAGTAATTTGAGTTAATATCCAGCTGCGACAGGAGGGCAAATTCAATTTGGTAGATCCACATACATCCCTGTCAAAGATTCGCGAGCTGAAGGCATAGCCATTTACTTGCGTCAAGGCGTTGAGCATCTCTCACCACAGGAGGAGAGCATTCGGATCAACATCGAGTCTGAGAAGTGGCAGATACAACGCATTTCGTGGGTCTGTACATCCGTAGCCGAAAGCGACAATAGGAGTCCAAGACGCGACTCTCTCAAATACAAGATCGATTCTGCCCTAACCGTCAAACCAGGGGACGTGAATCATATTCCCAATACCCAGCGACATTGTTAGTCTGGATAAGGGCAGAATCGGGACTCAGCTCGTGTGTTCAACGGAGCATCAGTGCGGGCAAAGGCAGGGTCATTTACAGCCGTTAGCCGCATGACGGACAAGGAAACGAAAGAGCTACATTGAAAGATTACCGTTCTGAAGTTTGTGCTATCATATAGTCAGGTGTTGGATCGTTTTAGGCTGCCCGATTTCATGCAAGACTTCGCTTAGGATTACATCGAAGAATCGAAGGGCAGATCACGGGAGGGGGAACATATTGCAGGTTTTCAGATCTGTTCATTTTTCCGCAAGCAATCATATGGGAGATATATAATCACAACCATTGGATTCAGGGCAAATCATCTAGTCAATGAGGAAGTGCCAATTGCAACGGTTCGAGAGTATTTGAACGGGACCCATCGAAGGTTGGGAAGAATACTCAAACACGACCATCAACGCCATTGCATTGAAATTAATCGCAGACCCAGTATAGCTCGCCGCAGGAGAGAGAATTGATCTTTGACCCATCCGCAATTCAATTGGCTGGAGCGACTGCGGAATCAACCATGGGAACTAATGCACACGGATTCGAATAGGATATTACCCAGGGATTGGCAGCAGCACCATTTTTCTGATGGAGACAGCAAACAACCGGTTCCTCCCACAGGTGTGCTTTGGAGAGAGGCGTCTCTGCAATTTTTCTGATCACCACACCAAGATCTGAGTGCGAGTCGAAGGCCTGGCGAAGTATAGACCGTAGGATGATTTGCTTGTTTACAGAGCTTGACCCGACTTGGATTCGGCTGGTTATGGCACCGTCATTGGAGGGAGTGCGCACCAACTGAATAGGGTATAGGAAGGGCATCTTGTTCTGGTGGAGACGTTGCAAATGTTTGTCTTGCAGGCAATTCAGGTGATTACAGTCATGGGACACAATATTTCTGGAATGAATATATCATGAACTATACTCTTGCAACTTACAAAAGCCTCAAGTTGCTTTGCTGAATGGGAATGTTATGAGGCAAGTTTCGAGTCACAACAGGGAAGACTCTTTATGCTATGCCAGAAACAGGACTGGGACTACACCCTGATGTTGGTGCATCATATTTCTTATCAAGACTTCCAAGATTCTTGGGTGAATATGTGGGTCTGACTGGAATGAGATTGGATGGAGCAGAATTAGTCACTTGTGGTCTTGCAACTCATTTTGTGCATTCTACGAGGTTGCATTTGTTGGAAGAAGCTTTAGCCAAAGTGGAGAAACCAGATTCAAATCTTGTTAATTCTATAGATATGATGGATGGAGTCGAAGCAACTGATAAACAAAGTCTGAGTCAGTATTCCTGCCAGGTGCATCTAATTAATTATAGTATTTGCAAGTAGTTTAATTTAGCAAATAAAGTTGGCATTTGATAAATTGTTGTACCTCAGTTGGGGTAATTTAGTAGTTCTCAAATCAGAACCATCATAGCTCGATTGCTAACTGTTTGACGAAATGTCAAACCTTTGAAGTTTTAGTATTTTTTTGGTGCTGGAGTAAGCAATAACCTGTCAGGGTTATCTCAGTGGTATCAGAGCCTGTTTGCCAACTATTTGACGAATTGCCACAGTACAATGTTGGGATTTAGTGACCTTTATAGCTAGGGTCATTTCAGTGGTATCAGAGCCTGTTTGCCAACTATTTGACGAATTGCCACAGTACAATGTTGGGATTTAGTGACCTTTATAGCTAGGGTCATTTCACATCAAAATTTAATTTTACAAAACCTAGACTAGGTGAATACCAATGGATTGTAGCTCTTTCTTGGACACCTTGACTTGAAGAGCTATGAGACCAACTGATAGGAATATGTATGCCTTTCCATTCACGAATGACTATGCTTTCCCAATTAGATACTATTGGATTACATTGAACCTTCGAATGACTAGCACTGACAACCTCAAAAATAGATCTTTTTAGATTTTGAAGAACCATGTCAATATTTGATGGATTGTGACCTTGTCCCAATTAGATACTACTGGATTGAAGAACTATTGTCCTTTTATATATGCATCCCAACCTAGAAATTTTTTTTTTCTTAAATCCTTTTCCATATTATTGAGCCTATATAATCTCATTATTTTCAAGGTTTACTATTTGGAGATTTAATTATTTATGTTAATTTTAGATACATCTTTTCTATTTTGTAATTTTTTTGTATCATATTTGAACTTTAGTTTGATTTTGATTGTCTTCTCAGGTTTTGTAAATTGTTCAATGTGTCAAAGTCTAATCCTCTCATCTCCACAAAGAAGTCCTAGATTGAATCTTAAGATTCTGACAAGTCAAGTGAACATGATGAGATTATGAACATACATTGCACTATTTATCTTAATGGGAAGGGCACATTTGATCTAAGTGGTGTACACATTGAACACATGAATAATCAAGATATATCTTCAACTATACAAATGCTTAATTTACATATTTGGAAATTGAATATTGATGTTAGCTTTTTTTATTGGTTGGTGGTCTTTACGATATTTTTGGTTAATAAGAAACATGGATAAGAATTACTTAAAATGATAGAGGAAAAATATAACCTCATTACAAGTCCTTTTATCTATGTGTCTCTCATTTCTCTATTATTCCTCTATAATCTCATTTCTCCTATTTATGATCAATATGCCCCATAATGGGCCTCTTCTTTCACTTACTTATCACATTTAGCCTCTCCATGTGTTGATTCCCTATATTACACATTCTTTTAATGTTCTCCCAACTTCTTTTGTTCTTCCTACCTGTGATAATCCTACAAGTGATGCCAAACCTTCATGTTGTTGATACCCCCTTCTTCTTCTTTCATTCCAAAAACCTAACTATATCTCACCTATTATATCTCGTGTTATCACTTGTAATCCTCATTCAACTCCTAATGTAGCTCTCTCTCCCTTAACATGCTTCTAGAAAGGATATTGAATATGGGAAGAAAATTGATGTTCTACTTGGGTAAGTGCACCAAGTTATGGTGCCAAAAGGGGGGTATAAGTGGACACCTTTTTCCTGAAATCTGCAATTTTTGAACTTAAACAAGAATTTGAAGATAGGTACGCTCAAAATTTTAAGATATGACAAAAAAAAGTCGTAGTCCTTTGAATCTAGTTTCTAAACTACTAATTTTTTTCCAAAATGGTTTAGTTTTAGATCCTCAAAAAAGGGGGCCACAAAAAGTGGTATAGTTTATTTCAAAAAAAATAACACAGTACAAAGTGTGGCCCCCCTAAAATTTTAACTTTTTTTCAAGTTCTTTAATTGTTTTGGTCAAAAGTTACTTAACACTATGTAGTTTATCCCAGATTTTTTGGTTAATTTTATAATTTGTATTTTTTTTAAGTGAATTTTTTAACTAGACACATCTCAAAAACGTGAAATATCTATGTGCTCCCCTAGAAATAATTGAAAACTAATCTAAAATCAAAACATTTTTTTTTCAAAGTGTGTAGAATGGAGTCTAGTTTCTAAAAAACTAAGTTGTTGCAAAATTTGATGAACGAGCTAAAATCTATAGCCCAATTAGTAGATGGTGGTTTTTGACAAAAAATGAACATACATTCAAAATAAATTATAGATGAAAGGCTTGAAATAGTTCAAATTAAAAATAAATTATATGGTTAGATAGCTAACATAGAGACCTACAATGTCATGTAACCTGATCTTATCAATACCCAACTGCGAGGAATCTTGAAGGAGAGCACACAAGAAAAATCAATCATTTTTTGTATGTTTGTTAGAAACCACATCTCAGACTTGTTTATAAACTCCAAACCTTTGGGTTGGATCTCCAAGGAAAAATCAAGCCTTAGGTTTAGTTTTAATGCAAAGCTTTCAATAGTGTGTGCGCCCTATAGCACACACGCTATTAAAACCATTTGAATTCTCAATAGCGCATGTGTGCTATAGTGCACACGCACTATTGAGACCTAAATTGCAAAGAAGAGCAAGAGAGAGCACAAGGGGGGGAGGGAATGGCTATGTGTGTGGGTGTGTGTGTGTGTGAGAAAGAGATAGAGAGAAAGTAGGGGATGGGAGAGGGGAGAGAGTACGGGATGGGAGAGAAGTGAGAAAGAGTAGGGGTGGCAGAGAGAGTATGGGATGGGAGAGAGAGGAAGTGTGAGAGAGTAGGGGTGGCAAAGAGAGTACAAGATGGGGGAGAGAGGAAGTGTGAGAGAGAGTAGGGGTGGCAAAGAGAGAGTACAGGATGGGGGAGAGAGATTGAAAGTAGGGGATGGGAGAGAGAGGAAGTGTGTGAGAGAGTATAGGTTGGGAGAGAGAGATTACGAGTAGGGGATGGGGGAGAGGGAGAGTAGGCAGTGGGAGACAGAGTGGGAGAGGGAGAGCGAGAGAGGAGGATGGGAGTGCATGTGTGTGAAAGAGAGAGAGTAGGGAATGGGAGAGGGGGGAGACAGAGTAGCTTGAGAGAGAGTACACGATCGGAGAGGGAGTGGGAGAGGGAGAGAGGGGGGATGGAAATGTGTGTAAGAGAGAAAGGAGAGAGAGTAGGGGATAGGAGAGAGTGTGAAAATGTGAGGGAGTTTAGGGGGTAGCAAAGAGAGAGTAGAGAGGGAGAGAGTGAGAGTGAGAGTGAGAGAGAGAGAGTAGGCAGTGGGAGAGGGAGTGGGAGAGGGAGAGCAAGTGAGAGACAAAGTAGGGGATGGGAGAGGAGGGGGAGGATGTGTGTGTGTGTGAAAGAGAGAGAGTAGGGAATGAGAGAGGGGAGAGAGATAGAGAGAGAGAGTAGGGGATGGGAGAGAAAGAGAGTAGGAAATGGCAAAGGGAGTGGGAGAGGTAGAGAGAGGGGGGATGGGAGTGTGTGTAAGAGACAAAGTAGGGGATGGGAGAGAGTGTGAGAGAGAGTAGGGGTGGTAGAGAGAGAGTGAGAGTAGGGGATGGGAGAGAGTGTGTGTGAGAGAGAGATAGTAGGCGGTTGGAGAGGGAGTGGGAGGGAGAGAGAGGGAGAATGGAAATGTGTAAGAGAGATAGAGTAGGGGATGGGAGAGAGTAGGCAGTGGGAGAGGGAGTGCGAGAGAGAGAGGGGGAATGGGAATGTGTATAAGAGAGATAGAGTAGGGGATGGGAGAGAGTGTGAGAGTTTGAGAGAGAGTAGGGGGTGGTAGAGAGAGCTCGTACGGGATGGGGGCGAGAGAGAGAGAGAGAGAGAGAGAGAGAGAGAGAGAGAGAGAGAGAGAGAGAAGGGGATGGGATAGAGTGTGAGAGAGAGTAGGGGATGGAAGAGAGAGAGAGTGAGAGTAGAGGATGGGAGAGAGAAAGTAGAGAGGGAGAGAGAGTACTTGAGAGAGAGATAGTAGGCAGTGTAAGAGGGAGTGGGAGAGGGAGAGAGGGGGGGATTAGAGTGTGTGCAAAAAATCTAGAGAGTAGGGGATGGGAGAGGAGAGAGAGAGGGGGGATGGGAGTGTGTGTGTCTATTAAAGAGAGAGAGTAGGGGATGGGGGAGAGAGAGTAGGCAATGAGAGAGGGAGTGGGAGAGGGAGAGAGAGGGGGAATGGAAATGTGTGTAAGAGAGACAGAGTAGGTGATAGGAGAGAGTGTGAGAGTGTGAGAGAGAGTAAGTGGTGGTAGAGAGAGCTCGTACAAGATGGGGGAGAGAGAGTGAGATTAGGGGATGGGAGAGTGTGAGAGAGAATAGGGGATGGGAGAGAGAGAGTGAGAGTAAGGGATGGGAGGGAGAGAGAGAGTAGAGAGGGAGAGAGAGAACTTGAGAGAGAGAGATAGTAGGTGGTAGGAGAGGGAGTGAGAGAGGGAGAGGGAGAGATATAGGGGGGATGGGAGTGTGTGTGATAGATCTAGAGAGTAGGGGATGGGAGAGAAGAGAGTGGGGGGATAAGAGTGTGTGTGTGTGTCTGTGAAAGAGAGAGAGAGTAAGGGATGGGAGAGGGGAGAGAGAGAGTAGGGGATGGAGGATAGAGAGTAGGTGGTGGGAGAGGGAGAGAGTGAGAGTAAAGGATGGGAGAGAGTATGAGAGAGAGTGTGAGAGAGAGTAGGGTGAGGGAGATAGAGAGAGGGAGATGGGAGTGTGTGTGACAGATCTAAAGAGTAGGGGATGGGAGAGAAGAGAGAGAGAGGGGGATGGGAGTGTGTGTGTGTCTGTGAAAGAGAGAGAGTAGGGGATGGGAGAGAGTGTGAGAGAGAGTAGGGTGTGGCATAGAGAGAGAGTACAGGATGGGAGAGATAGAGTGAAAGGATGGGAGAGAGTGAGAGAGAGAGTAGGGGGTGGCAGAGAGAGAGTACATGATGGGAGAGAAAGAGTGAAAGGATGGGAGAGAGTGAGAGAGAGTAGGGGGTGGCAGAGAGAGAGAGTACGGGATGGGAGAGACAGAGTGAAACGATGGGAGAGATTGTGAGAGAGAGTAGGGGATGGGAGAGAGTGTGAGAGAGAGTTGGGAATGGAAGAGAGAGAGTAAGAGTAGGCGATGGGAGAGGGAGAGAATAGAGAGGGAGAGAGAGAGATAGTAGGTGGTGGGAGAGAGAGTGGGAGAGGAGGAGAGAGAGGGATGGGAGTGCATGTGAGAGATCTAGAGAGTAAGGGATGGGAGAGGGGAGAGAGAGAGGGGGATGGGAGTGTGTATCTATAAAAGAGAGAGTTTAGGGGATGGGAGAGGGGAGAGAGAGAGAGAGAGAGAGAGAGAGAGAGAGAGAGAGAGAGAGAGAGAGAGAGAGAGAGAGAGAGAGAGAGTAGTGGATGGGAGAGAGAGAGTAGGTGGTGGGAGAAGGAGTGGGAGAGGGGGGGATGGGAGAGAGTGTGAGAGAGAGTAGGAGGTGGCAGAGAGAGAGAATGGGATGGGACAGAGAGAGTGAGAGTAGGGGATGGGAGAGAGAGAGAGAGAGAGAGAGAGAGAGAGAGAGAGAGAGAGAGAGAGAGAGAGAGAGAGAGTAGGGGATGAGAGAGAGAGTGAGAGAAAGTAGGGAGAGGGAGATAGAGAGAGGGGGATAGGAGTGTGTGTGACAAATCTATAGAGTAGGGGATGGGAGAGAAGAGAGAGGGGGGATGGGAATGTGTGTGTGTCTATGAAAGAGAGAAAGTAGGGGATGGGAGAGAGTGTGAGAATGTGAGAGAGAGTAGGGGGTGGTAGAGAGAGAGTAAGGGATGGGAGAGACAGAGTGAAAGGATGGGAAAGAGTGTGAGAGAGAGTAGGGGTGGCAGAGAGAGAGTACAGGATGAGAGAGATAGAGTGAAAGGATGGGAGAGTGTGAGAGAGAGTAGGGGATGGGAGAGAGAGAGTAGAGAGGGAGAGAGAACTTGAGAGAGAGATAGTAGGCGATGGGAGAGGGAGTGGGAGAGGGGGAGATAGAGGGGGGATGCAAGTGTGTGTGAGAGATCTAGAGAGTAGGGGATGGGAGAAGAGAGAGAGAGGGGGATGGGAGTGTGTATCTATAAAAGAGAGAGTTTAGGGGATGGGAGAGGGAAGAGAGAGAGAGTAGCAGATGGGAGAGAGAGACTAGGTGGTGGGAGAGGGAGAGAGAGGGGGGATGGGAGTGTGTGTAAGAGATAGTAGGGGATGGGAGAGAGTGTGAGAGAGAGTAGGAGTTGGCAAAGAGAGAGAACAGGATGGAAGAGAGAGAGTGAGAGAGAGTAGGGGATGGGAGAGAGTGTGTGAGAGAGTAGGGGATGGTAGAGAGTAGGGGGATGGTGGAGAGAGAGAGAGAGTTAGTAGGCAGTGGGAGAGGGAGGATGGGAGTGTGTGTGAGAGATCTAAAGAGTAGGGGATGGGAGAGGAGAGAGGATGAGAGAGGGAGAGAGAGTAGGCGGTGGGAGAGGGAGAGTGAGAGAGAGAGAGTAGGGGATGGGAGAGGGGAGAGAGATTAGGGAGGATAGATAGTAGGGTGGATGGAGAGTGATGTGTTTTGAAATAGTGTGTATGCACTATAGTGTGTATGCACTTTATAGTGCGTATGTGCTTTATAGTGTACACGCTATGTGAAATCACCTAAAAATGGTCAAAAAGCAACTTTGGGGCCCATTTCATCCATTCTCTGCTTTTGGTCTATTGTGCACTCCATTATTCCGATAGAAATCATAGGTTTCAACATAGAAAACGCTATTTCAACACTTTTTGAAGCTAGCAAACACCAAATTCAATCATTGGATATGCGATTTGAAGACTTTTTGAATATTCCTTGTATAGAAAAGGTTAGTACAATCCATTTTAAATATTGTTTGTTGATATATAGATACAAATTTGATTATAATTTGACATGCTGTTTAATATATAGTGAATTTATTGAAAATTGTATGTTTGAATGAAATGTTATTTCGAAATGGTTAAAAATTTGACAAGTTGTTTCATATATATTGTGTATTCATTCAAATAATTATAATTTTTATATGTATTTGAATAATTTGTAATTTACACATTGTAAGTAATTCAGATGTTTGAATAATTTGACATGTAGAAATCATCATCATGCCACTTGGAAGAAACCAAAAACTCAAACAAATGAAGATAGGGAGAGAGATTTGGCAATTAAAAGAGATAAAATGAAATTACTACATGAACAAAGAAAATTTCAAAGCAATAATGAAGAATTGACTTTCAAAGAGGATCAAGAACCACCGACACAAAGAAACAAAGAGGAAGAATTGGAAAGACAAAGAGAATGAATGAGACTATTACACTCAAGAAGACAATTGAATTGTGAAGCTACACCATCTTCCAATGTTGGAGTCATATCGTCTACTACACCATCTTCTAATGTTGAAGTCACATTGTCCTCTCATGTTGAAGAGACACTGATTTGTAGATCTGACGATATACACACTCCATCATGTCATGTTGAAGGAACAACATCAACACATCAAGTAGGTGATATTCCATCTTTTGCATCTTATTGCCAAGGCACATCATCTTCGGTTCAAGGTACACAATACACTCAACTTTATGTTGATGTTCAAAATGTTGAGGGAATTGAAGATATTATAACACCTTCTAGAATTCGTTTTAGAAGACCAAAATATTTGATTGATATTGATACTAACATTTTGAAATCAATGCTTGAGAAGATTAGCAAGCGTACTTGTCAAAGAAAAGTTAATTGTATGTGGAGATTATTTTTTGAAGAATTAAATATTATAGGTCAATGCCAATTATTTGTTGAAATGATGAGAAATTTGAAATTTAGGCTTATCATGAAGATTCTTGGGCTAAGAATGATGGACGATTCAAATGAAAAAAATATTGTAAAGAATCTAATGAGTGCTTATGACAAAGTGGGTTTTAAATCACGCACCCAAGATAGTAATATCACAAGACAAGTACTTACATCAACAATAGTAAGTAGCCAAATGAAGAAAGCTCGACTCATGAGAAAGACAAGCAAAACATTAAAAATTGGTAGAGGTACTCTAAGGAGAGCCATGATAAGGCATGAAAGATTTCAGTCTATGAGTTCATGAAGATTTTTCATGAAAAGATTATTTATGAGTATGCAAGGCATACCCATAGAGCTCGATGGCTAGATTTGTAATTCAAGTTCTGCAAGGATACATTTCCACTAGATACCATTGTTTCGGTCGTAGATTTCATAGAGAACTACACACTACAACCACAAAATAAGGTGCAAGAAAAGTATTATACTTCTCAACAGGTTTCCATATTTGTTCACATAACATTCATGCATTCACCTACCAGTACAGAGGATGACAGGAAGATTTTGAGGGAGTACCATTTTTACATCAGCAATGATCGATCACATTCTATGGAGTTTGTACATGGTTGTTTTCAAATATTTTATGGAGATTTGGCTAACAGGGGCATAACATATCTCAACACATTATTTGGTCAGACAATTGTGCATCTCAATTCAAGAATGCACGAATATTCTATTGGTTGAGTAGGATGCACAGGTTGTGTAGAATTTAATATATGTAGAATTTCACAGAGGCTGGTCATGGAAAGGCAGAGCACGATGGTGTAGGCACATGCATCAAAAGAGCCCTGGCTCGTGAAGAACTAAAGTACAAAGATGGAGCAATATTGATAGATGCAAAATCCATTGTCTAATGGTGTAACGCTACAATGGGTCCAGGTAAGGAAGGTGAATTTATAGTTCATAGATTTTTTTGGTTGATAGATAATAATAACATTGCACCATATCAGGATTGTTGCACACTAACAGGATCTAGTGAGTTACACTCTTTTAGAAGCTCTGATGCAGGTTCATGGAGTATCCACACACAAAAAATGACATGCTATTGTCCATCATGTGCAGAGAAAAAATGGGATGACTGTGAGTCGACTGAATGGGTGGAGAAATAGGATATTCAAGTTTTGGACCCAATTGACACCTATTGTCCCCCACAAGCACTGGAAATGGTACATATGGATTCGTCTATTGACTTTGACCACTTGTCTGATCTAGTGCAACCTGGTAATATATATATATATATATATATATATATATATCTTTGTAATCTCAGTATGTAACTTTATAACTTTTACCTAAGTATTTTTTGAATCAATGACCACATTTTGTACATTTGTCACTGTAGGCCATGTTTTTGCTGTTATTGCACTTAAAGACAATGAAAAAACCCTTAGATTTAGGGTAAATCTGACCAACCTCTACAAAAACTGATGTAACTTTTGTTGTAGATAAGGTAAAGACTTCAAACCAAATACAATGGAACACTAACTCAATTCTCTATCCAACCATACCAAAATTTCACTACTACCAATCCATAAAGGTCGTACAAAATTTAAACAATAGAGAAAAAGGAAGAAATTCTAAGTTTTATTCAATTTTTGTTGCTCATTGGTCAAGTTGATCACATATAAGTATGGATATCTAGTATGGTTGGATAGATTTGTGACTCTTCTTTTTTTTGCACTTGGAATGAGGTTCTAATTCACTCTACAACTCAAGGTATTCCCATTTTACTAACTGCTGCCCCATTTTGTGCTATTACCTAGGATTTCATCTATTTTCCCTCATATCTTGAGATTCCACCATGGGAAATTAATGACCCTTGGTGGAATCTAAGTTAGGAAAATGTGTTTTATGTTCCTTTTGGTTTTAGGTCAAAAGAATGAGGCTAGAGAGAAAAACTTGATGCTCTAAGCATGCAAGATCCATGTGCATGCTAGAAATTCGTAGCAACATCTTCCATAACTTGCTACAGAGAAGGTTTCGAGGCTTGAAAATTAGTATGTGATCATATTACATGATCCCCCTCATGTTCCAATTTCTGGTTTGAATTTTTGCTCAAGGGGTAGGGTACTTCCTTTGTTAATAGATGCCTAATTGCCTACATTCCTAAGTGAGCCTTAAAAAACTCAGTTGCTGCATACTTCTCTTGAGATACCAAGGCTTTAGTATGTTGTATAAAACCAAAAAGGGTATCCAAATAAGTGATTCTTTTCTTTGGGTTGTGTGGAGATGTTTGCAATTTTCCATGTTCAAGGCTATAAGCCTAGTCTTGAGTTTGTGAAGCAACTAGCCAATGAAAGTTGCATAGTTTGAATCTAATGTTGGATTAATGTTAGTTTGGACCTAAATAGACCCTTTGCATGCTTGGAAGTCACCCTTGGTCAATATTTGTATTTGTGGGGTTTTGTGTCAAATATGCCTATGGACCACTTTTTAGGCATAAAAATGAGCAATATAGGTGATTTTCAAGGCAAAAAAGAATTTTATGTTTCTTAAAAGGTTATGAATTTTCTTAGGGTCATTAGGTTAAGTTTTAGGCATCTAAGAATTAAGATGTCAAAAATTGCAAAAAATTGCAAAAGTTGTCAAAGCAAAATTGCAAAAATGCTGACAACTTTGCAGGAGTTTGGGAATTGGTGAAGGGATGAGCATTTGAAAATAAGTTATTTTACTATTGTCAAACATTTTCTAAGTCATAGAATTGGAATCAAGTGAAAAATGTAAAAATTGCACTTTTTTGTGCAAAGTTGCATTGTTGAAAGTTGTAAAAGTTGCTCAAATTTGCAACTTAGTGGAAAAAGGGTCATGGGATTGAACTATTTGCTCCATTAGCTCTAGGTGGATGGGTAAACCCTATCCCCTCTAGCACTCGAACGTTCTCAGGTACACTGAACCAAAATGTCCCTAAGGGTCACTAAATGCCATAGGTCTGCGATCTTTGACGGGGCGTATCTTGGAGCTTGTGCGAGGTATGGATTCAATTCTAGTTCCTATAGGATAGTGTTGTGAATACCTTCAGTAATCTCTCTCACTTTTTGGAGATCACACTCCATTTTCATTTTACGACGCCATCTCGGGTGATGCTGAAACTTGTAGTGTTGGCTAGTAGAAAGTTGCCAACTGCCAAATCTCTCTCACCTTTCATCGTGGGATCAAACTGTTTGCTCCATTAGCTCTGGGTGGCTAGATAAACCCTATCCCCAACCTTGTCCCATCCCGTTTAGCACTCAAACGTTCTCGGGCACGCCGAACTAGAACGTCCCTAAGGTTCACTAAATGCCATAGGGCTGCGATCTTTGACGGGGCATATCTCGAAGCTCGTGCAAGGTATGGATGCGATTCTAGTTCCTACAAGATGATGTTGCAAAGACCTACAATAACCTCTCTTTCTTTTTGGAGATCACACTCTGTTTTCATTTTATGACACCATCTTAGGTGATGCCGAAACTTGCAGTGTTGGCCAGTACAAAGTTGCCAACTGCCAAATCTCTCTCACCTTTCATCGTGGGATTGATCTGTCTGCTCCGTTAGCTCTAGGTGGCTGGGTGAACCCTACCCCCAACCTCATCCTATCCCCTTCAGCACTCGAACGTTCTCGGGCATGCCGAACTGGAACATCCCTAAAGGTCACTAAATTCCATAGGGTTGTGATCTTTGACGGGGCATATCTCGGAGCTCATGTGAGGTATGGATGCGATTCCAAGATGATGTTATAGAGACCTACAATAACCTCTCTCATTTTTTGGAGATCACACCGCATTTTCATTTTACAATGCCATCTCGAGTGATGTTGAAACTTGTAGTGTTGGCCAGTACAAAGTTGCCAACTGCCAAATCTCTCTCACCTTTCGTCGTGGGATCAAACTATCTACTCTGTTAGCTCCAGGTGGCTAGGTAAACCCTATCCCCAACCTTGTCCCATCCTGTTCAGCGCTCAAATGTTCTCGAGCATGTCGAACCAAACCGTCCCTAAGGATCACTAAATGCCATAGGGTTGTGATCTTTGATAGGGCATATCTTGAAGCTCGTGCAAGGTATGGATGCAATTGTAGTTCCTATAGGATGGTGTTGTAGAGACCTACAATAACCTCTCTTTCTTTTTGGAGATCACACTCTATTTTCATTTTATGACGCCATCTTGGGTGATACTGAAACTTGTAGTGTTGGCCAGTCCAAAGTTGCCAACTGCCAAATCTCTCTCACCTTTCGTTGTGGGATTGAACTATCTGCTTTGTTAGCTCTGAGTGGCTGGGTAAACCCTATCTCCAACCTCATCTTGTCCCCTTCAGCGCTCGAACATTCTCGGGCATGCCGAACCAGAACATCCCTAAAGGTCACTAAATGCCATAGGGCTGCGATCTTTGACGGGGCATATCTCGGAGCTCATGTGAGGTATGGATGCGATTCTAGTTCCTACAGGATGATGTTGCAGAGACCTACAATAATCTCTCTCACTTTTTTGAGAGCACACTCTATTTTCATTTTACGACACCATTTTGGGTGATGTTGAAACTTGTAGTGTTGGCTAGTACAAAGTTGCCAACTACCAAATCTCTCTCACCTTTCATCGTGGGATCAAATTGTTTGCTCCATTAGCTCCGGGTGGCCATGTAAACCCTATCCCTAACCTCATCCTATCCCCTTCAGTGCTTGAATGTTCTCGGGCATGCCGAACTAGAACATCCCTAAAGGTCATTAAATGCCATAGGGCTGCGATCTTTGATGGGGCATATCTCGGAGCTCATGTGAGGTATGGATGTGATTCTAGTTCCTACAGGATGATGTTGCATAGATCTACAATAACCTCTCTCACTTTTTGAAGATCACACTCTGTTTTCATTTTACGACACCATCTTGGGTGATGTTGAAACTTGTAGTCTTGGCCAGTACAAAGTTGCCAACTGCCAAATCTCTCTCATATTTCGTCATGGGATCGAATCATCTACTCCATTAGCTTCGAGTGGCCAGGTAAATGTGGCTAAATCAATTTGGCTTGGTAAATGTGCCAAATCTCTCTCACCTTTTGTATGTCTTTCTTGATGTGTTCCTAGATTCTAAATATTAATTTGAACTCAGTTGACATGGTTGTAATGATATGTAGGCAGTACTTTACAAAGTGTGTAATGGTTATCTAATTTCAATTTATTATATGATGCAACCGAGTGCTGACTCAGTTATCATATATGTTATGCTATACTATTTAATTGTTTTTGAGAACTAATGCTTATCATTCATCCAAATTTAGTTTTTATAAAGATGCAAATGTTAGTGAATGACTTCTTGCTAATACTATTCTTCTATCAGATCCAGCTTTCAACCCTTTTGTGGATCTATAGGCTCAATCACGAGCCCATAGGATTGGCCAAGAGAAAACTATGATTGTACATCAATTGATTACAAAATGTTTAGTTGAGGAAATATTGCAACGATCAAGAAGAAAATTGGCCATGGAGAATGATAAGAATGGAACTATTAAGGAATTGCATGATATATTAATCCATGGTGCAAGGAATATTCTTAATGAGCATGGAATTGCTGCTACATCTATTAAATACATAGAGGAAGATATAGAAAACCTACTTAATAGAGAGATTAATCTGAAAGAAAAGGACATTTCAGAAGAAAATGGTTATCTTAGTGCCATCCAGGGTATGCCAATTACTTAAGATGAAGAGACAAAACCTACAGTGAATGGGAAAGAGTGGGAAGACCTTCTTGGACCCATGAAAGAAGTTATAGATAATGAGGAAGAGCTAGGAAGGGGAAAGCGACAAAGGAAAGAAGTAACATATGCATGTGAGCCTATGTTAGATGACGATGATGAATACTCACCATCTTCTAGTAGCTCAAGTAGTGATAGAAGCTCTTCAATGCACATGTACACAGACACAAAAATTTTAGATAGAGAAGTAACAAGTGCTATAGAATTATCCACTAAGCAATATGAAGTGAAGCCTCAGATTGGATCATTATGCACTTCATTCCAACACCACATATGTTCCAATTAGAAATGTCTATTCATCAATGCCCTTGCATTTACAGGACTTGGGAAGCTAGGATACTCAAGCTGGGCATGATCCCTCAAAGTTTTTGTCAAAATATTTTAATGATCTTAATAGAACAAAAAAAAGTTCATTGCCACCTTTGGTGAGGCGGTCTCACTCATTTTACAATGAAGGCCAACCATCTACAATCCAGGGTTTTAATTCAGCTAACAAATGGCGAGCTTCTCAAGCTACTAATTTCTTTCATGGAGTTCCTAATAAATCTCAAGGTTCTCATTTAGGTGACCAACTGTCAGGAGGTCCATGAATAGACCCACTGATTTCCTATTTTTGGTGTTGGGAGGTCTTGGAACATCAAAACCCACTTTGTTACCTTGTGGGAAGAATTTCATTGCTGATCCAATAAGGGGAAGTTAGATTCTTGTCTCCCTTGGGTGAGTGGAGTTTGTAACCTGTTGGAAAGTTGTATTCATTTGGAAGTGACTCATAACCCTTGTTTAGTCCTTGTGGAGTTAGGAGAATTTGGGTAGTAGGTTGATTTGTTTGGTGCTTCCTTGTGCATACTCTGCATCATCCCCCATCTTGAGTCCTTTCTATGACATGCAACAGAAATCTTACATAGTCTAATTCTAACTTTTTTAAATATTTAAATTGTTGATTAACACTCTTCTCTCATAGCAATTTCAAAGTTGACTCAATGCATGTTTGTGCAATAATTTTTTATATGTTGGTAATACAATATATTAATTTGATAATATCTAAGATTAACCTGAATAATTAAATTTACAAATTTTTTACATAGAAAGAATCATTTATGACCATTGCATTGTACTAAAATGAATCTAATCTACACATTAATCTAGGACACCTGCATAGTTGATTATTGTATGAATATAAAGTTGGTGTAGTTGAAGAATTTGACCTTGGATAACACAAGATAACACAACTCTTGCGATCTAGTGATCCCTCCCAAGGTATTTTCCATACCACTAATCCTCACAAAAAACTTAAGACATCAAATATATGGGTGAAATAGAGGGTAGAAGCATAGTTATAATATCACTTTGTGCATTGGGTTAATACTATAAAGGGTAAGATTGGTGCAATGTTGATTTGTAGGTAATACCATTATAGATCTTGCATTGTTACTGTGCTTATTGGGGACTGTATTATATTATCAGCTTTTTATCTAATGCTCAGTGTATTTTGAATTTGATTGCTTTGATTTGGAATAAAATGGTAGTAGATATTATTTTTGTTAAGATAAGTGTTAGGTATATTACAGTAATGGATTTCTTTCCAGGGCATTTGATCCTTTTGTGATTGCCTCGAAAACAAGTCAAGCTATCAAGCAACACCTCTTAAACATTATGAGATCAATCTTGACTAATAAAGTTTATTGCTGATCAATATTGTATCAAAAATTCAAACTAATTAGGTATTGAATTAAACTTGATAAACAAATGACAAAGAAGGAAAACTTTAAACATGAACAAGATCATAAATCATATGACGATGACATATTGGAAATGATTAACTTATGCTTAAACAATGATAAAGTTTATTGTTAATCAATATTCTATCAAAGTTTTGAACATATTAGGTATTGAATTTAATGTCATACATGAACATATCTAATTTAATGTCATACATGCACATATCTAATTTAATAGCATACACAAACATATCTAATTTAATGTCATACATGAACAAACATATAATATAAAATGATAACCAATAATGTCATGTACATTAACAAACATATCATATATTAACCAATAATGTCATAAGTCGAATAATGTCATACATCAAATATAAAATGTCATATATACATCAAATGTGTATCGAATATGTCCACTGATGCCTATATATATATATATATATATAAATGTCTATCAACTATATCTTTTCCTTCCCATGAGGGGAAGGAAACAAATCTCTCGAGGTCTTCTGTCATCATGTGGAGGGAGATGGTGGAGATGATGGGGTCCTCCTGACACACTCACTCGTCCTCTTGTTGAGGCTCTTCTCTAACTCGAGCTGATAAAAACAGAGTAGATATGAATCAATATTTATTATACATTCAAATCAAATATATGTACACACAAAATTAATTATTTTCTTACCGCCATCAAATAGTCGCTCTATAAGTCCACCTCGAAAGCTCGTGGATGATCAGGCATAACGAGACCCTACAACAATTCAATCAATATAATCACTTATAAATAACATTAGAATTTTGATACTAACTATTATAAACAACAACTAAACCAAGAAAATTCTTTCATACCTCAGTCAATGGATGTGAGCTAGCCATAGTTGCGGCCACTCCACGATCGATGAACTATCGAAGATGAGGAGGAGTGTCCGACGTCATGAGCTGCATGTCATACAATACACGTTACATGTAACATGAAACATGAAACAAATATAATCAAATGAATTAAATTAATATGAAACAAATGTACCTGTACGTAGCTCGTATGATGTCTATGCTCTGAGTTTGTAGTAAATGTTGACAGTCCTATAGAGAACTGATGCACACATGCATAATTTTTTTTGTCAATCCTTAATATGATTACTTAATAAATATATGTATTAATTTAAATGATTAAATCGATACATACCTTTGGACTCGTGGATGGGACAAAATGTGGGGCCAGAGGATCGCTACTAGGCCCACCAACACTTTGACCCTAAATTTTGAACAATGTCAATAGATGCTAATTAATTAATCATTCACTATACATATGAAATGTGATAAAATTAGTAAATTATAATTGTAATTTACCTGTGTGTCAATGCCAAATGTGTTGTTCAGGAACTGATCAGTGACAAGGCCATCATCCGCACCATCTCCAACATGAGTGCCAAATGTGCATAAGGATCCACATGTGACTGTGATGTGCAGAAGGCTCCCCCTCAACTAATGTGCTCGTGTAATGGATGAGGATCTACATCAAAGCATTAATGGTCCCTAGAGCATTGGCCTCTACATGTTCCTTCACAACTGAAGAAATAGTCACATGCTCGCGTTGTGGCTTGACTACAGTTGCCCTAATTATATTAGGGTCATGACATGCTCCCGGCCTCTCAAATGATGACCTCCCACCTCTACCCTCAGAGTCTAATATATCAAAATAATTGGGGATCTCCCCAAGGACAAACTCACAATACAATTTCTTCAAAAAATACATAGGGACCTTGTGATTTTTGCAAGGAGGGGCATCAAAAGCCATCCACCATCTATCCCAAAAATTATTTCTAATAGCATTGTGTATGCACCAATAGATGGGGAACAATTTAGTACCCTCTTTAACAGTATTTTGCTCACTGGGTTTTCTAAATAATACACATATTCTACCTTTTGGTATTTATTTTTTTTAACATCTTCATATGACAATTTATTTGCATAAAATATTTTTTGTTCGTCCCTCTTATCTTGCCAAACATATAATTGACCATTAATTGAGGCTATTTGGGTCTTAATGGATTCGAGGGATGATGCCACTTGAGCCCTCATTGGATTGGTTTGTCCTGATTCTTTCAATTGACCATTGAGTCCTTCTAATTTAGTTTTTCCTCTCTCTATTTCATTTATTATATTTTCTTGTGTGCCAGGCGGAGGTCTTGCAATTGGTTCAGGCTGCAAAATTTGTTGTTCTTCTTGGGGAGGGTTTTGGTTTTGAGGTCCTTGGGGATTTTTCGGTTGATTATTAACATTTCCTGATAAAAAATCAATTGAAATCTAAATAAATAAACAAATATAAATAAAAATTGTAAAAACCCTACAAAACAATATAAAAAACCTATAAAACAATATGAAAAACATACCAAACAATGCAAAATGAAATTTAGATCACATACGGTGTGGGTGTGGGCGTGCTTGTGATCTCGAATTTCGCCGACGAGGAGGCATATCAGCAAGGCGGGAGGTGAAAAGCTTTATTTTGTCAATTTGCGTACGCGCTGCTATTGGAAGAAAGTTAAAATTAGAGATAAACGTATGGGTTGTAGGTATGCACCCCATTTATAAAATTTTACTTTTTTCAAATTGCGTACGCCCTATAGCGCGCACGTGCTATAGCAGGTATGCGCTATTCAAAAATGGAAAAAAAAAAAGGTTGTCACCTTTTTGGCACCACAACTCGGTGCATATACCCACTTATTTATCTAGTGAAATCAAACAAAATCGACTTGGCCTAATATTGATTTCTTATTGAAATTTTGGCTCCCATATTTCTTATGTATAACATTAGAGGATATCCTATGATACAATAAAGACATCTATATGTTTAAATTTTGTGTATGATAATAATTTTTTTATTACAAGTATAAAATAGGTTTAGGAGGAGCTTTAAATATTTTTAAATTAGCAAAAGATAAGAAAAGACATTAAAAAAAGAAGTAAAAAAATGCACGGCACCCTTATAACCTAACACCAATAGATAACACAATTAGATACAAAATCTAAACAAACTATTAAAGTAATGAAATACCCTAAACCAAACTATAAACATTTAAGCTCATGGAAATTGAATATATCTCTTGTTGGTAGAGTCACTAATGTAGTTTCATGAAAACTTTGAGATCTCCTTATTTTTCTCTTGAAAGGACTTTTCAATGCCATTCCATGTACTCTCATTTCAACCCTCTTTGCATCTTTTCAAAAATATTTTTTTTTTTGACACTCTAGACCTCATGACCTTCATTCAAATATTTAAGCTTCTATGTAAGGATTTTATTATCATTGCACTACATTTGATTGGACACTTTTGAGCTAGATGTCCTTGTTAAGATTATCATTTTACTAATTAGTGCCCTCTCAAGATTGATCCATTTTATATTAAGGCCATTTCCCCTTTTCTAAAAACTATCATAGCATAGTAACAATATTTTCTTTTAGCTGAGATAGCTCCTAGAGTAAAATCCATCTATTTAAGGATCACCTCCCTATTCTAAAAGGTTTACTTATCTTCCTCCATATATATTTATGTCTACGATCCAATACTTTTTATTGAAGATGGTAAACCTTGTATTTAACTTGTTGAATTATTGGAATTATTTCATATGGACATGTTGAGTCTTAAATACATTTGAATAGTTCTCATTTATTTCTAAACTTGTCATATTGATTCTATAAATTCATAACTATAACATAAAGAATATTCAAGGAGGTTGAGTGATAGAGACAAAATTTAAGGTAAGGGAACAATAATTAAAGAATCAATGACACATTTATATTTCACTTTCATTTGAGCCCTTATATTATCCATTTGATTCACTTGATTTGCTTCCATCAAATCATTATTAAGGGCATCTTAAATCTCCATCCATTATCTATTTTTTCTCCCAACATTTTACTTGATGTTTTTTTAATAAAAAAGAAGCAAGAGGGTATTGGCATGTGGTGCGGTAAAAATTAGAGCATTAACATCATCTATCATATTCACAACATAATAGAACATCCACATTTTGCCTCTATCAAAAACATAAAATGAACCAGAGTATGCTAAATCAAAATTAAAGCTAGCAGTATTATAATTCTTAAACAAAATGTTTAGTTTGAAAATGAGACATACAGTACCAATAACAACAACAATATTAAAAAAAAAAACTAACAAAGCCCTTAGGACCGCTACAGACTAGATAAAAATATATAGAGAAACCCAAAACCAACTAAATATTGGTGATCTATCCCATCCTCTTGGAGAGGAGAGTTCAGGATTGTTCCTCCTTGAGAAATTGAAAGATGTCCTTGTATTCCTCCTTAGATTTTGGCTTCACACCCATGATCCTCTCTTGCATCAGACAAAGTGTAACATAACAAGCATGCATCACTTTGATGAAAAACTTGTTAGTGATATGCATTAATCTATTGAGACTCGCAACGTCCTTCTTAAGCCCTTTCATAGCATTTTCCAAGTCTGTCAACTAGTTTTTGATATTCTCCACCATGCTACAAAAATTTGGGGCAATGATGTCTGCTTTATCTCCTCGTCCATAGCAACCTAGAGGGGGTAGGTGGTTAATAATGGGGTTCGGGCTTGGGGTTTGGGGGGATTAACATTGGGACTAGGGGGGAGGTAGTAGCAGTATTAAGATTCCCATAAGTAGTGTCCTTATTCACTAAGGAGAAAAGTTCTCTCTTCAGGCTAGAATAGTGTTAAGAAGGCTTATAACTAGAATTTTCAACAAAAGCTTCTGACTTAGTGGACAACATCCACAATAACTTTGGAGTCACGTTCAATCTCAAGCTTTGTGATGCCCATGGAGTAATCAATTTTTTAGTACCCATAATAGATTCCTACCTTCCACTTGATTAACCATGTGGTCCTTGAGGGGCTCAATATAGGTTGTTTTAGTTGGCTAGAGTGGTTCCTCATTATCTCCCCACCATCTTGTGCATTAGCATTGGAAATACCATAGAAATTGAGCTTGAACCATTCTAGGAGGGGTGTCCACTTAACCATAGCTATGGCCAATTTTTTGGAGTTACCAAAATTTTCAAACCTAGGATGGAGGTTCCAATCATGTGCAATGTATTTCTCCATAAGAGTTGGGTGGGGGGAACATGGGCATCTCCAATTACACGTAGAGGCATTCTCCTTGAGTAGTTTCAATCCAATGTGAAGAATGATCGGAGAGGATGTTTTAGTATCCCTAAATGTCACGTTGTTCCTTTCTTTCAAAATGAACTAGAAAATATGGGGGCATATCAATTTCTATAGGATTTTGAGAAAGGGGTGGTTAGAGGTGCATTGCCAATGTATAATTTCTTAATTCCCACAATGAGTGCCCATTTGAGTTTAAGTTATTTGAGAACTTATTTCTAAAAAAAAAAAAAAAAATTCACATTGTATGGAGAGGTGGATAATTCTCTCTTCCTCCTCCTTATTTCAAATTATGCACCTATTGCCAAGGGTGAAGCCCCTTTTGGTAAGGTTGTCTTGTGTGAGATTTTTTCCATGCATAAGAGTCCATAAAAAATAAGTTGAGTTTGGGGATTAGATGCGGGTCCCAAATTTTGGACCAATCAGTAGGATAACTAAGTATTGTAATAGTCATGTCATACGTGGATTTGATTGTGAAGATCCAAAACATGGTGTGGGACCAAATAATTTTGTCAACCTAACCAAACAAAATGATTCTAGTCTATTGGAGGTTTACCATGAGATCCATGGTATGATTGTGGACTTGTAGCTTATCATTCATCAGAGGGACCAAATTTTTCCATCTCCTCAGGTTGATGTACTCAATTACTCTTTGACTAAGAATAGGAAACCAAAAATTGTATAGAGGTTAGAATATGTGGGCCTCCATTAATAGTGAATCAAGCCAGTTTTCCTTTTAGAATATGAGATTTCCCTTGTTACCAAGTTGTCATCTAACACCTTTACATAGGTGGGTCTTGCACTTAAGGATGTTGTTCCATATTTTGAAGCCATGGGGATGATTTTCTTTCATGAACAAATTAATGAAGGGACCCTGATTAAGATATTCAGCTCAAATAATATTACATTGGTCCTCCTTTCCAATGATGAGTTTCTACACCATCTTGTATATGAAAGCCTTGTTCAAGTTATTAATTTTCTCTAGTCCAAGGCCACCAAATTATTTGGGGGAGAAAATCGTACCCCTAATTTATATTACATGATGTTGAAATTATAAGATGCATTTATTTTCCTCATTTTAAGAGTTTCTAACTCTTCATAATCCTTATTTTCCTCCTCTATTTGAACTTCATGCTATTCTCTCTTAAAGAATGATCCATTAGAGTCCAAACTATTGGGTATATTCTCCTTAGTCTCATTATTAGAATATTTAATGATTGCTCATAAATATTAAAATATGTATTAGAGTGGTTTACACTATCTTTAATTTTGATAGTGTAATATAATTTTTGGTTTATGGTTCCTATATTTCTTCAAGGAAAGGGATTAGAAAATGACTTCAATTTTTCATTTTCATTGAGGCATCTAAAGATGAAATAAAATGGAAGGGAAATGAAACTCTCAAATTATATATCTCATGTAGTTTAACAATACCAAATGATAACCATAAATAGATCTAAATATTTTTTCTAGAGGTGCATACCTCATTGTGCAATGCATAACTTCTTTTCAAACTGACTTGAGTGAATTCTTGACATGCCTAGAATGCAATTTAACTAAGCTTGTTATAGGCTTTACACAATTCACCAAGGAATCATGCTCCATCTATTTTTTAATTTTATAATTTTCTCCACCTCCATGAATAGATTAATAAGACATAGAATGAAATCCTCTATTATTATTGGACAATCAAAACCTTGTAAAGAGACTTCTTTGTCCTTCCTTTAGCCTTTGGTAACCACCATAGCATGCCCTTAAAATGTTTCTAAATAGATCCTTTAGCCCCCTCTTTCAAAAATCCTCCACATATAATCTTATTTTAAATGAGAAAATGGCTCCATGTGATTATTATCACCACCCATATATGAGATTATATTTTTCAAATCAAGACTATCTCACCCACTCTAAGACTCTTGCACTTGTTCACATAAAGAAAAGTTATCCCAAGGATCTAGAAATCATTAGAAGCCACAACCTTGGAAAAATGCATTCGAACCCCATTTTGTTAGAGGCGATGTGTATGAGATTTGCATTAATTTGCCTCTATAAGGTAATTTAAATAATGATGTTCTCTATTATTGTTCAGATCAAAATACTTGTGCAAGTTTTTCTTTATTAATACACTTATCAAATATTATATTATAGACTTTTAAATTAGCAAACAAATTAACACTTTTGTTCTCACCAAGTATATATAACAGATAAAAGGTCAACCTTACAATTTCTCAATTATAGTATTTAAGTAAACTATTACCAAGAATGCATTTAAAATATTTTGTAATAGATTCAAATAATTCACAACTTTTCAAGTGGAAATAATTAATCATGCACATTTCCTCCCAAATATCTTCCATTTAGTGCATTTGTTGACAATAAACATGCAAGGCACAATTTTGTTTCATAAACACAATCCTTGAGTAAGATCAATGCATGAAACATTCACATTCTCATGGAGATATTTTATTTTTGTGAATTTTTTCCACTCCTTAAAAAATAGTCTCCATGTAATTTAGGTGTTAAGAGTTCTTGGCAATCTTATATTTTCTTTGTTCTTGTATTTCACAATAGTAAAGTAATTATTTTCCTTTTTACTTATCTTACTTGGAGGAGTATTTTTTAATAGAATAAATCTTTATTAGAAGACTTAATATACTTATATTATAGATATTAAATATATGAAACAACGTGTAAAGGGAGAAATATTAATCAAGGGGGTAAACCCTAAGTTGATCACATAACTACACTTACACAACTTAAAGAGGGACTCAAGGAATTTGATCCTTCGAATCTCAATTCTGAAGGGCGAGATCTAGAAAGATTAGTGCTAGCCAAGTAAGAAAGGAGCACTAATGCAAACTAGATCTAGGTGAGGTAGAATATGGGAAGAGACACAAAAGTCCTTGAAAACCCTATGAAATAATGAGAGATAGGAAAAGATATGTAAATGAAATAAGTAAATATGTCAAAATTAAGAAGAGGATAGAAAACATGCCTTTTATATCTTTTTATTTATTTATTCTACTCAAAACTAATAAATAATGCTAGATCTGGGCCTGAAATGTTGAAATCTGCAAGACCCAAAAATTGTTTGGTGATCTCACAAGGGTGACTTTCTCCTAATTAGGGGTGACCTCCACAACCTTGAATTAAGGGTGACCTCTATGGCCTTGTAAAAATATATTCGATGTTGATTCTAATTTCATAGTTCTAAAGAAAGCCAAAAAGAGTACCCAAATCTATAACTTATTTGTCAGTCTGAGATTTGCATCTTGCAATAACAAGGTTATTTATTGTTGATAGGGGGTTTACCTTAGTCAAACCTCAATTTAGTAATTAACCCTAAATTGAGATGATTGAATTGTAGAAATATAAAGTAAATGCATGAATTCAACTTATAATAGTAAGATCTCTTGAATTGCATGTAGTGTCCTTACTTCACCAATTAATTTAGATCAAGAAGATAAAGATGAATGAATGTAGAAGATGCACCAAAGGATCTTGAATGGATCATGCTTGATAAACTCCTTCAATGACTTGATGCTCGGATCCTTGACCTTTAATGGAGGAACTGCTTGAATGGTGCTTGAAGACTTGAATGTTTGAGTGGTTGATCCCATGAATGCATCATGTGAAAATGAGGAAATGAATGGGATTATCAAGGGCTTGTAATTGACTAACTTCCACATGATGACTTACCTAGAAGTTAACATCCCAAAATAATATAGATGCATGCCCTAAGCATTGTATTGAAAGTAGTTCCCAAATAGAGGCACACTACATATCTGATTGGCCCATAGGGGTGCACTACATCCTTGATTAGACATGGGTGCACTACTACCCTATCAATCAGGGCCAAGAACCCTTAGGATTCCTTTGAGATCTAGAAACAAGCCTCAGATCTTGGAAATCAAGTACAAAAATCAAGATATAGTTGTTTTAGTGTAGATAAGATATTTTGAGTGATTGGATGAAGGAAAGGGAGGGCCTAGGTGGTTAGATCCTACCTTGAGCTTTACACCATGAAAATAGGAGCTTTAAAGAGGATCAATTAGGTCTTATCCAAATATCACCTAGGATAAAGAGAAGAAAGGAGGATAGATGCAAGGAGATTATCTCGTATTAAATAGGTGCTAAACCTTCATTAAAATAGAGTGCTTCCAATTTATAACAATACACAATGTTATAATAGGTTGTACTTTTCTAGTTTGGCTAAAGATACCCTTCCAACCAACCTTCTTCAAAATATTTTGACAAGTTCATCGATAAATAATCTTAGCACCACACCATTAGAGAAAGGTAAGATAAAAATATTTACATGAAATATTCACTTGTAATACAGAGACACTAGCAAATCTCTCTTGTCTCAAAGTTGTGGTACGCAAGAGAAAAAATAGTGCTAGATTTGGAAAACTATTTTTTTACCTAGATTTCATTTCATAGTTAGAAATGATGTGTTTGTCTAGCCTCCACCAAGAATTCACAAATGACTATAGTGTGTAAAGATAAGTTATTTGCTATAATATTTCTAAAGATGATTTTACTAAATGATTATTTCACTTGGACATATGGGTTTATTCATTCATTTTAGTTTTAACTAACACTTTTATGATTCACTTCAATGCAAATGTTATATTGAAGGTTACTATTTTTCCATTGGATATAAGTTTCTAATGGCTACATGCATGATTATGTTATAATATTCTAATTTATGTGTGCCAAAATGTATTATAGGATATTGATTTAAGGATATACGTACAATTTTGATGAATGACTTAAAAGCTTTTGTAAGGATATTAAGATTAAGTATGTTCTTGTCAGTTTTTTATACCATCACACTCTTCTTAATTTCATATACCATCAATTTGAAGGAGCATGTATTCCACATTTCTTCTTTGTACTTGTCAACATACTCATACACTTGTTAATGCAATTCTTGATGGTCCTACAAATAATAAATTATTGTATTTAAAGTAACACCTCCACGAGTCCATAGCTACACTCCCCTAGATTACATTGGACCTTTATAGACCCTTCGTCATTCACATTTCTTATGGCCTATATCCTTGACAAAGGCCAACTAAGTAATACAACACTAACTAGATCAAACTTCTTTCTATTCCCTTTTCAAATTTAGTTTTACAAAGGACCATCTATTCAATTTGCATGGTTCCTCCTAAATTATTTTTGACAAACTAAATGGAACACACATAAATTTGTTGAAGTAGTTTTTAGGATTTTCTTATCATGCTTTTCCCCCTTGCTATGTGTTTTATATAAATCTATAAACATGCTTTAAACAAAATGTACAAATGAATTTACGAAAAAACTGCCTGTGTATTATTTTTATGAAATTTAATAAATATAATTATTATTTAAATTGTAATTCATATGATTCAAAATCATGCAAAGGTTTTGATATGATAATTTCAAATATCACTCTATTTCATATCCTTCATTCCCATAAAAAAATATTGTTGATTCAATTAAAGAATTTGATTGAAAAATATTCCTAAAATGTCATCAATACCCACTCTCGTACACAACATAATTTGTAGATATTAGCTCCCTTGTTTTGTAATACATATGGTTATATGGAATAAGATACCAAGATATGAGCTTGGATGGAATAAAATCTCCTTTTGTTCCACAACATAGTGATGGACATATATGCTTGGAGTCTCATGCTCTCGCTCCTATAATGTAGTATGATTGATAAATTAAAAAGGTTTACATGATAATTCAACTAATTTATTATCAAAACTAATTTGTTGGATTGGTTGAACGTTGTTTGTTTTTATGTCTTTGCAATCCATCTCTATAAAATAATCTGACACTCAATTTCCCCACTTTATGTCAATAATTAACCTCTCCAATAATGAAAAATCATAGAATCTTAACCAAGCATAAAGTGACGTTGAATCTCAACCAAGCATGAAAAGAAAGAAATATTTATAGGAGTGGATAATTTTAATGTAAATTCTAATTTAGGAAACAAAATGATGATAATTATACTTAGCTCTAGATCTAATGTTGAAAGAATTTCATGTATAGACAATAATTTTTTTCATCTTAATAAAATAAGTTATTTGAAAAGTATCTATCATCTCAATTCTTCGCAAATGTGTCTCTTTATGGTCAAATTCATTCTTCAAGTCATTCATATAGGTGTAAATCTATTTTGTAGTCCATGAATGTGATTACACTAGTAGCACACTATAACTTTTCGATTCACATACTTCTTTGCTTCTTTTTTTTCCAATAATTGGGTGTGAAAAATACATTAGAAAGTTGTCAAGTAATTAGAGACAAGTTATGTTAACTATACAATCAAAGAGAATGACTTTGTGGTCATTTTGAATATCAACATGTATGTAGAAACTGTGTAAATATCCTAGATTGATAAGTAGGAGATTCTTTCCCCAACAAGTCAAATTGTGATATTGCTATCAAGACTTGACTTCTTAATTTTTTGAGTCAAATTCATTGAACCATTTTAATGAGCAGTGGTTCATAGGAACCCATCTCTCATAAGAATGAATGGAACACTTAGCATTCATTACATCTAAGTGATGCTGACAGAAGTGAAGCATCAAAAAATGCCAAGAGGTCACTCATTCCAACACAAATGTGCTTAACTACAAAGTTCCCTCCATGGTATAGTCCTCTTTGAAACCATAAAGGAAACTCTTTGTAGCTGTGTGTTTCCCAAGTTTCAGTTCATATCTTTTTTCTCTAGGGTTTTGAGTCAATTCAAGTGTCAATGTCTCGAGTCTGAGTCTATATTGTCCATAGGATGACCTTTCTTCTCATCATTCCTTGGAGCTAATCTAATGCAGGAAATCATATGAGTAATGCACTAGTCCAAAGGCTAGATTATTAGGTTTTGAAGGGTTTGTTATGTGTTCCCCTGATGAGAATAAGGTCTGGATATCTTAATGATCCATTTTTTGTTTGTTCTTAATCATGTTGGAGACAAAGATTCATGCTATGTTGCAGTCTTCGTGAAAGACATTGCAGATGACCAAGATAGAATGCAGGAGAAGCAAATTAGTCATTATAAGTGGTGGAATAAGCTGGTCAAAGGTCTCTATCTAAAGGAAGGATACATTTAAATGATATCACAGGTATATTTAGAGCAAATGGTAGTGGAGAACATCAAAGACTGAAGCTAAAAGATGATATGCAGATCGTGAGAACCAACATGAAATAATATCAGTTGAATTCAATGCAAAGTGAACACTAAAGGATATAGGAATGGTGAAGAAAACAATCAAAGGTGGTGGAAACTAAGTTGAAAATTGAATTGATGGTCCAAAACACATCTAAATGTCCATGTCATTGAGTTGAATAGTCAAGTCACCTTGGACTTAAGATCTTTTCCACAGCTATCAAATCTTAAAGGATCTATGCTTTTTGCTAGGTCACTATAAAATGTTACATGAAAAGTAAATAAAGAAAACATAATGACGATGTGACATGTGGAATAGATGGATCCACACTGCAAAGGAAATCAATGAGTTAAGATTTTTAGATTATAGCTGTCAGATCAAAAGAACATCTATGGTTGTCGCTATATCATTATAAAAAGTTGCTTGATCACTAATCATGGCAACATAGGGACAACATGACACGTGGAGAAGATGGGCCCATGTTATAGAACAAAAAAGATAGTTAAGGCATTTATGAATCTCAAGCATCAGATCCTAGAAATCTATGGTTATCACTGTGTCGCATGTAGATGAATATAATTAAATATAATGCTGGGAAGTCATGAAGAATATTTAATAGTCAGTGTCAAATGGTCATAGCATAGTTGTAGGTTAAAAGTAACAATTAAGTTTAAATATTGCAAAGTTGTGATCACAACTAACGTGCAGTTGTTGTCAAGTCACCGTGGTTAATGAAATAAAGGCATGCTAATTTGTGACCCAGCAAAAAGGTTAATGTTTGATTCTCTAAGCAATGAAATTGTGCCACCTGTGCGCCACGATGTGCATACCTAAGAAAGTGGACCCACAATGCAGAGCAAAACAAAGACTTAACATCTTTATTGCTGTCGTCAGATCAAAAAGAGATCTACACTTGTCGTTATGTCACTATGGAAAGTTATCTGAACATTAATTATAGTGACGTAACGACAATTCAACACGTGTACCTACGTGGCCTTACAAATAAAATCATAAAGGGAAATGGCTAGGTTTTAATCATGATTGTTGATTTAAGATCGACAGCCAAATTCAAAATCATCGTGACCATTGAGATAAAAATTATATGGATTTGGCGCCAATAGAAGAATATGAATGAAACAAAGAGTTTAATAGGGTTTTTTGAAGTCATATGAAGATGAACGGTTTCTAGGTGTTCTTAGAAGTGCCATTGGATCAGGACATCATAGGGAATGATGTCACACATCTATATCATGTTGAAGATTACATATTTCTCATGTATTATTCATATTTTCTTTATGTTTTGTGACTATTACTCTAGCAGAATTGAGGGATGAAAAAAAACTATAAATGTAATCTCTTTTGATAATACAAAGGTCCGAAAACTTGATGGTGAATTGATCTATAATTCAATTTACCCTATTTGCTTGTCACAATTTGTTTCCCATTATTAGATTAGCTTTGTATTGAGAGTTGAATGAAAATGGTATATGATCCTATGATAATCAAGTGGATTCCATTTCACTTTGATGTTTGTAGTATAGGTAATTCTATTTACTTTCTTCATGTATGATTCTACTTCATCTCTTGTTGGTTTTATAACATGTTAGATAACTTCATTGGGAATTGAAGGATAGATGTGTATGAATCTATTAGTAACTTGTTGAATTCCATTTCATTCAAGTCTAGTAGTCAAAGAAATTCTATTCGCCCTCATGTGTATTTCCTCTTCCATTCCTCTTTGCATTTAGATGAGTTAAATATTCATTTAGAATAAGAGTAAGAGTCAAAAATCTCAAGATAATATACTGTTGTCATTCCAATGAGTGTGATAGGTTATTTAAATCCATCCTACTTGAGTTGTTTGTGTCTACAAGCAATTTGGTTATCCTTTATTGCTTTTAGGTTAAAAGCTTAATTCTGTCAAAACTTGTTATCTAATAAAGACATATTCATTGCACATCATTGGAAGTCCTAAGGGAGCTATACCCTGTAATTTAGAGGGCAAGCAATGATGGAACACATACACTGACCCATTTGTTGGTAACATCCTTTTGTATCTCCAAAACACTGGGTAATAAAGAGTCAAGATTATAAAATCTAATAGGAGAACAAAATGTTAACCAACAATGTGTTTGAGATGGACTAGTATTGGGATGGGTGACCTAGAAAGTCTCAATGCTTCACTTCTATGAGCATCACCTAGACACAATGAGTGCCAAGTGTTTCATTCATTCTCATGAAAGATGGATTCTTGTGAACAATTATCTATAACACATGAGTCTTTGACTAAAATACTACATAGTTGAATCCTCATAGAAATGTCACAAAATCATATATGATGGATCTAAAATAAATTTAGTTCCTTTTAGTGCATTAATCAAAAGTATTCTTTGAATATTTATGTTCTTTATACATGAATAATTTCTTAATGTCTACTTGATGATCTTGATTGATTAAAGGAGTATAATTGAATACAAGTATATATTAATAAGTAATGTTGAATAGGTACAAGTCATAACATCAATAGTTTATATCACACTTTGTGCTCTGTCATCATTTGAATTTTTTTTTGTTGATGGTGGATGATGAAATACAATATGATCATTAGTATAGTTTGCACTTCTTCCAACAATAATTCATTCAGTGTGATGTAAGACAAACTCTTCTTTCGATGATAAATCAAAAAGTATAAATTATAAAAAAACTACACAAAATACCATTTGAAACATTAATATATACTTTCTCACAATTAACAGGAGAAACATCATTACATTACAAGAAGCAATAAAATGTCACTTGAAACACTTACATTCATATTTAACAAAACATTAAAAAAGAAAACGGGAACAAAAGATTTCAGCTTCCCAAATGGGGTGCTAGAGAGGTGGGAGATGAGCTTTAGGAAGAGATGATCAGATCCCCCAACTTTGTCCAACATAAACATGACAATACATGGTTCAAGAATAGGTTCTAAGCATAAGGTGAGACAAGATTCATCATCTATATCCAAAGTATGAGTATAGGGTTCCACGTAGTCCACTAGACATTTTTATGATGCTCTTGCTTTGTGTATGGACCGTCTTAGAATGTTTCTCCTTTATTCCACATTGCCCCCCTTGATTTCATTCATAGTGATATTGTATTTTAAGGTGGGAGGACAAAATCTATAATGAAAACTAGAATAGTGTATATGGTGTGGAAGAAGACAAGAAGGTGGCACATTACATCTAATTAAAATATAATTACCTCATTCCTTTAAGTAGGGATTTCGTGTCTTCAATATATACCAAGTAATATCTAATCATTGCAATTTGGAGACCTAAACTTCCCACCTAAAGTATTGGGAAAGGAAATAAATGTGCACCATGTATTTCAATCATAATAATATATATTAATAATAACAATAATAGCGTAAACTTTTAAGTGAATATGACGTGACCACGTCAAGGAGGGCGACTATTCTTAAGTGAATATGACGTGACCACGTCAAGTCCGTCTTGCATCTTTCTTAGATCTCCCTTTGAATATAATATTCTATGAAATGGACATTTCCTAGGAATAGAATAATATTTTGCAAAACTTACTTTAATTTAATTAATGTTTAAGTGGTTTATTTTGTGTAAAAGGGATGTGTAGTCTAATTTTGGATTTACCTTTTTAACGGTTTATATTTAATTGTGATTTATTATAATTTAAAATTATGGTTTGATTCACATACTGGATTTTATTCTTAAGTTTTAAGTTTTAATTATAATTATAGAGCTTATTGTTAATTAGTCATTGTGTATTGAAGTATGTTCAATAGATTTTTAGTTATGGTGTTACAAGATTGTATAGTTTATTTTTAAAATTTAGTTTAAGTGTTTTTTCATATTATTGTAGCATAGTATTATTTTAATATTGTATTATCTATTATATATAGTTGTGTTTTGTTTAGAGTATCTTTCAACTTGTTCAAAACTTGTTAAATTTGATCTAAAAGTTTGTCTAAGATTAAAGAATAGAAACTAATTACATTTCTCTCTTAACACAATAAACATTACTTAGTTTTTGCACTCCAACTTATTCAAATATTACATATCAATATATATAAGAAGTTAAAAGTTGAGTGATGTATACCATATTCAATACTAAAGAGGAAGAGTTGAACTACAACTTTACAAATTAGAGCTACAAACATATGATTCTTAGACAAGCACATGCCATTTATAAATAAAATTGGATCTTCCTACCTCACAAGAAGCTTAGTACCATAAACTTTTTTTATTAGTATCTTCAATGTTTTACTTGTTTGCAAATCTTAGCTCATCAACCTAGGGAATCTAGTTACTATTGTCCTTTTTTTTAAAAAGCAAAAGTGGATGTGCCACTATATATATTATTATATAATAAAACGATTCAAAAACTCAATCTGGAAAGAACCATAAAGGAAACCCGACATCACAGTTTAATACAAATGATATAAGTGAGAGAATGAGGTCAAAAAGTTAGTGCAGCTGCCATCTTGAGACACTCTTGAAAGTCTAAAAGATAGGCTAAACTAAACTAAACATTACATATGCTAGCACAAAACTCTTTCAATATGCTGAGTATATTTTTTGTCGATTGCGATGAGTTTTTGCAAATCATTATCATGCTGAAACAAGCCCATTGATTTATCTATTTCAATGTCTAGAACCTCATATCCTCGATTGGCCATGTAATCTGCCACCATATTCCCTTCACGAAGAGTATGTGACATACATATTTCTTGAAAAGTATCTAATAGTAGCCAAATTTGTTGTAATATATATGCAAGTCTCCAATTATGTGATTCCCGCTTAATACATGCATTACTAATAACCATTGAGTCACCTTCTACTTGTATGTGCTGAAATCCACCTTTCCTAGCAAGAACTAATCATACAAATAAAGCTTGCACTTCTGCCATATTATTAGTACCCTGTTGTAATGGAGAAGATCTAACTACTAATACATCACCTTGATTGTCTCTAATACAAACCTCAATTTTAGATATACTTGGATTACCACGCGAGCAACCATCAAAATTTAATTAAAAAAAACCTACACTAGGTGGATACCAATGCACTATAGCTCTGTCTTGGACACCTTGATTTGAAGAGCTATGAGACTGGCGAATAGGAATATGTATGCCTTTCCATTCTCAAATGACTATGCTGTCCCAATTAGATACTACTGGATTACATTGAACCTTCGAATGACTAGCATTAACAACCTCATAAATAGATCTTTCTAGATTTTGAAGAGCCATGTCAAATTTGATGTCAAATCTGATGGATTGTGACCTTGTCCCAATTAGATACTACTAGATTGAAGAACTATTGTCCTTTTATCTATGCATCCCAACCTAGATATATTTTTTTCTTAAATGTTTTTCCATACTAGTGAGCCTATATAATCTCATTATTTTCAAGGTTTACTATTTGGAGATTTAATTATTTAGGTTAATTTTAGATAGATATTGTCTATTTTGTAATTTTTTTGTATCATATTTGGACTTTAGTTTGATTAGGTTTCACAAATTGTTCAATATGTCAAAGTCTAATCCTCTCCTTATCTCCACAAAGAAGTCCTAGATTGAATCTAAAGATTCCCACAAGTCAAGTGAAAATGACGAGATTGTGAACATACATTGCACTATTTATCTTAATGGGAAGGAAACATTTGATCTAAGTGGTGTACACATTGAACAAATGAATAATCAAGACATATCTTCAACTATACAAATGCTTAATTTACATATTTGGAAATTGAATATTGATGTTAGTTTTTTTTTAATTAGTTGGTGGTCTTTACAGTATTTTTGGTTAATAAGCAACATGGATAAGAATTACTTAAATGATAGAGGAAAAATATAATCTCATTACAAGTCCTTATATCTACGTGTCTCTCATTTGTCTATTATTCCTCTATAATCTCATTTCTCCTATTTATGATCAATATGCCCCATAATGGGCCTCTTCTTTCACTTACTTGTCAAATTTAGCATCTTCATGTGTCGACTCCCTATATTACATGTTCTTTTTATGTTCTTCCAACTTTGTTCTTCCTACCTATGATAATCCTACAAGTGATGCCAAACCTTCATGTTGTTGATACCCCCTTCTTCTTCTTTCATTCCGCAAACCTAACTATATCCCACATATTATCTCTTGTGTTATCACTTGTAATCCTCATTCAACGCCTAATGTACCTCTCTCTCCCTTAACATTCTTCTAAAAAGGATATTGAATATGGGAAGAAAATTGATGTCCTACTTATTTATCTAGTGAAATCAAACACAATTGACTTGGCCTAATATTGATTTTTTATTGGAATTTTGGCTCCCATATTTGTTATGTATAACATTAGAGGCTATCCTATGATACAATAAATACATCTATATGTTTAAATTTTGTGTATAATAATGAATTTTTGATTACATTTATAAAATAGGTTTAGGAGGAGCTTTAAATTTTTTTAAATTAGTAGAAGATAAGAAAAGACATTAAAAAAGAAGTAAAAACCTACTCACCACCCTTATAACCTAAGACCAATAGATAACACAATTAGATACAAAATCTAAGAAAACTATTAAAGTAATGAAATATCGTAAACCAAACTATAAACATTTAAGCTCATAGCAATTGAATATATCTCTTGTTGGTAGAGTCCCTAATGTAGTTTCATGAAAACTTTGAGATCTCCTTATTTTTCTCTTGAAAGGACTTTTCAATGCCATTACATGTAATCTCACTTCAACTCTCTTTGCATCTTATCAACAATATTATTTTTTCTGACACTCTAGACCTCATGACCTTCATTCAAATATTTAAGCTTCTATGTAGGGATTTTATTATTATTGCATTACATTTGATTGAACACTTATTGAGCTAGATGTCCTTGTTAAGATTGTCATTTTACTAATTAGTGCCCTCTCAAGATTGATCCATTTTATATTAAGGTCATTACCTCTTTTCTAAAAACTATGATAGCATAGTAACAATACTTTCTTTTAACTTAGATAGCTCCTAGAGTAAAATTGATAAGGATCACCTCACTATTCTAAAAAGTTTACTTATCTTCCTCCATATATATTTATGTCTACGATCCAATACTTTTTATTGAAGATGGTAAACCTCATATTTAATTTGTTGAATTATTGAAATTATTTCATATGGACATGTCGAGTCTTAAATATATTTGAATAGTTCTCATTTCTTTCTGAACTCATCACATTGATTCTATAAAGTCATAACTATAACATAAAACATATTTGAGGACATTGAGTGCTAGAGACAAGATTTAAGGTAAGGGAACACTAACTAAAGAATCAATGACACATTTATATTTCACTTTCATAATAGCCCTTATATTATCCATTTGATTCACTTGATTTGCTTCCATCAAACCATTATTAAGGGTGTCTTAAATCTCCATCCATCATCTATTTTTTCTCCCAACATATTACTTGATGTTTTTTAAATAAAAAAGAAGCAAGTGGGTATTGGCATGTGGTGCGGTAAAAATTAGAGCATTAACATCATCTATCATATTCACAACATAATAGAACATCCCAATTTTTCCTTTATCAAAAACATAAAATGAACCAGAGTATGTTAAATCAAAATTAAAGCTAACAGTATTATCATTCTTAAACAAAATGTTTAGGTAAAAAATGAGCCATACAATTCCAATAACATAAAAAATATTTTAAAAAAAACTAACAAAGCCGTTAGGACTGCCACAGACTAGATAGAAAAATATAGAGAAACCCATAACCAACTAAATATTGGCAATCCCTCCCATCCTCTTGAAGAGGAGGGTTGAGGATCGTTCCTCCTTGAGAAATTGAAAGATGTCCTTTTATTCCTCCTTAGATTTTGGCTTCACACCCATTATCCTCTCTTGCATGAGACAAAGGGTGACATAACAAGCATACATCACTTTGATGAAAAACTTGTTAGTGATATGCATTATTCTATTGAGATCCGCAAAATCTTTCTTAAGCCCTTATATAGCATTTTCCAAGTTTGTCAACTAGTGTTTGATATTCCCCACTATGCTACCAAAGTTTGGGGCAACTATGTCTGCTTTATCTCCTCCTCAATAACAACCTAGAGGCGGTCGGGGGGGTGGGGGGGGGGTGGGTGGTTAATAGTGGGGCTCATGTTTGGGGTTTGGGGGGATTATCATTGGGACTAGGGGGAGATAGTAGGGGTATTAAGATTCCCAAAAGTTGTGTCCTTATTCACTAAGGGGAAAAGTTCTCTCTTCAGGCTAGAATAGTGTTAAGAAGGCTTATAACTATAATTTTCAACAAAAGCTTCTGACTTGGTGGACAACATCCAAAATAATTTTGGAGTCATGGTCAATCTCAAAATTTATAACACCCATGGAGGAATCAATTTTTTAGTATCCATAATAGATTCCTACCTTCCACTTGATTAACCGTGTGGTTCTTAAGGGGCTCAGTATAGGTAGTTTTAGCTGGCTAGAGTGGTTCCTCATAATCTTCCCACCATCCTATGCATTAGCATTGGAAACACCATAGAAATTGAGCTTGAACCATTCCAGGAGGGGTGTGTACTTAACCATAGCTTTGGCAAATTTTTTGGAGTTACCAAATTTTTCAAACCCAGGATGGAGGTTCCAAACATGTGCAACACATTTCTCCATAAGAGTTGGTCAGGGGGGGGAATATTGGCATCTCCAATTACACGTAGAGGAATTCTCCTTGAGTAGTTTCAACCCAATGCGAAGAATGATCGTAGAGGATGTTTTAGTATCCCTAAACATCACGTTGTTCCTTGCTTTCTAAATGCACTAGAAAATATGGGGGCTTATCAATTTTTATAGGATTTTGAGAAAGGCGTGGTTAGAGGTGCATTGCCAATGTATAATTGCTTAATTGCCACATTGAATGCCCATTTGAGTTTAAGTTTGTTGAGAACCTATTTCTAAATAAAATAAGAAAATTCACATTGTATGCAAAGGTGGCAAATTCTCTCTTCCTCTTCCTTATTTAAAATTTTGCACCTATTGCCAAGGGTGAAGCCCCTTTTGGTGAGATTTTTTCCATGCATAAGAGTCCACAAAAAAAAGTTGACTTTGGGGATTAGATGCGGGTCCCAAATTTTGGACCAGATGGTAGGATAACTAAGTATTGTGATAGTCATGTCATAGGTGGATTTGATTGTGAAGATCCAAAACATGGTGTGGGACCAAATAATTTTGTCATCGTGACAAAACAAAATGATTCTAATTTATTGGAGGTTTACCATGAGCTCCATAGTATGATTGTGGACTTATAGGTTATCATTCATCAGAGGGACCAAATTTTTTCATCTCCTTAGGTTGATGTACTCAATCACTCTTTGAACAAGAATAGGAAAATAATTTTTTTATAGAGGTTGGAATATGTGGGCCTCCATTAATAGTGAATCAAGCCAATTGTCCTTTTAGAATATGAGATTTCCCCCGTTACTAAGTTGTCATCTAATACTTTTGCATAGGAGGGTCTTTCACTTAAAGATGTTGTTCCATATTTTGAAGCCATCGGGATGGTTTTCTTTCATGAACAAATTAATGAAGGAACCCTGCTTAAGATATTCACCTCGCATAATATGACATCAGTTCTCCTTTCCAATGATGAGTTTCCACACCATCTTGTATTTGAAAGCCTTGTTCAAGTTAGTAATTTTCTCTAGTCCAAGGTTGCAAAATTATTTGGGGGAGAAAACCATACCCAAATTTATATTACATGATGTTGAAATTATAAGATTTATTTATTTTCCTCATTTTAAGGGTTTCTAACTCTTCATAATCCTTATTTTCCTCCTCTATTTGAACTTCATGCTATTCTCTCTTAAAGAATGATCCATTAGAGTCCAAACTTTTGGGTATATTCTTCTTAGTCTCATTATTAGAATATTTAATGATTGCTGAGAAATATTAAAATATGTATTAAAGTGGTTTACACTATCTTTAATTTTTATAGTGTAATAGAATTTTTGGTTTATGGTTCTTATATTTCTTAAAGGAAAGGGATTAGAACATGACTTCAATTTTTTATTTTCATTGAGACATCTAAAGATGAAATAAAATGGAAGGGAAATGAAACTCTCAAATTATATATCTCATGTGGTTTAACAATACCATAAATAGATCTAAATAGTTTTTCCAAATGATAACCATAAATAGATCTAAATATTCAATGCATAACTTCTTTTCAAACTAATTTGAGTGAATTATTGACATGCCTAGAATGCAATTTAACTAAGCTTGTTATAAGCTTTACACAATTCACCAAGGCACCATGCTCCATATATTTTATAATTTTATTATTTTCTCCACCTCCATGGATAGATTAATAAAATATAGAATGAAATCCTCTATTATTATTAGACAATCAAAACCTTGTAAAGAGACTTCTTTATCCTTCCTTTAGCCTTTGGTAACCACCATAGCATGCCCTTAAAATGTTTCTAAATAGATCCTTAAGCCCCCTCTTTCAAAAATCCTCCACATCTAATCTTATTTAATATGAGAAAATGGATCCGTGTGATTATTATCACCACCCATATATGAGATTATATTTTTCAAATCAAGACTATCTCACCCACTCTAAGACTCTTGCACTTCTTCACATAAAGAAAAGTTAGCCTAAAGATCTATAAATCATTAGAAGCCACAATCTTGGAAAAATGATTTCAAAGCCCATTTTGTTAGAGGCAATGTGTATGAGATTTGCATTAATTTGCCTCTATAAGGTAATTTAAATAATGATGTTGTCTATTATTGGTCAGATCAAAATACTTGTGCAAGTTTTTCTTTATTAATACACTTAGCAAATATTATATTATAGATTTTTAAATTAGCAAACAAATTAACACTTTCATTTTCACCAAGTATATATAGCAAATAAAAGGTTAACCTTACAATTTATCAATTATAATATTTAAGTAAAATTATTATCGAGAATGCATTTACATTATTTTGTAATAGATTCAAATAATCCACAACTTTTCAAGTGGAAATAATTAATAATGCACATTTCTTCTCAAATATCTTCCATTTAGTGCATTTGTTGACAATAAACATGCAAGGCACAATTTTGTTTCATAAACACAATCCTTGAGTAAGCTCAATGCATGAAACATTTCCATTCTCATGCAGATATTTTATTTTTGTTCTTTGTTCTTGAATTTCACAATAGTAAAGTAATTATTTTCCTTTTTACTTATCTTACTTGAAGGAGTATTTTTTAATAGAATAAATATTTATTAGAAGACTCAATATACTCATATTATAGACATTAAATATATGAAACAATGTGTAAAGGGAGAAATATTAATCAAGGGGATAAACCCTAAGTTCATCACGTAACTACACTTACACAACTCAAAGAGGGAGTCAAGGAATTTGATCCTTCCAATCTCAATTCTAAAGGGCTAGATCTAGAAAGATTAGTCCTAGCCAAGTAAGAAAGGATCACTAATGCAAACTAGATCTAGGTGAGGTATAATATGGGAAGAGATACAAAAGTCCTTGAAAACCCTATGAAATAATGAGAGATAGGGAAATATGGGTAAATGAAATAAGTAGATATGTCGAAATTAAGAAGAGGATAGAAAAAATGCCTTTTAT
This sequence comes from Cupressus sempervirens, assembly GCA_028749045.1. Classification (NCBI taxonomy): domain Eukaryota; kingdom Viridiplantae; phylum Streptophyta; class Pinopsida; order Cupressales; family Cupressaceae; genus Cupressus; species Cupressus sempervirens. The sequence continues at coordinate 429,050,252 of CM053787.1, read as the reverse complement.
ATTTGATTTTATACTTATTCTACTCAAAACTGATGAATAATGCTAGATTCGGGCCTAAAATGTTGAAATCTGCAAAACCCAAAATCATTTGGTCATCTCAGATGGGCGACTTTTTTCTAATTAGTGGTGACCTCCACAACCTTGAATTCAAGGGTGACCTCTATGGCCTTGTAAAACTATATTGGATGTTGATTCTAATTTCATAGTTCTAAAGAAAGCCAAAAAGGGTACCCAAATCTGTGACTCATTTGCCAATATGAGATTTGCATCCTACAATAACAAGGTTTTTTTTATAGTTGATAGGGGGTCTTCCATCAAACCCCAATTTAGTAATTAACCCCGAATTGAAATTATTTAATTGTAGAAATATAAAGTAAATGTATGAATTCACCTTATAATAGTATGATCTCTCAAATTTCATGTAGTGTCCTTACTTCACCAATTAATTTAGATCAAGAAGATAAAAATGAATGAATGTAGAAGATGCACCAACGGATCTTGAATGGATCATACTCGATAAACTCCTTCAATGACTTGATGCTTGGATCCTTGATCTTTGATGGAGGAATTGCTTGAATGGTGCTTGAAGACTTGAATGTTTGAGTGGTTGATCCCGTGAATGCATCATGTGAAAATGAGGAAATGAATGAGATTATTAAGGGCTTGTAATTGACTAACTTCTGTAGGATGACCTACCTAGAAGTTAACATCCCAAAATAATATAGACACATGCCCTAAGCATTGGATTGAAAGTAGTTCCCAAATAGGGGCACACTACATATTTGATTGGCCCAATAAGGGCACATTGCATCCTTGATTAGACATGGGTGCACTACTACCCTATAAACCAGGGCCAAGAACCCTTAGGATTCCTTGGAGATATGGAAAGAAGCCTCAGATCTTGGAAATCAAGTACAAAAATCAAGATATAGTTGTTTTAGTGAGATAAGATATTTTGAGTGATTGGATGAAGGAAAGGGATCAAGCCCTAGGTGGTTAGATCCTACCTTGAGCTTTACACCATGAAAATAGGACCTTTAAAGAGGACCAATTAGGTTTTACCCCAATATCACCTAAGATAAAGAGAAGAAAGGAGGAGAGATGCAAGGAGATGATGATCTCATATTAAATAGGTGCTAAACCTTCATTAAAATAGAGATCTTCCAATTTAAAATAATACACAATGTTATAATAGGTTGTACTTTTCTATTTTGGCTAAAGATACCCTTCCAATGACAACCAACCTTCTTCAAAATATTTTTACAAGTTCATCGACAAATAATCTCAGCACCACACCATGAGAGAAAGGTAAGATAAAATATTTAGATGAAATACTCACTTGTAATATAGAGACACTAGCAAATCTCTCTTGTCTTAAAGTTGTGGTATGCAAGATAAAAAATAGTGCTAGATTTGGAAACTATTTTTTTTGCCTAGATGTCATTTCATAGTTAGAAATGATTGTTGGAATAATCAAATGGGAAGAATACTTCTAAGAGGGGGGTGTGGGGTGAATAAGAAGTATCACACTTTTAACCTTAAAAAATTTTAACTGAAAAAAACTTCATGCATGTAAACATATCAAACAACCATAACGTAAACACATGCATCACAACACATAACACCAAATTTGGTAACCAGAAACCCTCCAAAATGAGAAGGTAAAACTAGGGTGGGGGTGATACCCACAAAATCACATAAGCAATAATGTTTGACCACTTTTGATGGTCTGCCCTGTTAAAGGCCCACCCTATTAATGGCTTTACACTATATCAATAGTGACCTATTTAAAGGATTTACAAACACTTTACATGAAGTGTCACCCTGTTAAAGGATTTATTCACCTCTTTAAAGGATCTACAACCTAGCAGTTAAGCTAACCTATCAACATAGGATTTTCATTCTAATACAATTGCTAGAGAGTATTAGACCAAATGAACTTGATAGCTTACAATCTTTGATTGTTGAATTCAGGCCCTTGATCTGCTCTCTCTGATCTTGGTCCTCTAAGATTTGATATCTATTCGATGCCCTTGCTCTGTTATGATCAATTGAATATGCAATGCTACTCTATTCCTCTAAGTCTTTTCATACTTTCCCTCTATATTTCACTATAGTTTTCCCATACACTACTCTCTTTCACACATACAATGGGTTTTTGTCCTCCTTTTAAACATTTTTAAGACTTAGGGTTAGGTATGGATCTACAATCCATATTGAATCTTTATTTCCTGCTCATTCCTTGCACTTTTCTTATTGGTTGTATGCCTTCTCCATTTTTCTTATTGGCTGCATGCTAATTGCATAGGAAATATAAAAGATTCATTTTTATCTTTAATATCCTTCGAGATTCTTTTATGTCGGCCAAAAAAATAGTTTACACCTGAGTTTGTGAAGGCACAAACTCATATGTTGATTCTGTGTTACTTGACACATACTGGATTACTAGTGCTCGACACATATATGCTTCTGGTTTGCTCGGCACCTACTGCATTCTAGCTTGCTCGACATCAACTGTGACTCGACACCTATACATCACTCGACTAATATGGTTCACTCGACACCTGTATCATGCTCGACACTTGATCTTCACTCGACACTTGAAGATCACTCGACACCTATTAGAATTTTGGCTCGACACATAAAGTGTACTCGACTTCTATATGAAAATTGGTTAAGTGCGTTGACACTCAATTGTCAAAACCAATCTGAGACCAACAATGATGTGTTTGTCTAGCCTCCACCAAGAATTCACAAATGACTATAGTGTATAAAGATAAGTTATTTTCTATAATATTTGTAAAGATGATTTTACTAAATGATTATTTCACTTGGACATAAGGGTTTATTCATTCATTTTAGTTTTTAAAACTAACACTTTTATGATTCACTTCAATGCAAATGTTATATTGAAGGTTACTATTTTTCCATTGGATATAAGTTTCCAATGGTTGCATGCATGATTATGTTATAATATTTTAATTTATGTGTGCCAAAATGGATTATAGGATATTCATTTAAGGATATATGTACAATTTTGATGAATGATTTAAGACAAGTTTTGTAAGGATAATAAGATTAAGTATGTTCTTGTCAGTTTTTTATACCATCACACTCTTCTTAATTTCATATACCATCAATTTGAAGGAGCATGTATTCCACATTTCTTCTTTGTACTTGTCAACATACACGTACGCTACTTAATGCAATTCTTGATGGTCCTACAAATAATAAATTGTTGTATTTAAAGTAACACTTCCACGAATCCATAGCTACACTCCCCTAGATTACATTGGACCTTTATAGACCCTTAGTCATTCACATTTCTTATGGCCTATATCCTTGACGAAGGGCAACTAAGTAATACAACACTAACTAGATCAAACTTCTTTCTCTTTCCTTTTCAATTTTAGTTTCACAAATGACCATCTATTCAATTCACATGATTCCTCCTCCTTTTTTTTTTTGACAAACTAAATGGAACACACATAAATTTATTGAAGTATTTTTATAATTTTCTTATCATGTTTTTCCTCCTTGCTATGTGTTTTATATAAATATATAACCACACCAAACAAAATTTACAAATAAATTTAAGAAAAACCTCTTGAATATTTTTTTTAATGAAATTTAATAAATATAATTATTATTTAAATTGTAATTCATGTAAAGGTTTTGATATGATAATTTGAAATATCACTCTATTTCAAACCCTTCATTCCCATAAAAAAGTATTGTTAATTCAATTAAAGAATTTGATTGAAAAATATTCCTAAAATGTCATCAATACCCACTCTCCCACACAACATAATTTGTAGATATTAGCTCCCTTGTGTTGTAATACAAATGGTTATATGGAATAAGATACCAAGATATGAGCTTGGATTGAATAAAATCTCCTTTTGTTCCACAACATAGTGATGGACATATATGCTTGGAGCCTCATGCTCTCGCTCTTATAATATAGTATGCATGAGAAATTAAAAAAGGTTTAGATGATAATTCAACTCATTTATTATCAAAACTAATTTGTTGGATTGGTTGAACGCTGTTTGTTTTTATCTCTTTGCAATCCATCTCTATAAAATAATTGACACTCAATTTCTCCACTTTATGTAAACAATTAACCTCTCCAATAATGAAGAATCATGGAATCTCAACCAAGAATAAGTGACGGTGAATCCCAACCAAGCATGAAAAGATGGTGGATAATTTTTGCATAGTGTTGGCCAAATGTCAGAAAGAATATGGTTGAATATTTATGCAAATGTTTAATGTACGCTTGTAAGGTTTATTAAGTAGATGATGACTCTACCTTTGAAATGGTTGGTGAATCACATATGCTCTCATTTGGCACATTAATAACTATGACATTTAGAGGTAAGTGGAGTACATCTTGGAGAAGATTGGTTTCCTTATTCTCCAACAAAGATGAAGTTGAGTGGAATGCCAAATAAAAGTGCAGAATTATTCTTAATAAATATCATTACTCCCTTTTCCTTTATGATGCATGATAGAGATTGCACCCCCTATTACAATGTCTACAATTGACCATTCACATTTTTCATGGATTGGATTCTCATTATTTTGATCTCTTTGGAGTAAGAGTTTACTTAAAAACAAGCCACACTTTTCTAGATTTGACCTCTCACGCACCAATATCTCTAATATATTCCTCTTTTGTATGTTTTCTAGTTTGAATATGAGCATGTCACACTCATATCCTCTTCATAGAGCTATTTATACACTAGTTCTTCTTTAATAATGGAGATGATTCAATATATTTTATTCAAAAGAGTTTAAATTGATAAAAATATAAAAGTTAATATTTATGTTTATTTATATTTTCATCTCTTTCAATTAATTAGGACAACTGTTATTACTTCACCACCAATTTGTATGGTCATACTTTCATATGTAAGCATTGAGTAATGCAATTCAAAACTCTTCAAAATACTATTCTTCAAATCTTCATAAGGAGTTTTATTTAGAAAGAAGTCTCTAAATGTATGATAGGTACCTTTAGTAGTGGCAAAGCATGCATAGATGAAATTGGCTAGTGCATGAATTTATACTTCAATGCACTATATAGATCATTAGTGCACTTAAAGGACACTTAGAACCCTCTAAAATATTCAACTAAAAGATTTTTTATGAACTAGACCATCTTGTATCTAGTCCAAGTATGCCGACATTCTACTTATTCTCATAATAGACATCAAATAATGATTATCCACATATATTTTATCTTTCCTCTTTCCTTCTATCTAGTGTGGTTTACCATCAAATCTTGTTATATACATACATACATGCATTCAAATCTTAAAAGACTTATTTAAGCATCAGTGAAACAAACTTTATGGGATCCATATGCACTACATTAGGGAGCCAACATTAGAGAAATTCATTTGTTTGTGATATTTTTCTATAGAAAAGAAAATTGAAGATATCTTCACCAAACCTATATTAAGAGAAAACATAGTAACTTGTAACATGGTAATCTTATTCATTGATACTTTTGTCTCTCCCCTCTACTCTCTATCTAGATCCCTCTCATCTCCTCTTCTCGTCTCTCCTTCTCCCTCTCCCCTTCTCTCCCTTGCTATCCTTCTATCCATTTTTGGATACTTTCATCTCTCCCCTCTCCTCCTCCTAACTACCTCTCTCTTTCAATCCTTCCCACCTTCTCTCCCTATCTATCCTCCTATCTCATGATGACCCCCTCTCTCTCTCTTGCCCCAACCTATGAACTATATTATAAATTATATAATATGCACACGCTTGTATATAATATAGATTATATATTATATAAATACATATCATGTATCATGTTTATAAAAAATGGTTTCTTGGTCCTTGAAAATGTATCATATATCAGATAACTTGGAGGAAGGGTGCCAACATGAATTTTCTGGTGCTCTTTATGAAAAGGTATTAGATATGAGATATTATCTAATTTATAATGCCTTTGAGGAAGGGTGATAATGTAAAATAGTTGGTGGCCTTTTTGAAATGATATCATATATCAAATATTATTTGATGTATGATACCCTTGACTAAGGATTTCATTGGAGTCCTATGGATCAAGTATCGAATATAAGATAATATTCAATATCCAAAATGTTTAATTATCACATATCATATATTATTTGATACTTGATATCTGTTATCTGATTCTGGAGGCACACAAAAGAGGGCAATGGGTTGTTTTGAGCATTCGAACTATCCCTACATTCTTTTTGTAGGAAAGAAACATATGCTTTTAGATAATCAAAGATACAATAATACATTATTAGCATATTTGATACAATTTTTTCATTACCAGTCATTTTTAACATATTTTTTGAGGTATAGTAGGGAGAAACACTTTTTAAAATTAAAAGCATAAGAGAAAACTTACAAAATGCCAAATTGAAGCATATACATAGAGATACATAAAGTCACAGGAAGAGAAGACAAGATATGTCAAATATTAACAAACTACTCCACCTGTAAATTTTATTTCAAGTGAAGAGAAAATGAATATGCAAATGTTGGGTGTGATATTTGAAATAAAAATGAAAATGTAGAGATTGCTATTGAACATGTTGAACATGATATTCAATTAGGGAATGCAAATGTTAAAATTCATATTCATAATTTTTAACATGATATTGAATTTGTAAATTAAAATGTTGAAATTTATATTGAACTTGAAAATATTAAACACAATATTCAAATTGGGCATGAAAATGTTGAAATTGATATTTAAAATGTTCAATATGATGTTAAATTTGTAAATAAAATAAATTGGGAATTGATAGTGAAGGTGAAAATATTGAAATTGACATTGAAAATGAAGATGTTAAACCAAGTGAGCATAATGCAACACCAAATCACACAAGAAATAAAGTTCCTTGTGTGGAAGAAAGGAAATTTATAAATTCAAGATCTTCAAGAAATCCAAATGGTTATTTGAAATTTCAAAGGCACAATCAACAAGACCATTTGTTTTTAGGTTACAATTTTTTTCAAGCAATATTTCATAGTAAGACATTGAACAAGTTATGCCAAATCTTAGTGCAATCGGTAGAGATGCAAAAGATAAGAGATTTTCTAGTCAAATTGAAGATTTGTATGAACAAGAAGATAGAGAAATTCCAATATTGTCAAAAATAATTTTGATTCTTCAAATTCTATTGAGAAAAAATAGAAAGGACAAAAATATGAGAGTTATTTGAAGAGTGACTACAACCTCCTTGGTAAGTCATCATTTGAGAAAGATTTGATTTATGAGGCAAACTTGTGTTAATTTCAACATAAATTGTAAAACTTTAGATAAAGTCTTTTCAAGAAGAGAAAAACTTGATATTATTCTTTAAAATGATACCTAGGCTTTTGGTAAGAAGTTTTCACATGTTGATAAGAAGCAAAATAGTAATCTTGTAATATCCCATTTCTCAAAGACAATTTGATAAATAATATCACAATATAGAAATAAATAAATAAATTACAAGACAAAATCGCCAAAAATGTATTCTCTTTCTAAAATAAAATTTAATATTAAATACTGATTAAAATATAAAAGAATATAACTGGAATCTAAATTAAAATAAAAAATAATTAAATCAAAATATGAACAAACTATAAATAAAACAAAATCAAAATACAAAGGAATTAAAACATAGTTAGAAATTAAATATAAATATAAATTAGTTTAATGAATGGTCAAAATGTATGAAATGAAAAGATTTTGCTTCACATTGAATATAAAAGGGAGAATACAACTTGATTTGGAAGAGGGGAGAAAAGAGAAGATAATGAAAAAATACAAAGGGATAGTAGCATATAAAGGAAAATCAATTAGTTATTGACAAAAGGATATATCTCTTCCTAATAGGATGTAACCATTCAATATGAAAGATATTTAATGAGAACTGAAATCATTCTCAAATGCATAAAATAGAAGAAGAAAATATATTTGAATAATCTTCATGGGAAGAATAAGAATGGAAGTAGAGATTATGACATTATAATAAATATAATTATAGTATCAAAATGTGTGTATCATGTGTAATTAAATACATGAAAAATAACCAAATACACTAAGATGAGATTATGAGTTTCCACCTCCTGATTATTATAGTAAGAAGGGAAAAAGGAATTCATGTGATCTATATGAGGAGATCATTCATTGAAAAAACTAGGCTAGGTTTATTTTAGATGTTTAGTGAATATTTGTTTGTGGGTTTGCATTTCACATCTATATATAAACAAATATTCAACATGGAGATAAAATGCAACTATGCTTGTCTAGTAAGGAAGGTCCCCACTTCAAATTCCTAATTTGTATTCTATTTATGAAGTCTAGGACAAGTAATAAGAAGGGGACATTACAAATATGAAGGAGGAAATTCAATAATTTTGGCACTCTAATTCGAGAGTATCAGCCAATGGAAAGGATGTTTTGAAGTCAAGAATTGGCAATCAAGAGCACACACAAATAGTGTTCAAAATGTCTTGTGAAAAAAATTCAACTTTACCGATCTCACAAAGGGATTGCTTTATCTCTTGTTGGTCCTAAAATTTGCATTTAGTTAAGGTTGGAATCTTTATGGCAAGCTCTGTAATTTGGGGAGTATTTTGAAATTATTGAATGAACATTGATATTTTACAAGTTGATTCTTAATCTATGTTCATCTTTTGAGATAGAAAGGAAGAGAAATAATGGTAAAAATAAATATCTTTACAATGATGTACAATAAGAATGTTGGTTGTGCACTGAACAATATTTAACAACTACATGATACATTGGAATAACATGATAAATGGATAATACAAGGAGTCACATACATGATTCGATAGTCCATATAATGATGATCAATTATAAAAGATTGAATATCAAAGACACATATTCTATTAATGAATGATACAAATTATAATAAGAAAGACAACGATATAATATTGAACATACATTGAAAAGGCACACACACACATACAAATTTACTATCCTCTATTTAAGATATAAAAAAATTACAACAAGAGATTTAAATAATATCAATCTTTCTAATAATAAAAAGCCAACATAAATATTGAGCCAAGTTCTCTATTTATAATCCAATTATATAAAACCTTTTCCCCAAAAAATATGAGTTACCCTCTACTAATCATGTAACAAGTAGACATAATCACCCACTAATAATCATTAGTGTCTATTGAGAATGAAGGGTTAACATCTAGGATCAAGTACTATCTAATGAGACATACTCCAGCCAAGCATAATGAGACAAAAACTAGATGATCATCAAGTCACAACTTGTAAGACTCAAGAGGTGGAGGGAATATGCTTTGACATAGGTAAAAAAATGGACAAAGAGGAACACCACCAATAAAATGATCTCTCGTGAAGATCATTAATAGTACATTAAAGATATGTAAGTACCAATAAATAATCTACATGATGAAGGTAGAGGGCTTCTGATGGGCCACATAAAATGAAGACCGCCATGCATTAACATTGCAAACACTCTTTGGAAGAATATGGATAAAATTGCAAAATGAGGAGGGATTGTCAACTAAAATAGAACCTTGTTGCATAATAAAATGATATTTGGACAAAACATAAGTTGAAGGTAAATAGGGAATATCCAGCTCACAATACTTATGGCAATATAAATGAGATAAAGTTTTGTAATGGAAAACTTATTTAACATTCAAAGAATAGATCCTTCCCTTTTTATTGGTTTATTGTTAATAGTAATTTATCCATGTATTTAAATCCATAGTGTACTCTAATTAATGGATATACAAGCGCAAGCTAGTAAAATTACACTAAGAATGCCCTACCTTTAGGTGCTTCTTGATCACTAGGTGAATTCAATTTGCATATATATGAGTGTTCTATCAACTTCTTCTCCTAGATGTACGCACAATTTTTGTATGATGGTTTTTTCATTCTAGAAGTTAGAATTCATGTTTGCATGATGAATCTTGTCATCAACATATAGAGGTCATGGTCACAATGTTCATGGATGGTTTGGTTCATCTCTACAAGATTTAAATTCTCTCCAATTCCACAATAAGACAACTCTTAGATTACTTCACAAGCAAAATTTTCTTTCTTCATCTTGACCATTCATCCTTTCCAAATTGGTAGTCAACAACTTGAGAATGTGCAAACTACTAGAAATGAGGTTTAAAATTATGCTTTACTACCTGAAAATTGTTCTTGATGTTGAGGATAACCCAAATGCATAGAAATCAAATGTTCATGATCAACTCCTACATGATCTATAACTCATAGTAATTAATAACATTTACATCTATCATTTCATTGCTTATATCTAAGATATAATATTACTTTTGAATTATAAGTATATCCATCTATCTTTCTTTTAAGTTAATATAAATACTTATTATACTTCACAAATTACTTAGTATTATTTAATCCTTGATATAAAAACTACAACCAATTTTTTTAATAAAGAAAACCTTAAGACAATCTACTTAGTGTATTTTTTTAAACATCCATCAATGTTAAATGGAATTAGGTCTATGAACTTCTTGCTTGAAAACATTATTTTGTTGCAGCATAGAGTGTTCCAACTCACGAATAAATAAATATGGTTAGACTTTTGCATACCCTCCATTATTTCATGACAATGGAAAATGCGAAAAAGATGATTGATTACATTATCTCAAGTCTTTTTATCAAATGGGAAAATTCCGTTGCCTTAATCATACAATGATTCAGAATCTAGAACATGTGCCAAGCAAATTGTATGCTGATAATTTTGGGCTATCCGTCCAATACTTTTGAGAGTTTCTATAATTCTTTTAAGTGCATGGCAGCGTTATTACTTCTAAAGCAATGATAAAGTTGAGATTAATAGTATTTAGTTAATTTGATTTGTAATGGTATATGATTTAAGAGTATATATATTTTTTTAACATTTAAATTTAAAAATATTTTATTTTATTTAGTTATGATATTTATTTGATATAATTTTGTCATGTTTGGTATATGCATATTATATTATTATCTTTTAAATGTAATTAACATGCATTATATATATATATATATATATATATATATATATATATATATATATATATATATATATATATATATATATATATATATATATATATATATATTCACATAGTGCAAAACGCTTCTATATAATTTTGTTGAAACATATCATATAGTTTGATTAAGATAATTTCCTAACATTTATAACATTGTATTAGGCGCAATATGAGTGGATAGAAACATACAAATTTATGTTAGCAAGCATACAAAGTAGTGATACATGAGTATAGATTATCAAAATTTTAATTTAAATACTAGCACATTCATTCAATTCTATTGCACTATATATGTCAATAGTTACACAAAGCCAGCTATGTGAAAGCTCTTATGGACGAACTTCAAAATCTTAATTCTAATAACTATTAATCATTGCATTGCTTCATCTAGCAAACCTTCAACAATGTTTGTACCAAGCATTATCTCTTTCTTTATTTCTTTTTCTAGTTTCATACTTCATCATCAACTCTTTTGCATGTTTACTAAATAATTTCTAAAAGAATAGGAAATTGAGTATTTCATAATTACATCAAATCCAAAGTGAATGAATAGTAATTATAATTTAAATAATTAATCCTATGGTTTTTTAGGCTTTTAGTTATACTAAATTAGAAAATTTAATAATCAAAGGTTAATATGTAAAAATAAACAAAAAATAATTACAAGCTAGATAAAAAGGCAATACATATAAAAACATATTGATTACATTAATGATATCTAAGCCTAGACTTATGGTTGATATAAACTTTCAATGCTTCAGTTAACCTCTAGAGGTTTCAACAGATTTCACAAGGACAAAAACTTTGATAGAAGATTACATTTCAGAACTAGGAGGATATTTAAAAGCTAATATTTCTAATTCTTATTCTATGCCCCCTTTCTACAAATGTTGAAATTTGAAAACTCATTAAAATATTATTATAGTCCAAAATAATAGATTTGTGGGATTTGATCAAAATATTTTAATAATTCATATTTAAAAATACTAACCTTTTAAAATTTCCTACAAAAATTGGGAAAAAAGAAAATTATCACAAAAGTTGGAAATAAGAAAAATACCAAAATTTTAGAACTTTAACCTCGCTACGAAACATAATTTTCAATACCTTTTTAAATTTGATGATCTACTAGTTTTTTGCAAGGTGTTGGCATAATCCTATAGTACCAATGTTTTCATTAGCCCTTAGTTTATCTCTCATCTCTAGCCTCGTTTTCCTCTTAGTTTATTAAAAATAAATAAATTATTTGCACAAGTTTTTAGCTAGGCATTTTTCCTAAACATTTATCTTTATGTATCCTCTAATGTCAAAGGTTATAAAGGTTATAACTAGTCCAAAATATTCAAAGTGTAAGTTATATGCATGCCATTTTCATTAAGTTTCTAAAAATTGTTAGAGTTTCACAATTTTGTGATATATGAGGAATTCTCTCTCTCTTCAAGAATTGCACTAAACTAATTTTACATTAATATACAAGAAAAACTAAGAGGCTTTTTTATTAAAACTTAAGAATATAAATTGAATACAAGACAATAAGCCTATAAATTTCAAAATGGTTATGTGAATCTCATTCCAAACTCATATAGACCATTGTTAATGTTTGTAGCTTTTATCAGAAAAATCCTTTGAGACTATTGAAGATATATATATATATATATATATCTTATGTGAGATATAATATATATCTAGATATTAATATACTAATAATATATACAGTTAATATAATCATTTAGTATTATATTAATCTCTCAATAATACATAGACATGTTCCATGAAGGGATTGGTCTTTCTCCTTAACCTCATTTTCAATATATATGTAATATAGATTGTTGTAATTGGAAAACACATGTCACAAAATGACAGTGTCATTACATTTGTAGTGATCCCACTAAATTGACATGATATCAGAGCCAAAATGTAAAATGTAAGAAATAATATGTCACTCTCAACTAGAAACCATTATTACATCTGATTATCATCTTGATTGATTTTAGATTTCTTTTCTGAACTATTGTTATGGTCATCTAAGAGACATATTAATTACATGTCTGCAACCTTAGCTATGTGATCAAGATTGCTCCCATACTTATAGATCACTGGCTGGAAGTATGATTTGGTTGGAAGTGGGTAGTAATTTTTAGCTAAAACTTACAGTAACAGGACACATCATGCTAAGGGTTTGATCATGCATTGTAAATCTTAATCAATTTGAAGGATGTGTAGAACCTACATTAGCCTATAAAAAAATTACCATTTGCACCTGGCCGCCAAGAAAACATATTTAAGGGAATGCACGTCTTATAAACTTCACAAAGGCCAAAAATATCAAAACAAAAAGAAAATGGTGGATGTAGTGGGTTTTGCATTTAAGAACATGCACAACAACAAATTGAATGTGACAATGTTATATGAAACTTCCTAAAATTCCTATATTCTATTTTTTTTCATCAAAATTCCACTTTTCAAAATACCTTTCCTTCATTTCTATCATCTTAATCCTTTACCATTGATTATTTTCTATCTTTTGGGTCAAAATTTTAGTGCATCCCTTATCTTGATACCTCATATTAGCCTCCCTCAATTCTCAAATCTCAACTCAATTTATTACTCAAGTTCTTTATCAAAGTTAGGATTGTGTGCTTTCTTCAACCCAAGTAACATTTTCATCCTTGATTCCCTACCCTCTAAAATTCTCCTATATAGACTTCTTATATTTTCATATTTTTCCTTCTCATCTTTCATTCTCTACCATTTTGACCCCTCCAACTTCAAAATTATTTTACCAAAAAATTGTTCAAATTTTGGCCTTGACCTTCCCTTCCATGGGATACCTATCACAAGGTATATCCAAATATCATTTCATAACATCCCAAAGTTTATTATTATACAACATGAAAATGAAAGTGAGGTGGTTGATTCAACTTCCTATCGCTCAATTGAAAAGAAGATAACCCGATAGGCCTAAGTAGGACTTAAGTGCTAAACTATAATGAATTTTGGAAAGTTGGATTTGAGGGAAAATTCTATAATGATGAAAATAATTATAACTAATCAAAATTAAAATTATTTGAGAAATAAAGGCTAACAAAAAATAAAATACAAGGTTATAATGACTATAAACAAGACTTTGAGAACTCTACTGTTGATTTTCCTAAGGATCACTGCAAATGTATTAACACTGCCATAATGTTTGCTATGTGTTTTCCAAACACAAATTTGCTTATATTTATAAGAGAGTGAGAGAATAGACATGTCCCTTCATGGGACATGTATATTTATTATCATAATTAATCTCATATATATATATATATATATATATACATATAATACAAGGTTATAATGACTATAAACGAGACTTTGAGAAGTCTACTGTTGATTTTCCTAAGGATCACTACAAATGTATTAACACTACCATAATGTTTGGTATGTGTTTTCCAAATACAACTTTGCTTATATTTATAAGAGAGTGAGAGAATAGACATGCCCCTTCATGGAACATGTATACTTATTATCATAATTAATCTCATATATATATATATATATACACACACACACACACACACACACACATATATATATATACACACACACATATATATATATACATATATATAAATACATACATACATACATATATATATATATATATATATATATATATACACACACACACACACACACACACACACACACACACACACACACACACACACACACATGCACACACACATATACATACATACACACATACATACATATATTCTCATGTAATTTATCTGTGTAAAGCTACAAAATATCAACATTCGCTCTTTTCTAGGGAAGATAAACATATATATTACCTCAAAGTAATATCAAATTATTAAGATTAAGGATATCTTTGATAAGAAGATATCCATCATTTTGATATCATGTTTGATATCAAGAATATTCGTCTCTCAGAATACATGTTATTCTCCAATTACTCAAAAATGTTTGATGTCACATCTCATACCATCTGTTGGTGTCCTAGATTATCAAAGATATTCACCAAATACTATTTGAGTAATGACTTTCCAAAATGTTGAGATGAAAGATATTCATCAAATAATGTGATTAATGGCCTTCTAGGACATCAAGTTGTGTGATATTCACCAAGTACTCTATGAGTAATGGCCTTCTAGAACATCAAAACATATGATATTCACCAAGTACTCCATTCAATGGCCTTCCAAACTATCAATATACATAACATTCACCATGTACTAAAAAATTATTTATAAGGTATGTACAAAAAATAATCTATCATGATCTACATAGATATGGTAAGATATCCATCATAATAGAAGATTAAATTATTGTAAGATCTTCATCTTTCAATAACTTTTGCAAATACAAGTGACATCATTTGGAAGTTGTCACTTCCTCATGATGTACATAGGGGTATGCCCATTAAAATCATATTCACACCCATGATAAAAAAAGTTTATATGAATTCAAAACTCCCACTCATTCTGATATGATCAGAATATTCAAGGATCACTTAAAACATATCCTTTATCCACTCCTTTAGATGAATGTGCCAGACTCCCTCTGAACATCAATCTTCTGAGCTCCTTTTTTGATATTGCCTCTGATGAATTGTCAAACTCCTTCTTTTTCCAACAAGAACATTCTTGAAGATAAAAAGTTCAAGGAAAATAATTCATAGTGTTTATAAAAATACAAATAAGAGAGAGACTAATTATGCTTTAATAAACATATATGCATAATAATAATTGAATCACTTCCTTAATATAGAAAGTACCTCTAGTTCAAAGATTAAACCATTTATATATTAAAAATTATTTGTTTATCTTATCTATTTAAAGAGATTCATAACATTCCTATATATATATGTAAAATTTATTGTTAGAAATATAATAGGGAAAGTGGGATACTAAGAGGGGGGTGAATTAGGATCTACAAAAACTTCTTTGATTTTAAATAATGAAACATATATTTGATATCACCATATAGAACCCTCATTTAAACATTCACATTATATCAATGCAACATAATAGTAGATCTACCTTCTAACTTCATAAATTTAAACTCATAAACACATAACACATTGACATACAAATTTGGTAGCCTAGAAACCCTTCAAAGTGAAGGTAAAAGTGCGGTGGGGATGACACCCACAAAACCTTTAGTACCACAACAATTAACTTGTGTATGTTAAGGATATAATGATTTGATCACTTTTGATGATATAGCCAATGAGGGGTTTTCCTTGTTAAAGGATAAAGGAACTACTAGTCTCTACCTTGGTTAAAGGGTTTTTACATCACAATGAAGTGAGTACTCTATTAGGAGATTTAAATAAGCCTGTTAAAGCTACTCTCTTAAGATATTTGAACCCTAAAACACCTATTAGAATGTTCAGTACCCAATCCTTCAGTTAACACTTCAATACTTGATAGCATATCTTCTCTATGCAATATAATATCACCTTATTGTGATAGACCTCTTCTGTCTTTGCTCACAACTCTTCACTGCACTGTTCAGCATTAAATCTTTGATTCACCCCCAAAACTTTACATATAATCAAAATCTTCACACACACGTGCCCATACACTCATCCATACAAATTAGATCATAAACCCTCTTGAAATAAATATTTGGGTGAACCTTCTAGATCCAAATCAATGATCTAGAATCAAACCTTTTGTTGTTTAGCCCTTACATTTTTCTGATTGGTGGATTGCCTTACCTAGGGATTAATGATCTTCCTCTGAAAACATAATTACTTCCTTGATTAATTCCTTGATCTTCAAAACATGCTCCTAGATTGATAAAATAGTTAACATAATATTTAGTGTCATTCCAAAAAAGGTGTTAAACTATGTTACTTGACACTTCTATCACACTGACACTCGGTATAAATTGTTTCTTCATGCTATCCCTTGGCCTTAACTATGCTTGAGATGAATTGAATAACTTGGCCTCTGTATCACTCAACATTAACCAATATCCTTGAAAAACTTGACAATCATTAGAGTATACAATGATCATTAGCTTGCTCAACAGTAACTACTGCTTGACATATAACTTAGAATATTTACAAGTATTTAATAGTTAGCTATAGGATGACTCAGTCGCAATGATGACCGAATAATCCTACCTTGGAATGACTAAGTATTTGACACTAATAGACAACATGACTTAGGGATTGATAATCTCTCTCTTTGACATTAGTGGCAAAAATACTTTGCAATGATAAAAAATAAATTGTTCATTACAAAAATTAAATACAAGTACTCCCCCTTAAAATATATTCCATACCTTCACTCGATATACAATGTACATGTTTTAACTATGCACTTAATATATACATGGTTAAATTGTAAAACTTCAAAATTTGACAAACTCTCAGTCTATTCTCCTTAGCTACTATCATATCCCCCATTGTTTCCTTCACATCATTCCCCCTTATTTGTGTCACTGATATCTACTTGGATAGGGATGTCAAACTAACCTTATCCAAAAATGGTTTGTAAATTTGCAAAATATTACTCAAATTATTATTCCAATTAGTCCATATGGATTCAATAGCATGAATCTCTAACTCTAGTTTTATTGCAAGATCCATTAGATTGTCAACAAGTCAATGTGGGCTAATTCCTTTACATTTTTCAAATTCAACTGCATAACCTTAAGGTGAGCTATCATCATGGCTTATATAGAGATCAATTTTTCTCTAATCCTTCTATATTCAGCAATCAATTCTATAAGCCTTGCCTATTAAAAAGTTACCTTAGATAAATGTGCAAAACTAGAGCTAGCATATGATGATATTGTATTTGCACTATATTGAAAGTTAGTTTCTAGCTTATCCATCCTCTCTCTAATATCCTTTGTTTAAGTTGAGCTATCACACAATTTTATAAACATTATATTTACATTATTTGAAACTTGTTCCAAATTAGTCATAAGTTTAGACAACTCAACCTATCTTATAGAAATCTCTACTACTACTTTTTACATCACTTTCTTTTAAAACTTCTTCTCTAACTGTTGCATCATTTTTCGTTGGCATCTACATCAAGGTCATTTATTTTCTCTTGAATTCTAATCAACTTCTCAATAATGGGAGCATTCTCATCCATTGTATCAATAACAAAAGACTAAGAAATATATCTTTTATATCATATAACACTTATTTTTGTGCTTTCTTTTGCTGGTGATCTCTGCTCAACTTAACTTATTTTTCTTTTTTTGGAAAATAATTCATTCAAAATTTTCATTTGTTCCTCAGTCAAAGTTGACTTGTCCTAATATAGTATAAGAATCATCAAGCATAATAGGCATACCTTGAAATGGAACGGGGAACTAGACTTTCTTCCTCTTACACTACTACATTTGGACCCGAATTGCAATGGAAGGCCATCTCAATTGGGGCATCCCATCATCACCCAAGTGACAGAATCAAAAATTGCTTCCCATCGAACAAGTGTCACACTTTTTACATCGAAGATTGTAATGACAAGCTTGTCTATGGAAATTATGATGCTGAAATTTGTCATAATTTGGTAGAAGCCAAGGCCAACAGGTCACTATCACATTGTTAGTTATGATAGGAGACCATCACAACTGTGATGGTATGTGACACCAATTCCATGGGTACAACAAATTTCTGTCATGTTTATCTATCACACTTGCGATAGATATGTGAGGGAAATGATCTTTATTCTAATGGAATTCTATTGAATGTACCATCACAATTGTGATGGACTGCTGATATATGACAAAAATGTTTGTTCTTCTTTGTTAGAAATACATATTACCATGTTGATCACATGTATACATTGTTTAGTGTAGGTCATGCAGTTTCCTCTTTGGCCCCTCTTATAGAGATTGTGTTTGACATTCTTCTAAGTTATCTGATTGATATTGCTTTTGCTCAAGCGTTTCATAGATAGTGTTGCATTTCTATTTCTTTTTCATATTACTATAGATAAGAAGCCAAACATCGTGATTATTTCTCCATGCACATTAAAAAAATAATCACAATGTTTAGCTTCTTATCTATAGTAATATAAAAAGGAAATGGAAATGCAACACTATTTGTGAAACATTTGAGTAGAAGCAGTATCAATTAGACAACTTATAAGAATGTCAAACATAATTTCCATGAGAGAGACCAAAGAGGAAATTGCATGACCTGGGCTTAACAATGTATGTATGTGATCAACCTAGTAAAATGTATTTCCAACAAAGAAGAACAAACATTTTTTTTAACAAGTTCTAAATAATGTATACTAACATATTGTGAGTATGATCTTAAAATTTATCATGCTTAATAACTCACAACATTATGTAGAAGATCATGTAATTCAAGAACCCATTGTGATAGTTCTAGTTGCTTCTATTACGGTTCGAGGTTCTCTTCTTGTTGTTGATGGTGTCGCTAGAGCTCCTTTCCTTGGTCCTTGTGATGTTGTGTCCACTCTACTTGTAGGTGTTTCAATTGGGGATATGTGTCTTCCTTGCTCATATCTTTATTGGAGGTTCCTCTATCTCATATGATTTTGGTTGCAACTTCTATTGGTGTGGCTCTCCTTATGGTTGCTAAGATTTGAACTCTACAAGCATGTATATTCCATCTCTAAATTAGTATGTTGTGACAAGGCTCATTGAATAGAACACAGATCAAACTAATATTCAACAGAGGTTAATTGAAATTTGATCACAAAAATTAATTAGAATGCAATACTCATATTTTAGTAGTTAACCAATGGAGAAAGTGGTATCAATCATTGTCATTACATCTTTGTTTGATATCCTCCCCTTATCATCCACCATGCAAACACAAGGTGTTTTATAGCTAACAATGGAATATATCTCAAAGTGTTTGTGAGGAAGGCCACTCGATCTAGTGCATAAGAAGACATGTCTTCCCACATTGATAAGCATTTTACGCCCTTCTATTATAATTTTTCAATACTACAGAAAAATGAAAAGCTTCTGTCCTCAAAAGCAACAGATAATTGATGACAGAAAGAGGAAGTCCAGGAGTTTTTCAAGTGTATAAGTCATGATTCTAATGGGAAACTTAGATGCTAACGATTGATGATAGCTCCCAACATATATGATTTGTATGTAATTTGAAGTACACTACAACTACTACAAGTTCTTCCCTAATGTTTCCAATTTGTCATGAGTATAGTCATGATTTATTGAATTGATGATGAAGATGAGGGGAGTTTGTGGTTGGAGCAATGATGAATGGAAGGGGCATTGATGAGAATCAAGCAAAAAGCCTTCCTCATCAATATTTCTAATCATCTTGACAGATCTAATCTTTCCAAATAGCTAAGATTTCCAAAATGGTTTGAAAGTTTGCTTAAACTATCACAATTTGAAAGATCTAGATATTTTAGTGCTATAAGGCAATGGAAATCACTGCACAATTCCTCTAGTTTGATGATAATTTTAAGGTTTCTAGTGAGCCAAGTTTCTTGAACATAGAGGCAGCCTTAACAACCTCTTACAATTAATCAATTCTAATGTTTTCAGTCCTACCAAGCCGTGAAAGTCATTACACAATTCTTCTAAGCTCTCACACCCTGCTAAGTCTAAATGAAGATGCCCAATTTCAATGATCCCATGGATTCTAAATCTGAAAAATTTGAGCACATTTAAATTTGAAAGGTTCTGCAATAAAAATTATGAAGGTTATTTCACAACTCATCACTATTAAAGAGAAAAGTCAAAATCTATTAGCAAGGATAAAGTGCAAATTTATGAAGGCTTTTATGGAGAGATTTATGACTATACAGAGGACAATGCTTTCTCTATGGATAGATTTATGAGTATATAGAGGACTATGGAAGGATTATAAATTGTGAAATTATAAATGTTACTTGCTTTCTCCATTAAGTGTTGCATGTCATATAGACTTTATGATCCTCTGCTTCCTCCCTACAATATTATTCAACATAAATAAATGATTTTGACTATGGCATCCTTCTGAATTGCCTGAAACCAAGAGATTGACATAGTTTGTTGTCATGAAATCATAGGCTAATGTTGAGCTTCACTTGGTTTCAAGAATAGTTTAATATTCTCTACTAATAAGGGCCAAACACGTGAAGTTGGAAGCTCATTTTCCCTTCCCCCCCAACATCTATATTCCCCATTAACATCTAAATTTCATTCATTCTATTAATAAAATATAACATTCATGAATTATCACATGATAACATTCATTAACACATTAGTTTCATTAGAACATTCACATTAACATTGAAACATAAGATTCATTAGAACATTCAATAAAACATAAATAAAACATCTATACATAAACATCAATCATTATCAAATAAGTTACATAAGTTCACATGAATCATTTCTTTTTTCTTTTTTTGTCATTCCCTATATTGTTGTAGAGGCATATCCATGTCGTCATCAATATTTCTTCTCACTCGTAAATGTACACTTGTTGTGTTTTGCAAAGGTTGGTCCTAAGTAGTAACAAATAAAAGGGCTAAATTAAAAAAAATTGAGACTTAAAAGATTTTAAAGAACATTGTAGTGCTCTTTACCTTGTCCAACCATATCATCTTGCCCATCCACCACCTTGGACCTCAATACGCTCATCAGGAACAACCTTTGCATCCCTATAATTTCAATACAAGATGTTTTCTTGATCCCAACACATTATAGTTAAATTTGTATGACTACACAAATTCAATTTAAAAATGTTTATTTGTATTAATATTTTAGAAATAAAAAATCAAATAGAAAATGTTTACTTGTATATACATTGATATTATTCTTCATCCATCTCATCATCAGTATCATCGTCGTCATCAACATTGTCACCACCACTGTCCTAGTCATCATTGTCATCATCATCATCCTCCTCCTCCTCATCATCGTGATCAGTAGAAGCATCATCATTGTGATCAGTAGCAACATCATTTTCTTCAGAAGCATCATCGACTAACTCTCGATCATGATCCACTTCTTCCTTTTCCTTGGTATCTTCTTCTTCCATCACATTATACTTTATCATCCTTCCCATTGGATCATGTCTAACAAAAAATGACAAACCATTGTAGAACATAGTCTTGTGGTGATTCACCTACAATAATGTCAAACATGTATAAATTATTCCATCATGAGTTCAATAACATATGACTGATTAACGGAAAAAGAAGATTGATAGTAAGTAGGTAACATAGAGAGATGGAATTCAATATGGGCAAGGTGAGAGAGAGGGATGGAGCAGGCGGGAAATGCAATTTGAATCACGTTGTTTCGAATCTGGAGAAAGGCGAGAGACAGAAGACCACGTCTGCAGGAGGGCATGTAGCAAGCGCAGGGAAGGAAACAGAGGGGAAAGATGAGGATGCCTCAAAGGATGGGGACCCACGGGTTTTGATGCCCCATCCAGGTGAGAAGATTCCCCCTCCCCCCCATGTGGGCAGTGGGCCGTCTGGGGCATGGGGATGCTGGTCGAATCTATTCGGGATAAAACCATAAGGTAAACCGTCTTTCCCAAAAGTCATTGACAAATCTGATAAGGAGAAAGGTATTTTTGCTCTGGAAATCCCTAGGGAAATTATTGACCACAATATCCTAAGCATGGCGAACACTCTGGTAGGAAAATTTGTAGGGCCAAGACCTAATATTGATGTAGTGAGGACATTTACCAGGAGAAAATGGGACCTTAAAGGGCATGTAGATGTGACTGCTATGGCCAAAGGCTTCATGTCTTTCGAGTTCTCTTGCTTGGAAGATTTTTCTCGTATACTATGTGCTGGGAACTGGTCTTTGGGTAGATCCAACCTAATATTGCAAAAATGGACATCCAACTTGGATTTGAACAATGATTTCCAATCTCAGGTTCCAGTTTGGTTAAGACTTCCGAAACTTCCTTTGGAATATTGGCATGAGGATGTCTTTGATGGCATAGCCAGGACCTTTGGAGAGCTCCTCTCCATTGACCCTGTCACAGCAGCTAAGAAAAGATTGAATTACGCAAGAATCTGTGTAGGAGTCATCGAAGGCCAGGACATGCCTCAAGTTTTAGAACTACAATCTCGTCTGGGAAACAGATCTCAAAAGATTGACTATGAAAGTGTGCCTTTTGCTTGTTTCCATTGTAAGATGGCTGGCCACAAGGCTAGATCATGCCCACTTTTCAAAGGGAAGAGTACGGTGGGAAAGGCTCGTCCACAAGGGGGGATAAAAGATTCTCTAGATCCCAAAAAAGAATGGAGGAAAAAAGCATCGCAAGTCAAGGCAAATGGAGAGGCAGAAGGAAAAACAAATACTGCTCCTAATGCACCCCAAGAGGAATCAGGGCCTCCTCGGGCGACTGGAAACGTAGGAGGGGGAGAAGAGAAAGGAGTGAAAGACGATTCAACACCTCTCCCCAATGCAAAGGAATCTAAGAAGAAACCTGAGGAGACAGGTGAAAATATGACTCTTCCCCCTCTGGATTCTCAGGAGGATGACTTGAAACTATCCTTTGTCCCGAACTCCATGGAAGAACTAAAGGAGGGGGAACTCATGTCCCAGGACCCTAACTCGGTGTGTTGTCCCCCCCCTTCAATAGTAAACAGAATCATAGAGAGGCTGTCTGCATCGACAAAGGAAGATTTGGCGAGAATTGATGCTTGGCTGGACAAAGGACTAGAGGGAGAAGAGAATCCCTGGACGGAAGTCAGGAGTAGAAAGAAGAAGAATAGCAGGGACCCTTCTTCGGTATCTCCCCCTTCTACTAGAAGCATGGCCAAGGCTGATCTCGGCCACAAATCTAACCTAGTGGGAAGGAAAAACAAGAATGAAATCAGGAAAGAGGAAGCCAGAAGAAACATTAAGGATGGTACGCAGCGCACCATCCAGGAAGCATGTTCAGTAGTTAAATCATGAAGATCTTATCTTGGAATATTCGTGGACTCAATGGAATCCACAAGCAAGAAGTTATTAGAAATATGATAAGGGACTAAAGGCCTGATGTGTTTCTAATCCAGGAAACTAAAATGAAGAAGGAAAGGATGGAAAATATTAAGTTCAACAATAGCATGAAGGGCATAGCCTCTAACTCTGAAGGAGCATCTGGAGGACTGCTGTTACTTTTCAATGATAAGTATTTCAATATAGTAGCTGAGTATGATGAAGATAACATTCTTTTCTGCAGAGTTCAACATTTGCACACCAATGATTCCTGGTTTTTAGTGAATATTTACGCCCCCAATAATAAGAGAGATAGAAAAAAAATCTGGACCAAAGTTGGTAATATGGTGCAAGATTGTGACATTAAGAAAGGTATAATCATGGGAGACTTTAACACATCGCTAGAAGATAAAGAGAAAAAGGGAGGTATGCCCACGGACTGGGAAAGTAAACAGGATCTTTCTAACTTCATAAATAATTTGGCCCTCATGGACGTAGAGCTTAAGGGCAGATCCTTTACCTGGTCAAACAAGAGAAAAGGCCATGATTGCATTCAGGTTAGGCTGGATAGAGCTCTTATATCTTCGGACTGGCTTCAATCCTTCAGCTGCAGACTATCTCTGCTTCCCAGAATTGGTTCGGATCACTCTTCCATTTCTCTTTTAGTTTCCCCTCTGGTACACAGGAGATACCATCCTTTCAGGTTTGAGAAAATGTGGACCTCTCACCCTGACCTCATGGATAATATCAAGAAATGGTGGGGGATAGAGGTGGAGGGCTCAGCCATGTTCAGAGTCACCAGAAAACTTAGCAATGTGAAGAGGATGATTAAAATTTGGAACAAGTCTAATTTTGGTCACATCTTCCATGAAAAGAAAGAGTTATTTGATAATCTAACTATTATCCAAGATTGCATTCAGAAGGAAGGTTACACTGAGACCAACAGGGTTTCGGAGCTCAAGACCTTGTCTGAAATTCATAACATTATTAATAAGGAAGAAAAATTTTGGAGGCAAAGATCGAGGATCACCTGGCTAAAGGAAGGAGATCGGAACACTAAGTTTTTTCACCTAACCACCCTCAAGCACCGTGCTAGTAACAGGATCTATGGTATCAGAAAGGGGCATGAGCTGTTAACTGAAGAATCTGCCATCTCGGAAGAAGCTGTTTCCTTTTTCTCTAGCCTTCTCTCTGAGGACCCAATGCTGTCCAATTTGGACCAAGAGGATTTGTTGCACTGTATCCCTCAACTCATTCAACCTATCCATAATAAACAGCTCAGTGCTATTCCTAATGCTTCGGAAGTTAGAGAGGCTCTCTTTTCTCTGCCTGCTGACAAGGCTCCAGGCCCAGACGGTTTTCCCACTTTTTTCTTCCAAAGGTTCTGGCCGGTGATCATGGGAGAGGTTGTTTAGGCTGTCCAGGAATTCTTTGGAGCCAAATCTATTCTCAAGGAGCTAAACTCGACTTTTGTGTTTCTCATTCCTAAATCCCCTGGGGCGGACTCGTTGGACAACTTTAGACCTATTAGTCTGTGCAACTCTCTCTACAAGATCATCTCTAAAGTTCTCACTTTAAGAATGCTCAAGATATTGCCCATGATAATCTTGCAGCATCAATCGGGTTTTGTTCCAGGGAGACAAATTTTGGATTCTGTCGAGATGGTGCACGAAGTCATCCACTCTCTTGAGGCATCCAAACGGGAAGGTATGTTTCTCAAACTGGATCTTTCTAAAGCTTATGACAGGGTGGACTGGTCTCTCCTTGGGAAGGTCCTCTCGACTTTTGGCTTTGATAGCAAAGTTTGCAAAATTATCTCTTAATTGGTGTCCACCTCCTCCTTGGCTGTTCTGGTTAATGGAGTCCCTTCTAATTTTTTCAAACCTTCCAGAGGCCTCAGACAAGGAGACCCCCTTTCGCCCATTTTGTTCATCATTTTAGCTGAATGCTTAGGAAGGATTATAGACTGTAGAAAGCATGAGGCTTGTATCAAAGGGATCCTTCCCTCCTCTAATTGCGTTCCCTTCACTCATCAGCAATTTGTTGACGATACTATCTTGGGGGGGGAAGCTTCTGTCAAAGAGGCCAGAGCCCTGAAGAAGATTCTTGATACTTACTCCAGTGGGACGGGTCAGCTGATTAATTGGAACAAAAGCTCACTCTTTTTCATCAACACCTCTGAGTTTAGACAAAGGAAAATTGCCAGGATTCTGGGTTGTGGGGTAGGCTCTTTCCCCTCTACCTATCTTGGTCTTCCTTTGGGATCCTCACCCCCAGAGTCTTTTTGGAATGGTATTTTGGACAAATTCAACAGGAAGATGGCTGGTTGGAAAGGGGTCTCTCTTAGTCAAGCGGGGAAATGCCTCTTAGTCAAATCTTCTCTTCAAAATTTGCCAATCTACGCCCTGAGCCTCTTTGGAATTCCAGGGAAAATAGCTGAGAGAATGGAGAAAATCCAGAGAGACTTCCTTTGGAATGGTAATGAAGGGAAGAAAAGATATCCTCTTGTTGCTTGGGAGAAGGTTTGCCTCCCAATGAGGTACGGAGGTCTGGGCATTAGAAAGATCACTCACCTCAATAAGGCTCTCATAGCTAAACAAATATGGCGGATTTTCAGTAGCACAGGTGAATGGAGGGACATCCTGGTAAACAAGTACCTTAGAAGACCCACTCTTCTTTTCACCCTTTTTAATGAAGATATCCCAAAAGGATCGAACATTTGGAATGGGATCATGAAAGCCAGGGACCTGGCTAAGGCTAGGATATCTTGGAAATTGGAAAATGGGAAGGACATCCAGTTCTGGTCAGATAGATGGCTATCCCAAGATCCACTTATCAATAACCCTATTTTTGAGAGATGGATGCAAGCTTGTACTGATCAAATTGGGTCCAAAGTTTGTGATTATTGGAATGGCCAAGAATGGAGTGACCTATCCCTCATCTCTGAGGACTTGACTCCTATAATGCTTATGCTCAATTCCATGATTCCTATCAATTTGGGGGATGAGCTGGTCTGGAGGGATAATCCCAATGGAAGATACTCTGTGGCCTCAGGCTATAATTCCCTTTGGAGCTTAAAAGAGAAGGCCCCTTGGGCGGAGGCTTGGATTTCGGGTCTCACTCCAAAGATCAACATTTTTACTGGCTGGCTCTTCAGAACAAAATCCTTACTCATGACAATCTCATGAAGAGAGGACATGTTATGCCCAATAGATGTCCCTTGTGTAAGAATCAGGCTGAGATCGAAAATCACATTTTCATCTTATGTGACTATGCCAGGGAGGTGTGGAATGTCATCACACATGATAAGGAAACCCTCTGGTGCATACCGGATAATCTCATGGATTTTTTCCATCAGTGGAAAGGTCTTTGTAAGATTGCTGGTCGGCAGGATCACTCGGACTGGATTTTACCCCACTTTTGCTGGGGAATTTGGAAGGAAAGGAATAATAGAATATTTAGAGACAGAGAGGAGCCGGCTATAATCCTTGGCAGGAAGGTCTCAAAGAATATAAAGAAAAATCTCCAAGTGCTGAAGGAGGAAGAAGAAGAAGAAGGGGACAGAAAGATAGCTAAAGGAAAAGACAGGAACCTCAAAAGGCAGGATGCTAGCTGGCTTCTCCCCCCAGATGGTTGGTCAAAAGCCAACTTTGATGGGGCTTCTAAGGGTAACCCAGGCCCTTCAGGTTGCGGTGGAATCATAAGAAATAGCTATGGGGAGGGAATAGATGCCTTTGCTTCCCCGCTGGGAATCCAGACTATTGATCTGGCTGAAGCAAGAGCTGCGAGTAAGGTGGTCAAGTTGGGTTTTGAAGCCGGGATTACTAAACTCTGGCTTGAGGGGGACTCCAAAAACATTATTAATACCATTATTGGTATTTCCCCTCCCTCGTGGACGATTACGAACATAATTGCTGAGACTTGCGCTACTCTCACAAAGTTCGAAAAGGTCCACGTCACTCATGTTTACAGAGAGGCAAACCCAGTCGCTGATTGGTTTGCTAATAAAGGGGTTAACGCCACCAAAAATTTGTCTTGGCATGCCGAAAAAGATTTTTCGGTGGAGGCAAAGTTGCTCATCGACCAAGATAATATCTTGGGAAGGACGGCTCAAATCCAATGCAATTATGGATAATAAAGATTGCTTAATAAATGGTAAGTGCCATTATTGGCATCGTGATTTGCACCAGCAAAAGGGGTTTCCTCTGAATTTTTGACACATTCGAAAGGACGATACCATTATTTTCAGAAAGGGGTATACTCACGGGTATCATAAAAGAAACATCACCATTTTTTCGAATGCAAATAACTTGCACAGATCAAAATGAGAATTGTGGAAGTTGATCAGGTAAACATGACAGGTGAGAGGAGCAGAAAGGAGCCGGTGGGGGAAGTTCAGAAGTGGAAGAACAAGGCCAAAGTTTGGAGAGAGCTGGAAAAGGGTGGGGTTACTAATTTCTTTGAGAAACTTCATGGCTCAGATCCTGAGATCACTAACAGCATGGTGAATTCGTGGAATAATGGTAAGGTTAAGGTGAACGGGGTCTACTTTCAAATTACTGAGGATGTGGTTGCTGAAGTCACGGGGATACCGATGGAGGGGCATAAATTCTTCAAAGACAAGAAGATGTCTTCTAATGCAATCAAGGATTTTGTGAAAAACACTGAAGAGCTAAACAAGCTGGGCAAGAAAGAGACGTTTTTTGTAACAGATACTATAAAGAAGCTCTGGAGGTATGTTCTCTACGCTGTCATTGAATATATAACCCTAGACCCCAGGTTTGATAGGGTTAGGACTCACCATTTTGTGATTCTGAATCATTTTCGCCATGGTAGTAAGATCTCCTTCCCGTATTATCTTTTTAACTCGATGAACAAGGCCATTTCTAGTTTTAAAAAGAAAGCTATCATCAACCCGGCATTGCATGAGGGTCTTTTGCTTCTGATTCATGAGCATTTCCATGCTCAAACCATTAGCAAAAACCCTATCCAGGGGGCGGATGTTGACAAGAGCAGCTCCAGTTTTTCCTCAGATTTCGACAATGTCGAGAGCATCAGCTCTGATGAGGTTTTTGAGCATTCAGGTAAGAAGACTAAAAGCCATAAGAAGGATTACCCCTCTATCAAATTACCCAGCAGAAAGAGCCCTAGAGGTCATACCCCAGCTAAAACTGGCTCTGCTGAGGTGGAGGAGGAAATGGATACTGATGATTCTGACAAGGTTTCGAAGGAGGAGCTGGATGAGGAGAAACTGAGAAAAAGACAGAAGAGGGAGGGAGAGAGAATGGAGCGCTCCAGTAGTCAGGGAAAGGATTCTCTGCCCATTCCCCTCTCCCCTATACATCCTTAGCCTCCTTTGGAGGAAAATGATAACTCTAGTCAGATTGAGGGGGAAGTGCAAGTTAATAACAGAAGGAAGGCTTGGAAGAACTTCAATGTGAGAACGACCACTATGGGAATCTACAGAGAGGCGATGAACCCCCAACTCCTGGTGGACGACCTCGAGAAGCCTAGACTCAATGAGCTAATTGACCCGGCTATGGTGGCTATTTTTGATAATGCAAGAGAAACGGGCATGAATCTGTTGAACAATGCCCGCAATAGCATCATCGACAACTTCAGATCAATTAAATGGCTTTTCCATGAGCTTGAGGATGTCAGAGATAGGGTTTCCCAAATGGAAAAAATCAAGAGCAAGACAGGTGCAGAAAGCCAAGGCGACCGGAACAGCTGGGAGACTCTGATGGAGAGGAGAGTAAAAAATATTGAGAACTACAATCACAACCTGGCAAGTCAAATGATCTCCCTCCTCGCTTCGATCAATGATAACATACTCTCTCTCTTGGATAATCTCAAAGACAAGAACCAGATGGAGGAAGATGATAAACAGAACAGAGACAAAGATAGGCTGGATGTGGATAAAGCCAAGGATAGCACTATGGAGCAGGATTTGACGAACGCCCAGGATCATAAGGAAGAAGAGCAACAAGAGTGCGCCGAAGCTGCCCAGACCATGCTCAAGATGGAGAAGTAGTCTGCTAGGTTGGGTCTCTGTCCTTTGGTTTTTGTTTCTCCTGGCTTTGGCTTTTTGTCTGGTCTCTATTTTTCTAGTTGGTTCTCTGGCCTTTTTTGTGGGCAGTTGTTTCGGGCTGGGAATTTGGGCTTATTCTCAGCCGTAAGGATTATGTTTTGGCTGGGCATTTTTTTGCTTTTTTTCAGCCTTTCTTGTTGTTAAACTTATGGGTTTCAGGACCCCTTAAAACCTGTTTACCTTATCAAAAACATATGACTGATTAACAAACTTATAAGTACTTGGAGATCTCTTAAACCATATGCTAAATCTATTTCCTTTTGTGTAACATTGGGATCTCCATTAAAATGAGCTCGGTTAACCAATGAAGATACGGATTTCCATTTTAATCCATGATCTGAATGTTGACATCCTTCAATTCATACCATCATCCAATCTTGATTATTTGCAATAAACAAATGTATTGCATCCCACTCTTTAGCAGCTATACAAAAGGAAATAGATGACTTAGAATATATTTATTTTGAAGATTAAGAATTATTTAACTTCAATAACATCTCATAATTTATTACCTTTCACTTTCCTAAATCTACCTTTCTCGACCAAATGCTCCCCTTTGAATGTTTTAATGGAGTTGAAATCCCAAATGCAATCTATATGGATCTTTGCTACAAGATTAGGAAGATATTGAGTAACGTACACCATCATCTGGTATGCCATATATCCTTCAATCATAGAACTCTTAGGATTCAAAAATTTCAAGTGTCTCTCAACCATCCACATTGACCTAGGCTATACAGGTCCACACAATTCAATCTCCTCAACATGGTGTATGAGGTAGTGTTCTTGTGCATTGAAAAAAGTTGAAGGTAAACACTTTTTCATTCATTTCACACATTAGTAGAGGAATTATTTTCTTCCAATATTTTATATCTTCTTTATGTATTTCTTTAGATGACAACCACCTACAAGGGATTCAAGACACAAAAATATATAAATAGAAGACTTTATAATATATTACTTGTTTGATATATTGAACAAATAGATCATATATAACTTGTTTGGTATTATTGTCAAAGTTGTTTGGGAGTGATAGGGGTAGCACATACTGCAACAATTGTCAATTGAGCATTTCATTCTTTTCTAACATAATACATTGAAAATTGAATGCAATTTCACAAATATATTATAAATACAAAAGACCACGACTTACCTTGATGAAGGTATGCCAATCATGCATTTTTAGCCCTAGGCCAAATTCACTTTTCTTTGATATGACATTGCTTATTTTCACAGCAAATTGTGTAGGAAATCTCATTTTTCATATGACTTCTTTTATGACTTTACTTTGTTGCTCCATTAATAACCAAGGAAGGGCACTTGCAATAATCTGGTCTCTATTGCTATTTGATTCAATGATATTCTGCATTGCATGATTGGAATCATGAATGCCACTATAAATTTTGGCAAGTTTTTCTTTCTCATGCCTTCCATCTGATATTTTACATAGTATCTCAGTTACATTCTTTCCAATATGCATGGTATCAAACAAATGCACAATTTGTGGTTCCTCGTAGTAGGGTAGCCTACTAAATTCTTTGGTATAACATTTTAGTCCCTTTGGAAGGTGGTTAGTACTAATGCCTTGATGACTTCAAATTCTATTATATTCCAATTGCCATAGGTGAGATGTCATTCTTCACGGCTTCGATGTAGTTCTTCTTTCCCATTGAAAAGATGTTTTTTAGTACTTCGATACTTATGTTTTGTATGGAGAAAGTGCCTATTCTCATCAAACACCCGCTTTCTTAAACTTTTGGAATGAAGAGATTTCATCTTTGGACCACACATTAGATATGAAAATTTTCCCTTTGTTTGAAGACCTACAAGATAATGATACAATTGGATTAAATATGTTCATTTTTGGAATTAGTATTATCATGTACAACTAGATTTCAGCATAACATACCACAAAAATGTGTCAACCCTGGGGAATCATGAGTTGTCCACACAAGCATTGCATGGAATTGAAATTGTTTTTGTCAAATTGGTCTAGAGATATCATACATAGTGAAACCATTCCATAACACCAACAACTCGTCGATAAGAGGCACAATATATACATTCATATCTTTCACTTGGTAATTACCTAATTGAATGAACACCATCAAATAATTATTGTGGTCGTTTCACTCCAAGACTTATAATTACATGTAGGTAACAATAAAATAATTAAATACCTAGAACAACCATTTCCAACATAATGTGCTCCCTCTTTATTAACATCCATGGAGGAATGTTATTGTTGATAACAAAAACTAGCTAGACTAAGTAAACAAATCTCATCTCTCCATATGGATTGACACCATCAGTTGCCAAAGAAAGCTTGAGATTTTGAAGCTCTTCTTTAGAGTGTGGCCACTTTTCCTCTATGTCCTTAAATGTTGAACCATCCTCAGACATTCAAATAATGTCATCTTGACTTCTATTGCATGCATGGTAATCCATAAATTGTGCCAGGCTACTGCACCTGAATAATCATTTAAGATGTGGAATATTGGGAATGTAATGAAGAACCTTGCAAGATACCTTTTTTGTCACTTGATCATCTCGATATCTACTTGTATGACACTTGGGGCTTTCTATTCCATTTTTGTGTTCTTTATGATAAATTACATGATCTTGAGGACAATCATCTATTGATTGATACTCCATTCTAATATGTTTCATAATGGCACATAATTCTTGGTACGAGTGAGGGAGGACATTTGATGGTGGTAACAAATAGTCACCTATCAATCTATAAAAAAAAATATAAGTCATTAGTATAAACAATCTTAATGGTACACATTTCACCTTTTACAGACTATAATGACGTATATCACAAACCTTAACATACATGAAATTTTTATGTTGGATAAACCATTCATAACATTCAAATTCACCAACAACAATACATTAGAGAGAAGAGTTGATTGCGATCCTTCATAAAGGGCCATGTTTGCCTTCTTGAGTAGAGGTATATCATGGATGACCTAAATGTCATCTCCATCATCATCATCATTAGTAGTAATAGCAACACCAACACCAAATGTGTCATGGATCAATGCATTCATACTATCATCTTGAAATGTGTTTTCTAATGCATGATCATCATCTTCCATGGGATCATGATCTTCTCCTTCAATAATCACACCTCCATGTTCCTCTATATTCACACCTCCATGTTCCCCCGAGATGTGTTTGTCCATTTCATGTACTACCCTGGGGAGATCAACCTATATAAAAATGATGATAATCAAACCCCCCTTATGTGGTTCATAAGTATATTAATTGTGAAAATAATATAACAAACAACTTACCAATTGATGATAATCAAACCCCCCTTCAGTGTGGCCATTCTCCCAATAATGTCTCTTAGATATTTTGATTTTTATTCTTCTTTTCTTTAAGCCATTACAATTCTTACAAGGACAATAACATTTGTCATCGCCTGGTTTTTGAAAGTTAGACAACAATATAGCGATTGTCTCCCTATTTTGATCAAACTCCCTTGTATTATCTAACATGATCCTTCTTCACAGGAATAACTTATTCATGTACCCTTATTGAGTTGGTTGTAGTTAATGATTATATCTACACATATGGTTTTCAAAGAAAAATTTAGTGTAATTAATGTGTATATATGCAAAAATATTAGACATGTACTTAATATTTATATCTGCACATATGGTTTTGAAAGAAAAATTTGGTGTAATTAATGTGTGTATCTACAAATATATTGGACATGTTGTACGTAATGTTTATAACTACACATATGGTTTTGAAAGAAAAATTTCATGTAATTAATGTGTATATCTGTAAAAAATATTGGACATGTTGTACTTAATGTTTACATGTTCACATATGGTTTTGAAAGAAATATTTGGTGTAATTAATGTGTATATCTGCAAAAATATTGGACATGTTGTACTTAGTTTATATCTGCACATATGGTTTTGAAAGAAATATTTGATGTTGAAACAACATAAAGTTTTACAAAATTGATGTTTTACAAGAAAATGCACCTAAAGAACTGTTAGCTGAGAAGCAAGAACATGGTGTTGAAATAGTATAGAAAGTGCTTGACATGAGAGGTCCACAAGTGAAGGTGTTGACCAATCTTGATAACTTGAATGTTGAAATGAAAACTATTGAGGATCAAAAACCTATGCCAGAGTTACAACACAATGTGAAGTTGAAAGCTATCAACGATCAAACACCTATGCCCCTTGTCCTTTATCCCCTTCCTCTTCATTCCTCTTGTTTGTAAGTCCTTGTCACTCCCTCCAATCTTCTTCTTGTTTTCTTGAACTTTCAGAGAGTTGTTCACATAATCACCTTGGAAATAACTACATTTTCTTAAACCACCATATCCTAATATCTTAAGTGTTGCTTTCTTAGATTTTCTTGTTTGAAACATTTTGCTAGTTTTTGTGTACATACTTTAATTATCTGCTTTCTCCTTTAAAAGTTTGTGTGCATGGGATCTTTAAAGAAAACACACTTCTCATAATATTATTACCCTCCAATTTATTGCATTTAAGATATTAAGATATTAAGATATTAGGATTTGTCATGATCACCTTGGAATTGTCATGTATTGCATCTACATTTGCTTTGGCAATGCTCATAAGAGTGTTTCAAGGTTGACAACCACCTCAACATCCTTTGCATTGTTTAGAGGTAATGTCATTGTGGCAGAGGCTTTAACAAGGGAATGAGCCTTGTGATTATGGAATTTACACATAAGTGGAACTTTCTTCTTCAACTCCTTTCACTCAACTCTTCACTGAAGTTATTCTTCTAGCAATGAGAATAGTTGCTACAAATTCTTGGAAGCCAAGGAACCATGAACCTATGCTACATTTTCTAGAGACATGGGAGAAGTTACTATTGGATTCAATACTTCATAACATTTTGGATCATATTGTGATGCCCAAATTAACAACAATATTAGGTACTTGGGATCCTCACAAGGAGACTGTGCCAATACATGCATGGTTACATCCTTGTCTTCTGAAGCCTTTATATCCAACCATTTGTTATAAGTTGGGGAATGTAATTCATGCTTGGCATGCAAGTGATGCATCTGCATATGCAATTTTACCACCTTCAAAATCTGTATTTGATCCTACTAACTGGGAACAACTAATTTTTAAAATTATTTTCAATTGAAAAATTATTTTTCCATCTTCAAGTAACCTAAATTCTTGCTTCTCCTAGCTGTATTGTTTCTTTATTGCTATATATTCTATAATAGATTTTCTATTTCTTTCTCCATATTTTATGATGCATATAAAAACCCATATCATCTTAGGTTAACACTAAGGAAAGTGGTTGAAAATATATGAATAAAGAACTAAAAAATGAGTTTAATTAAATAAATAATTCGTGCGTCCAGTGCTATTTAATGAAATACTAAACCAACTAATCATCATATACTTATAACATTCAAAGAATGCACAAAGTAAGATCTTGGTACATAAAATTTCAGTAAAAAATAGAGGGAACAAAATTCAAATAGGGAGTCATATAGTATCTAACTATAATTATGAATTAAACATAATATCGAATACAACCCTATTTACAATGTAATATCATTCTGTGTATTTTGTTAGTCCACACCAAAATCAATAACCTTGTTTTTACTACACAAACTTTTTTTAGTAAATAATCTTTTTCTTTTTTTAATTTGCGAAGTAATCCCCTTGAATTGGGCATACCATGTTTTCTATCCAAGTACTATCAAGACAAGCACAACCAAATCCTAGAATTGTTGTTCATAGATCTAGTGGATATTTATGCACATCCAATTCGAAAGCTGCTACCATTAGATATCTATGTTTTAGATAATCATATAAGAATTTGGGTTATGGTGCTCAATACATGAGCACTCTAAGCCTTATCTTATCTTGGATGTTAGCCAGGTACATTCTATTTCTCCTTTTATTAAATCAGCAAAAAGACTTAATCAACACATGCTTTTCAAGAATCAATTACATTCAGCGTTGAGATCATCACAATTCTTTTTAATAATGGTGGAATTTGGTTTTTATGATTACAAAGGAAACTATTGGAGTTAATGTGTTTGTTGATCAACATCAATAGGCTAGAGAGTAAAGACTCATCCATACCCAAGAATGACTGAGGAAATCAAAGGCTTATGAAAGCAAAAAATGGAGTGTATCTTAGAAGTAGAAGATCGCCTAGTATTTGGTGGAGCTAAGATAAGAGTCTAGGGTTGATAAAATTGAACTAATATTGCATAAATCATGCTTTCAAATTTATTTATTTTTCATTCAATAAAATAGGAAGAGTTTTTATAGTAAAAAAATCATTCTGTGTATTTTGTAATATTTGCTATGATATGTTTTTGTAAAATTTCTTGTGAACTCTACCCATTTTTCGTAGTCTGCATTTTTTTTGTCTAGGATCTTGAGGTAAGTCAGTTAGCACGGGTTGAGTGAGTTTTCTTATTTTATTATTTGGATTTTGGAATATGTATGCATTTGGATCATTTTTTTTAAATTTATTGTGTAGATAATATGTAATAAGCACCTTGAAAAAGATCTCTCTAAATATATAAAGAGATACCTGTTTAGAAGGAAATATAAACACATACATGTTTAGAAGGAAAGAAAATATAAACACATATGCACTTCTTCTTTCCCTAGAAGAAAATTGCAAAGCAAGGGCACATAGACCACAAGGGCGCAACATGATAATGAAATCGCAGAGCAAGGGCATGACACGATAATGAATCATAGAGCAAGGGCATGACAATGAATTATAGAGCAAGGGCACGACACAATAATGAAATCATAGAGCAAGGGCATGGCATGGAAATGAAATCATAGAGAAAGGGCATGATGATGAAATGCAGAGATAATGAGGGCTTAGCAACCAAATGCATTGAGCATCAATCATAAGGGCCACCACAATGTTCACAACACTCCACCTCTTTCACGCACAACTCACCCCACCTCTTTCACGTGCAACTCTCCACAAGAAAAATCAAATGGAAAATAATTTTTGTGTTTTATTTTTTGGTTTATGCTCATGAGGTCATCACAATTATGATTCCAACATCAGTATTGTGACAATGTTGGGGAAAATTGCAAAAAATAAA
Organism: Cupressus sempervirens; assembly: GCA_028749045.1. NCBI lineage: Eukaryota > Viridiplantae > Streptophyta > Pinopsida > Cupressales > Cupressaceae > Cupressus > Cupressus sempervirens. The sequence continues at coordinate 429,013,056 of CM053787.1, read as the reverse complement.
TATGAAAATCATCACAAAATAGACTATCATCACAAATTGACCCCAAATGTTGTAGTGTTAGTCCTTTTACATGGAGTTTTGGAGCTTGGCATAGATACTTGCAAGGTTTGTGTTTGGAGCTCCAGATTTGGTCTTTTAACTATTGCATGTGTGCCCTCGACACCCTTTTTTTCTCCTCAGCCAATGTGAGTGCACCAGTTGAACTTGTTTGCATTGTCTCCTTTTCACCCTCAATCTGAGGTCTTGAGACATTTTTTCTTTCACTTACAGTAGTAGATTGCTCTACTTGAGCATTTTGTCTCTCTTTCTCTTTTCTCCTTTTGATTTCCCTTGCTAGAAATGTCTATTTGATCTCTTTCTTCATTTTCTGGCCCACTCTGTTGCTCGACAATAGCAACATCATTTGCCTATCTTGGCACTTGCATATATGTGTCAACAGTAACTATAGATGTATTGATGATATTGAATATTACCTATTGAGATTGTTGTTTCTCACCAATCATTGGATATTCTTTGATTTGTACAACCACTGGATTGGTTTCCATCAATGCATCTTTAATTGATTTAGGAGCTTGCTCCTTCTTTTCTAGATCAAGAGACACATCCCTTTCAGACTCTTGATCAATAGTTGTCACATCTAGCAATGTAATATCAGGAGTTCCATCTTTAATGGTGACTACTTCTATCTTATTTTTACTCCATGTGTCATCATATGGATTGTCTCAACTAATTGTTTGACATTGTCACATATGCCTTCCTTATTATCAAACTCCACTTCTCCTTCATCCTTCTCTTCCTTTTTTTCTTTCTCGTCATCTAAAGGCATAAGACCAAAAAAATTCTTCCCTACTATTTTAGTTTCCTATACAATGTCTTTAATTTTATTTTTGAAAATTTTATATGCCTTCTCTTTGGCACAAACTTCTTAGCATAATCTTTCATTTCTATTGACATGTGATGTTTGCATTATAGACACCTAAATCTGATCACATAAATTCCTAATAAAATTTACTCATCTTCTAAAGAATACTTTAATTAAATATTAAATATTAAATAATTTTAACATCATTTGTTAATTAATTAATTATAGCCCAATTAATAATTAACATAAAACCAATAGTCTAATTTATTAATAAAAATTTCGTTCCTCTATTAAATTAAATAAATGCAAAACCGATTTAATTTAATCTCCAAAACCCCTCTCTATTTAATTAATTAAGTCCCTCCAACTAAAAACTCATCCTCTAAACCAATAGTTACCTAATAATTCCTCTTATAATTAAATAATTCATCTATTTAATTAAATCTCATGCACTAATACTCCTCTTTTAATTAAATAATTTATTTATTTAATTAAATCTAATGCACAAATAATTCCTCTTTTAATTAAATGATTCATTTATTTAATTAAATCTCATACACCAAATACTCCTCTTTTAACTAGATAATTCATTTATTTAATTAAATCATGCACTAAATATATTTCTTTTTAATTATAAAATTCATTTATCTAATTAAATCTCATGCACTGAATATTCATCTTTTAATTAAATAATTCATGTATTTAATTAAATCTCATGCATCAATAATTCCTCTTTTAATTAAATAATTCATTTATTTGATTAAGCTCACCACCAACATTTTCTCTAACAAATCCATCCACCTCCCACATCATCCAATCAACTAAGCCACCTTAGCCACTTTAATTGAAATACATCACCTTGTCTTTCATGTCTAAAATCCCTCTCCAGATCACTTGCATAAATTAAGGCATGATTTATTCCCTCTAACTCAAGCCCAAGTCCACTCTCATGCCACATCCCTCTCATTCATCTCCTCCACCTATCTTAGCTAATTGAAGCCTATCTCATACCTCACTCAATTAACTATCCATTGGGAATCCTTATCTCCTCCTCACCCTTTTTTAATAAATTAAACCTTTGCTCCTCACAAATCATCCACCTTCTGAGTAGAATTATTATATTGTTTTGAGAGCTAATTACTTTTAAAGCACTATTTGACAATATTCAAATTTTTCGTGCATCCATCTATTGAATCCATCCATTATTGAAGCTTGAGTACTAGATTTTACCACACATCTAGGATCACGACCACATCTACATATTAAGGAGACTACACAGAGATGCAAGTTTGTATGTTATGTTATTTGGTTTCTTTATTGGTTTATCATAAATGCTTGTTAACTGATTTAGTTTGTTAGATGTGTGGATTTGGATTTATATCTTTTACATCTTGATTCTAATGCGTACATTTTCACATGCCTAGTGTGACCCCACAAATGGGTCATTTCGCTATCCAAATTTCATTTTTTCTTTGTTAAAAGACTAAAGGTTTATCAACACTTTTGTATTTTTGTGATTTATTCACATAGTTTCTTGAGTTTTGTAGGTCAAGGTTGATATCAGGAGCATACAAAAAAAATAATATTTTTGAGATTTATAATTTTTTTAATGATTTTTCATTAAAATAATTATATTATGAGAAAATGAAAGAATTAGAAGCTCAATATTTTTTCGAGGTTTCTTCTGATGTCGATAGCCTATAGTAAAAAAATCATATTTGTTTGAGCAATTTATGATTTTTTATGTATTTTGCATGCTTTTTTATTAAAAAATATATTTTGGGAGAAAATAAAAGAATAAGAGCTTAAATGTTTCTTGGAGGTTGTCATTTATGTCTCTATGTTATAGTAAAGAATTTAGTTTTGTTGAGCAATTTATGATATTATATATTTTTTGCATGCATTTTCATTAAAAATAAATATTTTGGGTGCAAATAAAAGAACTAAGATCTAAAATGTTTTTTGGAGGTTGTTGTTGATGTCGCGACACTATAGTAAAATAACAATATTTTTTTGAGAAATTTTAGATTTTTTATGTTTTTTGCTTGATTTTTCATGAAAAAATATTTTGGAAGCAAATAAAAGAATTGGAAGTTAACTTCTTTTTGGGGGTCGTTGTCAATGTCAACAACCTATAGTAAAAAAATAGAGTTTCAAGATCAATTTCTATCAATTAATAAAATTTTCATGATTTTCATTAAAATAATTCTATTAGGAGAAAATAAAGGCATTGTCCAATGAATTTATTTTTTGTAGGTTGGAGATGTTGTTAGGAGGCTGCAATAAAAAATTCAGATCTAAACAAATCTTTGGAAGTTAAACTTTTAAATCTTAAAATTTAACTCACATTTCATTTTGGGTACTAAAAAGGACAGTGCATGCTCTCACATACACAATCTTCAATGATTAAGAGAATGAACCAAATAATAATTTTGATTTGGGTCTAAAATAAAGTCACATAATCTTGAATGCATATAGTTTCAAAGAATATTGTAAATTGCACACTTCTATTTGAGCTTTAAAATGAATGTACAATTCTCAAATGATTAAGGTTAACATACTTTTATTCCCTTCTCTTTCCAACTTTCATGATTTGATATATTAAGTTGACCATTTCGAATGATTTATTAAGTTGATGATAGATTTACTAAATTGACCACATGTATTTTCAAGTTGAAAAAGTGAATATTGCATCTTAATCATGTGTGTCTTTTGTCATAGATAGCTAACTTAAAATACTATATTTGGGAAGAGAAAACTTTTTGGTGTGTTTCTAGAAGTTATTCTACTACAACACTTTCATGGGCTCATTTGATTTCTTACATTTCAAAAGATGATTAATTAAGCGATGTGTGTACCAAAAGGTTGTTAGCAAGATCATTCGCAACAATCCTAGGAGCATGCCCATTAGGAAGCATCACCCCATTGGTGAATAATCTCACACCGGTAAATTTGCCAACTAGTATAGAAAGAAAGCACAACAACATTCTTACTTTATATCCATGCAAGTTCGAGTGATGCATTTCTGATGGTAGTCCAAGGAGGAAAACTTTCCTATGATTTTAGCGTGGTTAGCATAAACTCTTATGTGGGTCACGTGTGCAACAACCATTTGGGAGGACTCCACAGATCTAATTACAAACCAACTTAGTAGCTACCTTTTATGCCATATTCTACAAAGCCAATTTGACCTTAGGGATAATGTGTTTCTGAAGTGCTTGTATTGTAATTTGACCTTGTGAAAACATTTGTTGAACATACATAATTCTTAGTCCTATTATTCAAAATCCTTTTTTAGAAGAAACTATGTCCTTTGAGAGACTATTTTTTGACATATCTTATTAATTGGAAAATTTATCTGTATGTGCCCAAAGGTTGTTAGCAAGTTCATTTGCAACAATCCTAGGATTGATTTCTTGAGTTAGTATTATCAGTCAAATCATTATCATTGCTTTTAAAAGATTATTTTTTTGCATATATAGTTTTTCATTGAGATCCCTATCATTGACATGCTGAAAGGTTGTTAGCAAGATCATCTGCAACAACCCTAGGAGCACATCTAGAGAGGCTTGCTTATTGGGAAGTGTCACCCCATTGGAGAATGACCTCACACTAGTAAATTCCCTAACCAGTATAGAAATAAGGCACTAAAAAAATTATTTCTTTATATCCATGCTAGTTTGGGAAATACATTCCTTATGGTAGTCTGAGGTAGGAAAATTTTTCTATTATTTTAGCATGGTAAGAATAGACTCTTAAGTGGGTCATGCACGTAACAACCATTTGGGAGGACTCCACAGGTCTAATTATGGACCAACTTAGTAGCTACTTTTTTAGCCATATTGTAAAAAGCCAATTTCGCCTTAGGGATATTGTGTTTCTGAATTGCTTGGGTTGTGATTTGACCTCGTGAAAATATTTGTTGAACATACATAATTCTTGGTCCTATTTTCCAAAATCCTTTTTTAGAGAAGACTGTGTACTCGTCTCTCTCAAAATTGTTATGTCTTTTGAGATACTATTGTTGAGATAATGGGTGTTGCACACATTCAATAATATTTTTATATTTTATTATGTAATATTACACCTAGATTGACCTGCAATATATAAAGATTCCCATGGGATATAGTTGATGAGTTGTATTTTAACATTGTGATAAAATTTGGTGTAATTATTTAATATTGGGAAAAATAATTAAATGTCCAATGTTAAATGTGGGGTCATTGGTTTAGGTAGCACATGGTTTATGTAATATCACTTAGTGGTTTTGTGAGACTTGCTACTATATAAGTAGCCACAAGAGTAGTTGTAGAGACAAGACAAAAATAGGGAAAAAGACAAGAGTTGAGCAAGACAAGACTTGACAGGTTAGCTAAGGGATCATTTGTGAAGGTTGGAAGTATGACATGGGATATATGGCTTCCTTCTTTTTCACTTGGTTTGCTTGGTTATGGCTATGGATTTGAAGACTTCCATGATTGTATTGCAATGGTAATTTTGTTGAATAATACATGGTGATGGATTCTTTTGGAGTCTAGGTTTTTCCCTCAATGAGGGTTTCCTAGGGTATATCTTGTGTGACATTTTTTTGTGGGCATTTTGTCTATTCTCTTGCATGTAGATTGTAATTTCTTATTTATTTTAGATCGATAATGGGTTATGTGGAAATCATTCTATATTTTATTGCAAGTTTCCTTACACAAGTGGTATCAGAGTCATGGTTGTGTTGTTGTAACCCTAGATTGAATCCATGGGAATGTATGAGAGGATAAAAGAAAGGGAAAGATATATGAGTTGTTTATTACAGATCTGAGAGTTTTGGGTTTATTTTTATGATGAGACGTTAGCATATTTTGGACATGTGAAATTGTTGATCAAAAGATTTTTTTGGACATTTCATTTAAATGAGAGTTGGGGGAGCTTGTAGAAATTACCTTTTAGAAAAAAATAGACCTCGTCATTGGATCCAAGTCACCTTTTCATTAATTTTGATATATAATATGCCCTTTTTTTTCCATGTGAAGAGAAAATACAAATGTTTTTTAGTTTCATCCTGTGACAACTATCGAATTTAATCCCATCAAAAGTTTCATCACCAAAAAACAAAAATCGTAGTGAAAATGCTAAAAAGATTTTCTTGGTAAAATAAGCATAACATTTACTCAAGATATCATATTTTGGACTTCTTATAGTCATTGGAAAGCTAATTCAGAGAACTACAACATGGTTCAAGTTTGATTCTATGATTTGGATAGTTTATTAGGTTTTAAGAGACCAAAAGATAGATTTTTAAAAAAAAAATTTGATAACAAATTTAAGCATAACTTAGGCATACAAAGTAAGATTCCAGACTTCGAGTAGTCAATGAAAAGCTCTTGGAGAGCTTTATAAATTGGTTTAGATTTGGTGTAGATTTGACATGATTTATTTGGTGATATATTGATCTAAACAGTTTATGATATATATTGACTATGGCAACAATGTGAGTTTATGACATTGAATGTTTTTGAGATTTGGATTTGATGTCATTGTATACTCAATTCATGATGTGTATGATGACTTTTTGGGTCTATAGGTTGTGCAATGCTGTAAGCGGTCTATACTTAGAGGTTGCTTTTAGGGCTTGGATATGGGTTGTCTTTGCCCATTGATCTTTCATTATTTATGCATATTTAGATTGGTGGATTGGATTTGGGTTGTCTATGATATTAGTCACTTCATTTTCAGATTTGTCTTCATGCAGAAGGGATAATATGTTGTTACGAGGTACAATCATGGTTTAGGTTTTTGATTGACTATTTTATGCTGATAAGTTGGACACACATTGAGAGTTAGTTGCTCGATTCATGGATGTGATCATGGTGCCATGGATTTTTTTCATGACATGATTGGATATACAAGTACATCCTTGATGTTCATTAGTTTGGATTCCTAATTTGGTTATGGTGGTGTATATTTTTTTGGTTGAGGATCATGTTTATTTGGTTTCTTTTGACGAGCTCATGATGTGCACTTTTAATTCTTTGATGGTTTGATGCTTGGTTGATTCTCATGGTTAGAGGATGGTTTTTTCATCATGATGTCATAGATAGATTGGATACATGGTTTAGTAGGAGCTTGTAATAGTGATGAGGTGGCAGTGCAAGATTAATTCCTAGTTTGGTTTGTATCTTCTTGGTCTGGAGATCTTGGTTTCAGTTGGTACTGACACTTTGGTTGTGTGTATGTAGACCTCAAGTATCTTCATGTAGGAGATGAATTTTGTGATTCCATGGATGAGTCAGTACCATGTTTGAGTGGGAGTTATTGGTATTGATATATTTATTAAGTGATTGTAGATGTTGGAGGTTTGTCTTAGATCCTATTGCTACAAAAGTGTCTTTGACATTTGCATGGTGTACTTGTTATCTTCATGGTGTATGAACATGGTTGGATCTTGAGGACTCATGGGGTTCTTTTTTATCTTCATGGTGTGTGGAGATGGTTCTTCATGGTATGTGGAGATAGTTTTCTCCATGGTGTGTGGACATGGTTGCATCTTGAGGACTCATGGAGTTCTTGGTAAATATGTGGTTTAAGCTTTCAATTGACATATTATCATTAGTGTTAGGATGGTTTCATTATGATGTCATGGTATACTATTGATATGTATTTAGAGTTGTTTCATGTTATGTTATGTTCATATGGAGTATTTTATCTCTTTGGTTGAGATGGTTTAGATTATGCTATCATATTTTTTGTTCCTGAGACCATGGTTGAAACTTTGACATTGATCTTTGTTTTAGTTTCTTGGTATTGAGTACATTGATCATTTACAGAATGCCTCATGATATTGTTATGTTTCATTTGGAGTTGGCATAGATTGATTGATTATAGGTTCTCATTGATACTTAGAGATGGTGGTGATTTTGATTTCTCTTTGATTAGAGACACGAGATAAGATTTTTCTTGGATTAGTCTTGGTTGGAGACTTGGATATCTTGATGAACATTCTCATTCTCCACTCCTGGTCTACTCAATAGTTTACTACTTGAGAGGTATACCCAATTGTTTCTCTTATGTGCATTATGTTTATGCTTGTCTTTCATGGATATGGATATTAAGCTATGCTATATGAGTTAGTTCTAGAGGGTTCATTTGAAAGGTGGATTAGCATTGGTTATCTCCTTGTGCATATGTTTTTTGTTATGTTGGTTGAGTTTGGGAGATGGTTTTATACTAGGCATATTCTTTGGTTTAGAAATGATTATTCCTTGGTTTATGAATGGCTGATGAGTTTGATATTCTTGTGATAGGATTACATCCATGATTAGTTATATGGTATGGTTTAGGTTTTGTTGTGGCTTCTTGGTTGGGGTTTTATGGAGGAGATCATACTTGCACAATTTGCATCTAGAGGTGTATGTAGAAGGACATGGTATAGGTTGTGATTTGCATGATTTCTCTTTGGTCTTGGTTATCTTCCTAGATGTTCAGTTTCACTGACATTAGATTTGAGATTGGTTGAATTTTTTTATCACTGGTTTGTGTTCATGTATGTCATGTGAGAGATGGCATGGTTATTCTGTATCTTTCCTTTGTTGGATGTGGAGAACTTGGTAGAGCATTTGAGACTTGTTATGAGAGTTGTTCTTGTAGGTTATTAGTTTATGTATTATGGATGTCCTTGATACTACATAGATTCACTTCTATGAGATGTTGTGAGTGGATTGGTTATAGATTCAAGACATTATCTTTTGTAGTGGGAGATTTTATATATGTGTGTGTGTGTGTGTGCGGTAGGTATTGTTCTTATGACTTGTGATTGTAGGTTACAAATTGGATATGTTGATGATGTGAGATTCACTTGGTATACCTTCAGAGGTATGGATAGTTGGATGGGTTTGAGACTTTTTGTGGGTGTTATTTCAGCTATGGATATTTGACAACTATCGATATATGTGATTACCTTTGGATCAGGTTTTTGTGATTTTCATTTCAGTTGGTATAGGATTTTATGATTCTTATGTGACAAGTTGGGTGGTTTTCTCTTTGGATGGCTTCTATGTATGTCTAGTGGCAATGACATAATAGAAGGTGGAACCATTCATGTTCAAGATGCTGGATACTTTGATCTTGTTGTAGGTAACATGATGGAGGACAAGTTATATTTTGATCCATGATGGTGGATGTACTAGGAGGGATTGTTCCCTTATTCATTTATGTGGCTATAGATTGACCTTATGTAATGTATACAACAAGTAGGAGATTGTTGAGATAATGGATGTTGCACACATTGCATAATATTGCTATATTTTATTATTTTATTTTATTATGTAATGTTGTACCTAGATTTATGTGCAACATATAAAGATTCCCATGGGATATAGTTGATGATTTATATTTTACCATTATGATAATATTTGGTGTAATTATTTAATATTAGGAAAAATAATTAAATGTCCAATATTAAATGTGAGGTCAATGGTTTAGGTAGCACATGGTTTATGTAATACCACTTGGTGGTTTTGTGAGACTTGCTAATATATAAGTAGCCACAAGGGTAGTTGTAGAGACAAGACAGAAAAAAGGGAAAAAGAAAGAGTTGAGCAAGACAAGGATTGACAGGTTAGCCTAGGGAGTATTTGCTTAGGTTGGAAGTATGATACGGGATATATGGATTCTTTCTTGTTCACATGGATTTCTTGGTTGTAGCTATGACTTTCAAGACTTCCCTTATTGTATTGCAATTCTGATTTTGTTGAATAATACTTGGTGATGGATACGTTTGCAAGCTGAGTTTTTTCCTCAATGAGGGCTTCCCAGAGTATATCTTGTGTCACAGTTTTTGTGAGTATGTTGTCTATTCTCTTGCATGTGGATTGTAATTGCTTATTTATTCCAGATCTATTATGGGTTATGTGGAAATAGTTATATATTTTATTGTAAGTTTCCTTATAACTATTTGTTCACATATCTTATTTATTGTTAAGAAATCTATCTTTGGGTACTAATATGTTGTTAGCAAGTTCATTCACAAAAACCCTAGGATTTTTTTGGTTGAAATTATAAAATCATATTATTTGTTTATCTATTTGAAAAATAATTTGTCCTATTTATTATTGAAACTATTTATTTATGCAAAGAGAAGTCAAGTGCTCATGCCTGACCAACCAAAGCCCAAGTTTACCAAGGTCAAGCTTAAACCATCCTTAGCATATAGAGAAAGTGATTATTCAACCAAAGCTAAGGTATACTTACCATGGTCACTACCTAACATGAAAGTTATTATACTGAGAAAATCCAAAAAAGCTGACTCATCATGTTAAAATGATCAAAACCCAAGTTTAAAAAATTTAAGCTCCAACCATCCCAAGTATATTGATGGACCTCCAAAAGGCTATTGTTTTAAGTAATTTTTATCTTGTTTTCAAGCAATTATCTTGCAAAAATAGTCATGACTTTATGGTTTTAAGTAGATGAACTTGTGTTTTTATGTATATGTTATACATATGTTAAGACATGAAGTAGAAGTATGGATAGTTCAAATATGCTATATTTGCTTGAATCTATGGAAAAAAATGGTATAATAAAGTAATGTTACACAATCATAAATGTTTCCCCATTTATGCTATGTCTTGGGTAGTTTTCCTTCTATAGTCATAGGATTTGCAAGAGTGGTAGTTTAAACTTTGCACTTTTTCTTTAATATTGATGATGAAATAAATATTTGTATGTGGAATTTGTGTGTGCATCAAATGTTTTATAGGTGCTTGCTATAGATGTTCAAAGATCAACACCTCAACGTTTAAAGTCAAAGCCAACCAAATTGTTGAACCATCGCAAGTGGAGCGAGTTATTATATGCTTTGTGTTGCTGCAACTCACGAATATAGCTTCCACAATTGCTACATTCCTAGAGGATTTAATTGTGGTTAATGTTGATTCTGTTTCAAACTTTATGAGTTTGTAATTGATCCACACTAATGGAGTGATCATAGAGTTAGGAAGTAGTTGTAGTTTCCTTTAAATAATGAATGTTATAGCTTTGAGCACAATTTTAAAAAAGAAGAATAGGATAAGTTGATTTTCATAGCAATAGAGTGTGATACTATTTTTAATCAAGTGTAATCCTTTCACCGTGAATGAATAGAATGAGTAGTTCAAGTTTATTTCTCTTATCTTGATTGTCTTTTCTATTCACTCATCGAAGAGTGCCCACTTGGTGAGTGAACTATTCCATTATAATAGATTTCATTTCCTTGTTTGTTTCCTTGCAAGGTAGAATTGTGTTTCTCTTACAACCATTAATAACAGAATCAATGAACTATTCTTGCAAAATAGGTACATAGATAGGTTTACTGTTTACAACATTACTTTAAGATTTGAGTTAAGTTTTCGTATCTGTTTCTAGCATAGATTTCCTTCAACATTGCCTTCACTTTAGTTGTAATAACTTAAAGAAGAATTAGAGCATATACCTTGTAGTCACCATCTAAAGTTTACACTCCTAGGTTGACAATTTAAGTGAAGCTGGTATACTATTTTAGGTGAAAAACATGATGCTTTCTGACCATAGAATAACTATGAGAGGATGTCCAATCCTTTGTTATGAAGGTATTATGTTGACCAACCATTTTTGGCATCATTGTCAAGGATGGTGTCAATCTAGTTCAACCCTAAAGTCATTATGTTTTTTTAAATTCTACATTATTTTGCATGCGTAGAAGAAGATACTTCCTTGGGAGATTTCTTCCCCGTAATATTCAAGAAGACATTTTTAATCTTGAGCCTGAAGAACCTCATAGTGAGAAAGAAGAAGAATAATCTTTTTAAAATCCATTCATTACTGCTCAAGAACAAATACCCTCATCCTCTGAAGAATCCTTACATTTGAATGATCTCTTCACTAAACTTGAATACCAAGATAATCCATTTTCCCTTGTTATCTATTCACCACCACTGCCAAGTTCTCCTCTAAGAAGGTAATCAAAACTTAAAGAACATATGTTTTGCTACACTCCCCAAATTCTATGGCCTAATTACTGAAGATCCTGAAACCTTACTTTTTGAGTTTGATATCCTTTACTAAAGTTATAACTATACGACTAATGCTCACAATATAAAGTTGTTTCCATCCACCCTAAAGGAAGATGCTCTGAGATGGTTTATAGGGTCGAGTCCCAACATTGTAGTAGATTGGCCTTCAATGAGCAACTTGCTTCACACAAAGTACAAAGCATAATGTATGGTTCAAGTTTTGAAAGGGGATGAAAATATCAAAATGTCCCAAAAGGATGATGAAACCTTGGAAGACTATGATTCATGGTTCATGTTTAACCTACAATGTAACAAACGACATCAACTGAATGAAGAATCAAAGAAACATGGTTTTTAGAGAGGAGTTAATGATGGAAGTATTGAAGCTTTAGATCTTATGGCAGGAGGAGATATCACTTAGAAAAATTGGACTGATAAACATATTATATGTTTGAATTATTCTAGGGCTAATGTGAAGAAAGGTAGGGGACTTAGAGACTACCATATAAGTCTAATGGTAGTTTAGGAGTATCAAAGATGGAACTATCCAATTTGATGTCAGATTTCAACCAAGACATCATTAATGATGTAGACACTTAGCTGGATACCATGTAGGTGAGAAGGAAGAAGGATGAAGCTGATGCCATGTGTTAGGTAAACATGTGTTTCAAATTAACTTAAGATTCAATCTTGATTTGGATGTTCTGTTTACTCCTATTGAATGTCAATCTAGGGTCATAGATTGTTGATAGATATTGGGACAATTTACCAAAGGGATGAAGATAACGAATTAAGTGGGGATGAGATGAAAATCAAATAAAATATCTACATTAGAACTACACAAACCAAATATGTAGGAATGAATACTGTAAGTGAAACCACACATCACATGAAAGCATAATTTGTAGATAATGAAGATTTTGTTCTAAGAAAACATTATCAATCTTATTCGTGATTAAATAAATAACAAAGCAATCACACATTTATCCATACTTTCTTTATTAATCACCACACTTAAATTTCTCAAGAGATATAACCAAATACTAACATAGGAATTGGGACTTCAATGGATAACGTGGTTTGTAGTAGGAATTCTATAAAATAGAGTGATTTGCGATAGGAGGTGAATGACATTGTAGTAGGAGCTTAGTAGTTATGTGAGGTAGAGCAAGAATTTGCGATAGGAAATTATCTTATTTGCAACAAGACTAATGGGTTCATGAAATAGTATGGGATTAAAAATGATGTAACAATGAATGATGGATGGTATATTTGGAGCAGAGCAAGGAAAGGATAAATGTTGAAGTTTCATATTTTAATCTTAATGAAAAAGTAATAATTCAATTTCTTGCACACAAAAATATTCACACCAATTAATGATCATGCATTCATAATTAAATGAAAGAGATTGTATAGTAAATATAAAAAAAACATATATAAATAAAATGATCTTTTCCCAAGAGGGGGCCCTTCCTCTAGTTCACGTGGCAAAAATTGAATTAACACATGTTGCTATAGAAATTCCACTTCACTATTACAATGAACTTAGAAGAATAATTTTAATAGAGCTTTTCATATATCATAATGCATATTGTATTGTGATTAGAAACTTGCTTATATAGGTTTAAAGTATTTAACCGACTAATCACTAAACTGTTATAGCCGATGGCTTCCATCCCAAACATAGATAGATCCAAATTTTAGTCTGGCCACATGCCACAAATATTTGATTAGAAAATAGACATGACCAAAATAGCATAAGGTCTTAATCAAATTGTTTAACTATTTGCAAAATTGTTTGCTCAAAATGGGATAGCAAGACAATGACCCTAAGCTACTTATCTGCTCATGTAGCCAATTCCATGTCCACTCGTGCACCTATAGTTCCTATAGAAAATTAATCAAAAAATGTCATTTTCCACATAATTGACCTCTTTTAAGAATTATTCTTCCATCTTCAAAGAAGTTCTAATTATCCTAATTCCCTATCAATTAATTTGGCAAAATAGGACTAAAGACTATAGGAATAAGGAAAAATAGAGAAGAAAGAATAATTAAAAATAGGACACTTTTGACACCCAACATTTCCCCCCAATTGAAGGATTCTGCATGTTCTCACGTAGACACATATACAAACCAGGTGGAAGAGTAGTGTTGTCATTGTGCTACTTCTTAGGAGTCTCTAAATGGACCATTGCCTTTTGTTTACTTTCACCACTGCCTTGTGTCTGAACTTGGAGTTGTGTGTGAAGTTGTTGGTTCTCTTGTAGCAATCAAGTAATATCTTGAAGCAAATCATTAGTGAAAACAACATGAGACTTATTGGGAGCCATTATTGAACATGGAATAGTAGGATGAAGACTGGATGGATTAGTGATTGCTTCAGGGGTCAATGCAGAGGAGATATTACTGTGGGGTAAAGCTTCATTTACAACAGTAGAGTTCTACCTTGATTTTTGGTGACAGGAACTCACTATTTCCTTTCTACAAGATTTTGAGCAAGAGTAGAAGAGACATGCTCACCACAAGGGGGCTTTTCAATGCTCTATGGTCATTCTTCATTAGGTGTTTGGTTTCCTTTTTCATTACTTCCCCCAGTATCATTATGTAATATTGGTTCCTTACTTGAACTTCAATGTTTATGTCTTGCTCACCTTCAACATTTATTTTTGCATTAGGTAATTGGTGGCTAACATTCCCTTCATCTAGAAATTCTATTTGATACACAACATGATCTCCAAATTCCTTGTGGGGAAATTCCTCTGTCATGCTACACTTTTTGCTACTTCTTTTTGTTTCTATTTTTGCTCCAGACTTCTTTATCCATTTTTCCATTCATTTTTTATTAGTACTACTAGTTAACACCTACACACCTTCCTCTATAGCATTTTGGGAAATATTAGCAGGATTTTTTAGAAATCTAGAGGGTCATTTAGGGTTTCTCCTAACATGAGGTGTATTGGGTTTTGTGGCAGCTGAAGAGATTGTTTAACAGGGCTAATTCCTTGACTTTATTTTTTAGAGGGTTCTTTCATAAGGGTTTCCATTTTATTAGGCTGAGGCTCATTGGGTATCTACTTCACAAAGGAATCCCAATTAAGTTGAGGTTTAGTAGTTTGGAGGTTGTGTATGACAAGAAGTTTGATCAAACCATGATGGGCCAAGGGTTTAACATGACTAGTGTGATATTGTTGGCATGCATGTTTTAAAGAACAATGTAGGTAATATGGGAGATTAACATATTGACCTAATCTCTAATGCAACATAATCCTAAGGTGATGATAATGAACATAGTTAAGATGACATTTGCAAGTAACATATCGGATTAGAAATTTAGCTACCACATTCCAAGGGGTTGGAAGGGTTTTTCACCAAGCTCCTTGTGCCTGAACCATTCAACTAACTTATGATGCTGGAGAAAATTTGCCCAGTTTCTTTTCAGATCAGTGACCTTGCTATGAGAAGTAGGAAAGAATAATTTTCCAATTTTGGGCAAAACTATTGCCATGGTAATCGTCTGTATAATCATTGAAAATATTAAACCCCAGATAGTAATAGTATCATTCACAAACATCTAAGAAAATTCCATGGCAAATAAATTATTATGGCCACTTAATCACTTAATAAATTTGATCCACCTTGCATGAAAAAATATCTTGTAGGATTCGCCACTAGAAATGAGCTCCTTCATGGAAGGAGGCTCATACCACTTGTGATTTCCACCCATTATGAGTTGTAGGGTTTTTTGGAAGCATACATGCCAATGATATTCCTATGGGGGAGTATTGTAGAAACATGATTAGATCATTATCATGATGATATCTTACATTCATGATTGTGTTTGTCATTGATGTCAACGTAGCAGTTTTCTATGGTATTTGACGAAAGAACAACAGAAAGATCAAGTTGGTATGGATAGATCGTTGAGTGCTTTTAGTAGTGAGGTTAAAGGGAGATACTATAAAGTATCTAGTATATGTAGCTGACCTTAGAAGAATAAGATATTAATTTTGGAAGAAGTTATGCAAGTTTTGATGAAGAGTGTTCTGAGATAGAGTTTACAGAGGCATGTTATAGTAAACTTGTTATATCTCTTAGCAGATTTGTTATTTTGAGAAGCCAAAGTTGAAGATGTGAAGAAGATATGTTGGTGATAATGTGGCTAAGCTCACTCATCATAATGATATGTGTACGGAAAGATATTCAAGTTGCAAGACAGAAGATTAATGTTATCAATAAGTGTAACGTGTTTCTAATGTAGTCCTATAATGATTAATTGTGAAGGTGTAACAACAGACTTAGGGAATTTTTTTATGGATTCAATATAAAGGAAGGACATTTTTTTTTATCATGTATGGATGTATGTGAATTCTTGGAAGCAGCATGAAGAGTAGAATGTGAAGTTAAGCAGAATAGAGTGAAGGTGAAGGAAACTTCATTACCGAGGTTTTATTATGTGTCTGAAGTTAAATACTTGGATCCAAGGTTCGTGACCTAGTCTACAAGGTTAGCAAGTCATTGGACTAGTTGACATGACAAAGGAAAGAAGTTAAAATACAATACATACAATTATTTTGCAAGGAATAGTTGAGAGATCAGTTGGACAGTGAGTTCGGTGATCTTGTCTCAGAAGCTATTTGGACAGTGGGTCCTATTTTCTACAACTCCTAACAAGGTTTGAAGCTTCTAACAAGGATTCAAAGTCTCCTAACAAGGACTCATATGTTCTAAATGTTGTAATAGAATCCTCATAGGATCCATCCTCTAACAAGGAATATTTATATTAGTACATCATCTTGCGGGCATCTTTCCCACCAGGGTTTCACCTCTAATCAAGGGTTTCCCTAGTTAACATATCTGGTGTAATTGTCAATGTTCATCTTGTTATGGTTGTTTTTTACTTTGGTTGAATGGATAAGATTGTTTAAGGTTGATAAATGTTTTAATTTTTGGAAAAATTATTCACCCCCACTTCTTAGTTATCTTGGTGGACTATTGTTTCTAACAAGGGTATGGTTGATAGGTAGTTTTACAAAATATAGAGCTGATGGTATTGGAAAATAATAATAGAGAAAGAAATGGGCATGATATATCATGATATGTCCATATACTTATGAAAATAAATGGCTAGCGGAAGAAATCATAAAGGCAAAAAACCCGTACCTCCCCCCAACTTAGCAGTGCAAATGACCTCATGTTGCTAAATTTAAATGAAAGAAAAGAAAGATAAAATTACACCTAAGAAGAAGGAGAGAAATACTTCTTGAAATTAGAAAAGGTGATCATGTGGGAGAATGATGTTATAGTGTCTATAGAGCCATCATGAAACTGAATATTGCAAAGGAACAGGAACTAGGTAGACAACAAACATGACATGCCACACATGCAAAACACATGTTGAAACTGAGTTGAGAAAAGGAAATGGAAGTGATAGGAACCTTGGAAAGAAGGCCAAGGAAAGGATGACAAAAACAATGAGACTTTCTTGTCCCCATGATGGTAATTCCATCAACTAGAGAGAAAGCCAAATGGGGAAGGTGGAGGCCTTCTATACTAGAAGATGGATAGAGAAGAAGCAGATAGAGAGAGAGATAAGTAAGTGGGTTGTTTGGTTTTTTCTATTTTATTTTCTTTTTTTATGGTGTATTTTGTTAATTTCATTTTATTTTATTTTTTAATTTTATTTTCTCATGTTTGGAGGAGCCCAAAAGGAGCCATTATGAATTCTAAGGTCATAGCAAGAAAGAAGGCTTCCTTTGACAGAGGCTTTTGGTACAATTTGAGACTTTGACCATTAACAAGCAGCTTATGATGTTTAGAGTACATAGTGTAGAG
Organism: Cupressus sempervirens; assembly: GCA_028749045.1. Classification (NCBI taxonomy): domain Eukaryota; kingdom Viridiplantae; phylum Streptophyta; class Pinopsida; order Cupressales; family Cupressaceae; genus Cupressus; species Cupressus sempervirens. The sequence goes on along the minus strand of CM053787.1, from coordinate 428,995,341 downwards.
ATGAATAGTACCATTATCAAATACATGGACAATTTCATAGGGACCTAGTTAACGAGTATGAAATTTACCTTTGAAATCTAGAAATCGAGAATCATACAAAAGTGCCCAATCACCTAGCTAAAAGGAACATTGATGAATATGTTTGTCATGCCAAAGTGCCCACTAATTCTGGATAATTTTGGTATGGAGAAGTGCTTCCTCAAAAAGTTCATCCAAGGAGTGGAGTTGTGTTAAGCTAGCATTCTTGCTAAGCATCAGAGAGACTCAAACTGAGTTGAAGTGTGTTTTGATGAGTCTTAGTCTCAAACTCAATAGGAAGAACAACCTTCTTACCATAGACCATTTCATCAGGGGTCAAAATAGTGGTGGTCTTCCACATTGTACAACCATGTGGCCCAATCATGCTTATGAAGAGCAATAGTCTTCATAAGAATATTCTCTAGTTCCTAATTGGTGACCTTCGCCTATCCATTTTCTTGAGGGTGATAGGGTGATGATTTTTAATGGCAGATTTCATACTCTTTAAAGGTCCTTGATCTGTAGTAATCTCCCATGGAACACCAAAGCAGGTGAAAATATCAATACAGGAAGGTAGTGACCTTAGTATCATGAGCATGCTTGAGGGAAACCACTTCAATCCATTTGGTAACATAATCAGTACAAATAAGAATGTGTTCCTTGTTGTTGGAAGGCAGATTGATAGGTCCCATAAAGTCAAGACCCCATTTCTCAAAAGGTTCAGTAGAGAGCTGAGAATGGAGTGGCATTTCATCAAAATGAGTAGGATGGCCCATTCGCTGGCACTGATCAAAATGATGAACATAATGCTTACAATCCTTATGGAGCATGAGCCAATAATAGCCTATAGTAAGAATCTTTTGGACAGTTCGTTGAGTAGCAAAGTGTCCCCCACAAGGTTTAGTATGGTAGGCATAGAGAATATCAAAGACATCCTCCTCAAAACACCAACACATGATGTTATCAATGCCAATACATAATAGAAGACTATTGGTCCAAGTATATTGTCCAATAAGGCCTACCAACTTAGGATGCTCTTGAGGGGAGAAATATAGTGGAAACTTGCATGTAACCAAATAGTTGGCGATATCACCATACCATGGACTCTTGGAAAAAATGGCAAAGAGATGTTCATTAGGGAACAAGTCATCAATAAGAATAGGTTAATTATCAAGCTTCTGTAACCAAGACAAGAAATCTACAACCACATTTTCTCGACCTGGATTATCAAGTATAGTGACATCAAATTCTTATAATAAAAGAAACCATCTAATAACCCTACTAGTTACTATGGATTTATTCATTAGAAATTGAATCGCTGAGTGATCAGTATGAATAAATACTTTATAAACAGTAATGTAGTGCTGAAATTTATTAATAGCATAAACAATAGCTAAAAATTCTTTTTCAGTTACCATAGAGTTTACCTCGACACTAGCGGAGTTCTTGATAATGTAGTAAATTGAATAGAAGAGGTTATCTTCCTTTTTTCCAAGTACTACTCCTACTAAAAAATTAGAAGGATCAGTGTGAATATGGAATGGTAATTCCCAATTAGGGCCTCTAAGAACATGAATAGTCACAAGCTTAGTCTTAATAGTTTCAAAGGCTTCTTGACACTCAAGGGTCCAAGTGAAGACATCATATTTAAATAACAAATCAAACAAAGGAGAAGCCATCTTATTGAAGTTTTGAATAAATCTCCTACAATACCCAACATGACCAATGAAACTCTAAACATCTTTTTGGGTCGAAGGTGTGGGGAGGTCCTAGATTATTTGTATCTTTTTGGGATTAACTTGTATACCTTTTAAAGAGATTAAGTGGCCTAATATGATTCCCTCAGTCATTAACATGTGACACTTCCAATGGCTTAGAGATAGGTTAGTGTTGATACATCTCTATAGTACTTTCTCCAAGTTATCTTTAGCTTCATCAAAGGTATTTCCATGAATAGAAAAATCATCCATATAAACTTCTACACAATCATTAACTAGATCAACAAATATGCTTAATACTAGGTATTGGAATGTAGCAGGGGTATTACACAACCTAAAAGGGAGAATGTTGTATGCAAAGGTTTCCCATGGACAAGTAAAGGTGGTCTTGTCATGATCTTCTAGGGAAATTTGGTTTTGATTGTACCCACTAGATCCATCCAAGAAAGAGAAGAATCATTTTCCTGTAAGAGTATCCAAAACCTAATCAATAAAGGGTAATGTAAAGTGATCCTTCTTAGTAGCCTTATTTAAAGCTCGATAATCAACACAAATATGCCACCTACCATTTTTACTTAGAACAACAACCAAAGGAGATACCCACCTGCTATCCAAAATTGGATAAATGAAACCAATATTCAAGAGTTTTTTGAGTTCTTCCTTGAAGATATTGCGCAAGGCGAGATTGAGTATTCTTTGCGGTTGTCAAACTAGGCAACTTCCTTCTTCGATGTAAATATGGTGGATACAAGTGTCTGGATGGATACTAAAAACATCTAGACATTCCCATACAAATGCATCTTTATGTTCTTTAAGCACACTTATGAGATCTTTAACTTGAGCTGGTGTTAACTATGGATTAATATTGAGGGTATGTCCCGATAGGATCTCCATAGGTTCTAACAATGTAGGAGCACTAAGGAGGAGTCTTGATGATGTTTTCATTTTTTTTAAAGATAATAATGGACTATACAAACATTGATGTGGCAGAAGTTGATGTAATGTGAGAAAGTGTTGAATAGATCGAGGATTGCCAACTAAAGGAAAATTCCCAAAAGGACAATCAACAGTCGCATGAGAAGGGAAAACCATAGTTTCTAGGATATTGTTAGACTCATACATATTTTGAAGAAAGTTCATCACAATTTTTTCATCATTAGGTTCCTCAAGGTGAAGTGTTTGTTCGATGGTAAGGACTAGTGCAAAATCTTCTAGATCACTGTCAACCCATACATGATCTTTTGTATCTAGCAAGGGTTGAGTAGGGGGATATAGTGGCAGTTGTTTTATTTGTTCTCAATCAAAAGTGAGCATTTTACCTAACCAAGAATTGATATAGCCATTAGTATCATCCAACCAAGGTTTCCCTAGAATTAAAGGATACCCCTCCAACTTAGTTTTTGGTTCCAAAATCATAAAATCGGTTGGATAATCCCAACTATCAATGGAAAGAACAAAATCTTCTATAACCCCCTCTAGTTTGACTAAGGATAGGTTAGCCATTTGAAGCACCATAGGAGTAGGTCTAAGTTCATCCAAGGATAATTTGATTTTTCTTTCATTCATCATCATGTTTATAGAAACACCTAAATCTACAAGTGTATTATGAATAAAAATTATACCAATACTTACTTGGATGATATGGCTGCTAGGATTTGCATATTTTAGAGTGGTGACATTCCCTAACATTAAATTTGCTAATTGTTCATTAAATTGTACTGTCTTTGGATCCAAAACTCACGTACCATTTTATTATATACTGAAATATCCCTAAGAGCCTATAAAAGAGGAATTTTGATGTTAGCATTGCACAATTCATTTAAAATATCAAACTCTAAATGTGTTGGTTCTTTAGGCTCTAGTCTATGAATGAATCAGTCAGGAACGGGAGGCTCTTTTTCTAACTCTTCTTCAGGTTCATCAGGGACATTTGTGATAGTAGGCCCTTGAAAAGCCTTCCCAGATTTGAGTTGTATACCATCCAACTCAACTGTGTTAACATGATAGGTAGAAAAATTAGCCATCTCATTATGATAAAGTAGTTGTGAAGGCTTATTATTAGGATTTGGATTTGGTTGAGTTGGCATGGATGTGGGTTTAGGTGGTTGTGGTGGATTTGAGGAAGATGGAGGTATGGGAAGAAGAAATTGTTGAGGCTGTTGATAGGGACTTATCATTAGTGGTGGAGGAAATGATTGTTGTGGAAGATAAGGTTGCATATAAGGTTGTGGAGGTGGATAGGAAGATTGTGGCCTCCATGCATAATGCCATGGTTGTGTACTAGGCTACAATTTTTGGGGCCATTGCTGATAAAGTTGAGGTTGTTGCCAACCTCCATATCATGGACCTTGGTTGGAGAATTACTGAGATGGTCCAAAAAAATGTTTATTGGAGAACCTTCTAGGTAAAAATTGGCATCATGGAGCCACATAGTAAATCGGTTCTTCGGTATAACTCCATAGGAATCATCCCTTTAGGAAGAGGTCATAGTGTCAAAGTCTTGCTAGCTTCCTCAAGCGATGCTACATGAATCTAATTATAAGGGCACTCTTCTGGTCCATGCTTCTTACAACAAGTTGGGAAATATACTGCCAAGGCCTTTTAAGCTTCTTCTTGTTTCCTGTGAGTGTACAAAGTGTTAATTTATCCATATGATTTAATAAATCTATTTTAAGGTATTTAAGTAGGTTACCAATTTCTCTCTTAGAGATACCTGATGCATTACCTATGGTACAAACTTACTTGAATATCCACAAATTGATCTATGAGACCCTGAATAGTTCTTGCATATATAACAAATATCTTCAAAGGACATTTTAGAAATATCACCTTTGCCAATCAAATTTAAGGCATCCATGGTTTCATCGTGAATCCCTCTTTAGAAAAGCATTTTGATAGTGTCTATAGTTAAATCAAGGTGCCTTGAGCACTATAAGATAAAGGGAAAATATTCTAGGAAATCTTCAACTGACTCATCTTCTCATTGAGTCATGCAAAAGATTTCATCCCATACTGCATTGGTCTTACAATACTCCTAATATTTTGCTAGAAAATCATCTTTCATTTGGTCCCATGCTCTAATGTCCCTTAGACTCATAAACCATCATAATGCAACATCTCTCAAGGTAGCTAGAAATAACTTTAGTTTTTGTGCATCATTTTGATAATTATAGCTATTACAAAGGACATAAAATTCAAATTGGAACATATCAGGATCCTCAAAGATTGACCCTCTAAATATAGGAAGTGATGAGTGGGGGATACTTTTCATAGGGGCATTATCCTTAGGAGGCTGAATAGGAAATTCAAAGGTTGTATTGTGTTGAACAATTGCATTACCATTGTTTTCAACATTGTTAGCTCTGACATTATTATTTTTAGTATTATCAGCCATGACTTCTGTCAAAACTTTGGTTGCCCAAGGTGTATAGTATGTCTTAAAGGGTTGTTCTAGAGAATTTGGAGGTTTACTACACCTAGCTTCGTATGAGTTTGTGAATTGTTGAGAAATTTTAGAAGGTATAGTAAGAGATGTGGATTGAGAAGATGGCTAGATTTTGACTTCATTCTTTTGTTTGGTTTTGATGGTTGATGGATTTTTCTCTTTTGTGGTTTTTGAATTTTTGAACTACCTACTAATTCTTTCTTAACAAACCTTCCTTAACTATCTCTAAGCCTATTCATGCACCTAAATGATTTACTACAGTGAAAATCCTATGTACTGGGCTAAGCAAGGACGACTCTTGATCAGTCACTCCCACAGATGCATTGTTCATATCTTAACTTGCTATGACTTTACACCTTTAATATTTTTCCCCAAAAATGACGCCAAAAATGTCAGGGAAAACTATGTTTCAAATTAACTTAAGATTTGATCTTTCTATGGACATTTAGTTTACTCCTATTGAATATCAATCTAGGATCATAGACCATTGCAAGATATTGGGGCAATTTATTGAAGGGATGAAGATAAGAAGTTAAGTGGGATGAGATGCAAATCAAAGAAAATATCTAAATTGGAACTACACAAACCAAATATGTAGGAATGAATACTACAAGTAAAACCACACATCATATGAAAGCATAATCTGTATATAATGAAGATTTTATTCTAAGAAAACATTATCAATCTTATTCATGATTAAATCATTAACAAAGCAATCACACATCTATCTATACTTTATTTATTAATCACCACACTTAAATTCCTCAAGAGATATAACCAAATACTAACATAGGAATCGAGATTTCAATGGATAATGATAAAAAATGGTTTGCAGTAGGAATATTGTATAACTGAGTGATTTGGGACATGAGGTGAATGATATTGCAGCAGGATCTTTGTAGTTATGTGAGGCAGAGCAAGAATTTGTGATAGGAAGTTATTTGATCTGCAACAAGACTAATGGTTTCATGAAAGAGTATGGGATTTAAAATGATGTAACAATGAATGATGGCTGGTATATTTGAAGCTGAGAAAGGAAATGATAAATGATAAAGTTCCATATTTTAATCTTGATGACAAAGTAACAATTTAATTTCTTGCATACAACAATATTCACACCAATTAATAATCACGCACTCATAATTCAATGAAAGAGATTGTAAAAAAAATATAAAACAAACATATATAGCTAAAGTTTCCTAAGAGGAGCCACTTCCTCTGGTTCATGTGGCAAGAACTTAATTAACACACGTTGCTATAGAAATTCCACTTCACTATTACAATGAACTTAGAAGAATAACTTTAACAAAGCTTTTCATATATCATAATCCATATTGTCTTTTGATTAAAGACCTTCTTATATAGGTTCAAAGTATTTAACTAACTAATCACTAAATTGTTATAGTCGATGGCTTCCATCCCAAACACAAATAGATCTAGATTTTAGTCTGGCTGTAGGCCAAAAGTATTTGATTACAAAAAAGACATGACCAAAATAACGCAAGGTCCTAATCGGTTTGTTTAACTATTTACAAAATCATTTGCTCAAAATGGAATAGCAAGATAATGGCCCTAAGCTACTTATCAACCTATGTAGCTAGTTCCATGTCCACTCATGCACTTGTAGTTCATGTAGAAAATTGATCAAAATCTGTTATTTTCCACATAATTGACCTCTTTTAGGAATTATTCTTCCATCTTCAAAGAAGTGCTAATTATCCTAATTCCCTATCAATTAATTTTTCAAAATAGGGCTAAAGACTATAGGAATAAGGAAAAATAGAGGAGAGAGAATAATAATAAAAAGATACTTTTGGCACCCAATGCCTTGTTAGCTAAATATTGTCCACATTGTAGGGAAAAGAAAAGGCATTGTAGATGCAAGTCTATTGCAAGCTTGGAAACACAACCAATGCCTACTGAGTTTAAAGCCATTGATGAAAATGGATAGGTGCTCTATGTTGCTCAACGAAGGCTATAGGTTCATAGATAAGGTATGCCACAAGATCCTCTTCAAATTTATAATAGTAACAACCAATGGAAAAATACTGGTTTTAGTGGAAGTAGTAATTGGAAACAACCCCATCAAGGTTGGCAACAACCTCAACAGGGTTAGCAACAACCTTAGTAAGGTTGGCAATAACCTTAGCAAGGTTGGCAACAAAACCAAAATTGGAATACCCAACCTAGTCAACAAGCCTTAATGCTACCACCTTAGCATAGGCTCTAATGCCTCCTCTTGTAGCCACTAATACTCCTCCTAAGAAGACTCAACTATTAGTTTAGCCTAATCCTTATCCCAACAATACCAAACAACCAACACAACAACAAAACTATTCTATTTCCTTGAATGATATCCACTTAAGGTCCGGTACTACTCTTCCTTCACCCCAAAAGCCTATAATAACTAAAGTTGAAGATTCCCAAACTAAACAGATAGATGTGTCAAACTAGTAGACCTCTCCTATAGCCAAAGAACCTTCATTTCCTCATAGCTTGATGGAACAAGGCCAACATATAGAAAACTATGCAGTAATTGGTTGTCTTAATCAACTGAAGAAAATGATAGTACACATACCATTACTTGATGCTATCAAGGAAGTCACTCCCTATACTAATGCTATCAAGGAAGCATGTATCAAACAACCAAGAAGAAAGAAGAAGGATCCAAAAACTATTTATATCTTAAGATAATTGTCTAATTTAATGCTGGAAAAATTAATTGTACCTCTGACCTTGGGATTCCAATGATTACCATCATCATTCATGGGATGCAAGTTCAAGATGCTTTAGTTAACTTAGGAGAACCTATAAATGTCATGACAAAGGAGGTATTATCTTGATTACATATCATTGGTCTCAAAGAAACACCAAACATACTTGAGCTTGCCGATAGTTCTACTGTCAAACCGAATGGAATGATAAAAGATGTCATAGTCACCTTAAACTCTTGGGAGTATCTAGTAGACTTTTTTGTCCTTTCCCCAGAGGATAACATGGGTGGATATCCTTTAATTTTAGGGTGACCGTGGTTAGCCACTATAGATGGCTATATAGCTTGCTAGTCTGGAAAGATGGCAATATCCAATGCTATCCATACTAAGAACCTAACTTTATACTCCCCTACTTAGCCACTATCACTGGATGACCAAGTCATCTAGCCACACTTGGGTGATGATGATTTAGAGGTAAATTCTATCCATCAACTAATGATGATAGGTCAAGAGCTATTTGTATCCTCTCAAGAAGAAGATGAGATCATTTAATCCATTATCATGAATGAATATGGAGTAGAAGCTCAAGTGTGTCATCAAGTGTCCTACAAACTATATTACCACCTTTAAACACACCCCAAAATTTAGAAGATTCTAAATTCTTTCACTCACTATTACCTCATGAAATGGATTCTTCTCCTATTGCCCAATTATTCATGACTTGAAAAGGTTATTAAGATGGAAGTTGGTCTAGAAAGGGAGCGGAATGTAAACATTCGTTTACCACCTTCCCATCAGAAAATTATGTTGTAGTTACTATAGGAGAATCAAAAAGAATTTTCTTCAGATAACATGGACATGAAAGGACTAGACCATATGCTTTGCACTCACAAAATTTACATCAGTCCTCATTTCAAACCTATCTGATAGCCTTAGAGGAGAGTTAACCCTATTTTGAAGGATACCGTTACGAGTGAACTGTAGAAACTATTAAGTGTTGGTTTTATCTGCCCCGTCTCTGATAGCCAATGGGTTTCACCCTTGGTTATAGTACTAAAGAAGGGAGGAAAATGGAGAGTTTTTGTAAATTATAGGGATCTCAATTTAACCACTAAGAAAGACCACTTTCCCTTACCATTTATAGATCAAGTTCTTGACAACCTAGCTAGCAAGAAACATTTCTCTTTTCTAGATGGTTTTAGTGGTTACAATCATATACAAATAGCTCGAGAGGATCAAGAAAAAACAACTTTCACATGCCCATGGGGTACTTTTGCCTATCCAGTTTTATCCTTTGGCCTATGTAATGCCCCAACAACATTCCAACAAGCTGTCATAAGTATCTTTCTGGATATATCTGCTAACTATATGGAGATCTACATGGATGATTTTACTATTTATGGGATAATTTTGAGGAAGAAAAATCCAACTTAGAGATAATGCTCAAGAGATGCCAAGACTATAATCTTTCCCTAAATAGTGAAAAATGTTTTATGATGATGGAAGGAGTAGTAATAGGTCATTTAATTTCATCAAAAGGTATCCAAGTAGATCCAACAAAGATTGAAGTCATTAGTACCTTTTCTAGGCCAGAGAAGTAGAAGGATGTACAAAGTTTCTTAGAACATACTAGATATTATAGAAGATTCATCAAGAATTTGAGTTAACTTGCAACACCCCTTTATAAATTATTAAAAAAGGATTATGAATTCTCCTGGGACTCTACATGTGCTACATCTTTCCTATAGCTTAAAGAAGTTCTCACCATAGCACTAGTTTTAAGAGGGCCCAATTGGGGACGGCCTTTCCACATCCATACAGATGCCTCAGACTATGCTAGAGGTGTAGTGCTAGGCCAAAAGGTAGACTCACTTGAACATGTTATTTAATTCATCAATAAAAATTTGCAATGTGCAGAATTTAACTACACAGTCACTGAAAAAGAGCTACTTGCAGTTATTTATGCACTGAATAAATTCAGGCACTACATTATTGGATATTAAATATTTGTTCATATTGATCACTCTGCTATAAAGTATCTAATGAATAATCCTACAATATTAGGAAGATTGGCTTGTTGGTTGTTAGTTATGTATGAATTTGATATCACCATAATAGATAAACTCGGTAAGGCCAATGTGGTAGTTAACTTTCTCTCTCAGTTGCACGTCCCTGATGATCCTACAGCCATTGACGATAATTTTCCAAATGAACACATTTCCCTATTGTCAGCACAAAATTCATGGTATGTAGATATTGCAAATTACCTAACCATAGAAAAGATGACAATTCACTTCTCTGCCAAAGAAAGAAAGTTACTAGTTGAAAAGAGCTTTAACTATTATTGGATTATTGGATTTATGTTTTATACTAGCCTTGATCAAGTAATGTATTGGTGCATAAGTGAAGATGAAACATATGATATCTTGAGGTCATGTCATGATGAGTCATATGGAGGTCATTTTGTAGCCAAATAGAAAACCTTTAAAATATTTACAACTAGGTACTATTGGTCAACCTTACACAAGGATGCAGCTAGATACACAAATTAATATGATAAGTGTCAATGAATGCGAAGACCCACCAAATCAAATGAAATGCCCATGCAACCTGAAGTAGTTGTTGCACCCTTTGATAAATGGGGGATTGACTTTGTAGGCCCTATTGAACCCTCTTCATAAGGTAAATCCTATATCTTAGTTTGCACTAATTATGTAACTAAGTGGGTAGAGGCCAAACCCATGAAACACCCAAGGGATAACAACGGTTCCAAGTTCTTGTATGAGTCCATCTTTACATGGTTTGGAGTCCCTAGGGAGTTCACATCTAATCAAGGAGCTTAGTTTACATCTAATCTGATAGCTGCTCTAATGGGGGAATATACTATTCAACATGGTAAATCATCACCTTACCATCCACAAGCTAATGGCCAAGTAGAAGTTACCAACAGGGAGCTAGAATCTGTTCTCACCAAAATAGTAGCACTTAATAGGAAGGATTGGGCCATATGCCTTCCTAAAGCTCTTTGGGATTATAGAACCAACTAAAAATATTCAACAGGTTTTACTCCTATTGATCTCATCTATGGTAGGTCAACTATAATGCCTATGGAGTTTGAATATAAAAAATTAAGGAATTCTTTGGATCTTAGTATGGAACTCACTATTGCACAACAAGATCGAGTTCTAAGTTTAAATTTCCTTGATGAATGACACAAATCTACATTGAACAACACTAAACTCATCTAGCAATTAAGGAAACAATGGCATGATAATTTTATCAAAGATACAATGTTTGTTGTAGGATATTGAGCCCTTCTTTATGATTCCAAGTATCAACACAATCCAGGAAAGTTTCAAACTCATTGGTTAGGACCACATGAATTTTTGTTGTATTTCCAAATGGAGCGGTCTAGTTATCTACTATTGATCCTATTCAATTCAAGTTACTTATCAACAGGAATAACCTAAAGATCTACAAAAAACTAGTAAGTCATGAGGAGTTCTTGCATCAGTTTCAACACAATGAAGATTTACTCATTCCTGCAATCGAGCAGTCTGGGTCTTCTACCTCGACTATTGCTAAATCTTGATTCCATTCAAGATTTTCATAATAAACACTTTCTTCTTGAAATTAATTTCTCTGCCATACACTTCATCTCAACTTCTCTCTTTCCCATCTTTCCATCCCATTCCATCACTCCACCACTTCTGATGATCTTTTCCAAGAAACTCTTCCTACAACACTTGCTAGGTATGTGCCACATAACCTTGCATATATTTTATTTTGTTCACTCTTTATTAGAAATTTTTGTTATTTGAATTTATTTCTCTTGCATATCCTAGCCCGATGGGACCCATACCCTTACTTAGTTGGGGAGGGGGTCGGGGGAATATTCATTTTTCAAGATTTCAAATCACACGTAAATTTTAAAAGTTATTGTCTTATGAGATGATTGTCATCACATATTGATTACCTATCCTTGTATGATTGTGTCATTAAGGGAGTTAAGGACATTAAAGTTGAGCTTAACTTTTAATGATAATTGGGAATTTGTTTGAGGTGGTACACTTGTACACAAGTAAAAAATTATGAGAATTGATGTAAGGAAGGCTATTATGAGATTGCCTGCATAAAAAAATATTTAAGAAACATGTAGCAATAGTATGCCATTTTCTTTTTCTGGTACCATAACATTGAAAATTATGATAACTCACTATTGTTGAGCTCTAAAACAACATGATTTTGCCAAAATTATTTTGTGTGTAATAATGGGTTGAGGTCTTCAAAGATATGAACCGGTTGATCATAGGGTTTTATTGGGTGATGTAGCCAGTTGCTAGATGTTTAGGAGAAGAGGATGGTTAGATTACTGCCTCAGTCTTAAGGGATTTAGTGGGGAGGTTTCTCTTCAATTTTTGAACACCTTGAAGGATGGCTTTGCAATGGTTAAGGGCCTTAGAATTTAATTCATAGAATATGTGGTAGCAAAAGTCATTGGGTTACCCCAAGAAGGAGAAAATTGGGCAAAGGATTTTGACCTACATATGGCTAGGACATAGTTTAGTGTGCATCTTAACCCTCCATTGGTCATTGAAAAGAAGCAGGGTACCTCTAGATTATCATTGCCTTTGGAGTTTATCTAGCCAACAAAATTTATCATTTAATTATTCACTTGTGAAGGTCATTACAAATACCTGCATGCCCTACATTTCAAGATTTTAGCTCATCCGTGGCATGATTGTAGAGAGGCAAATCTTCCCAATTTCCTATTTAACATTGTTAAGAAGAAAGTTTCATTAGTACAATTAGGAAAGGATCAATCCATCTCTCATAATTGCTTGATACAATTATATTTGGAAAGGGAATTAAACAAACAAACAATTGGGACATGGGAAGAATTTTTATAGTTAAAAGAGGTAGAGACTAGATCGGTCGGCCCTAGAGGAAAAGGTGTTGGACGAAGGGAAAAGACATCTAATAGTTTTTGTAACGTTGTTCCTAGGACTAAAAATGTTCGTGAAGCCTCTTCCTCTAGTTTTAGACCAACTAAGAAGAGAATTTATAAAGCTAATGTCTCTTTCTAGCAAAAAGAAAACAAAAATAGAGAAGTTGCTAGTGCCCACAAGACCCCATCATCTGTTAAGACTAGGTCTACTATTAGGGAAGGAAAAGGTAAGGTTGTGGAATATGAAGATGAAAAATTTAAATAACAACTTGATGATGAAAATAATATTAATGAAACCTTGTGCTCATAAGAAGAGGAAGCTTCAGAAAAACCTCCTAAAGCATCTACTCTAGAAATGTCTACAAGCAAGAGGGAATGAAAGAATCCTCCATGCTTGTCTACACCTCCGATGAGGTTAAGTGTGAGGCTTTCTGAAGGAAATAGGGTTACTAAAGCCTCTATTCCAATGGTTAACCTAGAATCTTATAAGTTTAAGAAGGATTCCTCTTCAGAGGGAAAATTGCAACAAAATAGATCCACTAATAATGAGTACAATAACTAGAATTCACAACCTAAAGTTGACCTTAGTGTTAACTATGTGCTTGCTGATAATTATAAGGAGTCTTATGAGTCTAAAACATCTAAGGAATTTGATGAAAGTCCTATTATGAAGGATACTAATGAGAATCTAAAAGACCCTCATTCTGAGGACTATCTAGAATTTAGACAAGAAATTATTGAGGGAGTAACGGAAAAGCTCAATTGGATGGACTAGATATATTGGCTACAACAAAAATTGAATTTAGTAAGAAAGAGAATGTTGTGACAATGCTTTTTTAAAGGAAAGGGAAATGCTCCATGCCACAAAGTGCCAACAAAACTCCTCATCCGTTATATGATTGGATAGACATTTTTAACCAAGAACCATTGCCACCACCCAATCTTTCTACAACTTTGTTCACAGGAATCAATTTGTTTCAATAGTTGTTATGGGAAAGAGCTCAATGGAAGCTAGAAAGAGAAAAATTGAAACATGTTATTAATGAACAAAGCTATCAGTTGAAGTACAACCCAGACCAAAATGAAGTTTTAAAATGAAGGATTGAATAAGTCATAAGATTGATTCCTAAACTGATGGAATGTAGATCATCATCACCAATGTATGCATTGCTCCTCAAAGAACAACTTGTAAATTTCAAATTGACTAGAATTATGGAAGGGATTAGTCCCTCGATTTCAAATCCACATGAGTTTCATGACACATTCTTATATATTCCAATACCTTTGAAGAATTTATTGTGTGAATTATATCTCCATAATTTGGTAGTGCCTAATGACATAGAGTGGAACTCACTCCTTTATATAGCGGATGTGATGTTGAGAACAATTATGTCTTGGATGCATAATGAGATAAGTAAGGAACATCAAGCTAAACCTTACAAGACAATAAAATGATAGTTCCTATACTCATGAGACCAAAAATTCAAAACTCTAAATGAACATTTCTGGATTGGATTTCTCTTCTAGGAAACCTTGTTGTAGCTAATAAAGTATTCTCAGTCAGAGAACAAGCATTTGCAGATCGGGAACAACACTCATCTCGAAATGTTGAGACAAAAAGTATTAATTCAAGGAAAAGGTGGAAATGAATTCCACATGATGTAAAGATAAGAGAACCCCACTCTCCTCAAAATTTAACTCTTGCTGCTATCCAAATTCTATGGTATATCGATTTGGGAAGGAATCGGTGCAAATATTGGCTTCCATTAAAGTATCAGCCTCCTATTTTCCTACAATCACTACTAGCAGTGAAAGACAATGTAGAGGGTCATGATATGACAATAGAAGTTTGGTGATGGAGAAGGCTCAAGGAACATTATGGGTGCTTTGACTATGTTAAGAACGAGCTAGGGGAGAGGACGACTTGATTGGAGAGTTTGATCCAGAATCATAAACTTCATGGTTGTTGGGGACCAACAATAGCTTAGTTGGGGGGAATGATGGGCCTCCAAAAGGTCATTGTTTTAAGTTCTTTTTTTTTTTTTTTAAAGTAGTTATCTTGCAAAAATAATCACGACTTTATGGTTTTAAGTGGATGAACTAATGTTTTTATGTATATGTTATATATATGTTAGGACATGAAGTAGAAGTATGGATAGTTCAAATATGCTATATTTTCTTGAATCTATGGACCAAAATGGTATAATGAAGCAATGTTACATGTTGATAAATGTTTACCCATTTATGCTATGTCTTGGGTAGTTTTCCTCCTGTAGCCATAGGATTTGCAAGAGTGTTAATTTGAACTTTGCACCTTTTCCTCTAATATTGATAATGAAATAAATATATGTATGTGGAAGTTATGTGTGCATTGAATGTTTTATAGGTACTTTCCATAGATACTTAAAGATCAACACCTTAGCATTAAAGTCAAAGCCAAATGGATTGCTGAACCATAGCAAGTGGAGCAAGTCATTATATGCTTTTTGTTAGTGCAATGCATGAATATAGTTTCCACAACTTGCTACATTCATAGAGGATTTAATTGTGGTTAATGTTGATTCTATTTCAAATTTTATGAGTCTATAATTGATCCTCATTAATGGAGTGATCATAGAGTTACGAAGTAGTTGTAGTTTCCTTTAAACAATGACCATTGTAGCTTTGAGCAAAATTTAAAAAAAGAATAGGATAAGTTGATTTGCATAGCAGCAGAGTGTGATACTATTTTTAATCAAGTGTAATCCTTTCCATGAATGAATAGAATGAGTAGTTCAAGATTATTTCTCTTATCTTAATTTTTATTTTCTATTCACTCATCCAAGGGGCCCCACTTGGTGAGTGAATTGTTCCATTAGAATATATTTCATTTCCTTGTTTGTTTCCTTGCAAGGTAGGATTTTGTTGCTCTTGCAACCATTGATAATAGAATCAGTGAATTGTTACTATAGAATAGATGCATAGATAGGTTTACTATTTACAACATTACTTTAAGCTTTGAGTTAAGTTGTCATTTTAGTTTCTACCATAGATTTCCTTCAGCATTGCCTTCACTTTAGTTGTAATGACTTAAAGAAGAATTAGAGCATATACTTTGTAGTCATGATCTCAATTTTATGCTCTCAAGTTGACAACTTAAATGAAATCAGTATACTATTTTAGGTAAAATACATGATGTTGTCTAACCATAGAATCACTATAAAAGGATGTCCAATCCTTCGTTATTAAGGTATTAAGTTGACTAGCCATATACAAAGAAATAGAAGCTAAACATGGAAAAGTGACACCCAATATGAGAATTTCCCAATTAGATCAAATTAGGAGAGAGGGCATTGAAAGCACATTAGAAGTAGAGTGTCCAAAGTGCAAGATCGATAGACTAAGGCTGCACTAGAGATAATTACACCCTTATCAAGATCACCACTTATGACTATTATGATTAGGTCCAATTTCTTCCTCACACACTTTTCACTTTTTTGACCCTAGAGTCCTTTCTTAGAGCCATCATATAGCTTATCCTCTTCAACATTGTTAGTCTCATCATCCCTTAGAAGTACATCTAGAATCCTTACCTAGTTAAATCTTAATCTACATCATCTATCATATCCTATCTTTGGTATAATCATCCTAGTGGATACATATCTTATTTTTGTGCATCCACATAGCACTATGACTATATCTTGGGTAACATACTTATCCAAGGTACTTTATCTCATCATTTTTATCCCTCATCACCTTGATCTAAAGGTTGGGCTCCACATTTGATTTTCTATCATAATCCTATAGCTCCCACACATATCATATTAAATCCACCTTTAATACCAAGACAATCCTCACAGTCCTATATGTATCGCATCCTTAGACTAATCCTCCACCATTAGACTATCTTTCAACATTGGAAACCACCTATAGATCCTTAGAAGAATTGATACATTTTAGGAAGATCATAGAATTTATCTCACAACTTGCATCCATTATCACATCATCTTTACATTCCATGTCTAGGTTCAAGTATCATATCATGTCACTAACCACACATCTCATTAAAAGGAAGAAAAAGGAAATTGCTCCATATCCTTTCAACACAAGAACTAGCACACATCTCAATCCTAATAAAACAAAAAATATGTAGGACCCAAGATCTCAAGATCACAAACCCAACACCAAAAAATCATGACTTCACAAGATATAGATTATGCCATAGAGGCATTTATGGGTTGCCCTAGGAATACATCATTTATTAGTGCCATCATTGCAAAGCATAAAGATACCATCAAGATAAATTTTCAAATAGAAGACATTGGAGGTTTTGACTTTGGGTGAATGCCACCATCTAGCACTATCACAGATCTCACCCCATCCTATTCCAATGATGATGAGATTCTTATTGTATTTGATTTGAATATGTTGAAAGCCTTAGAAATCATTCTCCACACATCCTCCAAATTCCAAATATTCCTCCAAATTATCTCATTGTGCCTTCATGCATATCCACCAATTTTCCTTATCCTACTTTTGACAAGGGAAATTCATTTGTGCATTCATCTACACCTCCTTATTATATCACACTCATATATCCCCCACATGCATCATTCATGTCTCCATCTTCCTCCATAGTCATATTCCAATCTCCACCTTTTCATAGAAATTATAGTAGATGCATCCCTTATTCAAATCCACAACCTTCATATCCTCTAACCCATTTTTCAAATCCTCATATCAATCCTAGTTATGCAATGCATCAACCCTACCCACGTACTCTTTCCAGTCCAATTCCATCCACTCTATCCTTCATAAATCTTCCACCTCATATTTGTCTACCATATTCTATTACATCCTATATCACTACAAACCCCCTTCTAGAAATAACCTACATCCCTCAATCCACTTCATATTCCATACCCCAATCTATCACACCTCTTATATTAAAAAGAAAACTACCCATCACCAATAACCTAGTAATACCTCCTCACAAAAGTAGCCAAACCCAAAACTTTCCACCACCACAACAACAAAAAATGGGGGCAACCCCTTATGTGAACTATCTAGTCATTCCATCTCATAGGTCCATTTCTAAAACTCCACTCATTCAGCCAAGGCTACAAAATGTCACCTCACCTTTATATGGATTTCCACCATCTACTTTTGCCAATCCTTCACCTCAAAATTTAACACCCAAGTCTCCAAGGAATCTAATAAAAATTGAATCTCATAAGTATGATGAATCGTGTCATCTAATTCCATCACATGAAGTTAGTGAGAAAAAATTTCCATCACCCACACCCATCATTCCTCTGCTATCTCCCCCAGTTATTATCCCTCTTTCATCCACCCCACTTATGGATCCCCTTCCATCTCCTACCATCATTAAAACCCTTTGATCCATTGAATCCCTCTAATTCCCATCCATATAGCCTCCTTCTAACATTATCCAAACCCCATATAATGAACTTCATGAGTCCATTCTCCATCTCCCCATCCCCATTTCAGAAATTCCCATCCTCCAATTAACCCCATCTGAAGAGTTCACCCATAAATCTCCTATTACACCATCCACACCCAACCAAACCAGCCAAGATCTTGTCCAAAAGCATGTTGAAATATCTATTGGCATAAATTACAATCCTACCATTCTACCTATGTTGTCTCAAGATCCTTCCATCCTACATATACCCCTACATGATTCATTGTTACCATCTATTCCATCTAAAGAGTAGTCATCATCTCCTCTATATCAAGATCCTACCCTTTCATCCTCCTCTCCACTTTTAAAATCCTATTGTTTCATTCATCCCTCCAAGTCAAGAACCATTTTCATCCACCCATTTAAATAAAGATAATCAAGACCCATCCCCTCTTCTTCATGATCCTACATCTCTTTTAATTCATGGCAATACATGTATAGAAGAAGAAATAACTATTATACCCAAAACTTCTACTCCTACACATACTAATGGACTCACATCTTATGTTCCAAATAATGAACATCATATTGAATAAATAAATAAAAGTATATATCTAGATGTTTGTATCCCTTCTATCACTTCATAGTACCAAAACCTTCCATCTTCACTCCAAATTTCCCATTCATCCTACTCTGGATCCATTTTGAGCCATTATCCTACTACTTCTTTCCATCCCTCTATTTTGGGTTTCTACATCCCTTATCTAAATCCTTCACCCTTTCCATCCATTTTAGGTCCTTATATACCTAATCCAAATCCTTTATCACGTCAATCTATTTGGGACCTACTCTTTCCTCACTTCCATATGTTTTAGGTCCTTATCCTTCATTCCTTCCATCCATTTTTGGAAATTACATGCATCCATGCCATGTATTCCAATCCTTCACTCCATCCCCTCAAATCTGCAATCAAGATTATTAAAGGAATTCATCCTTGAATTCCTTCCAAACATCAACCTCTATAATTGCATCCATAATATCTCAATATCCTCCATGCTCTTTTTCCAATATCTTGTCTAATAGAAGCAAATTGGATACCAAAATTAAAAATCACAAATCCAAAAATCTGAGTATCGACATGTCGCATCTAAAACACATTTTCAAGAATAGAAACATTTGATCCAAAAGAAAGAAAAATATAAAAGGGCACAAAAGACCAAACTAAAAAAGTCAAAACTCATGTGGATACCCAAGATACTCATAAAACAAATGCATCTCAAAGAAAGATCTCAATTGGCATCCATTCTCGCTTCTCAAAAAGCCTCATCCATTCATAATTTATCCAAATCTCCATATAAACATCCTCTATCCTCACAATTTATTCTTACTCCTTATGCTTCTTATCCTACATTATCAATCCTTAATCTTCCATCTTTGATTTTGATCCTTATATTCCTCCTACTCCATTTTCTCCTTAATCTTGTTCAACATCATCTTTCCTAGTACTTCATCATGCTTTAGGATGTGTGCCAATGATGATATTTTTATTTCCCTCATACCTTTATCCACAAATCTTATGTCTACCCTTCTATTATTTGTCAAATCCTATGCACCATTCCCTTCATTTAATCTAATCTAATTCATGCTTCCTTATCCACCCATCCTACCAACATCTATGACTAATTTTTTTATTTTAAAGAGAGTAAAAAGAGTTATAAATAAACCCAATAGTGAAAACATAGGAAATCAATGTCTTAGATAAGTACCATGATGAAAAATTGGCAAACAAGCATCATGCACAATCCTTCCATCCAAATGCTCTATGCACTTGGGGCCAAGTTCTTCCACCCAACATACCCATCCCATCTTCCTACCATACCCACCACATCTTATCCATTCACATCCTCTATCCTCTAGATCTTGTAAAATAATAATAATAAATTAATAATAAATGCCACCACCATACATACATGCTTTAGGTCACCTCTTGATACTCATTATCCCATCATAATGTGTATCTACCTATTCTTTATCTACCCATTCTTTATTCCACATAATCCATCCTCCTCCTTTCTATTAGCTCCATCCACCCATATTATTTATCCTCTATCTACCTCCCTCATCTTTTTGTTGTCCTATCTTACATCCTATCATACCCATCTTAAGTCCCCCTCATGCATGATATATTATAACTAGGGGTATTATATTCCTTGGAGAACTTATCCAACCCACCTTCCATCTCCCTATTGTTGTAACACCCTGCTAGGGAACCCAAAATAAATTAACCTAAAGTTTAAGTTTGCCAAACAATTTTTTTTGAAAGATGATAACAACAAAAGATAATATAGTGAAAGCAATAACTCACATACATACAAACATCCAAAAGAGATTACATCTCTTAAGGGTTCCATGATGTTGAATCACATGTATAAGTTTATTAATATTAAATCTAACACATAACCAAAATCTACATCATGGAATAACCATAAGTATGAATCTAATTAAATAATATAAAATTACATATGACGCCATTTGGCATAACTAGAATGCATAATCATTCATTTTATAAGCCACAGGGTATGAAAATCTCAAAGAATATATATCAAGAATAAAATACATAATCTCATGTAAGATATCTAATAATCAAATATTGTACAATAGAATATACCCATCCATCGAAACACAAGATCAAGATTAAAGGAACAACTACATGAGTACATCCAGCAATGATGTCTAGTTGTTAGTCTGAATGGTATTAGAAACACTACCACCTGACCTCATGGAACCTAAATGGTCCACTCCAACCATGTTCAAGAGATAGTCTCAAGTCTCAAACAAATATCAATCCCAAAAGCCAAAACCAACATCTAGGTCAAGGAGAACCAAATAGTAATCTATCTCAAAGGTACCAAGACACAAATGACATGTAAACCCAGAGGCAACAAAGATATGTAGGAAACCTACTATGCAAGTGAGCAAGTGTCATTGCATGAGCCAACTTTAAGGTTACCTTGGCAATGTCTCTAGAATTCACCCCCCTAGTGTGTCTATGCGATATCAGTATCCTTTCTGACAGACAAGGCATATTAACGTAGCAAGGTCGCAACTAAGGATCCTCTCTACTCCAATCCTAGCTTGTACTAGCACTCAAGACACGGGCGAGGAAAATCACTAACTCTTATTAATTAATTTTAAACCCATTTAATGAAAAGTTATCACTTATTAATACAACTTAAAATGGCTTACCTAGGCAACCTCTTTAGGACTCGGCCTCCATTATACCCACTTCCAAAAATACATATAGATTACCTAACCTAAGCCCATAAAAGTACAACTCATATCACAATTTTCACCTCAGCCCTTTACAAGAAACTAGAAAGCACCTAAAGACAAATCACAATATTTAACTTAGTCCTATACAAGAAACTAGAAAACACCAACAGATAACCAATCAAAACTCAATGGTTACAACAAGAAAGCCACAATAATCACCTCAGTCCTATATAAGCAACTGGAAAGCATCAAAAGATAAGTGATCAAAACTCAAAGGTTACACTAGGAAAATCACACCATTCACCTCAACTCTATACAAGCAACCAAAAAGTACTAACAAGAAACTGATAAAAAATCATAATAGAAATACATGAATACATTACAATGGTTGGGTATAAAACATCATGATGAAAATATACAGAACATCATTGTAGAAAAAAACTCCCTAAGCCTCTGGTAAACATCCTAACTGATCAACTTACTAAGTCAAACTTGATCCCAGCACAAGGTAAAAGACACACCACATCAAAAAGTAGTTTCATAGATCATTTAGTTTTGAAAACACAATGGTACACTTTACAAACAGGGTTCTAGTTTTCCATTTCCAAAATGTCATAATTACTAAAGTTTTTGAACTATCAAAAGAAATCAATTCTCCTTAGTGTAGAAATCATTTTCATATTAACTAAATCCATTTAAAAAAATAACACCCTCAAATTTAAATGGATATTTTTCCTTTAAATTTTAAACAATATACTAGTTAACAATGTCTTATAATTAAGTATTATTATTATTAAAGATTTATTAATAATTATTAAATTAATAATAAAATAATATATATTAACTAATCAATAATAAAAATCATTAAAATTAAATAATAAAATAATAATAATAACAATATTATTATTTTAATAATAAAAAAACAAAAAAAAACCTACAATATATCTATGCAATTTGATATCGCACCACAAAATGAGGGGAGGCTACAAGTGGACTGGTTGCTTTGGTAGCCTACTCCCTTGGCAGCATCTGCTGCTACAAGAGTGTGCCTTACATTGCAGCCGAGGGTGAGAGGTCACAACCCGTCCTCTCTTTAATTTTTTTTAATATTTTATTATTATATATATAATTCATATTTAAAAGAATAACCAATGCCCCCTGACAACATTCAATATTAAAATATAATTATCACAGTAATTGGAAAATTACTATGGTATATATATATATCTTTTTTTAACATAATACCAATACAAATCTGATAGGGCAACAATAGTAAAATAGTCAAAACTAATAAATTAAATTTGGTTTTCTTTTCCAACCCCTATCTCGAATCACAATTTTCTAAACCGATCCAATTTATGAATAACTAGATTTCTCACACAGACAATTCAATAACGAACAATACTAATTATTCACACAAGAATTTTCAAAAAAACAAATCCATTTCTAAAAAAACATTCTCATACAAGCATGAAGAAGACAAAAAGAATCATGAAGAGAAAATAATGTGATAGATTCAAGCAACAATCCTATCTCGGTCTGATGCTAATGAGACAAACACTCGGAGATTGCAAGAATTTTTAGTTTCCTTGAACAACTCTCCTCGAAGTTTGCTTCTCAAAAACCTATCTCGGGAGAAATGAGCTCTTATTTCTTAATAAAGAGTTTTCTCCCTTTAGGGTTTTAGTTGTGCAATCATGCAAACCCTTTTCTTTATTATTTAATTTTATTTTATTTTCATGTGCAAACTTTTTGCATTTTAATTGAAATAAACTTTATTAAATTTATTTGCTCTCTCTTTTATTAAATCACAAATATATTTATTAATTCAACTAATATTAATATTTAGAGTTTATTATTAAAAAAACTCTTAAATAAATTATTATTAAATTAAATAAATATAATTATGTCAAAATTAGAAATTTAATTAAATATTTTAAATTTTATTGTTTTAATTAATTTATCAATTAATTAAATATAATCAAATATTGATTTTCTTTATAATTTTTTGTTAAATTAAATTATTTAATGATCTTTTTATTTGATTTAATTATAGCTGCAAATCACGATAGACCCACAAGTCCAAATAAGAAAGTCATAATAATTATAAAGCACTAAATCAAACTCAAGGATCAAAATCACAAATTCACATCATTTGACGAATTTGGAAGGTTAAATAACTCATATAGTTGTCCTACTTTCTAGGACAATTGGCTTAGGGTTAGGATTTGGACTCAAGAACTATCTCCCCTCTTTAACCATTGAGATACTATGATAGGGCACACTCACCCTGGCAATTTAGGGAAGTCAATCCTCAATACCTACAATCTGCATAAAATTTGAGCATATACATACACATATAAATCCAAACCAAATAGGCAATGGTGAGAAGTGGTGCATCGTGTAGATCCTGACTAGTAGGTGACTATGAATCCCTCCCTCAACCACATTAGAAATGTCAAACATAAAGCAAAATATACAAGTACACCATACATATGCAAGTATGGGGTAAGTAACCATAGAAACTATATATAATTCATCTCCATCTATCTAACTATCATCATGAAATAACTAAAAATCATTATATGAACATACATGTATCATCATCAAAAGAGTAATCGTGAACACATGAAATAACTGGGTATCAAGTAGCTCGTCAAATATATCAACTAAGTATGAAATAGTATCCAATCAAATTTGATAACTAAGTACCGCTAATCATAAAACATAACCACAAAATTGGCCTAAAAGAATCCACCAATACAACATGAAAAGTAAACTAGGGGTTGGCATTATATCCACCCCCTAGACTTAGGCTTACTCCTAGAAGCCTACGAGAAAGATTAAAAAAACTCTAGAACTCACTATGTGGGTCCCATTGGACCCTTCCCCACTACAAGAGGATAAGAATCCACTAAAAATACCCTCTAAGATCTACCCATATCTCCCACTGTGGGTTTTGAAGCTATAGGTCTCTAATCCGACAACTGTGATTTCCATTGAGGATAATGGGATGGCATACGCCCATGTTGTCTACATGAAAAACATTCTCCATAAAAAATCCCCTACACTTGTAATGCCCCTCCAAGGGATCCAAAGAGTAAACCTAAAGTTTCTCTAAGTTTGGTAGTATTTTTTTTTTTTGAAACATGAAAGTAAAACCATTCATAACATAGTAGCGAAAGCAATAACATCATTCAACTGAAAGTATACATAAACATCCATAATAGGTTACATTCCTAAAGGATCCCTTAATGTTGAATTACATCTAAATTAACTATTAATTATTCCATCTAACATCACATCCTCATGAAAATAATAATGAAAAGTCTAATGTTCTTAAACAATATACTTAGTTTCCAAATGTTCCTTAGTAAATTACATTTCAGAATGCTCAATCATCCACTGTATATGCCAAAGGGTATGAAAGGCTTAAAGGAATATACATCTGTAAAAATAAAGTACATCATCATCCTAATTCTAATCCATGATGCAACAAAGTAAATGGAACCAAATACCATACATGATACGTCATCATAGAAGATATAAACATCCATCATAAAAGTTAACCATCTATCATCAAACATAATTGACTAAGTGCACGGTTCCTCCCAACCACAACATATGCATAGGAAATCTAATCATGCAAAATAAAGCATAAGATAAGAAAATAACAACATCTATCATAGGCTAATCATCAATATAAGGATATGTGTCCATCATCATAATCCAAGAATAGAATGAAGATAGATGCCAACAAAGAATGCATTAGCCACAGTGTCTCAAACGGATCTCAAATGGTAAGAGTGAAAAAGCACTACCACCTGACCTCGTGGTACCTAAATGGTCCACTCCCACCATGTTGAGGAGATAATCTCAAGTCCCAAACAGGCTATCAAACCACATAGCACAAATACTCTCTAAGTTCAAGAATCCTAAAAGTATGCTAACTCAAAGGTTCCAATCATAAACCGACATCTAATCCCAGAAGCACACAAGACACGTAGGAACCTACTATGTAAGCAGGAAAGTGTCATCGCACGGATCATGCTAGAGTTACCCTGGTAGTCTCTCTATAGACCCCGGCCCCCTAGTGATCCCTATGCAGCCACTGGTATCCTCTTGTATAGACGAGGCATACTATGGAATGCAAGGTTGCAACCAAGTATTCTCTCTATTCCCATCCTAGTCTATACTAGCACTCAAGGCATGGGTGAGAACAAACAATTATCTTATTAAGTCCATTTAAGTCAGTATTAGGGGTAATGTTTTCACTTATTAAACAACTTACAATGAGTTACCTTGGCTTCCTCTTAGGGCCCCGACCCCCATTGCAAGCCACTTCTCGACACTAAAAGTAGATAACCTACCCTAGGCTCATGGAATCAAAAATCACAAAATCACCACAGTCCTATACAAGCAACTGGAAAAATACCAAAAGATAAACCATAATAAGAGCATCAAATCTCCATGAGCAATTAAAAAGCATCCATAGA